>OZ012652.1:2976994-4176994 GCA_963942575.1 Priocnemis perturbator
CCTATAACCCACTTACAGCCCCTGCACAGACAGCCACCGTCGCCATATTCGCGGGCAAAGTCGACCGAAGTCGATTTACGTAACCGAGTTACGAGAATCGTACTTTAATTTGTCGCACGTCCATGAATATGCAGAGCGATCGGTGGGTCGCAAAAAGTCGAACGATTTCGACAGGGAACAGAACAAAATTGGCAGTGGTTGCGAATTTGGCAAATGTCGATCGGCTCCTGCCCGACAATCGACACGGTCACGCGTGTTTCTTAAGAGCTTGTCTCGTCCGAGTTTGTAAAGAGGCACGGACACGAGTGTCGGGGTCGCGATGAAAGAGCCTGTACACGAAAGAGCGGGGCGATATAACGAGGCTCGTTTGAACAGGACGCGTCCTCGCGGGTTCTTTCCCGCGAATCGCCACTTTTGCGGCGGGGCAGGCGACATCGTCGTCGTGGCATCCGCGCGACGTGCCTGACGGTACCTGACGTGCCCGGCGTGTGCATGCACTTCCAAATGAAACGAGCATCATCGTCGACTTGAAAGGGTCGCATGAAAGGCAACGCGACTGCGACAGCGAAGCGGCAACGACTCTTCTCCGAACGAAACGTCGACGAGCTCTAGTGGGGAGGGAGAGACGTGAAGAGATGCGAAGAGAGAGAGAGAGAGAGAAAGGGGTACGGAAATGTAGGATGAAAAAAAAAAGAGAAAAAAGTATGGAAAGCAAAGAAACGAGGAGACGTATAGAATGAGAGGACGGAGAGATAAGGAAGGCAGGGCGGAGGGAAGACTGAAAGAGAAAGTCGGATGTAAACGTTTGAACGGATCGCGGGTCCGCGAGGGATGCTCGATTCTTCGGATGCACAGTTAGTCGGGAATGGCTACGGAGGATGAAGAGGAAGATGGAAGAAGAGGAGGCAGAAGCCTTCCGTTACAGAACGGCTCGCCGCTGCCTGCTGGCTGCCGCTGCTTGCTTCATGGTACACCTCTTCAGCCCTTCATGATGGAGGGAGGATCCGACGGCAGTCGCGCACAAAGCTTATTATGCCGGCTTGGGGCTCTCTTCACCCCGAAGAGCACAGGCTCGTGCTCGCTGTGCCATGGTACAAGTTAAGTTGATGGCACTCGACGAACATCCTTCCTGTCTACATCCTCGAATCGGATAGGACGCTTCTTCCCTTCGTATACCTACTTGCGCTTGCCTGTCTGCCTCCGCTCCCCTCTCACCGCCCCTCCCATCTTTCCTCTCCAGCGCTAGTCCACCTATGCGCTCGTACGCCTCTTCTCCGCTCCGTACGAAGTCTACCGGTTATCAGTGTTCGCTCGCGTCATCCGTCCCGCAGCTTGCGCTTTCAGTATCCATTATAAGTCTCAATCACGACGTTCGCGCGCACGTACGAAGATGGATCTTCGGTGCGTCGTTGAAAGATGCGATTTACGGCGATCGCGACGACGGGATAGTCGGGATGTTCGCAGGGCAGGAAGAAATGCAGCAAAGCCGAGCGATGCGCCGGCAGTGGGCTCCGCGGGGCGACTGATCGCCTACTCCCTCGAAAAGCCTTATATAGCCTTCCCCGAATTTTGTGGTCCACTTAACTAGAAAACCTGGTGCTTATCCGACTCCGGAGCCGCTGCAAAATTACACGCTTCGACTTATCAAGCCGTGAAACCGGTATTAAGCGTCAGACGAACGAGCCCGCGCGCACGCGAGAAGGCACCGGGCCCAGAATGCACCAGTAAGCTCGTTCCCTGGAGGCTCCCGTGTGCCATGGCACGGACTGTATACCGATGCTTTCACCTGACCGATCACCCTGACTTCTCAATCGGAATGCCGTCGGAATGCTCGGCTCGTTCAGGCAACGCGTGCCCGGCTCTTGAATCCTCTAAAACGCGTCCTCTTTGTCTATGCATGGCCAGTGTTCGCCGTGTAATCGTACGTCTTACATCGCTGGCCCGCGTCGCCGGTCGTATACGAGCTTTCATGCAAATCTCAAGGAAAGCGGGCGGACGATAGGAGTTCGTGCGACATTGCCAATAATTTCCCATCTGTCGATTCGATGGTCGAAAGAAATGCTTCGATCACGATACGGAAGAACGGAGTGGAGCGAAGGAGAGTGGCAACAGGGCGGATGAGAAAATGGGAAGGAGAAACAGATGCCGGAATTCTTCTTGCCTGGCTTCACCCCCTTCGGGCCGACCCCAATTGATCCTCGCCAGAGAAGCAGAGTGAGAGAGAGAGAGAGAGAGAGAGAAGGGCACACTGGCGAGAGATTTTGCTCTCTATCGACTAATCTTCTTTGCCCGACGCTCTTGATTGTGGCTCACACGAGGAAGACAAACCGTTTTGCCGCAACGATATCGGCGGTCGAGCAATTCCCGACGTTTTAATCACGCCTCGCCCATACGTTGGCCGTTCGATTATTTCGAAATTCATCAGCCAGCCGCGGACGTGTGCGCGCCGGCATCTATTATAAGCATACGCGGACACGTATAAATTCCCGACGGCGTGACGTCGCACATCCTTTGCCCTTTTGTGCCGGATTGTTCCATACTCGTGCGGCCTGCGAAATAACACACGATGTTCACGCATGCGTCAAGAGAGAGAGAGAGAGAGAGAAAAAAAAGGGGGGAAAGAGAGGAATATGCGGACGAGCATAACCCGCAGAGAGCCAGGGGGTGAACGTGCGAAATGACGGCTGCGATTTTCCACGAAAACAATTTGGCGCCTAAGATGCGAGTTCCTTCCCTCTTTTTAGCGCTGAAAACACTTCAACTCCATAATGGAATTGTAGCGCCCGGCGACCAGCAAAGAAGGCGACGCTACGGTCCGCTCCCGAAGTTGACTTTATTTCCAGCCGCCCCCTCAACCACCCCTTTCTTGTCTTCTCTAAGAACCGATTTTTCGCGATATTATTAAATCGACGAAATAATGAACGCTCGTCCCTCTACTTCCTCCCCACATTCCTCTCTCATTTGTCACCGCACAATTGGATATTAGAACGGTTCGATAATTTCTACGAAACGTCAAAGACACTGATACTCGTACCACGCACCACGCACGTTATTAACGCACCGTACACCCCCGATCGCAAAACTTGCCAAAAGCCCCGACGCGCATGAAATCGAACCACGAATCCCGTTTTGCGTGAAAAAGCTATTAGAAAACGGTGGATCAGCGTGCAGAGGACGTTTCCCAGGGATTTCCCGGAAATGTCGTCGGCCCTCGAGCGAGAGCAGCTTGCGCGTGGGTGTAGACCGAAGTATGTGTATACGCGCGCGCGCGCGGTCGACGTGAGAATCGGCTTCACGCTCGTGACGGCATCGATTTCAACTCCACGGAACAATACGCGCTGCCACGAGTGCCGAGGAGAAGCACCCCATACACCCTCTGCCACCCCTTCATCCGCCCCGTCCGTTTCCTCATCGGGTTTTCGTGCGTCCTACGGCGCTTGTACGCGACGTCGAGCAAGTCAAGCGTTCGGCACACAATGGAAGCGGCTTAAACGGCAGTAATTATATTTGCGGGTGAGTGTCGGGTGGATGGCGCGACAACGAGTCCCTTGCTGCCGGGGTTGAGGGGGTGATGTACGTTAGAACACGCGCGTACGCGTAAGCAATGCGTGGCTGTGCCGTTGTCGGCGGTGAGTGCCTTTCCGAAAGGTCGGGGAGGGGGGGAGGGGGTGAGAATGGGCGAAAGGACGAGTGCGGAGGGCCGCTTATGTCACGGCGCGTGATACAGCGTCAAACGGGTATCGCTACGTGTCTGACGTACGAGGTTAATTAGACATGTTTCCATCACCGACGTTCGTTTCGCTCGACATCGAACATCAGAAAGCGTCGCCGAAAAACGCGTTCCGACTTTGGTCGGCAAGAGGAGGGCTCGTGGAAAAAATGCCGAAAAAGTGGTAGCTGCTTATTGGAGCGACGCATTCCCAGGGCGAGTGCGCGCACCGCGCACGTCATCCGGTCCGCGGCAATTGCAAGCACAAGCGCGTACCCAGGAAACGGCAGTAGTAGCGGTGCGCCCCCGCCTCGTTATTAATGGCAATACAAATCTCGAGAGTCATCGAGCGCTCTTCAATCTGAATGCCTTCTGCTCGTGACGTCACGCGGGTCTCCCTCTTCTCCTGCCTTTCGTTTTCTCTTTCTCTCTCTTTCTCTCTTTTGCTGCACTATACTTTATTCCACGAGTTCTTTCGCCCCCACTGACGCGCACGTATTCCTTCTCCCCTGCCTCGCGCCACAAGTTTGTTGTGTTTTTATTCCCGGTGAATGACTCAATCGCTTCGGCCTTTGGATCAGCATGCGCAAGTACGTACTGTGCGCGACCCGCGTGCCTGCCCTTGATGGGCACGCGAGAGGGAGTAAAGGGGAGAAAGAGCACTGTATTTATGCACAGGGTGTTACGATCGTCGTTAAGTCAAGAAACATATCGTTGAGACGATATGCGCCGCACGCGTTTCGCTGTAACAAATATCGTTCTGTGTCGCTATTTCGGCTGTTCGTGTTTTGTCAGATTTTTGATAAGAAAGTATAGTGGTCAGTGTACTCGCCGGCGCAGTCTTTCGAACACCCTGTATGCGAAGCGCGTGGTAGGGGGCTGTCGACACTTACGTGCGAATGGGCAGGAGGGAAGAAAAGAAACGAGCGTGGAGTAGAAACGAGAAAAGACCTTCAATTAACTTCCCTGATTACATCGGTTCCCCTTCTGCGGTGGCACTTCTGAAGCCTTGCGCCCTGCTCATGGGCATAGCTTAAATTATTTAATTGCGCGAGCCTGATTCCTCTCTCTCTCTCTCTCCCTCTCTCTTCGTCCTTCGCTCTGCGTAACAATCGGAAATCGTGCGTGTCAGGCGGTCGCGACTCTTCTCCCGCATGCATACATTCAAACTCGTCCGGAAGCTCAGAGGCGGCATTAAAAAGAGGGTCGCCGAATTTTCGAGTGACTCGCGTGGCCGAGAGATGGGCAGGAAAAATGCTCGCCCGGAGCCTAATCCAATTCACGGCGGGACAACGTTCGCGAGTGATTGAGTCCTGAGCGAAAGTTCAGCGGGGCGTAGGTATTTGGTTGAATTTAAAGACAACCCCTGGGCGACGCGAAGCGTTTCCCTTTAGTGTCCAGGCATATCGGGTCTCTCTATTACCGTGAATCGAATGATAATGAGATTGTTTGACGGGCGTCGGGTGGCGGCCTCGTTGGCCACGGCCGGAGGCTACCCTCCACAGATTTCCCTCGGCACACCTACGTGCACGCACACGTTGCACCGAGCGTGCTACCTCTCCTCATCTCTCTCTCCCTCTCTCTGCCGTGCACCTGAAACCATCCACGGACTATAATGCGAGCCAGCAGTGCATTGGGCGTCAGTAACGAGATGCAGGAAGTGCGGGCGAGCTTCTCTGCTAGGTGCTGTGTGTGGACGTGGAATGGGAGGGAGGGAGACGGTGTGCGGAATCAGAGAGTAAGCGAGAGGGAGTGCTGAGCGTAGTGACGGACGGAGAGGCTGCGGAGTGAGAGCGAGAGAGACGGCGAGCAATGCCGTACCCTCTTGCTTGAGGCCGAGGGCCGAGGGCACTGATATCCGCCCGAATGACTGCCACGTAATCACCGGCTAATTATCCGATAGATACCCGGGAGCCCTCTCGATGCTCGGCGTCAGCCGCAGCCTTGCTCTCGTGCTCCTCTCTGGGTATTGAGAGGAACATCGGTTGAGCGAACGAGCGAGCGAGTGAGCAGCTCGAGAGAGAAGGCCGAGAGGAAATGAGGAGGTTCAAGGGGGTGCTGGCAATATGGCGAATATAGACGGACTAGCACGGAAAGGGCCGTCCTCTCGCAGTGTTACCCTGCTACCCTCGCTCTAACCAATGCCGATGCCCGTTCGAGATGCTTTGACGTGGATGGCTCGTCTGTGTCGCGCGAGATTCTCCATGTTGGATCCCTGTTCCGTCGTGCCACTTCCATCCGTCGCGACACGCTTGGACGGGCAGTCGGGGGCGGAGAGAAAAGAAAAAAAAGTAGGAACCGAGGTTTATCAGGAGTCTGATATTAAATTAGCGTCCCAGGAGCATCAGGGACGCTCGCGAGGAACAGTCATCCAGGCCATCATCCCAGCTATCCCGCATCGGGAGGTTAACGCGCGAACGCGAGCTAAATAGCAGCCGAGCGAAACTCATCGCGACCGCTATAGAGACCTGGCCACCGCTGCTCATTCCAAACATCAGAATTTCAATTAGCCGTTCGGTCGGCCCGCCGCGCGTGTACGGCCGCGCATAATTTCATTGATCGTTAAACATTGTCACGGCCTAGATGATGGGCCGCCGTGTTCGCGGTCAATCCGATGGGATCTGTGTTGATGAAACTATCGAGTGTTGCGTGTTGCGTCACTGGCCGCTCCCGCGGGAATCCCTGCGAAGCGCAATCCTTTGGTCGTGCCGGAGCCGGGGAGAAGTGGGAAGGAATTATGATTCGGGAGTTTTACGCGGCAGTTTTAGGATCTGCTCTCCCGAGTTCAGCGAGGCGGCCCACTTAAGCCACCCCGGCATAAAGCGGCTGTGTTACGATCCTCCCCGCGCAATATCTACGCACCGGCCCGTATCTTGGATCGCATCTAGATCCCTCTGCCGAACCTAAGCCTGACTGACGTTTCAGTGCAGGCGACGGCCTGTCCACGGGGTGTGCACCTCTTGGCGACCCTCGCTTCTCGATCTCTGGCCCGTGCACCGGTAAGGGCTGTTTTCTCCTCGAACACCCTCGAGCCGTTGCCGCCTCTTTGGCGACCCCTCTCCATCTACCAAAAAGGTCAACCTTGCGTCGTCGCCCACATCAAAAATTCACCCACTCCTCCGCTGGCACGGAGCACACTGAAACGTGCACCGCCTTACGCACTGACAATGAATCGGATCGTTCGAACGAGGAACGCCGTGTGACGCCGTGAAATCTTGAGCAGCAGTCATAATCCTTCGATTTCAGTGGCTCATAACTCTCGCGCGACCGATCGTCGCGAGGGGCTCGTAAAGTTTGCGTAAACTCGACGACATAATGCGTCTCCTTTGCTGCGGTCCTATGATGGGTTCACGAGGGAATAAAAGTGACGTCGGGTGCCTGGAAAGCATTGGCCCGATCAACGAGAGCGGGTAGCGACGTTTAAGGGACGCTTAAGCAGGGACTCAGCGGCGACGGATGCGCTCGGTCCTGTACAAGCATTCCGCGGAATAATACGAACAAGATCACCCGTCCGCCGCGTCCCGCGGCGATTTGCTTTTGATGGAGTAAACAACGTTTCCTTCGGGGACACATGCCGGGAAAGAAGCGTATCGAATCGTCGAGGCGCGTGCTGTCGCAGTCGCCCGTTGCGCGCGGCTTATTCCGCGCGAGTAGCGCAGTAGAGCGCGGAGAGGTTGAATGGTGCAGAGTGCAGAGGGAGGGAAGGTATTCGCGCGGGCAATCTTTCCAAATGACCACGCCATCTCTTTATCCGCGTCCGTTCGTCTGTCGCGACGCACGCGCCCCGCTTATCGAGTCCGCGCGAAGAGGATAGGTGGCAGGGCGAGGAATAAATAAAAACGAAGGACACCATCGTCGTCGGCCATCGCCGTTCCACGTCTGCGAGGCGATCGGAGAAATACGGCTGGCTGTTCGAGTGAAGTATTCCAATGAATATGAAAGTGACGGGCGCGTAATCCGGGGCAAATTTATCTGACCTCCCGGATATATCCCGGTACGACCCTCAAACGCTGACCCGCCCGGGGTCCACGGAAGCCCGCCGTCCGCCCTCTCGCTCTCTCTCAGACAGATAACGTATCGCACGCCACCGTCGAGGACCCCCCATTCGTTTTATCCGCGTGCGCGCCTTGCGTCTGTAACCGTGTGTCCATGGACGTACGGATCGCGCTCTGCCCGACCACGTGGAGATTGATCTATAACCCATTCGTAATGACCTTTACGCCCCATTGAGACAAAAGACCGGCGTTAATTAATTTGCAGATCGACGCTCCGGCCGAATTTCGTCGTCCTCCATCCATTCTCTGGGGGTAGAAGTTTCGCGCGCACAGATACGTGTGTGGAAAGCGATCGGGCGCGAGGCTGTCGCGCGGGTATGCAGAATGAAATGCCGCGCGGCCTCAATCAGGTCGCAGAGCGCGCGTACGGCGAACGTCGAGGTCTTTTGACGCACGACTTTTTTCTTCCAGAAACGTCTGGTGGGTCGAGAGGCTGACACGTAAGAGGGGATGTGAAGTGGATGGATGGCGGGGCAGGGTTCGTCGAAAGAATACGACTTCTTCCTCTTGCCGAGCACGTCGTCGGCTGCGGATTCGGGATCTTCGGAATTCTCCTCGCCTCTCGTCGCCACTCCTCACGTGCAAAGCGTTTGGTTGCACGCACGCTATATACCGTCACGTCGCTCGCACACCGCGCTCTCGTTTATTTCTTTTGTTCCGCCCCGTAGCCAGGGGTGCCGCGAGCCGAGGGTGGCGCTCCGAGAAAGGACGTCTAAGAATATGGAGAAGGTACGAAGGAGTGACTTATCGCGGTCGATCTCGGCTCAAATCAGGGACTCCGTCATTGGGCGAAGTCGTTGATTCGAGAACTGACGCGTCTCCTTTCGCGTCAGCGTTGGCATCGAGTCGTCGCGGCTGGAAGCGGACTCGCAGGTTAAGCAGCTTCTTTTGAGAGTTTTAACGACGGAAGACTCGCGGATTTCCATTATTTCGCCGTACGATTTTCGGATTGTTTGGGAAGATAATAACGAGCCTGCCGCGGCAAGGAGCCCGCATCGTATAACAATTTACCGACTAATCGAAAAACTTTGTTAAGACCGAAACTTGGTTAATTAGCATCTTTACCGAACTGGCGGCGCCTGCTTACCTTGCGGGTGCCGCTCCCTCGACCGGAAGGGGTAGGAAGAAATTATACAAAGTACAAGGTGCACTATCGATTCGACGACTAACAATGCCAATTTCAGGCAAGTTCCCGCTCCTTCGCGGCTCGTCGATCCTGCCGGCCGCTGAAACTGTCCTGGGTACGTGGGTTCCAATCATAACGCGTCGTTCCATAAAGTATTCGTTTTATTTCGTTTTCTCAAGGCGTTATAGATATCCAGGGAATAATCTCTGTCTCATATATATCATTCTAATAAACATGAACAATAATAAATATAATGTGTACAAGAACATAGGAAGTATTTTTCGCGTGTCTAATCAGGCTGCTCGGTATAAAATAGCGCATTATACATATCTATATGGCATCCTCGACAAACAGTTTCGCACGAACTTCTCTCTTTTGATTTCTCAACGACACCGGCCGTTGTCCGCGCACCTCTCCTCCCTCTTCGCTCCTCTCGCAGAAATCCTTCTTTTTCACGCGACTCGGACGTCTCAGTCCGCGTTCAATTTCGACGCCGCTCGACGTCACTCACTCGTCAGAAGTCAGAACTTGATGTATTTTGGAGTCCGCAGTCTGGCTAACGTAAATGCCGCGAAATGGTATACAGTGGTGGTGCTTTTTTTTTGTCCGGGAATTTAAGGTAGCTTTGATTCTTTGTTTTGCACAGTTTCGTGAGATGATTGGTATTTCAGAAGTGCATCGGGAGGCGAGTGAACGACGAGGAACTGGCCTTTGTCGAAATTGGTGCTCGCCAGCCAGCGTTTCGAGGAAAACATAATGGAATAACTGCAGTGACAAGCGTCGAATGATCTTGACACAAAGGAAAACCGTATCGGAGACAGACGCTGATCGTGTCTCGGAACGCGTAAAATAGGAATCGCACTCTCCTTAAGAGTAAATAATCGCCATTAATTATTGCGCTTTGTCGTATACAGCGCACCGTTATTGCTCTCTTCCCTTGTTCCGGCCACAGTTCTCTCCCGCATTCGGAGCCGTCTTCGCGAGATCTATTCCTCGAAGATTATTGCCAGCGATGGGGTCCAAGCAGCGAGGAAAATGTGAAAGAATTCGTCAAAGGAAAGGACGAAAACGTCGAAGCGACCTTCTTGTCTCGCGATTTATCATTTCTCGCAATGACTAGCGTTTGGCAATCGTTTCTCATTGAGGATGGAAAACTGCTGACCGTAAGCATTAAACGAACCGCGGTGGACAAAAAGGCACGCTCGATTTTCGTCGCGCTCTAATTATGTTTGTAACCGTATACATTTTGGCGTCGCGACGAGAAAAATGAATGGGGGGGAAGAAGCGTTAGTAATTTTCAATGATGCCATGCAATCGGCCGTATCTGTCGAGACTCGAATCTCGCCTTGATTCTGCTCTTTCTCGCATTCATACACACACTCGCTCACCCTCTTCCACTCTTTCTCGCTCTTCCTCTCTCTCTCTCGCTCTTTCTCTCTCTCTCCCCCTCACTCGGCAATCGACGAATTTCGGCGATTGAATGCTGAATAGCGCGCCAACGTGAGTTCATTTATTTTACAATTCACTTACAACGCACGTTTCCAACTATTTTACAATACATCTCTCCGCGTATGCGCGAAGTATTTAAACGTGTTTCTGCCATTTGGATTATACCGTCACACATAACCGACGCCATTATATATCTTTCTCTGTCTGTCTCTCTCTCTTTCTTCTTCTCCCTGCCTCTCTCACTCACACTGTCAGCTTCGCCTTGGCGCACGACAAATGCAATAAATCGTTAGTAAATTCAGTAAATACAGGTATGTATAAGTTATATGGAAGAATAAACGCGCTACGAGAAAGACTGATTACTATTAAATTCTACGGCGAAGAACTATGGTGAAGGAATACGAAGTGTGGCTTACGCTTAACAATATTTTTAATAGCAGCACGATCTTCTATTTATAACACTTTGCCTCATTTATTACACATACAAGAGCGTTTTTGGTTTGTTGCATTCAACTGCGATCACTTTTAGCGATAATGTCGGGAATGTCAAGTCTAAAAGCTTTCGTTGACGACGTTGCAGCATAACACATTGACTGCCGTCACGTGAAATTGGTGGCACAGAGACACAGTGGATTAATACTGAAAAGTTCGGCCCGTAAAAAGAACGAGATTTTCTTAAGGGCACGCAAGGAATTCAAGTTGCAAGATACACTGCCCTCTTGCTACAGCAATGAACGTTTGCATTTCTTTACAAGAAACGACGAAAATGCATAATGAAACTGTACCGATCAAATCACGGCGAACGATTACCGAGAAGTGGGCCATAAAACGTGTCACCAATTTTTCCGTGACGCAACGTTTAATGTGTCACCCGAACTAATAGAGAGACACGATTGTTCATATACATCAATCTTAATTACATTATACTTATATTGTGCAACGTGCATATATACCGTCAGCCAAGTTTGCCTGCCACCGCTTCGACCGAAATCCATTCCGTCAGCCACACGTGATTTAAAAGATGTACGCCGTACATTTATACTGTGTCGTCAGAACATGAAGAGATAAAGAGATGACTTGATGAAAACTTCTTAATATGTTATTTTATGTGCTGTATCGTAAAAAGTAACTCGAGAGTAGTCTGCACTTTCGGCGAACAATATTTGGTAAAGGAGAGTGAGACGGCGCAGCGAGTGAGGTGGCTCACTCGAATAATTTTCAAGCAACAGCGAGTGCGTCGCTTTATTTAAGACAGTAGTATTGTATCAGTAAAGTGTTGCAATCAGCGTCTAGCAATTATCCTCACGAATTAGGCGCGCCGTCTCTACCCCCTCTTTACCTCCGCAGAAGAGTTTGATGATAAACATTTTGCGAAGCATACGTGCGAATAGGTACGCTAAGAAGAGAAATATCCAGCGCAGACGCGCACAAACTTCTCACAGTGCTTTCTTGCCTTTTCAGAGCGTCCCTCCGTTCGCGCGGACTCGACCAAGCGGCAGAAGTTTGCACATCTCTGGCCTGGAGGATGGACGCGCCACTCGGGGGTAAGTTGACCGCTAATGAGATATAATTTGCGAGCGTGGCGGGGACTTATTCATTATGTCCCGTGCGCGCGTTCGGCGAGACGAGTTAGTTGAAAACAAGCGCGTCGAGTAATTTAGCGCCCTCCGCGGTAAATGTCACGCTAATAATATTACACGGCGAGCTGTGTGTTGAACCTATCTTAACGACGCCGACGAGACTTACATGCGGCGAGGGCGCGTGCATGAGCTTTTCTCAAACTATCTCGAAAACTAATTAAGACAAGGAGCAGCCACGTCTCATGCGCGGAATATGAACCGAGCGACGCGTGCATCGTCTTACATTGGACTCTTGTCAAACCGTGCGCGTATCGTCAGAGAAAGGTCGACGCATCGATGACGCGATGACGAATGACGATGAAGTGCGATCGACCGTGCTGTCTTTGGTAAGTCGATCGGTCGTAGATTGAGCGAGAATGAATTCGAAGTCGATCGACGTGGTCTTAATTACATCCACGTACGTACGTACGTACCTAAGATTTCTATCCGACGATAAATAATAATAATACGAATCTCGGTCGTCCCGCCACGGCCTACGCGCCTCGCGGACTGAATTAGAATTAGAATAGCTGCCCTCAGATTCGTGCTTGGTCCGAGGAAACGTGCGGTCCCTTGTTTTTCTCGTGCAGCCGCGTCCGTCAGTTTCGACTCCTCGCCCTCGTTCTTTTCGGCTCCTTCTAACGTCGCCACTAATTTCTGCTCACGATCAACGGAAACGTTCGTCGCCGTGACGGATTTAATGCGTTGTCTTTGAAAGTCGTTAAACGAATGCGTTAGGTCCGTTGCGTTACGCGGGGCAAGTGTAAACGGGTGGATGCCGTTGAATAGGAACAGTCGTTTTGATCGCGGAGAGCAGATTATTACAATTTCCGGCTTCGCGTAATTTTTTAACAACCCCGCTCTCTCGAATATCACATTGAACAGCATTTAACGGCGTAACGGGATTACGTAATCGTGGTGATAAAAATCGTGCCTGCCCGTGAAATCGTGATACGGATGCATTACACAAATGACACAATACTGTTTGCCGGAATCAAATAACGGACGATCGAATTGATTCGGTGTAGACGAAATGTTACCCCATAATCATGACCGTTGCACCCGCCACACAGGAAAAAGAGGCTCCGTGTGCCAATGGCCAGCGACGACTCGCTGTATGCCTCTCGTCACACGTACTGCATACTTTCTTTTTCTTTTTTTCTTGCTGCTTTTTGTTGCCTTCCTCTTTGAATCGTAGTACCTCCTTAAAACTTCTTACTTGTCGACACATCGAGAGAACATGCTTTCTACGACGATACTTTCTACTTTCTACGAATAGCCGCTACGTGTCTAAATACCAGTGTGCGAGTGGAATTAATATTATGTACATAATCGACGAGTAGAAAAGAAAGGAGAATGAAAGAGGGGGGGCGGGAATGAAAGAAAAATGCCGCCGTTTTTCCACCCTTCCGAAATATCTTAAACGCTTAATCATCTCTGCTTCCGCGCACCATATAAACATTGCTGGATATATGCATACGCGGGCGTCTACGTGGTTGTCTGCGATGTATGTCTCTATGTACGTATATATATATATATATGTATATATGTATATATAACTACCCTACCGTTGTAAATGTGATAAATACAAAGTGTGCGTATAGCCACGAGGTTGTGGTGGTGTATCTTTTTGGCAGTTTAATGTTTCCGCTTCCACCCGACGGTGGAACTCGACGTTTTCATTGGACCGTCGATACAATAATTACAATAATTATCGTTTACAACTATTATTACTGTTATCTATTTTCTGGCTCCCTCGTACAGCTTAAAAGAGTACGAGTCTCGTGCGTGTGCGTAATATGTTGCCTCTTTGGTTTCAAACTAGGGCACGACGGTACTTAGGGCGTTCTAACTATAAATATGTATGCCACTAACGTAACGCGACCCCGCAATTTACATTCATGTCGTAATCTTCTCTAAGTTCTCACTCATTTTGCAAGTATCCCTACTCAAATATATCGCTGCATTTCGATATCGGTCAGAAATCGTTGATTTCTCTCTCACTCTCTGCCTCTCTCCACATACTTGGCTGTTGTGGCTACTGTCTTTCTTGTTGTGTTAGGCCAATGAACACTAGGACAACGCTCAACGCGTCTAAGCTAACAACAAGTTTCAACGACAATGCTAATGTTACTGCGCAGTTAATGCACGTGAATTCCGCTCATCTGTTGATCCAGTTTATCGTATATCACCCGGTTGTAGGTGAAATAGTATTGTTTAAGCGAGCTTTAATACATACGCGTTATTTAACTCCTCGCGCAGTACTTCTTCTTTATCGCGAGGTCTGATTAGTGTAATAAATATCAACGATTAGACCATTTCTCGTCTAAACAACGTCCTACGGCCTACGGTTACGTATTATGCTTAAACGTGGAATATCAAACGAGACAGGGACTCTCAGTCTTGGAGATAAAATTGTGGGACACGCGTATTAATGCCTACGCTCGTCGTGTAACGTGTCCGCGTAAATTTTCGTGGCTAATGACGATAAAGTGAGATATCGTAAAATCATCGAAAAAGGGGATAAAGAACATTGAATTCCGTGCCGTGTTACTCGTAGAATAGGAAAGTCATTTTCAGCCTCAGAATCTCGTCGTCAGTCGTACGTAAAAATTGAGCTTGCTCATGTTCGTTGATTCTCTGTCGTTATCTCTTCGATTCATCGACATATTTGGCACACATTGACCGGAATCAGCCGAACGAACAATCGAAGAGTTGAAATTCATGACCGTCTCGCGTCCGCCATTATCGTCCCACGTCTCGAGTACGCAACGGACATCAATATCGACGATTTCGAATATCAACCGTGACCGCGCGAAAACTTTTCGTTCGCGCCGAACAAGAGAATGATCGAACTCGGTGATTAGTATTATAGAATGACGAAGAGAATAAAGCGTCAACGAGAGAATGTTTTTCACCGTACCTCGTATGCAGATGACCGTAGGTTCCAACTCGGAGAACCCTGGCGCCATTTAGGTCCCCATCACTCCGCCAACTCGCCAATACTAACCGACGATTAAACAGCTCTGTTTCTGTTGGTCGGCGCAGAATCGTCGTCGGCAGCTGGCGAGTCCCGGAGCCGCAGTTTTCCAATTCAGGAGAGTCAAGTCTGCTCGACCTATTTTTCTTTAAAGCTCCTCGGACAGTGCGATAGGCGCCCGCGATCCAGGCTTCATGTCCTTCACACCACCGATGCCCATATCGTCAACAGGCACCGGGGCCAGCTTCAGTTGATTCCCATTGAGCTTAATATCATTAACGGAGTGCGAACGGCCGTGAGTAACTAGCGGCTTGGCGGTCGTCTGATTTGTGCTCGAGCTGCTGCTACTTCCAACGGTCGACGCTGACCCAGAGTTCGATCCGGCGTTGCAGTTGGTAGCGCTGGCGGCCGAGCTGGAGCTAGACGTAGAATTGGTCTCCGGGACGATTGGATTGGGAATGGACCTCGAGCGGGGCTTGGGCTTGGGATTCGTCGACGTGGAATTCTGCCGCGGGACCGATGACGCGTTCTGAGCCGAGTGCTGATGATGATGATGCTGATCGAGGCTGGGATCCGGACAGGAACCGTCCGGCGACGCGGGCGGCTTCGCCGCGGGTTGGGAAGGTTTCGTGGAAGCGGAGAGCGTTGTTAACTGATTCGCCGACTGCGAACGAATCGCGTGGCCGCCCAATTTGTCGCGCAGTGCCATTTGATAAGCCACCTCGAAGGCTTGGCCCAGGGTCAAGATCACCTCCGTCGCCTGGTCCTGAAACAGAACGGGCGACCCACTCGTCTATCGGCACTCACATTCCGCGCGTCGATTCTAATCTTCTCAATTTCACATCTACAACCTTGCAAATTTTGAATATTAATCTACGGTACACGGGCATGCGTGTGGTCGATATGATTAGGCAGACTGGGGCATTGATTTTACTTCGTGCTTCGGCGACTGGGTGCTTCTACTAGATGGGTGAGAATGTTTGATGATAATTACCATGGTCGGCACGCAGAACACGTGGCAGAAGTGCGTACGGCTCGCGTGATCCTTGGTGATGTACGCGAAGTGCGTGAGATCGTCGGCGTCTTGGCAGGCGCAGTGGATGTTGCGTATCTCGTGCTCGCAGATCGGTTCCTGACATTTACAACAATCGCGACAGAAGGGAGTGTAAGTACAGGACAGGTCTGAAGAAGTCGCCCCTCGTGCGGCGTCGTACGCTAAGGACTAATTGGCTTACATTGGTGAGGGTGTTGAGAAAACGAACGCCGCGGTAGGAAATGGCCAACGTAATGTCTGGGGTGACTCTAGGTTCACGGCAGGTCTTTTTCAGCTTCTGTATCGACTTCTTCGTCGACTCCGTGCCCCGCAGCTCCTTGACGACGGTCGAGCCGAGATACTACGCATGTCGAAAGCAACGAAACGGGAAGGAGTGCGACGTGTCCACCGAGTACACATAAAGAAGGGACAGTAAACATGAAGAAACGGGGACGACGAGAGACAGATAACTCGGGATAACGTTCAGCCACGATCTACTCACATTGGCGATATACGTGACACATCCGGTGACTAGAGCCTTCGGCTGATGCCTCCACTGTGTTTTCAGCGTCGAAGGCACGCCGAAGAGGAGTTCCGAAGGCGCACGTATCTCAAGTTGTTCAGGGGCGGATATCGCACCGTTATGGGAACTGGGACGCTGGGGTGGCTGGGGGGCGGGCCTGTTCTTCCGGTGTCGCAACGTTCCTGTGCCCGTCGTCGTGCTCGCACTCGTCGCATTCGTTCCGCTTATCGGCTGCTGCTGCTGTTGCTGCTGCTGCTGCTGCTGCTGCTGCTGGACCTCGCCAGTTGTTTCCGGCAATTTCTCCCGGATCTCCTCCTTCAGTTGCTGTATGTTCGTTTTCTGCGGTAAACAGCGGTCGTTCGACCGGTGAGAACTGGGGCTTGAGCACGTGGAAAACTGCTTCACCCTTACGCGGAAATGTGGTGACGGGAGGAGTGGAAAGAGTCTGGGACGAAAATTGGGCCGGACGGCATGAGATCAAGTTACGTTAAGCAAGAAGGTTGTACGGGACGAAAAGATATTTATCCGAAAGATTATCAACGATACGTTTGGGCTCGGTTTAACTGGGATACAAAGAGGAGGGGAGGAGGAGAAGGAAGAGGGGGTGGGGGGTAGTGACGAAGAGACGGAGAGACAGAGTCGAGGCACGACGTATCGGCGTGGAGAATTCGAAGATCGGTCCGTCGGGTAAATAATAGGCGTCGGGTCCGACGGGGCGGATCGTTAAGTTCGATCGCCGAGTGCGTCCATGGGATGGGGTTCGAAAGAGGGTTGGTAGACGTGTACGCGCGCACCTACACGTACAGGAGGCGAGAGGCGGGTGGGTAGATGGTTGGTTATAGTGGATGGAAGAGCAGAGGAGAGACCAATTTGTCAGGATTATCGGATACACCCGACGATGGCGTACGTGTCGACCGGCGCGTCCTGGAGAGATATTAATGGAATTTAATGAGCTAATTAAGAGAGAGAGGAAATGGTCGTGAGCGGGACAGGGGCGCCGCTCAGATGCCAGCCACCCTCTACCTGTGCACAGCCAGAAACGCCAGCCGGCGCGTGTACTTATCGCGCCTGATACGCTGAAGGCGCCCGAACAAAAAGCATCGAACCCCGCTCGAACGATCAGCCTGAAAGCTGCTTCGAGCCCTCGAGTGTCTTTTCGTCGTGTGCGTTTTCTGCCGTCCTTTCTCTCCACCTGTTCCTCTCATTCCCTCTGCCCGTCGACGTGTGGGTGCTCTCTCTTTCTCTCTCTCTCTGTTACGCGGTGGCAGACAGCATACGCGATCGCTGGTACATCAAGTACCCAGAACCCCATCGATTGTTCCTCCCAACGCGGACACGACGCTGTCACTTCGCTCGGCCGGGGGTCCGATCGAACGTCGATTAGTTTCTTCCGATTATCGCTCCATTCTTACCCCCTCATTATTCCGCCGGTTACACACCGACAATCGGCCCACCTCGTCCATTTCCAGGACACCCATCCCCACGACAGTTTCAAAGAAAAAAAATTGCGCTCCGCGAAAAGCTCGCATCACACTCCCGGAACGTAGACATGCGAGCGGGAAATGGCAGGCGTGCAAATGAAGACGCTCCTCGAAGCTCCCACACCCTGTATGACAGCAACGAGGCGTCAGGTGTTCGTACCCGTACCGGCGCACACCCACACTGCAGTTTAGCAGGTAGGCGCACGTGCACGGCCGCGTGTACAATGCCGGGATCTCCAATTAGCCACGTTATTTACATTATGGCAGAAATCGGAAGCGATCGCGAGACTCGGCGCGTCACCATTCCTCCCCTCCCCACCCTCTCGAAGCCCCTCAACGCTAGTCTCGTCTTCGTTCCACCGCGGAACGCGCGCCCCGGGCGCATTGTACCTTCTCGCCCGAGCAAGTGCGCACCCTTGTCAAACACCCCGCCGACGAACTCTCCCGCCTCGGATTACCCTCGTTCGACGAGCGAGAATCTCGATACGCTTCGCGCCCGACGATGATATTATCTCGCCGACGAGTGTGACGCGCTTTAATCACGCGCGGCGGCGAAAGTCAGAGCACCGTTCAATTGGGGTTGCTCGCGATCCCGACTCGAGTCGAGAATGACAATCCGGTCGGGTGCCTTTGCTGTCGAGAGGAGCTCTCCCACTCGCCGGCGAGCGCGCCGCGATATTAATAACTGGGGTCGCATTTATATTCGCGAACTGGGTGGCGGTAATGTTAGGCGGCCGAGTGGACCGTGCGTAAATTCGGATGCGTCGGGGGAAACGAGGAAGTTGAGTACTCACGAGCGTGTTGAGGTCTTTGTTGAGGTCTTCCAGGTTCGGGCCAGTGCCGTTGCGATTTGGCCCGCGAGGGTGGGGTCCGGTGACCGACGCGAGGATCCTCTTGCGATGAGCCGGCTTCTGTATCTCCAGCACTGCTGCCAGCTCGACTTCCCAGACGCGTCGGACGCGGTCCATGTCGGTGTACAAATGCTTCCTGAACGTTTCCGTGTAGTTCTCCAGGTGGATGCTCTTCAGCCATTCGTCGACCGAGTGACCGCAGCCGCCGCTTCGCTTCTCGACTCGCTTGTTCAACAATCCGGCGGCGTCCATCATAACGGCTCTTTCCTGATCACTGTTAATGCCCATCTCCTTCAGATCCGCCTCGTCGAGGACTCCGTTCTGTGAACAGAGTGGCGGACGGATCGTTATACTTCTATCTGAGTTGAAGACAGATGTGTTTCTGTACTGGGTAAGATATTCACAATGAACTCGAGATCGTCGAAGCCGTAATTGACGAACAGGGACTCGTAATCCGCCATGCCGAGGCTGGACAGCCACTGACCAACGGTGGTGGACACGACAGGGCTACTGCCCGTGTCAGAAGTCAGACCTGAGAACAAAGTAACCGTACGCTTGTATCACTCGGCGTCCAGGTGTCTCGGATCAAGACGCGCGGATAAAATAAATGCGAAACTATTTATTTACCCAGCCTCGTCTGGAATTCTTTCTCGAGCTCGGTCACGAACACCGACTCCCGCACGAGTCCCGTCCCAAAAGAGGCCATGATCTCCGAAATCTTCGCCCACTCCTCCTGCTCGTCGAAGGGACTCATGATGCTGAGCGACTTCTCGTCCCTCTCGCGATCACGCTCGGCCAATCGGAAGGCGACGTCGCCGTCTTCGAGACGATCTCCACTTCCGCCGCCCCCGCCGTGGTCACCTCCCGTTCCCATGCTGCATCCGGTCTGCCCGTAGACGTTCCGCAGACGTCGTAATGTGCGCGGACGTTCCGCCGTAACGGAACCTTTCAACAAACCTGTCAACAAACGACGCATCTCCCATTACCATCCACCTTGAGCACCTTCCGTCCGAAGACCTCGATTTCATCCAGCCGAAGCCTCTTGACGGACCAAACTTTCTCCACTGGCCCACAGAAATCCGCTTTTAGCGGCTCCGTCTCGTCTGTACAAATACGAAATTTCGAATCCGGTTCAACAGTGCATCGTTTAAGCCCCACCCCTCTGCCTCCTCATCACGGATATAAAGGAACGCGTTTATTGCCGCCTTTAATAACTCCTCGGTCGTTCGGCGGCGCAAGAGGAGGGCGCGGATTTCGGGAGCATAACCGGCGCGCATCTTTTACGAGCCGCTTAAGGGTCATACATTTTTAATATCCGCCGGGACACGCTCGCGCGACCCACCGCGCGCTCGCTTACGCGAGAGACGATCGCTTTCGACGTTTACGGCCCGCGTCGGGGCCGTTCAGCAGCCACCGATCTCCGCGGCCGTCTTAATGGAGTGTGCCTTCTTAAAAATGCGAAACGGCCGAATTAAGACGAGCGGAAGTTACGGCGACGCTTAATGACGGCCGAGGGCGAGTCGGAGGGCAGACAGGACGACGCTGGGGCAAACGGCTGGCAAAGAGTCGGCGACGCTTCTCTTTCCTCGAGAACCATCATCGTCACCTCGCCCGTCGATGCTCCCCACTGATATCTTATCATCCCCCGGCAAAGTCTTTCTAAACTTGCTCCTGATGCCTCGCGACGTCGCAGGCGCGTAGGGAGGTAGAAATAATTTCAAGCCAGAATGCGAAGCGAGTTCGAGGATGCGAGGGGGAGAAGAGGTGGGGGCGGGAGGGAGGGAATGAGAGAGGAGCAGAATGTCACGCCTCTTCCCAATTAGACCACGATTAAACGGATTCGCGCGATTCCCTCGCGAGGGAAACTATTACGCCGTGAAAGCCAGCGGAGAGTCGCGAGCACGATATGACAGAGAGCGTGGTGGGGGAGGAACGGAGAGAGAAGAGAGAATTTTGAGGCGGCGGGACGCGGGGCGTGGGACAGTTGAGAGGAAGAGGACAGGGTGGAGGGGAGGGGGTGGGAGAGAGAAAGAGAGCGCGAGAGACGGAAGAAACGATGATGAGGATTTATGTAATTTGTGTATATGACTTGAATAACTGCCTACATAATATAACGCCGTTGGCTTGGAGTGTGCGCGAGCAGGCGACGCCCTCCATCATGGAGCTTTAATTAAAATTACGTACGTCTGCTGCTTGTAACACGGCACAGACCCTTCTTCTCCCTCCCTCGCCCTTTCTCCTCCGTTCTCTCCCTTTCTATTTAGTGTTTTTATGAGCTTTTCATTAAGCGCGCCGGTAGATGAACGAGCGCGCGTGTGTACGTACCTACGCGCCCGTACATTCGCGCATCTTCTCGTACGTACCGCCCGTGTCTCCATACGCGCGCACAGCCGCGCGCGCGCTCGGCTACGCGCGGAGCATCTTTGAAAGGTGGCTATGGCCATTACTTACAATTGTCCATCTCTCTCTCCTTCAGCCCCCTTTTCTTTCTTTCTGCGGCGGTTCTCAGGCGTTCGAGTGAATTCTCATTTGCGGCACTTCGTATGAAAGAGTTGGCGCGCGCGCGCGCGCGCGCGAAACGCTCGCCGGCGACGGCCGATTGTGGTGGCTCGCGGAGTCGTTGAAAACAACGAATTGCACGACGCATAATGCGAGTCCGCGTTATAAGGACCCACCCGCACCCTCGCCTCGCACCCCCTCCCCCACGCGAGGGTGGGATGAAAGGCTCGAAAGGCGAAAACGAGCTTCGTGCGTACCTGCGGGGTGGATCGCGAGGCTCCTTTATCTCGAGCGCGAGCCAGGATCCACCATTTTTGATTGAGCGCGCGAGCACTCAAAGATCCGCGTCGAGCTATGCCACCTTCGACTGCCCTCATTCACTCTCGCCCGAATTTATCGTCTCTCATTGCGACGATTGTTTTTCGCGCTCGCGTCATTCGTTTGAATATAAATCTCGTGTGGAATTTCCGCCGACTATGGGAGAGCGCGCGCGAGTGCGCTACCCTGCTTCAAAGAGTTTTCCCCTGGCGATCGCTGTTTATCCAAACCCGTTTACTACGCGCGATCATATTTCTCATTTCGCGCGAATCAAATGTCGAGCCCTCCCGACAGCGGCGCGTATTTGCAGAAGCGGTTTTTCGACGTTTTTATATCGCGCATCGGTTGGCAATCGTGTAAAGCTCGCGTGCACGGAATGAACGAAAAATGCATTCGTCCTTGCAACTTCGGGGCCAGGCTGAATTTACACCGCGGCGGGAAGAAAAAAAGGAAAAAACAAGCGCCTCGTCAGCATAAGAGCCTATTTGTGCACGCGCGCATTAAGCGGTTCGGGGCAAACAAATAAGTCTGCGTCCTGTGGCCGGTCGGCGGGCAGGGAAATTTCTGTGTCGCATCAAAATTTCAATTGGACCTGCGACTTGAGGGTGCGGCGAGGTTAGACTGAAAATTCGCTTTCGTCTATTCGATTTGTCGGACCACAAAAAACAATACTGCCTATCACGCGCATCGAGCTCTTTACGATCGGCACACGCACTTAGTCCAGTGCTCGGCCTTGATTATCTTCCGGGAACTAATCTCGCGGAGGCATCGAACAATGACGAATCCGCGATGAATATTCAGCGTGTATCTGTGAATCCACTCGTATGTGCGGCGTATCCATTATGCATAACCGTGCGCCACTGCTGGCCGGTAGTTTCGTCTCTACTTCGGACCACCGATAGCTGCGTTTAAAGAGCCCATTCGAGGCCAGAGATATCGGCCGAGCCCGCGGGAAGAGGATCAATCCCGATGAACTTTCAGACTCTGTAAGACATTGTACGCCGAATATAAACACCGCGGACAAAGGACGTGGCGCTATAGGCATGTAGATGTTTTCGGCAGTTAAGCAGTTCCGCGCCGGCAGTCAGATAAGCATGTCGCGCGCGGTCAGAGGTATAAGACGACTATACTTTGTATTAATGTTTAATTTCAATAAATACTTATTACTTGATACTTAATTGACCCTGACAACTATTTCGTCGGCTATCCAAACAGGAGCTTTATGAGAAACGATAAGAATACACCACAACTCCGTCACATTCATCGCGTCGCATTCACTCAACACGCCGCCATATGCCATACGCGCAAGCCGGAATTATATAGTGCAACGCTTACGCCAGGACCACGCGCCAGGGAGCCGAACTTAGAAAGCCGTCTAAGAATATCGAAATTGCTAGGCTGGAATAGATCGCGGGCAATAAGCGAGAATGAGTGCTGGCGATCGCGTCGAGGAAAGCAAAGTTCTTACCGAGCCGCAGGAAATAGATTGATGCCCATTCTCGTCCCGCCGCTCCGGCCAACCTCTCACAGTCCTTTAAACTCAATTGAAGGGATTAATCGTGCGACAGACGACGCTGACGGACGAACGACTACTTAGTTAAGAGGCTGGATACGGTTCGCGGGGGTTCACTAACGTGACCCAAAAGAACGCAATGAACTCTCTCGCCTCACGCGATGCAATTCTACATCGCGACACGTAAACATCGTTACAGTAATTCCGGAGTTGCCCGTACACTTTCGATGCCGACAAACTCGAGCTTCCTCGTTGCCTTTCACGCTCCGAAAGCTCGGAAACGATCGGCGCCGAGAGTGAAACGGGGAAATTATTCGTTCGCCGGGCGCGTTCGATGACGCAATCGAGCGTAGGTCAGAGCACCTCGCCGACTATTATTACATCAGGATACGAGGCGACGAGCGACGAGCAACAAGTAAGCGTGCTTTTTGCGAACGGCACGTCAGGAACTTCGGTCACGCGGGGTTCCTGCGGGATGCACGTGGCATGACTGTTGTACGACCGAACGGTACGTGCGGCACGGCGGGAAGCGGGAAGGCACGTAAGTGCGCGTCACACAGTCCGCACACACGCGCCCACAGTCCTCGCCAGACCCCTCTCGCAGATGCTGCTCGATGAGAGTCCGACGTCCCTCACTTTCCCTCGCGCTTCCTCTTTCTTTCGCCCACTGTCACCACGTGTTCCTTTCTCTCTTCCCTCGTCCTCCCTCTTACCAGCATTGCCCCCGCTCGCTCGCTCTTTTATGCTTTCCCAGCGTGACACGTACACCGCTGTCCGCCGATGCTGGCTGTTCGTCCGGAGGAAATCCGTCTGGGCCCGAATTTCGGTACCTTCCCTGCCCGCCGTGAGCGCCTCCAATGCGTTATGACTCGACGTTAGTCATCCACGTAATTCGTATAATTGGGTGACAGTTGTTTTCGCGGACCACGTCGTCCTACGTCACCGGCCGCGCACGACTCGTGCGGCACTATACACGCTCGAGTATATGTACAGATGCCCGCAAGCCGCGGATCGTCCCGTTTCGTGCCGCTCACCCGCTTATTCTATCTAATCTACACCAGCTCTCTCGGAGTAAGAATAAAACATCGGTTCTCGAAATAGTTGGCCGTCGGTGTGTGAGCGTCGATGTGCTACGAGGTGCTTCTCGTCGCTGCGAATAAAATATTGAGTGTACGAGGTATATGTATATATACACGTCGATCCACCTGCTCCGATCGATCGTCGTGCACGTCGCGGCGAAACTATGCCTCGATCGTTCACTCGGCCTCGTGTACGAGCACGTGGTTCTCCCCTTCCCCTCTCCCCCCCCCCCCCCCCCCTCCCTCGTTCACGAGCACACGAACCGTACGAACGACTAGTTTCCAGCAGCCAGTTTCCGTCCGACTTTACTAAGTTTCCATTGAGCGATTTCGAGCAAGTTTGACGGCGAACAACTTGCCGCGACAATGGGTCACGAAGTCTCGCGCACACTCGACAAACTGCGCACGATTGTCCAGCTAGGCAGCCCGGCAGCGCTAAACTTAATAACCCGAGCGTGCGCCGGTTACGGGTTCCTGAATATTTTCCGAGCAGGTGCGACCCCTGAGACGATTTATCAGCCTACCACCGGCCTACCACTGGCCAGTTAGCGACGAGGGATATCTAATGACCGACTTACCACCGGAGTGCCCGTTCGGGCAGGGCATTTAGGCCAGCGAGCGTTTGTCGAGAGACAGAAGCCTGCCGGATCTCATGACCGCGCGCGCGCGCGCACTACGCCAATGAAGATGAGTGCGGCGAAGTGTCACGCGCGAAAGGTAATGGTATCCCCGCGCGTAATCGTATATCCTTCTGCAGTCTGCGCGAGGCCTGCAACCTCGCGAATCGCGGCCGAAGGAGCGGGATTAATTTGATATTCAACGCGCGGCCCGGCATAGGCGTCGGCCGCGGCAAAATTCCTCACCAGCGAGCTCCGAACGGCCTCCGTCGGCGTCGTCCACCGTCTACCTGACCGCGAGAGCGTCCACAGTGTCCGGCTGGCTGGCCAGCTCGCCGACTATCCATGCCTCCTCGGCGCACCGTCGATTCGCACACTCGCCCGCACGAATATCTGGCACCGCGGGCCCGGACATGGGCAGGCCGTCATCGTCGAGGCGCTGAAGAACGCGCGCGCGCGCGCGCGCGAGAATCGTGAAGCAGCGAGACCGGCAGTAACCGAGTTCCACGGGACGCCGGAGTTTCCACTTTGATATTCACTGGCACATTGTTGGCCGCGAGTTCCGTGCGGTTTACGGCGAAGCGTTACACTACTCGATGCGCCGCGAGGCTGGTTAACGAGACGACTAATTCGAACGTGTTAGGCCCACGAGGAGTAGCAGCGTGGTAGTAGCGATGCCAGTGGCGGCGGTTGGTGGTGGTGGTGGTGGTGGTAGTCTGGTGCCGGTTCCGATGCCGGTGCCCGGTGCCTCTGGTGTGTTCCGCTCGAGTGTGTCGCTTGTATGCTACTTCTGTAGCGGTGTGTTGGTAATGGTCAGGGCCGGCCCGACGATATTTACCGCCCCAGGCGGTCGTCGCACGGATCGCTACCCCGTTTGGCCGGTCCTGCGCTAATGCTAAGGACGAACGTTCGCTCGGGGAGACAGGACGAGCACTGCGGGCGAGAGGGGCAGCAAGACTCGGGCCCACACCGCCCGCACTACCATCTGACAATGTGTCGGCCAGCAGAGAGAGAGGGAGAGAGAAAGAAAGAAAGAGAGATTGGTGGGGTAGTGACCGGACTGTGTGTCGTCGCAGGGAAAGATGACCCCGGAGATGGGACCTACCTCGCCCTGGGACCTTGCGTCCAATTTCCAGTAGACCTGCATTCACATTCTTTTTCATGCCTTGCCTTTGATACGTATCGGCCGGATCAGGCGTCGAACTGAGCGATGAGACGAAGTTTCGACTCATGACGAAATGATTGAGGCACGTAAAACGGTGTATTGCTCATTAAAATGCAACGCCCCATACATTCGAGACCATCTGTCTCTCTCTCTCTCTCTCTCTCTTTCTGTTCCCACCGTAATTAAGAGTCCGATGTACGCGAGAACTTTGTTGCGGAGGACAAAGAGGCACGGAAGAATCGTTATCGCGCTGAGAAATGCATAATAGTTTGGAAGATATGTTTAGAAAATAGATGGAAAAAGAATGAAAATTAGACGTGTCGTCGGGCCGCTGTTGTAAGGGGACGCGATTATTCATGCACGATTGTACGACGTCGTTAATTATACTATTATCGTGTTGTAGAATGTACATATATATACATATTTCCGCATAGCTCCCGGGGATACTCACAGCGCCAGTCTATTAACGCCGAAAACGATGCATTTCCAGATATGCTTAGGTGCACTTCTAATCTATCCCAATTCGCGGAACCCGAACTCTCCCTCTGCTCCCGTCGACAATAGGGGAACACGTTAATCCCGGGGCTTAACGTTATTTTCCGTCTCTCTATCTCTCCCGTTCTTTTGTGACACGATCCACTTGCCACTTCAATTACGAGCATCAGCTCGCTCTTAACTCAACAAAAGATCGTTTGAGACGTTAGCACGCCAGTGTGTATGTGAACGTGCGCGGCAAGCCAGGCGTATAATTCAAACATTCCGGACTTCTAGGCGATCTACGTAGCATGATTGACAGTCGTAGATCGCGTGACTCAAGTGGCCGAGGGCTGCGCGAGAAAAAGTTGCCCGTGCAGGCGTCGGATATGTCATCATCGTTCCACCAACCTACCGCTTTCGCGCTTTCGAACTTTGTCCGCTTTTGGAATTGCGCGCAACGTCTGCGACGCGGGCGATGCGCACATGCACGTGCACGTGTGCGCACATCGTCGGAGGAGCCGAGAATGTGGACGTCGGTCGTGTGTCGCGCGCGGTGGTCATCGTCACTGCGTGAGTCACATCCCACGTTCTATACATTCCTGCGTGATGTCATAATGTCGGCCTCACGAATATCGTCGCGCGACCGAACGGTCAGACGCGCGCCCGATCTAATCTCTTCTCGTTTTCGCGGAGCACGGATTCTGCCGATGCCGACGCGCGCACGTCTTCCACGTCCGTTCCGCGTCACATTTTTCTGCAAGATCGAAATTCTAGAGGCGCGCCGCGCGATAAGGACGAAAAGGTCGCGGGCACGACGCGCGGTCGTCTTATCCGAAAATCCTTCCCTTTTTCCCATGCAACAGCACACTCGCCTCTTTCGCGGCATCGCGACGGAATTAATATATTCGGAAAAGAGGGCCACGATTTAGCGCCGATTCCGCTCGGAGATACTCTCTCTACCTCGCCTCCTGCCGGCAACAAAGGCACGGAGCGGCGTACTTTCCGTTACGGTCATAAACAGAGTACAATGAGAGGTTAACTAGTTGTCTGAAAATGCATTCATAGTCCTCCCCCGACCCGCTACAAAGCCCTCCCCCCCCCCCATTCTCTCCTTCATTTTTCTCCCCTCCTCTCCTTCCGCCCCCGGCTGGCGAGATAAAGTGGACGCACCGATACTCGCTTCTAGGAAGACCAACTAGGAGCTTTACTTTCTGATAAGTTTCGAAACATGGGTTTTTTTTTCTACCACAGTTCGCTTGGCTAACAATGACGTTGGAGTTTGGGTTGCGTCGGGAGATACTGGATATGATGTTGAGGGACGGCGAGCGAGCGAGAGAGAGAGAAAGAGAGAGAACGAGAGAGAGGAAAGAATCAGTAGCCGGAGAGTGCACTCTGTGGAGTTAAAAAAGCAAACGAAATCTGGGACTCTCCAGCGATATCTAATAGCGAGGGGGCTGCCCGAGGAGCTCGCCCATTCTTGCGCTGCTTCGGCTAATTAAGGCGCTCGTTGAAAGTCCGCTTTGAGATCTTACGAAACACATCGAAACGGGCGGCCGTATTTTTCCGGGAACGTCATTCGCCCCGCCAGAGATACACGCGTCACATTAGCAGCGAGGCGTATTTCGGAAACTGAAGTTCGCGAGACGGGGACACAAGGAGGCCAAGTGATCGAGTCACATCCGTGCGATTGACATGAAAATTTCGCTAATGGCCCCCGGCCACCGTGCGACGCCAATCGCGTCGTCCGGTGTAAATTGTGACGAGGTGCGGGCCGCTACGATCGGCAGTCATAACCTACGACAATTTACGCCCACGTGCCAGATATAGAGCAAGAGAGAGAGAGAGAAAAGGTATTGAGTACGAACTTGCCTTTTATCTCGGCGCGAGATTGATGAAGTCACTTGCAGTGTCGATAAGCCGGACGTCCGCTGATTGGTCACTACGGGCCATTCGTACGTACGTACGCCGCCATCGACACCGATCGCTGGTGCCGTGCAAGCACGAATGTCAGATAAGACACGCTCCGGCGGCCGTCTCGGGCCTGTCATTCGCGGCAGCTAACGATTTCAATGACTCGCGGACTTGTAAATTACCTAACGCGCTCCATGTGCGCGCGGATCACCGCTTGTCGGACTTGTAGATATTTCAAGGCTCGCCGCGCGACGAGGGTAATTCGAGCCGTCACGATCACTTGGCGAAACGTCGCCGGAATTTTCGCACGCTCCCTCCCATTGCGCAACGACGTCTCTACCAAGAGATACGCACGGAGCGCCGATTTAATTTCGAATGCGCGCACCAGCGTCACAGGCGAACAGGTCTTGTAAATTCGCCGGATCAACGCGGGGTTCGAAATACTTTTGCCAGCGGACTAATTTGCGAGCTGTCACCGGCACTGCGCGTACTATTGCCTAACGACGGACAACTTCGCGGCGGTCTCGAAGTTGAAAACGCAGTTGCTCGCGCGAGATACCGAGTACCTACTGGCTTCCCTGGCTTCCCTGACAGAGAGCCGAAGCGAGCCGAGCGTCTGCCCTCTGTCAGATAAGGATATCTATCGTCGGCCAACGCCGATTGCGAGAGAGCGAAAGAGGCAGCCGCGACATTCAGGTAAGACGATACCGGCTCTCCTTTCCTCGCTCCGTGCGTGCGACACACGTAACGCATAGGCTCCTCAAAATATTACGCAACTCGCGCACGTAGGCCGCGAACTACGCCCAGATATCAGTGCCAAGGCTCTCCAATAAATGAGACGGCGTGCGCGTTGATTATCGATGAACGCTCTGCGCTGGACAGATAATGAGAGAGCGAGCGTGGGGCGAGCGAGGGTCTGGCCGGATGCGAGATTAATGCGGAGACACAAAAAGAGACGCATCACTCGGTCATTCTCACCTTGCTCCATTTCGCGCCGGCCGCTAACGAGTTTTCCTATTCGGTATCTCGTTGCACGGGACGTTCGGACGCTTCGTCATGAGTTTAGCGGGATTGTGCATAGTAGTAAAACGATCAAGGGACCCGATCGAAAGCCCGCCCGGGGACAACGAAGTTTCACAAAAGCTTGTAGGACGAACGAAAGCAACAAAATAAATCAAGACATGGCATACATAGCAGCATAACGTTTATTAGCAAACCAACGACGTGATAATGCACTATAATTGCTTATGCATAGATCTATGTAGATATATATATTATATATATATGTGTTTGTGTGTGTATATGTATAAAGAAAATAAGTGTCTCGTTCAGTGCGTGTATACATACGTACATATGTATATCTCTTCAACCATACTTTATATATATATATATATCAATATTTGTCGAGCCGTCGTAATAGTTAGACAAAGCGATTAACATAATACTACCGAGTGGAGTGAAAGTGAAATTTTTACGTGAACGAGTACTCTGCCCAGATGGGTAGATCCGCTTCTGACCGATTCGTTTCGATATTCTCCGTACGATATATTGCACACGAGTGTCAGAAGCGAATGTATCCGTAATAAATAAACGATATAATCTACGTCAATCCTACCGCGGTTTCCTCCGTTAGTGTAAGATACGCGTCACTACGCTAATTAATACTCTTCATTTGTATCTTTATTTACAGGGACGCAACGGCTGTGTGCTGGAAATATACAGGTTACGATTCTCTGCCACCTACGATAGCTCGCCTTGCACGACGATACAGGTAAGATACGTCTTACGACTACGTAGTGTAGATATGTTAGAATCTAAGGAACTATTATTTTTCTGCACGACACTACCCTGACATTATCCCGACCGATCACCTAGTAGGCTAAATTGGAAACAGTCGAAACTACGAAAATTGCTCGCTAATCGGAGAGAGAGCTATCTATTAAAAGTAACGAGCACTGCTCTTAGCCCCGCCTTCCGCAAATGCGATTATGCTTGTGCGGCACGTTTTCTGCTTTGCTTCGAGAAAGATTGAAATTGAGCCGTGCTCGTGTTTTATGGCCATGACCTCGCGAGCCTCCACCTCCTTACTTTAGGAAGGAAGGAGGAATTGACGCAGCCTCCCACACGGGAAAGAATTAGCAGCTAGATTAACGTGTTCCTCGACGCTTTAACCTTGCGATCAAACTCTCGGATCAACCCTGACGATCAATCTGGCAATGTGCGTATACGAGTACGTCTTACTATGAGATACGTGGAAGCATAGAACAAATCTCGACATACAGGTTGTTCTTCGAGGTGTCCGACAAAACTCTCAAGCGTATTCAACATCTCATTCCGACTAAAAATCCGTTCAACTAGGCCGTATCGAAACTCAATTAAAACGTTTCAAGAGAAGATGCATCTTTTTCACAGACATCGAACATTTCCAAAAATCATCCGTCAAATACGCTGTCAAAGTTTGCGGACTACCTCCCGAGACATCCCATAGAAACATACATATATATAATTTACGTAAATAAATAAAATCTGACATCGACTCTCAATATAAACTTTGCAAAAAGGGAGTAAAACGTGGACAACGCGATCAGTGGAATTGTGCAACCAATACGAGTAAGAGTGGAATCGAGCGAGGTCCTGACTCGACACCAGCATTATATTCCGCACCCATCGAGACTCAGGACCCCCGCTCGCTCCGGACGAATCGAAGTCGAACGATCGCATCGGTGGACTCTCAGGCAAATCGTAAACAACAAAACAGACGCAACACAACGTTTATGCATGTAGACGTGGGCAGAAGGAAGCGTCATGCGGTGCAGCCAAGCGTGCGTTGCTGTTTACCTGCGAAGGGCACATCCCCGAAGTACTCCTCGACGTTGTCGGTCGACATGCTCTTGTCGGACAACGACACGCTCGACAGCGAGCCGCTCGAGGCATCGAGCGATCCGCCCGCAGGGAACTGCAGCAGATCCTCGTCCGTTTCCGTTTCCATGTCGCGCGACCTTCTCTTGTACACCTGCCGGCAGATCGGGCGAGAAACTCGTGAGAGTCGCGCCAACCCCGTCGCTTACGATTACGATTACCATCTACTCTTCGAATGCATCGAGCACTCCTCAAGTTCTTACCCTTACCGAGGAGGTCCGCGTCGTTGCGCGTCGCACGCCACTCGCGCTCGTTATTTACTTATCCTTCGTGTCGCGGAACAGCGTGTTTGCGCTCGCGACCCCGTTCAGCGAGGCTAATTGTAAGAGCAAGACACTCTCGAATTCGTTGGTAGCTTCGGCCTTGGAAAATCGTCGCGACGCATCACCCGTCCCCGCGCGCGGACCACGAGCGTCTTTTCCCGCGTCGGCATTTACTCGGGTCACGTTGGGTAAATATTCTTCGCCGCGACCCTATATTTTGTAATGTATATCTTTCGCGCCGCGCCGCCCGGCCACCCGCACGCACACGCGCCCACGACCACACGGGCTCTCTATCTCGGCTGCGTTTCGATAAATTGTCATAGCGATCGAAGCTTTTTATTTACCCTGCGCGCCGGCCTGTCTCTTAAACCGTGTTCCGCGGAACATCCATCGGCGTGTATACAGATGTTGTGTGTCGTCGTCGAAATTTGCGTACGGCGAACCCATTTTTTTTATGTTTTTTTTTTTGTTGCGTTGTATGTACATTCATATATATATATGTTTAATGTCGCAGCGCGGACGAAAAAGGGTTTTCCATATGGATTACACAACGCGAAAAACTGCGCGCGCTCGATACCGGGAGCATTTCGCGGTGACGTTCACGCCATAGAGGTAATGAAAAAACTTGAGCAAACAACGTCGACGCCCACGCGCGTTATCGTGAATATTAAACGGAATTTTTCACGGTGGAATTGGCATCTTCGCTCGCCGCGTTTCGCCTCAACTCGTCCGCGGCGCGTTACACGGTATTTTTTCCGGCAAACAGGGAGGCGGGCCCGCGATCGAGGACCTCTGCGTGACGGAGCAGATTACGAGTGTCATATTCGCGATATTGATTAAACCGGCCGATCCCCTGCCTCCTTTTTTCCGTCGCGAGAGAGGATCGTCGGAAGTCGATTGCGTCGTTAGCGCTTCGAGGCTCGCTGCGAAACGGGAAACGGATCTGCGGGAAGACGGAAAGACGCGGAACGGGAGTGCGAGGGAGAGGCGGGTAAGATGAGAGACAGAATGGGACGCGAAGACTGCATGTCAAAGAGACAGCCGGAAACCATCGGTACAAATTCGCAGATTTCTCCACTCCTTCGCGGCGCGCTGCGCTCGAGTGAGAGAGAGAGAGAGAGAGAGAGAAAAGGAGAGGAGTCAGACAGGCATAGCGAGCCGAGAGCTTCATTATTCAAAGGGTGTCGGCGTCTTGCGTTCTGCCGCTCCGCTGGATCCGCGGAAGTTGACGGCTGATGTTCAGCCATCCGCGACCGGTTCCCTCGTCCTTCTTCCCTCTCACGGATCCTCTCGAATCCTCGCGCCGACTCGTGTTACCGCCAGCATTTTGCCCCCTTCCCCACTCAAATCCACCGATTCACCCACCTATCTATCTCCTTTTATGCGTCCCTTCGCGTGCCCCTCTGGCCTTCTGGCCGCGCTCACCAGGCCGCCGCGGAATTTTCGTCCTCGCGACCAATCGCGACTTAACGCGACTTACTGGTCGTCCGCGTGGCGGGTCAAAATTGACCGGCGGGTCGAAGTAAGCGTCAGCTGCGAGCGGTGGCTCGTTACGTTGGTAATTAATGGATTTCAGCGACTTCGGAATGCCGGGACCCGGAGCGTTAGGAGTGAGAGTAGTGATCGACTTGAAAAAATCACCCAAGCAATATTGACACGCACACGCAGTCGCTCTCCCAATCTTCCGCGTCTCTCTCGTTTCCAAGGAGGATACATTCACTGTACGATATTTCCTCAAGCGTGTAGAGTCGCTGAAAGATGCGGATTGCGGATGCATATAGGAGCGCTGGCACACGCGAAAGAGAGGGTAAAGGACGGAGATAGGCAGATCAAGAAGCAGGAAGAGAAATTGAGGTAGGGGGAGAGAGAGGGAGAGAGAAAGAGGACAGGGTGAGCTGTGTAGGGTGTGTTATGGATATCCAGGCGTAGTAGATGGGAACTGAACGTAGTCTCACAGCAGAGCGATCACAGGATGACGCGGCAAACGGCGGAGAACGAGCAAGTGACATGCCAGAGAGAGCGTGAGCAGGAGAGAGAGAGAGAGACAGAGAGGGAGTCGACTCCTTGCAAATCGCATCACAGATCAAACATGGCTTGTATATTAAACGTAACCCGGTAAGGTTTCGCCGGCTGCCGACTGCTTATCTTCTGTCCAACGACTCGAGAGAGTACGAGCGCTAACGACGTCTACGTCGGCGTCGTTACGAAAAGACGTTGACGATCGTGTGAAATTCTACGACGACACGTCAAACGTTCAGATAAATAATACGAATCTGAGGATTAAAAATGCAGTCATTACTGCCCGGGCGACGTGAAAGAAATTTTAATCAGACGACGACGGTCGAAGAGGAAGAAAAAAAAGAGCACAGATCGCCGGGAGCAAAGATGTACGAGAAATGCGCGAGCCTTCATTGAACCTTGACCCTTGACCGGTCCTTCGTCGCACACTCGACCTATACTATCTCTCCTCCATCCGTTTGACGGTCTTCGAGATACGAGGGTAAACGTACGCAACTCGAGATGCACGTATATACTGACACGGGACGAGAGTCACGAGACGCAGCCGAGGATGCAAAATTGAACCTCCGTTTTGTACGCTCAGATGAGCTCCTGGGACGAATCTCTCTCTGTAGCAGACGCAGGCAGGTACGTGTAGTCACGTCCCTGTCGCGCATCGGATGCTCCCGAATCCTCGATCTTCTCGCGCGAGACTAGACTAAGTTCAACGCCGGCGGTGATATAAATTAATGTGAACGGTAACGTGGCGGGTCGCCCACCTTAAACCGGCTACCGATGGCTAAAGAGAATTAATCCTTTGAGCGGCGAACGATTACCATCGCCGCGAACATCCTCGTTATAATATACATATAGCACCAGCGCGTCTTAGGCGTACGAGCGCGAGACGCAGAGAAGGTCGTTCACAATTACGTTAGAATCTTACATGATCAATGTTGCGAGTGATTCAAAGGGCTTGTGCTCGCCACTCACCTGACTCAGCGGACGAATCCTTTCATGAATCGATCTCTCTGCCTGCATAGCAGAGGGCGGGGGATGATCAGGGGTGGGTGGTTGCACGTAGTGCGTCGGGCTAGTAGGTAACATCATTTGCACTCTCCTCAATCTCTTATCCGTGCCCGCCGACGACGACTCCTTGTGATCGGAACCCTCGGCCTCGCGCCTCTCGTCCAGCAAGCTCTCCTGCGAGGACTTCAGGGTGATGAACGCGTTCGATACGAAGATCCTCTCTTGCGCGGCCTCGTTCTCGCTGCACGGCGACCTGTCCATCAGCTTGTCCGCTTCCGGAGCCTCGTCCGTTTCCGGCTCGTACGTCTCGAACGTCTGCTTGCGAAGCTTTCGTCGCGGATTAAGCATCTTGATCGGTCGATTCTCGTAGATCGAGGTTATGGCCACCGGCTCGACGTGTCTGGAGGTCTCATCGACCGGTCGCGACTTCATCTCCACGTACTGATCCACGCTCCGCGTCACGTGACGCAGTTGCTCGCGGCGCTTCTGAAGCTGCTCCAGGTCTATGTGGCTGCGAGCACCGCTGCGCGCCAGGAACAGGTACTCGTAGTTGCTGGGACCCAACGGGCAGTCGGCCGACAAGGACATCTGACTCTGCAGGTGCGTCGGGGAGACGGACAAATTTCGTCGCGGCGGTTTCTTCGGCGGCGTTGGCTGCGGTCACAACATACGAAACGAGGCCTCTTGAGAGTGAGAGAGAGAGAGAGAGAGAGAGAGCTCTCGTCGGCAGTCGACAATCGCGCGCATCCCAACCGAACCGCCCGTTCATTCGAGACCAGTCGATGCCCGCGGAAAAAGCTGGACTCCGAATGTTCCGTGCTAATTTAATAGGGGCTACTCCGGGCGAAGGCAAAAATCTCCCCATCACCGGCCGCTCTCGGACCAATTAACCCGCGATCAATTTGTCCACGTTAACGAACCGTGAGGCGTCGAGACGATCCATCGGCATTCGATACGCTCAAGTTGATCGCGGCGGAGAGGAATGAATCTCTCTGCCAAGGACAACGTGCCAAGGGACTACTTGTGCACAATGGGAGTCTAATCTACAAACATGAAGCCTAACAAAACGAGTAGACGTATGGACGTGACACGGGTACATCGAATCGAACAACGATCTTGGATCTTAATTTGTAGAAAGACTTACCGAGACTTTGCTATTGGAAGCCGGGCTGTGCAAGGAGCTAGACAGAGGTGCCATTGGCAAATAGATTCCTGCGGCGTTGGAGTCGTTCGGCAAACATCGACGATCCCGCGGGCTCGGCCCGCCGACACTCGACGACGAGGACACGCTCAGTTGGTCGGACTCCCTGGTCCCGCCACCCACGCCACCGCTCCGGATTCCGCTGTCACCGTATCCCGTCGGCAACGTCAGCGACAGGTCCTCCGACGCGAAGCTGTCCATCGCTCCGCGAGGTATAGGAGGCGTTTGGTAAAGTCCACTGTCGGAACCCCTGCGTGGAAACTCTCCGTCTCACATTGTCATCGATCGCGGGGTAGAACGATAGCGAGGAAGCAGGGTAACGATCTAGCGCTCTAAGACTGTGACGTTCTGAGTTCTGACTACTCGTCGATTTCTGGACGCGCGGAGACGGACGACTTCGCGGACGATTCTATCAGAGTCGCAGAGCTGTCATATGTTTCCATGTGATTACCGTGTCGTGTTGTCGCGCGATGGTAATGGCGGTGGTGTTCTGTTGGTGATCGTGGCGGTAGTAATGTTTCGTGGTTTGTCTTCGGGAGTTTGGTCGGAACTTTCGAGGGTATTTATCGAGTTGAGAGTGTCGGACATAGACATAAAGACGCTGTCGAAGAAAGAGCTGGGGTCGGAGTCCTCTGACAGCAGGAGGGACCTCCGTACTCCGTTCACTGGTCCCCCAATCTGCTCGTCTTCGCTGAAACGCCCAATCCGCCAGTGTAACGTTAACCATTTTCGCCGGATATCCTAGCCGCACTGCCACATTAATTTCTTAAATAACGCTAACTTCCGAGCTCTTTGAGGGTGTATCGGACCGAGCAAGCCGTTCGATGCTTCTAACCTTAATCAAGCCCCCCCCAAATCAAGTCAGCTAGAACTTCTCGCGGTCGGCGACTTTTGAAACATTCTCTGAAAGCCGAGGAGTTGAGTGTGTGAGCGTAAAAAGGACGGCGAGCCGAAGTCCAGAGAGAGTAGTGGCCGAGCCATGGGCTTCGACAACGAAAGAGAAAGAGAGAAAGAGAGAGAGAGAGAGAGAGAGAAGGTAGGCAAGCGTACGTTGGTAGGCCGAGGGAGAGCAATGGTTATTAGTTTTATGCTGAGACGGGCTAACATTTACATTGTTTAACGTGATGGATTCATCTCGAGGCGGTCGAGTCGGGGCTACCAACGTCAAACATTGATGCTGGAGGTTGAGTAGAGCCCGCGTAAGGGCGAGGGGTAGGAAAAGTGGGAGAGTAAGAGTAGCTGACTGCTCTCTCTCTCTCTCTCTCTCTCTCGCTCACATTCAACCGGTCTGGCTTAGGCAGCTGCCAGAGTACAGACCGAGTGAGTGAGGGAAGAGAAGAGGGAGAGAGAGAACATTGGTACTCTCTCCAATGGCGGCGGCGGGGGTGGTGACCCGGGGGCGGCGGTCGGACCCAGCATCGCCTGCCTACATCAGGAAAATTAAACCAAGCCAAGCGGTGCTTAACGCGCTGGGGCTACACGCGCGCCACCTCCTCTCCAACTCTCTTCCTCCGCCTCCACCGGAGGCTTTCTCGGTCCGAGAGAACCACCTCTTCCTACGCAACCATCCCTCTGAAGCGAGCAGGTAGCTAGCAGTCATCGTCCGTGACGCTTCTCTCCTTCCCGCTCTCTCTCTCTCTTTCTCTCTTTCTCTTACTCTCTCCCGCTCGCCGCCTCGCTACCCTACACTCTCCTTCTCGCTCTCTCGCTCGCGAACACTCGTTCATTCACTCCGCGCACTGGCCACGTCTGTGCTTTTGTTTGGCCGCATCTCCTATATTAAAGCTTGCCACGGTTATGCGCGCGAGCCCCCTGCCTTTATATACTATATATCGAGTCTTGCCTGGGAAATATTACGCGCCTCCGCGTTCGCGAGAGTTTCTTTTTATTCCCCACCCCCCGCCGTTCGTTCGCTACTCTCTTCACCCGCCGCCGTTGTCCCTGTCTTTCTCCGCGATTTCAACGGATACCAATGACGAGACGAATACGAATATCGCGGCGGGAGACACGTATGGGGTTTGGTGCGCTCCGTTGGATGACAGTGCGCGCAGAGAGTGAGCGCTCATTTGCGAATTACTCGTTGCGTGGAGTGCTGAATGCGGCCCGCACGAAAAACGGCCCGCGCCAACGATATGCACCCACTCCTTTTGTTCTCCGATTTTCAAGGAATGACAGAAGTGTGTGTGTGTGTGCGCTCGAATCTACGACTACGGAGAGCTCGAGTCGAAGAATAAGGCGGGGGAAGATGAAGAAGCAGCAAGAGTATATATATGTATATGGGGTGCGTGATCAGAAGAGAGAGAACAAAAAAACAGTCACCCTTATAGCGACACTCTGTATGAATTCTGCTAGCCCTCGGTCATTTCTGAATCTCTTACACCACGGCCCCCGCGAACTACACTCCGCTACATGAAACATTCTCCCTTCCCACGAACGCGCCGAGGGTGGATACAGAACAAGTTACTCACAAAGACATGACGGAAGTCCCGGAAACGCGGCGATCGTCGTCTCGAGGCTTGTGATAGAACTGCCATTGAGTCGGCGAAGTTCCCTCCGCCGGCGAGAGATCATCCCCCGGCCGGACATTCTCGTAGGGGCTGCCCAAAGAGTCGCCGCCCTGCACCGGAATCGGCGGTAAGTTCTCGCTGTCGGCGTCGCTCTCCACCCCAGAAGAGGACCTGTGCCCTGAAACGATCCGACGATCGACGTCTCGTAAAGGCAGTACAATTTTATTCTCAGCTCCTGTCAGCCGACGAAGGCGAGACCTTGATCGCTTTCATAGACCGTGCATATGCGTACTTTTGATGACTGCCGTGATGTCCTGCGTCACATGCGGCGGAAACTGTCCGAGAAGATCGAGCACGGTGTTCTGTCTGGAGTCTCTGATGGCCAGGTCGACGCCGCGGTCTAAAAGCGCACGCACCACCTCCATTTTGCCGCACAGCGCGGCCTCGTGCATCGCGGTGCCCGCGGACGTCCTCGTGTTGACGTCGACGCCGGCTGCCAGAAGAACTTCGACGACGGATCTGCGGGCATAAGAAGCGTCAAGGCTGAATGGTAGTTTTTCGTCGAACAGCGTCATCGTAAGGGAGCCCTAAAAGAGCATACACTTGGGACAGGAACCGATGAACAGGTAGTGATCGATGCAGGCATAATCGGCTCCCCCCCTATCTGCTCCCCTACACGAAAGTCACAGATCATTATAGAGGATTAATATTCGACAGGGAAATGGCACGGTGTCATTCTCGCGCGCGACGCACGAACGAGGGAGAAAGAGAGAGAAAGTCAGCGGGGCGAGGGAAAGAGTCGGAAGGTGCGAAAGGCGAGAACGTGGAATTCACAGTGGATCTCTCTGCGCCTCTATCATCAGCTGCCACGCAGCTGCATTGACCGCGGGTATCCGTCGCGAATACGCGAACGCACGGGATTCGCGGCCGTGGGATCGGATTCGTATGCACCTATGTTGTTATTACCGTGCCATAGGGGTATTTGTATACTGGCTTACCGAGAGCAGTGATATTGAATCCGATAATAGACATTACTCCAGCAACCCTCCCGTCGCCCCCCCCCCCTCACCCCTCCCCTCCCTCCCTCTCAATCTATCCAAACGCACCCCTCGAAACGCCAAGCGGATCGGCCAAATATCGTGACGCGTGCGAGTGTGTGCGTGCGAGCATCGCGATGCGCAAAGTGCCGGCAGCCTCCCCGTCTCTCCTCGTTCTATACGCCGGCCGTGTTCGCGTGCACCCTCTCCCCTCCTTCACGCGAGATATCGACCGCACGCACGATCCACGCATACCGCACTATTCCTAGGCGAGCCGAGTAATTAACGATCCGCACGAGAGCACAGCACGCGGACTGATTTTGAAGGACAGTCAGATAAAAGTATCTGCTCCCTCTTCCCTCTTCACGCGCATGGGCCGACCGACGGCCGCGGTCGGCGAGAAAGAGTGTAAAGATATTCCGCGGCTCGGCCGCGCGGTCCACGCGTCGCGTTATTTAACCAAAATTCAGGCCATAAAATGTCACGTCCCCCCTCTCCAGCCCCCGGCTGCACAACTGCACACCGCTAACCTGCCACCGTTCCACCCCCCGCCGCCGTCCCCAAAGCCATCAACCCCCTCCGCTCACCCCGAGCCTTGTTTTCCCGACAGAAAATGCGTCCAGCGGACTGTATATCGGCGATGCGATCGCATTATAAGCGTGCGCCACTCCGGGAGCCGGTTAAAGCGATTACCGAGGCCGGCGCAAGGCCGCGTGGAGGAAAAACCGGCGTTATACCCGATTACAATGTGACCGGCGTTCGCGGCGATTCACGATCGCCGACCATTTCGATTCGCTCGGCCAGCGCGCCGGCCACCATCAGCGTCGCCACCCGCGTCACCATACGCGTCGCATGGAACGAGCAGCAACCAACCGCCCCCGCCATCGCCCCCGCCCACCCATCAACTGGCCACCGTTCGGCGCGGCTCGCGCTCGCCTGGCGTCGATTATTTTAAAGGCTTACCGAGAGGATTACGGACGTAGCGTCGCGATGTTAAACGAGAACGAATCGCTCGAACAAAATAATAAAAGCGAATCCCTCGCCGCCGAGGCTTTGTACGCCGGATTGGACACGCGCCGGACTCCTCTGGCCGGAGAGTGCGGGCGCGCGCGCGCGCGCGGTCATGGCCCTCGGGGTCGGGTCGGGACAGCTTTCCTTCGTCGGCCACTTTTGCCAGGACCTTGCTTGCTTCCGCCCCCGTCGCTCGATTTAGCGCCGAGACGGGGGCGGAAGAATCGGTCGCGATACCCGGATCAAATTCATTCTCGTTATTCGATTGCGCTGCACTAATGTAAACGATTATCCAATCGTCATCCGATTAAACGGTTCGATTAATCGCGTAACGAACGCCGTCGCTTACAATGTTATTCAGTTAACTGGACATTTTTGCGGGGCGACGCCGCCGTCCGATTATTCCAGTGAATTCGTGTGAATTACTACGGGATCGCTGTGCCCGACAAAAGAAGTGGCCGATCGATTGTGCGGACGGCGGAACGAAAGGCGGCGATAACTTTCGGCGGTGTCTGTTTCATAAACGATTTTTCAAGCTGCGGGACAGTGCGAGGCGAGAATCGGGGGTGGGGGAAGGCCGCGGAGAAGTATAAGGGTAGTACTCCTGCATAATACCTCTTCCGCATTCTTCCCTCCCTCCCACTTAATGATCGGAATGGGCAGGGATAAGGGGATTGGAGGGGTGGTATTAGTAGGCACATTGTGTCGAGGCTGAATGGGAGTTAGCAGAGGGGATTGCCATTCTCCATTTTCGGTTGCACACAATCCTTGCACACCGGCTTCCTCGTAAGTAGTGCCAGACGCAAGATAAATGCGACCCAGACAAAAGTTACACACGACCAAGACCGCAGGACGACCTCGGCCCGAAATCGATACACATCTCATTCGTGCATCAATCCGACGAAATGTTTAGACCATATCCTCAATGAACGTCCCCACCTCTCCTCTTTCTACGACCTAATCAAGCGCGGAATGAACGAAACGTGCGCTTCTGATCGGGACCCCCTCTCTCTCTCGGTTCGCCACGAGCAATCTAGGTCGATACGTTTCGGCGGCAGTGATTAATACGATTCTAGTAATCGGGAGGCGGTCAACAATCCGCACGGATGGTCAGAACGCGGCTGCAGGCGTGATGCGATCCTGATGCATTCGCGTAGGCCCGATGGAGAGGGTGGCGGTCGGTTGGGCAGCAGGCGGTGGGCGGCGGGCGGCGGATGGGTGGCGGGCATTCGACGGGGTAATATAGGACGTGTAACCCGGAGAGGGTTCCATCGAACCGTGCCAGTTGGACCGGGCGTATATCGCATTCGACGGGATTACGCAACGCGGTGCTCTCTGATTGGCTCTAATCGCCGCCGCTGCAAATGGCTCGACATCGTTATGGTCGGCTCGAACGAGTCCATTGTCCCCGGGGGCACGATACCGCGCGCATTATCCGCTAATTAGCGCGACCGAGCTGTCGAGGGATCCACCGGAAGGTGGCCTGCGTCTTCCGACGTCGCCGAGGTCTCGTCGTCAGGCTCGAACGACCGACGCCGACGCCGACGCCGGCCGGGGAGCTGTCCGCATGCGCGAGCTCGCGGGCTAATCTAACAACAACGCGGCCGCTCGTAACGCAATATAAAATGGAATTCATGATCGTTGCCGGGCGAACGTGTGGACCGACACGTGGTGAAACGCGTTGCCGCTCTATCATCGGATCAGTTTAATCGAATAAAGGGAACGTGGACGTTGTACGATACCGAGAATGGCGGACGGTCACTTCCCGTATTGCAAATCGGGCGTCAAGAACGTTACGCGGCCGGGAGCGGCGGGCGGAAATTTTTTGCTCTTTCGCTTTCTCTCTCTCACTAGATGGGATATTTTTAACCGTCGAATTCGAGGACAATTTTTTTTTTTCGCCCGCGCCAAGTTATACGAGACCGAAACCGTCGACGCGAGAGAACAGGAGATTTAGTCGGCCGGCGCTGCCGTATTACACGAGATCAGAAATGTTCTCAATTAACGGTTATTAATTAAACCGGCCCGGGCTTCGTAATAATTCGAACACCAGTGCGCGCCCCTTCCCGTCCCGCTCGCGCTTACCTGTGTCCATTGCGCGACGCCAAATGTAGCGGGGTGTGCGGGAAGATCAGGGACGACGAAGAGTTCCGCAGCGGCTCGATCAGTTCCGGATGAGATCGCACGAGCAGCTCGACCGTCTCCAATCTGTAACGCCGAGCGAGAGCATTGGCAGTCGTGCCTTTTTCACACATCCTGAAAAGCATCATATCCCGCGCCGCATATATACCGACGCCGCTCCAGTTCCAGGAGCACATCGATACACACGCTATATTTAATCGCGCGCCGCGGCACTTCAGTTCGGATAGAGTCCGATGTCCATTGAATTTCCACTGATAAATATCCGCGATAAATGTCCGCGCGCGCGGTGCCCGCGAAATAGCAAAAAAAAATGAAAAAAATAATAAAAAAAATAGAATGGTGCGGGGCAGACGTGATTTACCTGCCATATTGCGCGGCCAGGTCGAGGGCAGATTCTCCGCGGCTGTTCCGGATGCTGGGGTCGCATCCGTACTGCAACAGCTGCGCCACCACATCCGTGTGTCCATATTGCGCGGCGCAATGCAACGCTGTCTCATTGTCCTTTGTCTGTAATCACACGCGAAACGTTTGGCCACTTCGATCTTTTCGCCGGCGCCAGCCCTCGTTCGCGCGGACAAGTTCTCGAGTCTCGAGCGTCTGGCAGGAATATGTCGTGCAGAAGTCGTCTCTTTAGGAAGATCGAGTTGGAACGGGCTCGAGCAGTGGTTCAGGAACGAATCTTGTTGGTGGGAGTGCGAAGACGAGCGCGCGGATAGGAATGATCGGGCGAGTTGCGGTAATCTACTCACCGCAAGATTAACTTTGGGCACCGAAGGTCCCTGACTGAGTATTAGCCGGACGATCTCGGCGTCGCCCGCCCAAGCTGCCAAATGAAGCGGCGAGGAGCCCTTGGCGTCGACGACGTTCGTCGAAGCCTCGTACTGAAGCAACAACCTGACCACGTCGCTGAAGAAAGGAGAGCAAGCGCAACGGCATTACGATCAGGATATACTCGATTAGCGAACTAAATTAGCGACAACGGGGTCACAGTCTAGGGAGCCGGTAATATCTGAGAGGTACGTACCGATGTCCGTTGAGAGCGGCGTGATGAAGGGCTGAGTATCCACTGGCGTCTTGCACGTTAGCTCCAGGACCCCGCCGTAAGCTGTAATTAATATCCTATCGTCATTTTCATCGCTACACAAAACGCCCCCGCAATCGCATTATCATAATAACATCCGAGCGCTGTTTGTCGTCAGCACTCGTTTATACAGGCATCCGAGCATCCCGAGGCAAGTTTCACAGTAGCACAGATCAACGCTTCGTCGGCCATCGGCCAGCTTCGCGGACGTGCCGAGCGGAGCTAACCAAGTGCCGCGCCACGGTCTCATTTCCGCAATTAGAAATTCGTCGGCCAGCTCGCGAGCTAATATACTCGCGCGCGCGAAATTGCGGTCCGAGTCGGCGCGGGAAGAACGGCGTGTTCGAGGGCGGCTACGAAGAATCGGCGTGTGTCAAGCGAGTATCGGCACGACGCAGACGGTTACGCGCCACAATGGAGTCCACGGGCAGGAACAGGCCCGCTAATGATGCTTCCTGCATCCGACACATGTTCTCATTACGCGCCTTTGTTGCGCCCATGGCGTGGATAGGCGGTGCGAACGCGGCCCCCGCAAACACGATGTAAACGCAACATCCCTCGGGGTAAACGGAAGGACACGATACTCTCTCTCTCCGTTCTCCAGTCCACTATCTCTCGGCCTCTGTCACTCATGCGCCGTCTCTCTCTCTCTCTCTCTCCGTCTCTCGCTATCAGCTCATCCGCGCAACTATCCACGCGCGCATCTGTCTATCTTTCCAATCTCGTCAACGAGAGACCGATCTGTGCCGGCCAAATGGCCCGTCGACGAAAAGCGACGGAATTAACACCACGCCGCCGATATTTGCCGTCATCTCAGCCCGGCAATTATTATATCGCGGAAAGTGGCCTCCGGATGAGACCCACTTGTTTGCTTTTATCTCACGCATCGCCTTCCCGCGACACCCGGGTATTAATATTACGAGGCCGAGGCGCGAAAATCTCGAGGGCGGAGTCGGCGTATAAATCTTGGGGAAGTGGCTCTCGGTCGGGGAGAAAAAGCGACCGCGGACGCGATTTGTCGCCGGAGTCGTCCTGGCACAACGGAGCCAGAGCAGTCGAACCCACCCGCGGCGGCCTTTATGGCCTCCCCGTCATTAAGCTTTGGGATACCGGCACTTGAAATTATATTGACTTCTCGTGACGCGTGCGGCCAAGATCGTTCAGGGCCTCCCCTTCCGACCCCATTGTATCCAAGATCAAAACGCGAAACGCACGGCCGTGCGACGCTGAGGCGAAGAGGAGCGAGCGGGCAAATTGAAATAAAACCGAGAAAGGGAGCGCGGAAGTTTCCGAGGAGTGAAAAGCAAAGAGTCGGCCTGGAGAGGAGAGGACGTGCACGTGCTGAATCTCTTTTCCTCCCCTCCCCCTCCCTCCCGCCTCTCCGCTTCTCGAGTGCAGTTACACGTATTTGTTTTCCGCGCCCTAACAACGGCAGGGTGGTGCGCGACTCTTAAGGCAACTACACCAGCGCGCCCCTCCGTCGGCCGTGTACACTCACTCTGCATGGGGTCCATAGACTTTCGATAGGTCGGTGTGCGCGGAGAAATGCGCTCATACGCGCGCACCGGCTCGAGTAGCCTCGAATCGAGCCCCCGCGATTTACGTAATCGACCGGTTACACGATAGTACTCGTGTTTATTTTCGCGTCGCTTTCTTATGCATATTTGCGGACGGCCGGAAGAACGCCGCTGGAAATATGGGTACGCGTGCGGCGATCGGCGCCGAGTGCGAGTGCACGGGATGTAGGAATGCGCAGACGTAAATCCATAAGGGGATAAGTGATATGGATGTATAAAAAGAAAAACTTTCAGAGAAAGTGACGTTGACTTCAAAATAGCGCTAAAAAGGATAGAATAATTTGTCCTCTTTGTGGATGAAATCGGAAAGGGTAAAAAATGGCAGTTTGTCGCTGTTTTTTTTTGCAACTTAAATGAGACCCATGGGAGAACAGTGTCTTTCGAATGAACCAAGAATCATCCAGATCGGTTAACCCGTTCGCGAGTTATGCATGAACATACATGTAAAAAATAAAAAAAAAATACACGTCGAATAGAAAACCTCCTTTTTCGAGGTCGGTTAAAAATGCTACGTTGCCCTCTGAACCGTATTTGCCAAATGATCGTTCGAGCCAGTCGAGACAGCGTCGACGACCCGTAAAAAGCGTCGTTGCGGTGGCGAACGGTATCGAAAGATTTCTTCGACGCGAAGGGAACGAAACCGTCATGCCCGTCGTACGTCGTAAATTTCTCCCCGCAGTCGACGTTTCCAGGCAGCACCGATCGCGCGCGTCCCCTTGATTAAGGCCGGCAAGAAATAACCGTTATATACACGATGTCCAACAGACGGTGTATCTCTTTTCATTGAAGCCCATCACCCACAGTCTCTCCCTTTCCCACCCCCTCATCACCCTGCTGCTTTTCTCTCCCGTCTTCTCTCTCTCTCTTTCTGCACAGCGTTTATCCCAGTCCTTCCCTCAACCCCCAGCCCCATCCGTAATGTTCGTAAAGACGTCGAGGGCACTGGGCGATGTCCTTTTTGCAGACAATCTTCACGGTTTAATTAAGGAACTTGGGCGAACCGGATGAACTCGATGAATGGGACGCGAACGGCCGCGAGGGGTTGGGGCTGCAGAAAAAGGGAGTCAAACGATCCGCAGGCCGGTAGTCGGGACAGAAGATAGGCAGCGACGTAAACCAACTTATCGGCGATCCGTGTCATTATCAATCCACGTCCACTTTTCGCAAGGTCGGGGCAATTAAGCGTCACGCGTGCCACGTATGACGGCACGCGAGATATCGTGTTACGGACGGCGATAAAGAGCGCGGCGGGAAAGAAGAATGAGATAGGAATGAGCGGCGTGGGTGGACGGATGTCATTGAATTACGCGGCTTTCCCTATATAGGCGCTTCGCAGGCACGCCGAGAGGCGCTGTAAAGCGCAAAGGGACGAATGAACTTCTATCCGGCCCTATTCTATCCTTCGCTGCCACATCGAATCCTAGTCCGTCGTCCCACTCTATCCTACCGTTCCGGTTACGGGTGGCGGTGAGTGCTTAGCGAAACGCACCCTCAACGCTGAGCAGAGAGGAAAACTAGACTCGGAGGGTGCGCGAGGAAGAGGGAGAGAGAAAGAATGAGCGTAGGGAAGCGAGGAAGCGAATGGACGGGAGAGAGGGAGAGAGAGAGAGAGGGAGGGAGAGAGGGAAAGAGAAAGTGGTGAGCGTGTGTACGTGTAAGGGGTGCTGAGGCATCAATCGATAGTTTCCTCCGGCCAAAGAAGAGAGGAACGATACGCGCTGACGTAGGCTATCCTACTTCAGGAGCACTTCGAAGAAGACGTCGCAAAATCCTACGGAGGGTGTCTCTCGTACGTCGCTCCCCCTCCCACGACGTCGCCCGCGCATATATCGAGTCTAGCCAACTTCGCGCAACGCCATATTTCTGCCGCTAATTGCACGATGACACAGTTCCAACGAGCGGCCGCGCTATTTGCCGCGAAATTGCATGCGCGCCGGGCGGGCCGGGAAAAAGGAAAATAAGAGCGGCAGAGCGACACATTCTGGCGGCCACTCGTACGCGAAAAGTGGCGCATCCACTCGGCGATTAGCATCGCGAAATATTCCTCGTCTCCCTTGCGCGCGCGCGAGGGTGCGTCGTTGACGGAAGGCCGTGGGTAGGTACTGGTGTCAGTGGAGGCGGTGAGCAGCAAGGGTGGCCGGCGTTTTATATTACTTTTCTGTGATCTCGACGAGAGGAGGGCAAAAAGGCCAAACGCGCGCGACATGGAGAAGTAGGGGTGCGCGGGCAGGGGGGGTGGGAAGGAGGCGAGGTTCGGGGAGGCCTGCGGAGAGAAAAGGAAGGGAAGTGCTTTGGCTCGAACTTGCCGCGGGCTCGCTTTGTAGTTATGGACAAGTTGCAACCCGTTGACGATGGGAGCACGAGAGGCAATTTGTTAGAAGAGGAGCGCACGCTTCTCACGGTACATTTAGAAACCATCCCCCGCCCAGTCTTCTCGACAGCTTCCGACGTGCCCGGTACATCTTTCGCCGGCGAAAGGCGCGCGACAGAAATGGAGACGTGTAATTTTATTGAGAATAGGTGTATCTCTCGCGAGCGGCAGAACGGTGCCGGCCGCGAGTGTTTTTTATCCGACGTGACGTGCATATTACGCGGAGGGTTAATTGGGGAATTCGGGGTGGAGAGTGGGAGGAGACATTTTTCGCTGGCGACCAATTTTAGATGACCCGTGAAGCGTCCTTCTGCCGGTTCTCGATACCCTGCGCCACCCTCTCCGTCTGGTCTCTTTACGCGCGAACGACAATCAGGGTGTTAAAACGCGTGAATGCACACCGAGGGCACGTGTGCTCGCGCGTGTGCAAGAGCGCGGGACGCAGGAGGCACTTGAAAACAAACGGTGGGTTCTTGTTCTTGCTTGCGTCATACAGCTACATTGCCGCCGACACAGCGTCACTTAATTAATGGAAGCGCGCCCGCGCTCTTACCATAGAAGCAGACGAGAGGAGAGAGAGAGAGAGAGAGAGAGAGAGAGAAAGAAGGAGAGGGGGAAGATCGGAAAAGAGCGAGTGAGAGGAGGGCACGTTCGACAGAGTCGTCTTTGTCGACAAGTCCGCGGGACTGGGTCAATAAAGACACGAACCCGCCGATGGTGTTTCGAGTAATTGCCGGAACACGAGAATATTGACGAGCGATCGCCAATCAGCGACGAGTAATTGGATGAAATGAGGGGAGCGGAACTTTCTTTAGAATCTCGAGAGTCCGATCGTGTTCGCCTGCGGACGTTTCGAGCACCGCGCGTTTCGATGTTTTCCTCGTTTTAGGATGCCGCGGGAAGTTGCGTTAAGAATGTCGCGAGCGCAAATGAATCTTTTTTCGGACGATTCGTGTCGGCATTCGGAGCGTGCCGAAGAACGAGAGATAGAGAGAGAGATAGAGATAGATAGATAGATAGAGAGAGAGAGAGAGAGAGAGAGAGAGAGAGAGAGGAAAGACGGTCGACAAAAAAGGAAAGAGGATGATCGGCCGCGCGACGCTCCACCGCTGATGGAATTCAACAAGCCGCTTTGCGTAACGAAATCAATAACCTCCTTTTAATCGTCGCGCCACATTTGAGCGGAGCGCGCATAATTTAAAGCGCGCTTCACCCCGTACGTGCGATGCACGTCGCGTATTAAACGGGCTTATAATTGTTTCGCCCATATTCCTTAACATCTTTCTCTCTCTCTCTCTCCCCCTCTTACCCATCGATCCTCCCCCGCGCGGCGTCTAGAAATAATTTGACTCGTTTCCTTTAAGCCGCGCGCCCTGTCCCCTTCTCCCCCGATTTATCGCGACCGACTGAACATTATCATCGACCTTTGAAAATAAATAGCCCCGCTCACGAAAATAGGCCCCTTTATCTGTGGCCAGAAATAGAGAGGCTCGATAAGCTTTAAAGACGCCAGCGGCCCTTCTCCGGCGACTGTGTCTTTCTTTCACCGACAGACGGGCCGACGTCCGGAGAATGGGCCGCAGCGTTTTCAAAGATTCGACTGTCCTTTTTACGCTACTTAAGCGAGTGCGTTCGATGATTAAAACGTTCATAAAGCGGCTTAAAATTACAGCGTCGGCCGCGGCGTTACAGGTTCGTGATGTCGCAACAGATTGCGTGTACGTGTCAACGCATCCGCGCTACGTCGTCATACTGTTATGCACTTAGGGTGATTCATGGTCACGGTGAAATCACGAATAATCAACGGTACCGTATAGTGCTGCGTTCAATTAAGAAGAGCGCTGTGCGCGTTCATAGGTCGCGTTACATTTGTTGACCGTCGTCGTCCGCGCGTGACCAACAAAATTCCTTGAATGAGACAATAGTCGCAGTAACGGGGTTTCCAATGAATTCGCGGCTGCAATGTAACGAGGCGGTGGCAGTCGAACGATTCGGGGGAGGAAACAGAGAGAGAGTGAGAGAAAGAGAGAGAGAAAGAGAAAGAGAGAGCGAGAGGGACGGTGGAGGGAAAGGAGAGGGTCGAGGCACGAAGCAATGATTCATGCCATTAGGGAGACAAACGACGGAAACGTTCCTCCGGGAACCTCTTGCGAAACCGGCGGATTAATTGAAAGAACACTCCGATCGATCGAGAGTAGGCAACTTATCGTACAAACATCCACTGACGCGTGCGGCACTCTGGAATAATGCGCTCTCGACGATCCGTGCGCGAGGGGCAGCGTGAAGATAATTTACGGTCGAGACAGTGGTCGATACAGTTCTCTCGCATAACGCACATCGTTTTTCCTGCCGCGCACCGATATAACACGCAACGCAAAAACGTATGCACCTAGGCAGCGCGTAGGACGTCGTTCGATCCTCGAGTTACGAGTCAGCTCTGGGTCGTTCGCATGACAATCAACATCGGTTACTCACGTTCCAGGAACGACCGCGACCGAACGCTTCACCCAGTTTTTATCATAGAAACGTAACGCCAGGAAATCGCACGCACGCTCCGTCCCGACACTGTCAACCGGAATGTGTCGTAACATAGCGGCGCGAGCGGCGAGAATAAAGGAAGTGAACGCGTACGTTTAATAAATAGGTCCCTGACCGCACGGGACATACTCTCGTTCATTGATTGACAAGCACGCCGTCGAACATCCTTCGAACGAACGACGTGCACGGCACCAGGACCGCTCTCACCACCGGTCCAGTCTCGTGCGCCAGATTCCCATGCCATAGGCACGCGAATCTGACCTCTACGTCGAGAGGCACACTCTCTCGCCTACTCTCTCGCTCGCCTTTCGTCCGGCTCTCATTGCGAACGTTTATGCGCCCCCGAAAATTCCTGCCGACCAGGCCGACGAGCGTGGCCTGGCCAGTGTCACACGGCGAGCGGATACGCGGTCGGTCAGTATCGCGGTTATGAGATACGGGGAAAAGGAGAAAAAGGCAGTCTGCCACGGTGACACCCACCTTGCCAGTGGACCACTCCTCTTCGCTCTCTGTCCGAGGATCTTCTCGACCACGGTGACATTGCCGCTCCTTGCTGCCTCCAGCAGCTCCTGGTCCTTCCCCATGGCCCATTTACGCCTCGTTCAAACCTCGATATTCACCAGCGCACTTGTCAACTTCTGTTTTTACTACGATTACTCGCGTTTCATTGATCCAGCGTGGCCATCTTGGCTCCGACTGAGGCGCCGCGAGACGGACGTCGTGCGAACGCCGGTCGAGTGAGACAGTGGCTGGAGTGTGGAAGGGGGAGGGAGAGGGGACGAGCGAGGGAGCGAGAGAGACAGCACGGCTCTCTGACAGATCGCGAGATCAAGCCAATTCTCTATCCGCGGCTCGCGGATCGAATCTTCACGCTCGTCGGTCGGCAAGCTCGATACTTTTTTTTCGTGACTCGACGATCCGCCGCGGGCAAGCTCTTATTTGTTTTTGCGATCGTGCGTCAGAAGAGGTTGTAAGACTATTCGTTCGGGCGAGAGTTAGATTCACGTAATGCCAGTGATGGTATAATTAATCGGCCGGATCGAATTGGAAAGGATGTAGTGCGATGACTGCGATGTAGTGCGAATCGACGGTACGACGGGAGTCGAATTGACGCACGTAGTCGATGTTCGTAGTCGGCGCTCAAATTCGACGCGCGTAGTCGATTGTCAAACGACAGCTGTTGCGCGCGTGTGTTACTCTGTCACTGTCGCTTCGTCGTCCTCGCTTGTTTTGTGAACTGTTTTCCCGTGCGCATCAGTGCTATCACGTGTTTCACGATGACTACGACGCGTGCTTTTGCCCTGCACCTTCTGCTCCCGCTATTCCTCGTTGTCGGGGCCGAAGTTCCTGCGAACGATAACACGCCGCTTATCGGTGAGTCCATAACCTCTCACTCATGTTTTCCCATGTCGCGATACAGCTTCTGATATGCATTTCTCGTGCCGCGCGTCATTGTCTTTGCCTTTTGGATGAATTTCAGCGACATGAATTGATGATGTTTCCACGGTCTGATGTTTGTCAGTGGCTGAAATAGTTTTTATCTTGCTTTGTACGTATCTATATACCAGCTCAGAGCCTGTGCTTTGTGTGGGTTGCGTGCAGTGATAATTAGTGTTAGATAAAATGGAAGCGCAGAGTTTATGGAATGGCTGATGCGTCACTTTAGTACAAAATATGCAGTGTGTGCGACTTGAATACTTGAAATTGTCCCAAGTGCGTAGATAGATCCCAAGGGTGAAGCGTTTTAGTTTCTGATATTATAACGTTACACATTGCTTCCTATGCTGCTCGCACTTTTATTACATTAGAATTTTCTTATATGCGTTCTGCGTAATCTGAAATAGCTCTACCCAATTTGCTCAACGCTTCCTTTACCTTACCTAGAACATAGATAAGGATATATGTTCATGCATGTATATTAATGTACATGACTTTTATACCAATATGCGACTGCCAACAATCATATCAATGTGCCTCAATTATAGTTACACTCTTCGTTACCTGAACATAGATTATGATACATGTTCATGCATGTATGTTAGTGAACATGACACTTGTATCAATATGCGACTGCCAACAATCATATGAATATGCCTCGCTAATTTTACCGTTAAATTCCTCCATTACACGACATTCATCAAAGAAAATAAACACGTACCACGTAAGCTAAAGGTAGAGACACGCTATTGTCACGTCGCAGTACATCACGTGATATCACGCCTGTTTTTACGTGACATTAAAGTAGTGTGAGTTGACAAAACCCGCTCACACTTTAATGTCACGTAAAAAACTGCTGCTTCAGATACGAAGGAATGTGCCTAAGTTTTTCTCGCTGTTTATAAGCGTTCTTCTTCGTTCGATCGTTCGGCATGAATTGTTTTCCAGACGACATCGTGACGAATTTGAATTTGACCGATTTCCTCGAAAACGAGGTATACACAAGCCGAACATTCTTCGCACCAATGAGCAACGAAACAATTAATGTGACAGACGTGCCCGAGGGGATAGCATTTATCTTGCTCCAAGTGCATGCGTACCAATACAACGTAACGTTATCGTACGACAAAACGCAGCTTAATAAAGTGTCGAACAGAAGTGTTTTCGGTTCGAACATTGGCGTATACCTAGACACGCAGTCAAGGACCAACGTGCAGGTGTTCCTTAAGAACGACAATGTGCACGTTGTCGAAGCACTGTTGGTGGCTGTCACATACGGCAAACACGGTGAGTAAATGGGTTGGCCATTGGCACATTGACCGCCACGTGAAATAGATTTTCGAGCGTTTGTCGCTGTTTTTTCACCGCGTATGGCGTATACGAATAATTTTAACCGACGCTGGATAGACTTAAAAATACCATCGCTGGACTGACACGCGTCACAGCCACCGGAAAGGGACTGCATTTTCAATGTATGGCCAAAAATAGAGGGCAAAGCTTAACATTTTTTTTTTCCCCTCCGGACCTACATATACCGTTCGATAGAGGGTAGTTCGCGCTGAAAATAGAACACTGTCTGTCCGCTGAACTCTCGATACCTTCAGAGAAACGGCAATTTCGCGGGACAAACAAATACTTTCTTTTAAATCTATTTCCATTCCTGCTTGCGGCTCTCCGAGCTCATTCGCAAAGATATCTTCTTTCGCATAATGCAAGACCAAAAATGCTCCAAAGTCTACCTAGTTGATTCTCGTTTTCTTCAGCCCTTTCACGGTCACCCAGACCACATATTGCAATATCGCTTTATTAAGATCTCCCGACACTCCTTCACGCCAGATAAAACGGCGATAAGTTATCAAAAAAAAAACACCAGAAACAAGGAAACGCAGTTCGACCTCGCAGTGTTATTCCACTGTCACCTTTGGCGAATCATTACGAACACTCATGTGGCAGTCAATGTGTCGAAACGCCATAAACTATCCAGAACTCCGGCATGACAGTCCGGCGTCGTCCTCGGTGTACCATATACCTGCATGTACAGCACCTATACCGGGTGGATGCAACATGGAATTCGACATGGAGATAGCCCCGTACCAAAAGGTCGTCCATCGTGACTCGATGCTGGTCGTGGACGCACAACCGGCCTCGGCACCAGCCGTCAACGGCAAGCAAGCGTCCTGCGAGAAGCGTCCTGTTCGTCACCAGATGTACCGCATGTATCTTCCCGAGCAGGACTTCACGATGGAAACGTACTTCACAGGAATCCGGCAAATGCTGAACGTCAACGATATCATACTCAACGGGGAAAAGGTATTCGCATAATTGAGCGAGAGGTATCGAACGGTTGATCGCAGAACTCGAAGACTGTAGTCTCGTATTGGCGATCAGCCGATCAGCGTGTACATAGTCGGCCGCTACGCATTTAACCGGGGCGCGCGAGGTTTCCGCAACGAACGGCAAGCGTATCGATGTTTTCTTCGACAGATACCGCCGCCGCAGACGACTTCGCCAATGAGGCGTGCCTACAGTGCGTACACGGGAACTGGGTCGGTTTACGCCATGGTAGCCACTTACGGGAACCACTCAGCCGCGTACGTTCCGACGTTCAGCTACGCGTGCAGTCCGCTACTCTATCCGGATTCGTGTCAGCTTTTAAGTACGTGACGAGAGGTTCGCGTAATTTCGCGCGACAAGCCTCTTCATCATTCGACTCCGTTCTTTCAGACGACTCGTTGTCCAAACTGCTGTGCGCCGTCGCCTTCTTCCTCGGCGTTTTCTCGGTCTTCTTGGGGCATAGGTACTTCCGGATGGATATGATCGTGCCGGTTTCACTTACCGGCGGAGTCTTAGGATACACTGCTGCTGTCAGCACCGGTCAATACGAATTAACGAGTAATGATCACAGACAAGATTCGCGCGTGCCATCCTATTGGCTATACGCGGGAATAAATTGAATATTTGTTCGCGACAACTACTGAGCCAATAGGTTGAGGACGCACCGGGTACGGACATGATGCGCGACTTGTGATTTCAGCCAACGTCGCGTTCGGCATCGTGGGCGCTATCATTGCGACACTCGGCTGGTTCTCCATCTGGTGCTGTAGTCCGAGGCAAGTCTTCAAGGCGCTCGTCACTAACATAACTTTCGGATACTTCTGCGCCTCGATCGCCTACTACAACATATCAGGTATGATCCTCCCAAATTCTCACGAGTCCCAAGTACGTCGAAGCAAGGAATGAATCGGACGGAACGAGCGGCCGTAAGGACGCTTTCTTCCCCGTCACTACGTTCGGGCGACTACTACGAATTATACGAAAATAATGAAATCCAGCTTAAAAGCGGCGGACAAGCAACGAAATAGGGAGACGGGAGAAGGAAAGGGAGGCAGACAGTGTGGGTGAATGAAAGAATGAGAGAAAGCGAGTAAGCGAATGACTGAGTGGAGCAGGGGTCTCATCGCCCCGAAGTTAGTTCGAGTTTGCGAAGGGATGGAGCACAGTCAGTTCTCTCCCCCAACGTAGCTTCTATCAATGTTGCCCGCTCATGCGGAAAGTTCGCCCGCCGAATCACCCCATGCAGAAAGCGGCGGGCATTCGCGTTGCCTCCCACCTTTCTCACCATAACGCGAGCAAGCGTGCCACCCTCGCACCGACGCCGAAAGGCCGAGTGTCTGCTGCGCTGGTGTGCGTCGGCGCGCGTGTCGGTGTGCGTGTCCGTGTGCATCGCCCACACCGCTTTGCCGCCATTCACTCCCCCCCTCCCCTTACCCCTCGCAGGGCCTCACGCGTTCTCCCACGGAGAGAAAGCAAGATCTAACCCACGCTCTAACCGGTTTGGAAGATTCGCATTTACCTAATTGTGTCCCCGTATTTATTTAGCGTCGCTGCTCGGCCCGGCCTATTTGGATTACACGGCCCGTACACGCGTAACCGCTCGCAGCCGCTCGAGGTACATATATCTCGCGCAATCTGTCGCGAGAACGCGGCCGGCAATCATTTATTCCCTTTTGCCCGATGAGTCGTCGCCCGTGCGTTGTTGATTCTTCTTCTTTTTTTCGTTTCTGGTTTTTTTTGGGGTTTCTGTTTGTTTCTTGTCCGAGGGCCCTTCGGCAAAGTCTGGCGTTGGAGGATAGTTAAACAGAAGGTTTTCAGGGTGTACGGGGGTAGGAGATGTCGATTGGGGGTGAATCGGGTGTTTCTGTCGAACGCTCGCCGCCAGTTTGTCGCACTTGTATTGCAGCTCGTCTTACAGTGATGGAGAATGATTGGGTGTTTTGGCCGAGCTTCGTCTGCGTGATGCTGCTGGTATCCGTACTGCTCACCGTGATGCCGTGCTTCTCGGACGCCATCACCTGCACCATGTTCGGCTCTTTCATGATGATCCTGCCGATCGATTACTTTACCGGCTCCAGCCTCAAGTACATTCTCATCAACGTCATTAGGCGGCAAACGATACCGGGATTCAACCTCGCCGTCATTCTTCCGCCGTGTCAAGATAAAGGTATCTTAATCCTAACAGTAGCCTCCGAGAAAGGAGCGAAGAGCGACAAGCACCTTCTGTGGAGGAAGACGGAAAAATTCCTGCAGGGATAACCGGCTCATTCCGCGTTTAGGGCGTATAATCATTCGGGGTATATATATATGTATATATTTTGCGCTTTCAGAAATAAGCCTGGCCATCTTGTGGGCTTGTTTGGCACTGGTTCGTATAACGAAACAGTTTTGCGGCGGCATCTTTTGTCTGCCGTGGCCTTGCAAGCGAAGGGACAGTTTGACGGAGCGAACGCCTTTCCTAGCGTCGCATCCATGAGGATTTCGGATTTACACCAAAGATTTAGGACTAAGAAAGCAATTTAACGATTGTCATGGTGCTACTATGTTTTTTCTTTCACCGCTTTCACTTGACATACATGTTCAACATTTTTTTTTTCTTTAGATATTTCCTATTAGTATATAAGCTCATTAGTATAGTATATCAGTTTTGTAATATCATATGAATAAAAGAAGAAAATATGTATACAAGTATCGTATAGTTAAGAAAGGAGGGTGTTCAGGTGGTTGACAGTCGGACGGTGGTGCGTAGAAAATTCAATGTTGCGTGCGCATTTTTAGTTGGTGTCATGACAATATGGCCGCCCCGATAGGGAGGCCCCATTTTTCGCTCCCATTAAATTTCACACCTTTTCGTCGTTTTTGACGCTTTTTAAATCATGTCCCAAGAGCATTGCCAGGTTAATATCGTAGAGGGACATCGAAGCTAAACGCTCAGGAATGTGAAGCGACGTAAAATACAAATATTTACGTTTAATTGAATCATATGTAATCTGTGCATTGGGCCTCTGTGGCTCGGCACATCGATTAATCGTTGAACAAGTGAGGACGGGAAAGGTAGCGACGATAAAATGGTGATAGCAGGATAAATTGCATTCTCGTTAAAATGAAATAACATTTATTGAATCGAGACAGTGACACCTAACAGTGGTTCTATAACCTACTACTTACAATCTTAAAGGTAATCACAGCAACGATATTATCTCATTATTCACAAACACTTACGTGGATTACTGCCGCGATAATATATTATTCTCGTTAATGAACTCGTTTAATATCTCGTACACTGTATTTCGTTTATTAGTATTGTTATTACGGATTGTAAGAAAGAAAGTCCGCGGCGAGCCACTTCCGCGCGCGGCCGCCTTTTTTAACGAGCACAGGTCGAGATTACGGCATGAACCCCGATACAAAAAGGTCATTGCGAGAGCGCGCGTTCCGCGGGAGAATATCATAAATAATGATAAATAACGAGGCGTCGGCCTCCCGAAGTCTTTTCCGGGCTCGCACAATGGGCCGCACAATGGCGACGTAAGTAAATGGGAATTATTTTCTTTGCAAAACCGGTGGAATATAAATGGCGCCGCGGCAAGGATCTCGCCCCGACTATAGAGGGCCCGTCCTGCGAGTCTGAGCCCCCCCGAGTCTCATTCTCTGCCATTCAACGCGCGCTAACGTGCCGCGAGCGCTTTTTACAGATTCCATCAACGCGTGGCGCGAGCGCGAGCGCGAAGCCGCGCGACCTTTCATCGCCTCCGCGCGGCTCGTGCATCGGGTCCGAGCGCCTTTCAGCATTCAATTGTGCGCCGTGCAGCCGTCAGTTCTTCCGTCCGCACGGATCGCACGATGAATTGTCGCGCATTGCTCCGCGAATCGCGTGTGCGCATCGACGTCGACGTTCGCGAATGACTCCGCCGCCTTTTGACGGCCCCGCGGAACAGAAACGTGTGCCTCTTTCCCTGCACTCGGCGGCAGGCGAGAAGGAATCAGGCGTTGTGCCTTTTCGCGCGCACACGCGCGCGCGAGCTTTTCTTTTCTTTTTTCTTTCTTTTTTCCGTATCGAGGCGAGGTGGTGCGCATTAGCTGTTCTCAGGCCCATGGCTGGACGACCGTTGCTGCCCTCGGATTGTTCACTCGCACCGATTGTGGGCAATTAGCGCAGCGGCACGCTACGCTCGGATTCGTCGTCGCGGAAGTGGCACGCGCTAAAACGTTAAAAACCAGGTGTAATGTGTCTCTCTCGAACGGAACTGTTTTTCGATGGCGGGGTGCGAACACGTAATGTCTCGGCCCCCTCGGTTCTGCCCGCTCGCTCTCCCGACGTCGCGTCTGCATATCACTCTTGTTTCTTTTCTTCCAAAAATATAAATCTACTAATGTACAGAGCACATTCGCCGTTTCGCGCCCTACTCGAAACATTCGACGCGTTATCGTCGTTATCTCTAGAACTTAACACAACGTACATTGTTCGTGATTATCTATTGACTGCTTGACAAATCATACGGCGACTAGGTGCTACCTGTCGCGCGTGATCGTTTCGCTCGCATCGGATCGGTCATCGTGAAGGGATGATGGGAAGTAGTGGAGTCGTTGCCGGCCGTGGCGAGGTTCGGAGTCAGTTCAGGCTTCCTTCGGCGTTAATCACAATTCGTCGTTTGGCAGTACTCACGCGCGGATGCGTGTCGCGTGCCACGCGAGAAACGCCGTCACGCGTCGCGGACGTTCGGCGTTGAAGGAAAGTAATTGAAAAGTTGAACGTTCGAAAGTTCGAAAACACCCCCTTTAATCCCGCTGTTTACGAGGAGCGTTTGCAAGGATTTCGCGGACCGCGGGACTCGTGTTACGTTCGTCAAACACTGGTCCGGAGCGTAAACGCGGGAATATAAAAAAAAAAACAGGGATAGAGAGAGAGAGAGAGAAAGAGAGAGTGACAGAGGGGTTGGGCGGCACAGAGAGAGGTGGGTCCCGGAACGATAAAATTCGAGTGACTCCCTCATTTTACACCGTTTTTCCATCTGGCACGAATCGGCTAATTATTCGGCGTGCATGCCGCGCGCGCGCTCGACTCAATTAGTAAAAAAACGCGTTGTTCCGGACTTGTTCGTGCATCATTGAAACATTCGGCGTCGGATCGACACACACGTTGTGACGCCGGGTCACAGGTGGTTGGTCGGCCGAATTCTCCGGACGAATTTCGAAAAGATCCTCCCGAATATTGCTCTCGCCCACGCTCGGCGACCGACGAAAAAGCTAAGGCTAATTAAGTATTTACATTGTACGACGATTTCGTTGTGACCTCCCTCGAATATTAACGTTCCGACATCCTCGCCGGGCACCGCGCCGTAATCCTAAAGTCAATCGCAAGTTCTGGGAAGGACTCGCTCGGCGAGCCCTCGCCATGGGAAATCGATGGGAAACCGATGCGACCGCCACTTTCGAGAGCCGACGGCAAAAGTTTTCTGCTTGTCGCGGTGTCGTGGGTGGGGAAAAAGGTGAACATCGAGATACACAGAGATCGCGTAGTAGAATCTACTTAAGTGGTACGTCTGAACGTGACCTGGCCATTCGTTTGGCTTACCAACGAGTCGATTAAACGCTATATTATATGTATATACACGGCACGATAGCGATAATTGTCCGTCTAATTTACACTATCGACTAACGAGAGTAACAAATGCTATTTTTACAATGTTCTTTGTACAGAGATCGAGATCAAAATGGAGAAAGAGAGAGAGAGAGAGTCGCGATGACGTGCGCGACAAATATCAACCCTTTCTCTCTCCCAATTCCACCTCTCGAGCATTCTCTCATCGCTCGCCGGCTTTCAATTTTGCCGCGCGTTAAATGGCCACGCGTTAAATCGTAAGCGCGACTCGCCAAGACGACCGCGGTCACGACCTACGGAATTGGATTGTCGCTTAATCTACAAATCGTCCCGACCCGCGGACAAAACCTATCCCCGCGCGTCTTCTTCCTATCCTTCGTCCTCGCTCGCGCGCCTCGTTCCTTCCTCGACCACCGAGAACGTCGTGTACAAAGCTGACCCAATAATCCCTCGCACCTCCCCGAAGAACAACACTCTCGAAACCACGCCGACCGTCGTATACCTCCGCGTCGAGCATACGCGAGAAAAAAAAAAACAAGAAACAGGTCTGACGGCATCATGAGCGTGGAACATATCTCCGCCATAACTGCCGGGCGAACGCGATGGCGGAGCTTGGAAAGAAGCCACCCTCGAGGCAGCTATCAACCCCGGCGCGCCTACCTCCTCACTCCCTCCGCATTGAAAAGCGGGCTCATCCGACGAGCCACCCCAAAGTTTCGCGAGAATACTTCGAACCGGTGCCGAGGCCCGACTCCGTTCCCAGAGCGTCGCTCGCGGAGAAGGGAAATGTTTAGCGAGCGAGCGAGGATCGATGCGGCCAGGCCTCGTAGACAGCAGACACGGTGTGCGTATCGAGGCGATTGGCTTCGTTCTGTACGGTTTAACGCGCGCGTCCAACGTTTGCCATTACCCTGCGTGACCCGGGCCATGCGTGTGTGCAGTACGGAATCTAGATTAAACGTGGAGTCGGAAGCGGGTGCGAGACGCGACGAGGCGAGAGAGAGAGACTCTCGCGCTCGGATCGTCGGGACGACGATGAACGGCCGGTTCGAGAAAGTTCGAACTCGCCGATCGCGAGTGCGCGGAGGATGCGAGTTCTCATGCTCGCTCTTGCGACTTGCGACTTGCGCTCGTGCCGTGTCTGCCGAGAGAAACGCCGCGCGCTCGAGACTAGTCTGGCACGCTCGCGGACGTGAACGCTTCTTTTCACTCACTGGTGTCGGACGTGTGCACGGGGGTGGTGGCCGGGGTGCTGGTCGGCTGATGCTGCGGCGTCTGCGAGGGGATCTGCGAAGGAATGCCGAGGGAGGCGAGGAGCGGCCTGGACACGCTACCTGGACCGCCGGGACCTCCGGGACCGGCCGCGGGTGGTGGCGGGCTCTCCTGGCCGACGAGAAGACTCGCGGGCGGGAACCCGAAGAGCTGGGATCACTGGAGCCGGGGCCAATAGTTGCCCGTCAGGTCCGGCGTCTGGGATGGAATCTGCACCGGCACCGAGACGCCCGCCGATATGACGCCTGAAACAGAAGCGTCAGGGTGGTGTGGCTGAATTGCACGCCAACCGATCTCGCAGGGACATCGGCGTTTAGGCTCGTCGTCGTCGTGCTCGGCTGACGATGGCGCGCGCGGTGAAAGTCCGCGGCGCTCGTGCGCGTGAAGCGATTATGACGGATAACGCGCGGCTCCTCACGTAAGAAGAGCGCTCCGGAGAGATGGAGGACTGAGCGGATAGGGGGTGTGTGTGTGTGTGTGAGAGAGAGAGAGAGAGAGAGCGACGCACAGACGGAATGACAAAGTGGGAGGGAGAAGAACGCCTACGCTCGTTCCGCCGCAGTGTATTCCACCATTCTACGGCGTTCCACTCCATTCCTGTAGGTACGCCGCGCACCCCGTATTTCCTCCCCTTTGGGTTCGCACGTTATTGAGCGCTCGCCCAGCCGAGGCGAGACCCAACCCATCCACATCCTCTGTTCACCCCTGTATACCCTAGAGGGAGAGAGAGAGAGAGAGGAGGAGGGGAGGGGAGGAGAACGCAACCCTCAGCTCGAACGTGAGAAAGAGGGAGAGCGAGTGAACGAGGGAGAAAAGTGGAAGGAGAGCGAGAGAAGGGAGAATCGAGAAAATGGAAAATTCAGAGGGTAGAGGGTGGAAAACCGCCGAACATCCCATTCTTCGATTCAGCCCGCCGGCGCCATGCGAGATTTGTTTTAAAATCCTTTTACAATTCCGTGGGCGAGCGTCGACCTGTATGCCATACCCTCCGACCACCCCCGACGACGAATCAGGCTAGTCTGTTCTTTTTCCTTCTTTCTCACTCTCCCTCTCCCTCTCTCTCTCTCTTTCTCTTTCTCTCTCGTTATGTAGATTGCGTGCGAAGAGGTTCCCAGGTAATCCTCAACGCTTTATATCGCGCGATGCCATTGAAATAGAAAAGCAAGACAACCTCGAGTCCCACTAGCCACGCACGAAGAACTCAACGATTACCACTTAAGAACCTCGGAATCAATCCCGCGAGAGACTGCGGACTAGAAAATTGGGGGTGGGCGAAAGTTGGTGCGCCGCGAGAAATACTCACCGGTCGCGGTCGAGGTCGTCGGCTGATAAGGTGCGCCTCCTGGTCCCGCCGGCTGTCCACCAGGGGTCGTCGGCGTGCCGCCATGGGAGGTCGGTATGCCGCGAAGAGGCTGTGAGTGCGCGGCCGTGCTGTGCGCGTGCGAGTAAGATTGCGTGAGCGAGTGCAGAGGCTCGTGGAAGACGTACGCTGGGTAGCCCTCGGCGCGCTGCTGAAGGCAGCTTCCACCCATTGAGCCGCCTAAGCTGCCAGACATCGAGCTAGAAAGTAAAACAAGAAGAGTTCACTTCACGTCGGCCGAGTCCGGCGAAAGTGGAAGATGCAGACAGTCGACGAGCCGCGCGCGACTTACCTATAAGTGTCCGGCATGGTGGCGATCGGCTGCGGTATCGACGAGTACATGGCGTTGAATCCGGCGTTTAAAGGTAATCGCGGCGTGGCGGGTGTCGCGGCAGGGGGTGCAGTCCCACTACCCACCCCGCCGCCGCCGCCTGCCCCGCTGCTGCCACCCCCGACCACCTGATCGACGGCCGCTCTCCTTTGGTTTCGCAGCTTCTCCTCACGACGCCACTTAGCCCTGCGATTACTGAACCACACCTGCAACCGACACGACGACGTGGCGCCTTTGTCACGATAAGGGCCCTAGCTCTTTTCGCCACCGACATTCTGACGCCCCCGCGCTCATCCCGCGGGTACAATCGGATGCAAAATTGTGGCCGACGCGAAGATCCTCGAGGCGGCTCGTCGCGACGCCGGCGACGCTTCCCGTCGGCACCGTTGTTTACGGCCCGAGGTAATAATGCGATCGAGCGGTCCACTCGATTTTGCATCCGACTGTATCCTCGTCTCTCGCATTCCTCATTCACTCTCACTCTCGTTCGTTTCGTTCCTCTCTCTCTCTCTCTCTCTCTCTCCGCACTCTCGCAATTACACAGACTGCCGCTCTCGCGTCTCTTGTCGTCTCCCTCGCGCACAGTACGGTGCGCGAGACACGGCGCGCGAAATTCCGCACCCAGACACACTTTTGCCCCCGCGGAGAGGCCGTGCGGAGTTTGTACGAGGCTCTCGTGGAGTTTGTTAATTGCGATTGAGCAGTTGTCAGATGGGAAATTGAGTTACTCCTGCTCGCTTGCGCTCTACACCCCCAATCCCATCCACGCGGCTCTCGTTTCATGGATTTTTTCCCCTCCCCCCGCGTCCTGCACATCGCGTTTCTACCTTTCAACGCCTTCGCTCATTCGTACCTCTCGTCTCTCTCTCTCTCTCTTTCCTTCTCTATTCCTTTCTATCCTTTTAAGCAGCGAACGCAAATATCGTAAAACAAACTATCTTTCTGCCGAGGCAATTTTAACGGCAGACAGTCTGCGCTTCGGCGATGCATACAAGCTTGTGCACGGTCACGTGGCGAGATAGGGAATATATCGTGAGGCGGGAGAAATCGAAACTTGGCCACACGGCTCATGCATAAAACGATCTCGAACACTACCGGAGAACCGACGGGGGAGCACCCCTCGATTGAATCAAAAAATAAATTCCATCCTCCTGTCCTCCTGTCCTCGGCGCAGCAAATCGTGTTCGAGCGCGGCCCCCACCGTCAAATATCTACCATTCGCTAGCATCGAACTCCTTTCGCCCAATACCGTCGCTCCTCGTCAACTCGTCCTCCCTCGTCCCGAAAACTCGTTCGAATCGATCCATTCGGAATTCCGTGATCCGTACTCCCTCGGTCCTCTATCGTTCCTCTCCTCCACACGGACGCACACGCAGGCACGCACGGACATGGCCGCGGACAAGACTCGACGCGGACGCCTCAAAGATGGCGATGCGCGATACTGAGAAGTACTGCGGTTCCTTCGGGATTATCGCGGGCTCTCTCGACCAAGGACGACGACCAATTTGGACGTCGTCCGAAAAGAATCCGGTGGCCTTCGGACTTCAGACGCGTCCTTGCATACATCGCGGAGCAAATTTTCGAACCATGTCAAACGACGACTCAGCTAAGCACATATATCCAGCTCCTATATCCGAAATCTATCCACTGGAATCTCGACGGGTCATATTGTTCAGACGAAGGCGGGAACTTGGAAAGAGACCAGCAGTGGAGCGAGTAGAAGTCTGTAGAACAAGTTTGAGTCAGCTGGCTGGCGGACAGAAAAAGCCGATGGGCGAACGGAGCGCGAAGCTGCGTGAGGGATCGAGCAGAAGGCCTAAGAGGGATCGGACGCAACCATGGCAACGACGCGTCGTCCCCGGGGAGGTTGCCCTCTGATTGGCCGTTCCTCGCTTTTCCGCCAACAACCAGGAGACACACGCACGAGGGTATCTCGCCACGCCGATTATGATCGGCAATATGCAATGGCGAAGACTCCGAGTGCCGACGCTGAGAACCAATTCTTTGTGATGCGATCGAAAGCGTGTGCGAATGAAGAAATAAGTAAAAGTGAAAAGAGAGAGAGAGAGAGAGAAACGATTGTATCATTCGCGGCAACGCATCAACAACTAGCCACTGTCCGCGAAAAGCCGAGATTCCGCCATTGGAAGCAGTCGACGTTCACCCGGCCAACCTTCTCCGCCTACATCCTTCCTCCTCCTCCTTCGCCCGTCTGTCCGACGATAGGTCCGGTTCCCTCTCATTCCCGATCCCTAACCGTCCCTCTTGCTTTCAACGGTTCTCTCGTTCTCTTACTCTCTCTCTCTCTCTCTCTCTCCCTCTCTCGCTCACCGGCACTCCCGGTTTCCTGCACTTAGCAAGATCAATACCAGCCAACGAGGCTTGAAAACATGCGTCAACATGGTCTTGCACTGTTTGTACGTCTACATAACGCTCGGCGCCGGGCTACCAGTACTACCGACTGCGCACCCCGGCGGCCACTTTGCCACCCCCGGTCCACTGGCGAGCCAGGTGAGGGAGAAAGGGCGGAGAAGTTTCTCTCGCTCGCGCCACGTGTACCCGTCGTACGTGTGTCCGTGTGGGTGTACGGATGGGTGGGTGGATGAGGCATGACGGTCGGCGGGTACAGGGTGTGCGGGAAGCAGAGAGTAAAGCGGGCACGGCCAAACAATGTCCGACAAGGCTGCGTACATATTAGCTTATACGGCCATACGTCACCCTGCGGCCCGACCGCCGGTATTAATTAAAATAATACGCCGCGCCGCACCGATCCCTTTCTCTCCTCTATCGTTCTCTCTCTTTCTCTCTCTGTCTCTTTCTCTCTCTCCCTCTCCCTCGCTCTCTCTTTCGCGATTAAAACGACACAGTTCGGCAACACGAGCGAAAACGCGCGCTGACTGCTGACCGACGTCACGGCACTGACCCTCCTGTAACGCGCCACTTTTATTCCGGCGCGCCGCGAGAGAGGAGGGAAAATCAGTAGAAAGGCGAGCATCGCATAAGTTGAGTTTAACGTCGCCGCGCAATCCGAGAAGCGGCCGCACGCTTAAGGCGTTTAATGAAAGGGCGTCGTTGCACTTACCAGCTTCTCCCCCTCCGTTTCTCTATCTAACCGTTGCTATCTTTTCCTCTCGCTACTCTCACTCTCGCCAAGTCCCTCTCACTCTCTCTTTCTCTCTCTCTCACACACATTCTGCCATGCTCTCCCTCGGAAGAAACGTGTACGGGAGAAGAAGCGGCAATGGTGCGAGGTGTAGTAGGTGGTCGTGAGGAGGAGTAAGGCTTGTGGAAGGAGTGTGCTCGTGGGTGGAGCGACGCTCGGGGTGGAAGAGTCGGCGTAGGAGACGGTCGGAGCGGGAAGAGGACAGGGAGAAAAAGCACACGACACATTCGCACATTCACACTCACCTGGATACGTGCCTCAGGCAATCCAATCTTCTCGGCGAGACGCTCCCGCGCAAACACGTCCGGGTAATGTGTCCGCTCGAATTCTGAAACGAAAGCCGGTTCGCAACAAGTGCCCGCGTTATCGTCGACGGCCTCCTTACCGACGACGCGGAGGCTGGCAAGCGCTCGGCGTCGAGGCCGCGGTCACATCTCTTTTTCTTAACTACGTCGCGTGAGAATCGCGAATCGTCATTGGACGATGCTTGTTTCTTTCTTTAGCAAAGGCATGCATGAAGCGACGGCTAGACGAAGGCGACGCATACGGACCTTTTTCGAGGCTGTCGATCTGTTCGTTGGAGAAGGACGTTCGATTGCGCTGGAGCTTCCGCTTCAGCCTGAGTCGCACCTGAGAGTCCTCGTCACCGGACGAATTGTGCTCGGAATTCCCGTCCGACGTTGTCTCCTGCTGATGCGACAGCAGCGATCCGGTGTCTGCAACATACGTGTCACCTGCTTCTCATATTCGTAACGGAGCGTGAGGTGTTGTACTGGGGAAGAATGTGAAGGACCAGTGGTCCTGATGATCGCCGCGACCGTTGTCTTCAGGAATTTCGAAACTGGCGAAGCGTCGAGGCGTGCGACTCGTGTTGGTGCGTGCGTGGGTGCGTGCGGGAGTCACACACGTGCGCGCCACCCTCTAAGAGCCGCCGCCGCCGCCGCCGCCGCCACCCCCTTCGTGAGCCGCGATTACTTTCCGCCTCCGCGCACCGAACCCTCGCCTCTTTCCATGCCTCCCGGAACCTTCCTCGCGCTCCCTCTATTCCTCGTTCCCTCTTCCCGTGTCCATTCCTCGCCTCTACGTATACGTCAACGCGCCTCTACGGGGTGTCGCGAGATTTACGAAAGCGCGATAGACGGTCCGACTCGACCGGATCGGCGATAGGCAAATTTGAATATGTACCCGCGTATGCAAACGCGCATTTTAATCCGTCACTGTCTTTTTCGTCGCCAACGTCACTGGCAGGACTGCGATCAATTTGAAGATACCGAATTCGTTACATCGCGCACCAGTCGATATAATGGATTGACAGAGCGAAACTTTGCGATGTATTGATAGAATGATCTGTAATTGCGGCGAATTTTTGAAGCACCCTGTACGGAGAAGGGTATAGATACGCGCAGCGCTCATTCGTCAGCTGCTCACTTTCTCGTTCGCTCACCCCCGTGCCCCCTGCTCCGGCCTGTTTTAGCCTTCGCAATTGGACTCTGCGAAACCACCCTCTACTGGAAATACCGGCACCCCCGGACACTCCGACTTCTCTCTCTCTTTCTCTTTCCTTTTCTCTGTCTCCCGCTTCCTACTCTCACTCATTGTGCAATCCTCCGGCTCATTTTCTCTTCGTCGAACAGATACATTGCTCTGTTTGGTCCCGCGCTCCCTCCCTACCGGTTCAATCCGCAACCACCCTCGCGATAGCCTACCCCGACGATCTCAAGGCAATTCGCTTCAGACCCGCGTCGGTCTTAAATCTGCCGGATTCGGTACAGCTGTTCCCGTGAAACGAACTTACTCGACACGTGAGCGCGTCGCCCACTAATTCCGGCCAAGTTTCGAGGATTTTCATTGAGCGCATCTATTAAACTATTATTGAGCAATCGGCCGGTCAACCTTGAAAAAGGTACTCGAAGCTATGCCGCGGATGAGCTTAGGTCCGACACAATGGATTGGCCCGCTTTCGTTCGCCCATTCAGGAAAGGTGTCGCCCAACGTATAAGAATCGAGAAGTGGGAGCGTAACTTTTTGGCCCACTCCGTTTCATTGTCGATGAAAAGTGGATCAACGCGGGCAAGGCCGACGAAGCGGATTATGTCTAGATAAAGAGAGAGAGAAAGAAAGACAGAGTACCACGAGGCGCTCAGAAAGAAGTTGAGCAAAGAGGAATGAGGGTTAGCCCCGAAGGAATACACGCCTCGAAGGCGCGCGGTCGCGTACGAAATTCCTTGAGAATCTGGAGCGCATAATGCCGTACAATGGTTCTACTCACCGCTTCGCTTGAGCAGCGAGTCGTCGCGGCCATGAAGTTGACTGCCGGGCAGAAGAGACTGTCCAGAGCCGGGCGTCGCGGCGCTGGGTATACCGGTGGCCAGAGGATGATGCGAAGGTGTGGCCGAGTACCACGCGGGTGGCCAGCCCGCCGCCTGGCCATTGAACATCCTCAACTTATCGTAAACGCTCTCCGCACCCTGATGAGCCTGCACGGCCGCCGCCTGTTGCTCCTTCTGCGACGCCAGATTCCGAAGCACCCTGTTGATCGACGACACCTGCAGAAACGTAAGACGAGGGAAGCTTCAGGGCGAGTCGGCCAGCGCTTCCGCTGGACAGTGCGTCATGATATCATCGAGCGGAGGACTGGGAACGAGGAAACGTCGAAGGAGAGGCACTCGAGGAGAGATCCTTTGTAAAAGCTCGTCCGGCCTGCACGACGATGCCCGTTGTCGAACCGTGGCCAGACGGGCCGTTTCCACTTGGTCTTTTCCCTCGTCAACCCACCCACGTTCCCTTCTCTTCTTCTCTCCAGCCTCTCTCCATCGTTCACTCGCTCCCGCTCTATCCGTCTGCCTACTGCCTCTGTGCCGACTTTCGCGCAGAAGGAGAGGCCCAGATGAAAGGACACCGCCATCCAATTATTATTACATAAAACGGTTTCCATGGCTCTTCGCTCCCCTATCCAGCACGCTCGTCTTCACCTTGGTGCGCCGCCACCGCCACCGCCACCGCCGCCGCCACCGTGGCTGAACCAGCGGCTAACTCGAAAGTTATAACGAGCCACGGGGGCGAGCCTTGTGCTCTCGACTCTGCGCATAATAGTGCTCCGCGACGCTGCGCGCTCTAACTTTCCACCATCTCCGTATCTATCCCTCTCCTCTCGCTTCAGCCCTCTCGACATTTGCCGGCGCAAATGACGGGACGAACGAGTGTGCCTGCGACAGTGTCTCGATACCGTAACACCGTTTACGCGCGCACGCCGCATCGTTCGATTTGCATTATCTCGCGTCCTGCCGCGCTATCCACCGAATCCTCGTTTTTCTCATCCGTCCAGTTCTCTCTCCTACAATGCGCCGACAATACCGATCGACCATTGTCCGGATTAACGGAGCCGGAAAGTCGAAACGTCTCCAGAAGCAAGAACGAGTCCCTCTTTCACTCTCTCTCGCTCTTTTTTCCATTCTCTCCTCTATCCTCGGGCGCGCGAGACGTATTCCATCATCGAGGATCTCTCCGCGCGCGCAAGCCCGGCGAGTGCACGCCACACGGCCACACGTTTCTCCGCGCGCTCGCTCTCTCGCCGAGCTCTCGCCGCACAACAGCCGCAGCGCCGATGCGGACCATTACACGCGCGACCGGACACGAATAATTGTGCAACACGCTTAACTGATCCCATTCACCCTGATTCTACTCCCTGCTTCCATCCGCTCTCGCCGACCCGACCAACCCTGCTGCCGCACACCCCCTGCACTCACCCCTCCCGCATCGTCTGCATGTGCCCCTGCTCGGCCGTCGCTCGTGTGCACCCGCCACACCAGCCGACCGCTATCACTACTACTATTAACATCCCGATCACCGGCTTCGATGATAGCCGTGGTCGATGATGGCGACTTCGATCGAAGGAGGCTCCATTCTCTCTTCTCAACGTCACTGCGCTCGGCAAGTTTGTCTATTACGGAGGACTGGTGCGGAGTCTAGCCGCGAGAAGATTTAACGTTTGAAGAAGAAAGAGGGAGAGTACCTAAACGGCGTCAATGGACGATGGCGGTTGCGAAAGGTGATCGCGATTTAAGAGTCGCTCGATGCGCCATCGATTCTGCCTCCGTCGCTCATGCTCGCACGGCCGCACACGCATGCGAGGAGGGAGAGAGTTCAGCGATCCGCGGTCGTACTTGTGCTCGTAGACACGCTGATTGATCACCCTACCGCATCTATCTCACCCCTTCCCGCGCCCTCTGCTCCGAGCTCTTCGCCGGCAGTCCTGAACGAGACACTTCCCTGCCTCCAACCCCTACCCCTCCCACCCTTCCTCCCTTCTTCCATCTGCCCGTCCATCCATTCGCCGCGAATGCGAGCGGTTCTTCTCAACGAGCCGGCGGATAACGACTCGCACGCGTGCCGTGACCCCCTGACAGACAGTCAGAAGGAATAAGACGGGGTGGGATGCGGAGGATCGGGGAAGATCGGAGAAAAGAAACGAGGACGGATCGCTCGCGAGACACGGCCCCTCCCACTTCTCACTGCTCGGCTCAAACTGTCCGAGACCGAAAATTGCCGCACTCTTCGAAATTTCCTTACCCACCCCGCCCTCCAACCCTTCGCCGACGCCGGAAATCCTCAATCTGGCACATTTCGATCCATTACAGCCGCCATCTTTCCCCGTCGCGCGGAAGAAGAGGATCTCGAGTCTCGAAGTCGGTGGATGTGGTGGGTTAAGGAATTGCGACAAGGGGGAGGGGGGTGGTGGAAGAATGTTTGGAAGACGAACGCGCTATGGAGTAGGCGGACGAATGGCCGGGAGGGTGGTCAGCAGCGAGGGTGGACAATGCCGAGGTCCGCGTAATGGACCGATTACCCCACCCACCGGGGCGATCGTATTGACGAGACTTTGATTAGGGTCGAGTGGCCGGATCCGACGGGTAAGTACCGGCCGGGTGCGCACTCTGATAAGCCTTCGGAGCAACCCCTCGCAGCCCCTCCCAACCCCCGTCGCTGCTCGCTCGGCCATGTATGCGTTACGGTCAAAGTATCGAGTCGAAACAGTCCTACACGCCGGGAGCGTGCCTGTCAAACGACACCGCGCACACGACTTGCGCGTCTCTCGTGTTTGGAATCGCGCAGAAAACGGCCGAGCGCGGCCTCTTTCAAAGACTTTGAAGACCATTGATCGTCATCAGCCTTACGGAAGCTCCTCCGGATACTTACGCTCGGTATGTTGTCGTTGTTGCAAACGCCCTCCTGAAGCAATCGGTCCCGGATCTCCCAGGCGAAGATCGAGGGACACTCACGCTTGTAATCAGCTATCTTGTTGACCACCGGCGTCGTGGCCACCCTGGGCTTGCTGCCGCCAATCGCCCGCGGCTTTATCGAGCCGGTCTCGTAGTACCTGGATCACAGAGCAAAAGAGCGCACCCGTTACCTCCGTTTGCCGCTTCATGAATGGCCGCGGGTTGAACGGGCTCTTTGTTGCGCGGGACAAAGTGGGCACTAACCTGCCTAGTATCTTGGAGACGCATCCGTTGCTGACTTGCAGGATCCTCGATATGTCGCACGGCCTGGCCCCGCTGTGCGCCAGCTCGACGATCTTCTGCCTGGTGGAGTCGGGCAGCGGGCGGCCATTGACGTAGACGCCGCCGAGCTGATTGACGCCGCTGTGTCCAGCCGCGGAGCAGCCAAATATCGAGTTTTGCCCGACCATCGAGCCTCCGCCGAGGCCCGCGCCGCCCCCGTGCATCAGGTCCTCCTCTGTCAACCGAAACGCCGGTGCAACGTGTATTCTGTCACTTCTCACCCTCCGCGCGCGCGCGCGCGCGCGTTCTCTTCGCGTCTGTTGACTCGTCCACCGGCAAACAAGCGCGTATATGCCGACGATACGTTCTTATTAGTATAATTACCGCTGCGAACGTGAGCGCGAGTGTCGACGCGAGTTTGACGCGTCGGACGTAGGTGGAGAGGAGGAATGTGGAGCAAAGACGGACTGAATTAATGCACCTTGCGGCGTGAAGGCGTCTCAACAAACGCCGTGTGTCGTCTCCGAACATTTTTTCGGAGCGGAGCGCAAAGGCGTCGAGCGATGCTGTGAAGGATCAGGATACAAGGGAGCTGGGCGCGTGGCACGCGGCGCGAATGGCGGATGGACCCGAGGCGAAAGTAGCCTTTTCAACCTTTTGTCGCTGGCACAAATCGTCGTCACGTGAGACACCGTGTCTCTGCCCGAGGAATAAGGGTGCCTCGCTAGTCGAAAGAGAAGCGAGGGGTAGAAGAGCGGGGGAGGGAGGGGGGCACTCGAGGAGCCTGCGCTAAATGCATCTTGCAATTAACGAATTTAATTAATCTCCCACTTTCGCGCCGCGCGCGCAAAGCGACAAGAAATAGTTGGAATATAATTTGAATGCGCGCGGGCGTCCTCGTGCGAAACCACTTTGTATAACGACGCACACGACGCGTTTCCTCGCCCCTACGCGCTTCCCGCCTCTCCGTCTCTCCGTCCCGACGCCCTCCGTCGCGCGTCGCCACGTCTCGGTCCTCTATCCCGACCCTCAGCAAGCCCTCACCCAACCCAACAGCGTGCGTTTGGCCGCTTTACACCGGCGCGAGGGCCGAAATTCCTTGCGTTTTGTCGCGAGTCGCCGGTTGAAAGAAAGCCTCTTTTCATGTGCCATCACCGCGCGTTACTGTCGAGTCTCTCTAATTGAAACAATTATATTCGTTCGTCGCACTCACGTACTTGTGTCGTTCTGTTTCAGTCTGGCGCCCGATGGATGCTTTGCGGACGCATCATAGATCGCTGATCTGCTGCGCCGATGGCGGTGAGTGATTTTCTACGATTTTGCATGCGGCGTTCTTGCATGCACGTAGACCGAGGCTTGCTTCCCGGATTATTCGTCCGCGATCTTTTCCACACACATAAACACGCTCGACGTCGCTCCATTTGCCCGTAATCTCTCGGCTGTCGCGCCACATACACGGCTCCGCTGGACGCGATGGCGGCATGGCCAGCGAGCTCGGACACGCGGGAGCGTCGATAACGTTGACACAAAGACATTTTCCTCGAACCAATTAAAATGACGAGACGCCCGACGAAAGTTCTTTTCCACGCTGCCCGGCGATGAATATTCATGCACCTCGCCGACGGGCAGTTTAATAAACGACTATGTAGATCCGCGCGCGGGACCCCGCCGGTGCCACGTTAATTTATGCAACGAGACACGTCGAATTATAATTCTCTTTAGCGGCGGGTTAACAGCGACCGACGATGAAACGTCGTCGGCCGCAGACGATTAAATAAACTTGCCTTATCGGACGCGCGCGCGCGCGCGTTCGGGAATCGACCGGACGATCGAAGGGAGAGAGGCTTTAAGCACGTCGCCCGATTGATTTTCCGCAAAGGATCCACAGTACAATTCTATTAACCGTCTCCCGAGAAAAACGACGCGGCTCTTTTTCTCGCGCACAGGTAGAACAGGTTTGGTGTGCCGCTCTCGAGTCATTGGCTGTGCTGCAATTTAATTAAAGCGGCTCCTAGAGCCTATGATGCCTGGCTCGACGCATAGAAGTAATGATTTTTTAAAGACCAATTACGCGCACGGGTATTAACGAGTGCAAACTGACGAGCGATCGGGGGGGTTTGGGGGGGGGGGGGAGAAAAAGGTAGGAAAAACGAAACGTTCATCGGTCAGCCACGATTCTCGCGCTGACGCGCCGGTATCTCGTTATCTCGACGATCGCGCGCGCGCGGGCGCGGAGCTAATTATCCGCGCACTATTATCGCATCCCATTAAACAAATACATACCCCCGACGTAAACTTTCCGTCATCGTTCGGAATTGGAGTGCGCCGCGTCGGCCCGCCTCGCCGCCGGGCTGTTTTGTTTCTATTATCGAATAACGATCAATCGTCCCTCTTTCCCTCTTACTCGCGCGCCTCGGTAATGCGTTTATCCGTCTGCGAAATGCATTGCAGGAAGGTGCGGGCCGCGGGACGCGAGAGCGGCCGTTTGCCATTAATTCGACGCTCGGCCATCCTGTACTCGCGACTTTTTTTCCGTCCGATGAGGTCTACGCGCGTCCGATCGCATTAATTAACTCGGCGCGTCACGATGTAAGACAGATAGAGAGAGAGAGAGAGAGAGGACGATCAGCGAACGATTTTAAGTGTTTCGCGGGACCGTCGGTCCGTCGGTCGAGGAAAATTTCGACGGCTCGAGATGCGGTAACGATTTATGTATCGTCGATTGGAGCGGGGAAAAAAAAAAGGAAGGAGACACGAGCAGAAGCGGCCTCCTTCGCGGTCTTCCGCATCGCGTGTCCCGCCTCTCGCGAATAAAAATGGAAAAAAAGGGGAGAAGGCCGAGCCGCCCTCGACTAGAAAGGGAAAAAAAGTTTCCTCGCGATACATTATGCGCGCCCGCGTTGTAAAAAGGAGAGTTATCCGTCGCGAATGCTCTTTTATGCCTCCGCGAGGTATTTACGTCTTTAAAAGGACTGGAACGTCAGAGTGTCCCCCGCCCTCTCCTCCTCCGCCTTCGCTTCCTCCTTTCTCCGTACCCGGTCTCTCGTTTCTTTTCTAGCATGTAGCGTCGGGCGCGGTAGGTTCAGGGGTTGTTTGGCGAGGGGCGGCTGCCGGTGAAGGGACGATAGAGCGCGAGGGGGTGGAGGGGGCTGGGGAGAAAGAGAGAGAGGCTGTGAGAGGAAGGGTACCGCGACGTCGTGCGCCGGCAGGATGGGATTTAATCTGTGTCCCGTTTCACGCTCAGCCAAGCGGAACCTTTTTGCCTCACTTTGCGGCATGACTCGCTTTTGCGCGTGCTCGTCGCGTAGATTAACGCGAAATTATATATAAAGAATGTGTGCGGACGGCGTGTGTCGAGGAACCGACGCCTGCTCGGACGATTCGCGCGAGCGACCAGGAGGCGGAGAGTTAAGCAGAGAGGAAGTGAGAGGATAAACAGGCCGATGCGCGCTCTACGAGCGCAAGCGCGAGCGCCGCTGCGAGCTTCCATCTACTTTCTGTGCTCTCTACCGTCAGCACGCGTCTCCGTGCTCGCCTGTATAACTTTCCAACAAAACTGAACACCGCGTCGCCCTGATATCGGTCGTTCCTGTCTCTTCCGGGCCCTGATCTCGCTCATCTCGCAATTAATCAAAAACAAATTACGGACGCAGGCGCTTATTAGGATCTCGTTTGTTAAATATCCACGAACGCGCTACTAAGATTTCTCATTAATTCCCTGCTTATCATCGAGCTTCTTTCGATCAACCCGCGTCCCTCAAAAGAACGACCGAAGAAGCCGACGTTCGCGCGAAAGAATAAATTTCCTCTCCCGCAACGCTCCGCCACGTGGAAGCGATCCGAAGGGGGGTAGTATTTGCGTGAAATTATTTGCGTCGCGCGCAAGGAAGGCAGCGACAATGCACCAGCCGCGCCGACGCATCATCCATGACTCCTCTCTCGTCTCGCAAGCTGCACGACCGCTTTTCCGTTTATTCGTGCCAGATTCTCGTCTCGTTAAGCATTATTATCACGTGGCGAGGGGTGCAAGGGGTGCGGAGACTCCGTCGTCGCGAGCGCTTCTCGCTTCTCGAGGTAAACTCAGGCGGCAAAAGTTTCATTTCAACGCGCCCTCGCGCGACATCAAAGATGGCGCGGGGCTTACATTCTCTAATGAGTTGAATCGCGGTAAGAGCCGGAGTCTCTGCCCTCTTCCACCCTCTTCCACCCCTGGCGAGCGGCCCTCCTTCCTTCCACGAGGTCGCGCGACGAATTCATTACGGACAGTGTCGGGCTTTAGACGGCGCGGGTGTAGGTGGTGCCGAATTAGTGAGAGCAGCGCAGTCGCTCAGTATATTCTCTCTCTCTCTCTCTCTCCCCGTGTACTCGTTATCGCGCGTGTCAGCGCTTACGCGAATATACGCCGGAGGACATCTTGGGCCGCAGCTTTTCACGGGCAAATTGCGAGGTTTATGCCACGCACGCCGAGCGAGCCGGCCGCGTACGAGCCACTTGACCGTTGTCTTTGAACTCGAGGATTTATTCACTGAGCGCCGAGCGCGAGTTTCAACCCCCAACCCACCCCCGGGTGGGAGCTCAGCAAAAGGCGAGATGCGCCTCTGGAGCGTCGCGAGAACTCGACTCTATCAAAAGCGCCCCCGGAGCATCGTCGGGATGTCAAGGACAGAGACGAATATTTTTGATGAGAACGTGATTAACGCGATCGGAAGGGACGTTTTTCGTGAGCGAGGGAAACGAAAGAAATTTATTGAAAGAGAGAGAGGTACATGATGTGTATGTGAAACTGAGAAGGAGCGTCAGCGTTTAAAAGTAGCCACCAGATGCATGGCGGTGTCACCGTAATTCATAATCTTACGCTAGATGTCGGACTTGTCTTGAGCTCAAGAGTCTGTCGTGATAGGGGGTCGGGTATCAAAAGTTTTCATGTGCAGGGTTCAGACAGTTGCAAAAAATAAATAAAAACAGTTACATCGTAACATTTATCGAGCATTACTTATTCTTGTACAGATGCATTTCTTTATACGTCCCTGTATCTCGATAGCCTCGCGCCCTCGCCATTTATTACGCTCCCCGCACCCGAGGGAAGTTCGTCGCGGGAAGGAAAGAAGGAAGAGGCGCAAGAAGGGGCGCGCAGGTAATCTGCGAGGCTGGCACGCGAGCGTAACCGCCGGCCCATAACCATTAACAAATCTTGTAACATGAAATGAAGTGCCCCCCGTGAATCGGGCGCGTTTGAGGCCAATAGCTGCGGGACTTTTTGCACTGTGTTGCAGGGCGCGGGGGGAGGAAAAGGGGGCGAGAGCGAGCGAGAGGGAAGATGACAGACGGCTGTTGGGAGTTGTGAATGGATGGATATGGGCGGGGAGGGGCGGCACTCGTGTGCCGCATTGGCATTGTTCGACCGGCTATACACCTATGCCGCACGCAATATTGCAGCCCGCGTACCGGCGTCGGCGTCGGCGTCGGCGTCGAGGGGAGCGCTTACGCGCCTCTGTAACACGTATTATGATCTTACGCGTGGTGTAACGCGATACCACGGTCGAAAAGTGGCCGCGGTTGGCGTGCTTCGTGACCGGCGAGATTGCCAATTTGACGTGCCGACACGGTGCCGCACGAATCTCGCGTCAAGCTCCGCTCTCGGATGCTTCATCCTTCTTAAGCGCTGATCTACTCGACGCGTCTGGCATTCTTTCTGAATTCCTGGCCGATTTCGGGGATGTCGCGAGCGCGTGGCCGGCTGGACAAATTGGTGAGTGCTTGGGGATGGGCAGTGGTAGCTGGTTGCCGAGTCCTAAGGAATTGCGGCGTATCGGGGCGGCCGGTATAACGATTGCGGCGCTGGGGTCGAGGTTTTAGGTGGAAAGGCGCCACCCTTCGGGCATCGTGTCTATGGACGAAAGGGGCTGTTGCCCCGACAGAAGCCAAGCAAAGGCGTGTCGGGTTACGGGCTAACCCCGAGGGTAACCACGAGCCCCACCTAAGCCCATAAGCGTACACGTATTTACTCTGCCCCTCGTATAACTCATCGCTCTCGAAGGTCACGACTCTCTCTCCGCCGAAAGGATTCCAAAGGAGTCAAGGGATACCGTCTGTGGCGGCATGCGGAGAACGTAATTTCCAGCTTACAAGTACTTATAGATCTCAGCCGGATAAGAGCGTTTTCGAAAAACCTGACGGCTGGCCGGGCCGTGTCTTTTTTCGAGGAAATCCGAGCGAGTCTGAGAGTTCGAGAGCGCTCGGCAGGGACGGGGGAGAAGTTATGCGCGAGTATGGGAATGTTGCGCGCCTATCGAATCCGATGAATTCGTGGAACGCCACTACCCGTCGCTTCGGCTTTCCCGTCCACCACTCCAACTCTTTTCTACTCCACCGCCTCCCCTGAAGCGGCCCAAAGCCGACTGTTTCAAGACCAGTCGAAGTCGGTCCCGCGCGGACCGGCGTCAGCCGAGCGTGAATAGATCGAAACCTCGAGGATCGAGTTCCATGGGACGGAGCCCCGACGCGCCAGACACACCGACGATCGATGACGCAGACGCGGGACTAAAGGTCTCCTCCATCTACGCGTCTAAAACTTTGACTCGAACCCCAGAAAACTCCTCCCGAAACCTTACTCTGTGTCTCTAAAATTCCACGCGCAACCTCCATCAAAACTCTCATCCCGCGGCCGCGACGATTGCACACTCCGCCACCATAAACGCATTCGCTGGTCGAGAATTTCCACCACCCCCCTACTCAACCCTACACCACAGGCCACAGGTCGCGCGCGAATCGTCCGGCGAGTGGTAAGTCCAAACTCACCTTTGTGCGGCATCTTCCAGAAGGGCGGCTCGGGGGTGGGCGAGCAAGGGTTGGCCACCCCCGCGCCCAACAGGGTCCTTGCCGCGTGCAGCGCCGCCGCCGCCGCCTCCCTGCTCCGCGCTGCCGCAGCGCTCGGCGGGTAGTCCGAAACGCCGTCACTTCCGGCGACGCCGCCGCCGCCGCCACCCCCGCAAGGACGAAGGTGCAGGCTCAGCCGTGCGCTCCCGAGAGCGCCGAGAGCGCCAAGAGCGCCGACGCCTGTTCCTCCCCCTCCTCCTCCTCCTCCTCCTCCTCCTGGTCCTCCTCCTCCGCCGCCTCCGCCGCCGCCGCTGCTTCCGCTGTTTCCTCCGCCTGGTCCACCCCCGCCCCCGCCTGTTCCTCCGCCGCTGTTGCTGCTGCTGTTGCCGCCGCCGCCTCCGCTGCTTCCTCCGCCGCCGCCCCCGCCGCCACCTCCGGCCACGCTAACACAGTGCTGCAACAACGCACGGACCCATAGCCCCGTCAATCTTCCGCACCGGCGACCGACGAAAGGCGAGATCGCGCGCCGACGCTTGCCGACGGCCGCCGACGCCGGGACGCGTCGACGCTGCTCGCCGTTCTTGCGGGTCGCCTTGTTTTAGGCTCAGAGGCGAGCTTTTGTGGAGTCGGTGGTGGTAGACGTGGATTTTTTTGTTTAGAGGATGAGTTGGAGGGGCAGGGATGGGAATGGTGTTTTTTGGGATGTGGGGTGGAGGAAGTTGAGTATCGGGTAACATACTACCCCGCATTTGGCAATGCAGTTTTGTAATGCGGTGGATAGATGCGGTGTCGTGTAGGGTTCACAATTCGGACGATTATCGAGCCGAAGCCAAGCGAATCAGTGATCAAATATTGCGCGTCGCTCGGCCGGAAAGCGAGGAGTAAATTTGAAAGTGTGGCAAAAAATAAATAGCGAGCCGGCCGGGTGAATGATAAACATCGCACACAGACGGTCAATTTTCAATCGCATTTTATCTCCCGCCGCCGAGCGTGGCGGGTCGTGCTCTCTCGAGCTGCGCGGCGTCGCTTGTTGGACGGACGCGACTTTTTCGGCCGCGATTTTTCGAGGCCGCACGAAATGGAATCTGCACTTTGCGCGTCGATCCGGCCGGTGAAAGAAGCCTCGCGAACAATGAGCCGTGATGCGTGGCGAGCGGTAATGCCCGCCGGCCCTGGTATCGCTCCGCTTTACAACTTGCAGATTTCGCCCGCGGAATGCGTGGACGAGCGTTTATGCGGGCCGCGCGAGTCCGTCTTTCGAGGCGTCGTGACCTTCGCGATGAAAGGAGCTAATGATCCACGAGCACGCCGCCGAGTGATAATTAACGCTCGTCTGTAGCGCCAAGCGCCTCAAGTGATTAAGCGCGATCGAGGAGAGAAAGAGAGGAGGATCGAGAAGCCGACGGGCTGCTCACGTATGCGCATCCGAATGCATCTCAAAGCTTGGCCAATGACACGTCTTCTTATTTGTCGGCGGACACACACACGCGCGCGCGCTCCGTTCCATCCTGCACTGCATCTTTGAACCCCGCAGAAGTACGTGTCTACAAAGTGCACCCACGTTATCGTCTTAACGCGCGCGCGCGGAAGCTCATCGCAGGCGTCTAAAACCGCGCGGAATTAGAAGGCAGACGAGTCGCTTTAAGGAAGGCCGTCGTTTGCGAGAGAGCCAGCTGGATCGCGACGAAATTACCGTTTATTATTTACACGCCGACGACGACGGCGCTGCGGGAATGAGAGCGCGAGGGGAATCATAGAAACGAGACGACGAGGACGACGACGCCACTCGCGTTACCCTCTCATCAACGACGGCGGCACAAAAGCGCGAGACCTCGCGGACGACTTGCGCCCTCATCGCTCGGCAAAGACTCCGTTTCAAACCACTTATGCCCACGACTCACCCCCGCGGATAACGAATTAATGTCGCAGGCGCGCATGTTAGACGGCGAACGATTTTTATGCACGCGTGCACAGCTCTCAATACGCGTCATTATGAGGTATATCAATCTGATCCTGAGAACATCGCCTGAACGTCTGCGAGCGACGGATAAAATGGACGGCGAGTGCTCGGCAGAGGAGCGCGGACCGACGATTAATTACTCGCAGGTAGATTTACGTTAATTCCCGAACCGTTCCGGGCGCGCGGGTGCGTGGCCTCGATTGCGGCGTGACGGAAAATTGGAAGGAAAATACTAGAGAGAGGAGAGATCGGCAAACAGCTCTTTCTCGGCTGGCCGACAATGAGCGAGGAGCTCCACGTGAGTCCTGTCTTTTCGCTCTCGTCGACTCGTAGCTCCGTCGAGTGGCACGACAAAGGGCCTGGGGGTCTCCCAGGTACGGCCAAAGGCTCTTTGTCAAGCACTCGAGCAACGAGGGACATCCGTTACTCTCGCAGATTGTATCGTTCCCGATGAACGGGACGTCTGTTCTTTTCTCTTCATTTTAAAATGATAAAACCAAATACGCGCCACCCTACCAGCCCCCGTACTCTCCACTTCTTGTCTTTCTCGCTCGTTCACCCTCGTTCCTCTGCGCCTCCACTTCTTCTACCACCCGACTCTGCCTCGCGTAACGATACGCAAATACCTCCGCGGCCGCGGAACAAATGACGTTCCCTGTTAAAGCCGGAGAAAATAATCGCGTGCCAGTCTGCGCACCGCGTCGGGAATGTTGGGATGCCGACGGATCGTTGCTCGATCGTTACGTGTCCGGATGACGAGATGCCGGCACGAGGGTGCAAAGTTCCATGATTGCACTACTTCAAGTTACGGAACGCGATACGTTGCGAGTGCATACCTGCCGCTCGCAGACGCACTCGCCCGTTCGCCGGAAGCTGCCTTTCCTTTTCCTTCGGTAGACGTTTGTTTCGCGTGCAACTTCTACGCGTATCGAGCCGCTAAACAGCAAATAAGTCGCGTGCGCCTTGTCGGATACCGAGTGCGACGCTGCTCGCTCGCGAACGGAGATACTTTCGGCCCTGAGAACGATACGGACGAACATATAATAAACGGCGCGTCGTTGAAAGGCAGTGATTATCGGATTAAATTAACGCCGAAACCGGTGCAGGCCGCCGTCGGTCGCGCGCGGTGATATCGATGATCGCGGAAACGAGGTTCGCAATAATAACGATTACGGCGAATAACGACGCGTCCCCGGCGCCCCCGCCATTATAAGAGAAACATCGAAAAATCCCATCGGCTCGTAATCCATGCGATTCGTTAACTGCCTCGAGAAGGGAGCGAGCGAGATGGGGCGAGTGAGGCGGAACGAAAAAGCAGGAAAAAAAAAGAAGAAATAAAATCCCTCGCTCGTTCCATTACTCCGCGCGCCGTATCCGCTGCCGATCGTAATTATGCATGAAAAAAGTGTGGCGCCGATATTAATTGGAACGCACAAAGAGCGTTTCGCGTTGATAAGCTTCGAGTAGAGCGGAGTGTAGCCTGCAGAGCGTATTATTTCATTACGCCCCCTCGTGCCGCGTAAACAACCGTCGCTCTCTCGCGATCGGTCGTGGTTTTCCCATTTTTTTCTCTCTCTTTCTCTCTCTCTCTCTTTTACTTTTTGATAATAACGATAATAATGATGGCGATAATAATAACGAGGCGCGCGCGCGCGCGCACCGTTAACGGGCCATTGTGAGACGGGCAATTTATGGCTAAGCTTTCGAATTATTGCGTCTATCGAGGTTTATCGCGGTCTTTTTACGGCTCGTAGATGGCAATTTTAACCCACTTAGGGGAAACAGGCTTACGTCGTGGAGGGATTCTTTAATGTGGTTTCAGTCATTTTCATATGAAGCGGAAGCGATGTCTTTAGGCGGACTATATAACTTCGTACGGATTCGTTTCTTCCGGCGAAAACGAGTCTAAGTGTAGAGTGCCGTCGGCAAGAGATGGTAGAAAGTGTATGGTCAGACGAGTGGTATTAGATTAGCGTATTTTACTGGAAATCTTAGAGGATGTGACTAGCTAATTGTTGAGTGATTTCGATGATTCTATGTGTTCGTAGAACGGGATAGAATAATGCCTCTGTTTGGAACATTGTGAGTGTTGGCCGGTATTATCGCTTGGCGCTCGACAATCATTATTAAACCCTATACAATTATTCTTTGCCCAAATCGTACGAAACAATCGTTTCAACACTAATTTGTGAATCCTGGCACTTCTGACGGACCGTGCGTTGTCCACAAATGCGGGGGTATGGAGATGTCGAACGGTTGATGAATTTTCTGACACGGTTGTACTTCTAGTCGAACGTCATTTGTACTTACTGTGTCGAGAATGGCCGTGGTCAGGCCGGATCCAGTCACCAGCTATGAGCACAATCCGCAACGACGGATCCTCTCTACCCTCCAGCGGTCGCTGAATTCTGATGTTGCCTTCGAATCAAAGCCAGTGAGAGGGTAGCCGTCGATTCAGCGACACTCCGCCAGATTCGTTTTTCTTCCGTAACTCTCTTCTCACCCACTCCTTTCCGTACTTACGTTATCTCTCTCTCTCTCTCTCTCTCTCTATTTTTCTCTCTGTATACCCATATACATTCTCGTCGGCTGTTCGTCACGAAAAAAAAATGCTCACTGTTCTCACTGAGACGATGCACTGAACGGAACGAGCCCAACTCACGGCATCCACTCGCGACTCCTGCCCTGCGAACGGATTGAACGCCTGTCGCAGAGCACACTCGGGTCCGGATGACGGGAGGACGGGAATGACAGAGACGTTAGGCGGTATTAGTCGCAAAGGCGCGAATCAATGACCCACCCCCCCCTCCCCCCTCAGGTCCCGGAAGCCGCTCCGTCTCGCGCGTTCACGCTCGATCGCTCCTGACCGAGGCGAGCGGCGAATATCAGTCGCGTAAACGGTCCCCGATGCGACGCGTGTACGCGCGCGTCCGCTTCTCGGTGGAAGTAAGGAAGAAGCACGTGTGCGACTTGTGAAACACGGGAGGTGTTCAGTGACGCGTCGCTGCTGCGGTGCGCGGCGCCCGATTGACCAGCAGAGTCTGCGTTTCCTTCGCGCGAACTATCCCAGGCGCACGATTTTCGGCTCTCTCCCACCTCTGCCTCGCTCCTGCCGTCTCTCTCGCTCTCTCCGATCTCCCTCGATCACCCTCGATCTCTCTCCGCTCTCGGTCCGTACCTCGTTCGGTAGCTGCTGGCTCCTTCTACCCCCCCTCTCTCTCTCTCTCTCTCTTTTTACCCGCTACTACCCGCCAGTGCCCACCCTTCCAGCTCCCACCTCCACTCTTGCCGATACTTTCTTCTCTATCGCTCCTTGCCGCCCTCCCTTCGAGGACGACTCGTCTTTGTCCGACTCTCCTCGAACAGCGCCGTCCCCCTCGTCGCTCGTCCTCGCGACCGACCCTTCTTCCCAGCGTCCGTCTCCTTCGCCCTTCTTCCTCCGCGACGCCACTCTCCCTCGCTCCTTCGCACCCTTCGCTCCGCTCGGCGCCTTGGTGGCAGCCGTGTCACGTGACGCCGATGCCGAATGGGTGGAGCCAGCGGTCTCCTGGTGGGGAAGCGAGCGAAGCGTCGCGACGCTCGCGGCCGAAGGGGCGTCGGTGTCTCCGATCGGAGGCGGCCCACGCTCCCCAATTGGCCTTCGACCGGTCCCCCCGACTTGCCCCCGACGGCCCCCGCTCGGCCGCCGCCGACGCCATTGTTCGGCGCGACGCGCGACGCGCGACGTTGTGAACGGAGGCGCGCGCGAGCCCGACGCGTCACGCATGCCGACGCCTGGCGTCGCGACGCCACTCTCGCACGCGTCGCAGTGACGCGGCCGTCGTGAGGATGAATTTGCCACAGAACCGGTTCCTTCGACGCTCTAGGACGCCTGGTAAGTGCATCTTCGTTCTGGCCATGTGTTCTTCGTCTCTCGATCGTTTGCGTCGGCTCGCCACGCGGCCGGAGGCTCGGTGGACGCGAGGCGTCGCGACGGTGTTCGGGGGTGACCGTGAGTATTGTGCTGAATGTGGGATTAATTCGGGCTGTTGTATGTTGTACGCCGGGCGAGAGTAGGGTGGGTTGGTTGCAGGACGTGCTTTTTCGTGGTTTTTGGCTTTCGCGGGAGTGTGGGCCGACGCTGGGCGTCGCGACGGCTGCCGCGGTCCGTCGGCAGGACGTCAGGGTCTGCGGTACGTCTTTGGGAGGTGGATCGTTTAGTTCCTTCTTTTCAGACACTTTTCTCCTTACGCTCGTCTTACATATCGCATGCTTTCCACGGTAATATTATTTCTTGTGCATCGAACACGAAAACCACCCCTTCTACGCGCTTTGTATTTCACTGTCGGTCGTAAGAAAAGATCCAGCCGTACCAATCGTCACGCGCTCCATGGCGCAGAGAATTTCGAAGAAAAAATAGGCGGTGTCGGGGCGCGTAAAAAGTTTCGCGGCTCCCGTCGACTGTCAGGAACCGGTCGCTCTTTGCGTTCCACTTTCTCGTCCGTTTGCCGCGCAATCCGCGTTCGCCGCCTACAAAAGCGGAGATCGAAAGAGTGCGGGAGAACAGTAGCCGGCTGTGCGAACGAACGGGAAGCTCACTCAAAATAAATACCGTAAGGCCAACATCCCTTTGCCCCCGCTGGATGGAACAGGTGGCTCCAATTAGGCTCCAATTACCTGTGTATCTAGTTCTTATTTGCCCTCGCGGCAATCGAGGCACTGCTTTGAGTGAGAGCGTGCGAGCACGAGAATGGAAGACAGAGACAGTGCGGCACAATCGCTCTTTAAAGAGGCTGCAAAAAGTTGATTTGCACACGCTAATGGATAGCGACGCAGCGACGGACTCTTATCACGGATGAATGTTGAACTACGAAGAGTAATTGCACCTCGACCCACGGCTCCGCCTCGCATGCCCAATGCTCCAAATCTATATGATCGCACGCCATCCGCAGATACTCGCCGTTTGCACTCGCAATTAGAAGCCGTACGAAATAGTCCGATTATGCAATCTTGCCGCTCGCCGAGCTCCCTTGATTCCGACAAATTCCGCCGCTCACCCTCGTCACTCCGATAACACGAAAGTGTGCCAACTTCGTCTAAAACTAAGTCCGCGCTTTAACGCTAACCGATTCACGTCGGCGCCCAGGAATAATCGGGTGTTTGTACCATAAAGCTTAAGGGCAGGAACCCATTAAGACACTATCGAGCCTCGGAAGGTGGCCTTCACAAAAGGGGTAGGAGAGACTGAATGAGACGACTATGTGTGTGTACGAGTGCGAGCGAGCGAGAAAGAGGCGGAGGTGCCACTGACAAGCGACATCGCCATTAGCGTTAATCTAGGCACAAAGCACGAGCCACTCTAGTCACTTATTTCGAGCCTGCTCGGCTAACGGACGCTCCTTACCCCCGACAATCTCGACGCTGAGTACGCCTGTCATCGATATTACCGATGTTTCTGCATTGTTCGCGTTTCAAAGGACCTACCCTGACGGACAGGTGAGTCGGTCCCTGCTTCGAGGCGACGAATCTTGACGCTTAGTACCTAACCCCTTGATCACCAGTCCGGCCGGTCGCTGTATTCCTCATAAACGCGAACTCGCCCCGAGAAACGAGTCGTCCCGTCATTACTTCTTCCTCCTCGACGCTCGAAAGCCAACGGGGGACACCTCGCCGTGGAACTCTCGCGCCGACGACACTAAATACGTGTACTCGGCCGAGTGTGCAATTAATCAACGATCCGCGGCTAATTGGTGTCCGCACGGGAGAATCGATGAGCCTCCAGCGTCGACGGACCATTCACCGAAAGTTCCGTCGCAGCATCGTGCTCCCTTCCGAGACGTCCGTTAAAGAGAAAGCGAAGTTTAGAGGAGGAGGGGCAGGTGGAAGAAGAAGAAGAAGAAGAAAAACAGTCCTTTTTTGCTCGGGTCGAGGACCCGTGAAACCAGCGATAGGACAAACAAATTATCGAGCCGCATAATCGACGATCCGTACGACGCTCGGCTTCATAAGATGCAAATTGATTAACTTTAACTATAATAGAAAACAGCGGAAGTGAGGGGAAGATTGATGGCGGGACGAGAGTTGGAGAAGTTGCACAATCTCGGCGAGCAATCGGCCGACATAAAAAGGACCACCGAAAGAATGAAATAAGAATCCGTAGGTGGACAGATGAAACTGCGCGCCAGTACCGGTTCGAACTATAATGATGATGTATGTATAGCGATGCAGAGGACCGAGGAACCGTGAGTGAGTGAGAAAGAGAGGGGCGGGACGATTAGCAGATAACCAGATTAGAGCGAAAGCGGTCGGGTAGCGGATAGACATACCTACCTAATTACATCTGGACGTTTGAGCGACACTTCTCATTTATTTCGCCGGTTGATCCGGGCGGCGAGTACCTACTTTGCGCGTGGCCGTGGAACAAAATGCCCCCATGATCCGACGTTGAATCGGGAGACCACCGACTTGGCAAACGACGCTTCCGCGTGTACGGCCGAGCGATACGTCGATGCCGACGTGTGCGACCGTCGACTAGCTCGCTCGTTCTCGCTGATTATGCCGACGAGCCGACGCACGGTGCCCATTGTTGTCTCCCACTGACACGTATTTTCGCGTCGCGCCAGGAGCGACTCGTCGACTCCGGGGTCAATCCGATTTTTTTCCCCTCGGAATAAGATATCCGAAACCCCGAAAATGGCCGATTTATCGTTCACACGGATAATCTTATTAATGCACGGTTAATCCACGTGTACCGCGCCGCGCCGCGCTGCGCTACTACCCATATTGCAGTTCGTTAACTTAATGGCGATTATCGGAATGAAACACACAACTCGTAAATGCGCCGGTACAATCCGGATAAGCCGAAAGGCAATAAAGAGGAATTGTAAATGCTTTGGATGAAAATGCTGCCAACAATACGGGCCCGGCGTGATTCCATCCGTGCTAAACGCCCGAATAATGGCGCCCGAAATATGAAACTCGACCGTTCCGAAGAGCCACCGATACGTGTGATCGCTTTACTGCGATTCCTGTTGACTATGCCGCGCGAACAATGCAAATGCGGAAACTAGTTCGTACCCTTGCCCGGGAATTTCGCCGCCACCGGATCAATCTGAGGAAGGAAGTTGAGCGTTCCGGCACGGCTTGCAGAGTGAACGAAAGAAAAAAAAAATAAACAAATAAGATCGACGAACTGGGAACTAATGACGGCAAAATATTGTGTCACCGTGGAGCGCGTCGCAGGCTGTCGGAGCGGCGGGATACCAGCGTCAGGATCGCGGGGACTGTGATAAATCCAATTGTACGCAGCGGATAAGCCGAAGGGTACACGATCGGCGCGACGAAAGGCTGCGCGGCCGTGTCCATTGATTTTCTCGTCGCACGCCGCGTACAACGCTCGCTGACTAGCCTAGTACAGATTGCCGAGAGTCAAGAGCAGAAGTTTTTTCCGACTCGCCCGGCATCGGGAGATGCGGGGCGCGCGACACGCGGCAAAAATTGCTGCGCGCTCGAGGACGGGACTGAAAGTGAAGAGGGACTCTCACTCTCTCTCTCTCTCCAGATATCGAATTACTTCATCGCCGCCATCCCCGTCCTGGAACGGAAAGCCGCTTATCGATACTCGGAAATTGTGCGGAGTGCCGCTAAACGCCAAACGGCATTAGGCGAATTTTATTATTCTCTGATTTCAGGGTTCGCCGGACGGCAATGAAGGTGGGGAGGGCAGAGGGGCGAGGGGGGACGGGAGGCAAAGTTGGCAAAGTGCATTTCGCCGCAACCGTGGCGCCCGACATCTCGCTTGTAATCAGACACCGGGCCGGGACAGGGGAGGAGGGAGATGTAAGTGTAATTGAAAACATCCGAAGAGATCCACGAGGATTCCTCTTCTGATCCGTGCCGACGCTCGCGTTCCCTTTCACTCCGACCCCTCCTTCTCCTCCGTCCCGTCCGTCTCGTATTCCCGCGGCGTCGGCGTCGGCGTCGGCGTCGGCGTCGGCGTCGCAGGCGCGAAGCGAGCCGAGACGACGCTTTTGACCGCGAGAAATGCGCGAATTTCGAAGGCACGCCTTCGTGCGCTGCCGCGAGAGAGTTTTGGGCCGCGAGACGGAAAATTGGCAATGGCTCCTCTCAAATCGTGCGCCCTCGAATCACGCATGATCGGGCAAAGGGCGCGATAATACGTTTCCAAGTAGCGTCGTCGGTTGACGTAAAGAAGGTGTAAATACTGGCCTGGTTCCGTCGTGGATCGTCGAACATCGGGCAAAGGGAGCCGACCGGGCTACGGTTTCTTTCTTGCCAATAATTTCAATGGAAACTTTTTCTCACAGCACTTTCATCCCACCACCCCTCCCTCTCTGTCTCTCTCTCTATTTCTGCTCCTCTCTCCAGCCCGCTCTCTTTCTCTCATTCGCTCTCCTTCATTCCCCTATGTATATATGCGTACACGTGAACGGCGAAAAAAAGAGGATCTGAAAAGGTACGCAGAGCACCGCCTCTGATGAATGCCGCAACCAGTGGCCACCATGTTTTCCCTTTGCTTGGTCCGCCCCTACTACACAGAACGTACCCGGCGTGCGCGCATCCCTCTTGTATGTGTCCGACTTTCCAACCCCTCGTGCGAACCGCGGACGAAAAGCTTTGTGCATGTACGTGCGGGTACGCGCGAGTACATAGCTAGGCACTCGCCAAATTAAAAACGTGTACGTCGACGGCACGGGCTGAGAGGGAATGAGAGACTGGCTCATAGGCAAATTGAAAATCGACGAAGATTAACGCGTTACCCCTCCCTCCACGTGCAGCCTCGTTTTCCTCCTCAGATCTCCTTAACGCACTCTCTCGCGGCCCGTTCCGTTTGAGAACTTGTCTGTCTAATTGGGACCCTTTGACGGCACACTTTTGTCCGTGCCTCGACATCGCGGCGAGCACCGCTTACTTTCCCTCGCCCGCCTTAATATCGTTCACGTACTTTTCGGCGGCTGATTCACAAGGAGCAAAGGTACAATAAAATCTTCCTCATCCACTCTAGGCTTCTCCATCTTTCTGTCCCTTCCTCTCTCTCTCTCTCTCGCTCGCATTTGCTTCCACCCCTCGGAATCCAAGCGCCACTCGAGCGAAAGAGACGGCTTAACACACGCCGCGGCGTCGGCGGCGGCGCGGAAAAGACGAGGAAGAAGGAAAAAGCGGAGACGGGCCCGGCCGCAAAGGGAGAGGGCGGCCGGCAGAAGAAGATGACGGGGAAGAAAGCTGCCGATAAACAAACTGCCTGCGAGAGGATCGCGGCACTTTAATCTCCCTTTCGAGCGTCGGCCCCGGCCGCCCTTTTTCGCGTGGCTCAATGGAAAACAGGAACCGGAATGGCCCTTCGCCCCCACCTCCGTCTCTCCCACACTGCGCTCGGCGCTCATTACGAGAGCGCGCGCAGAAAGTCGGAGCGTTAGGAGAGAATCAGTGAGAAATGAAAAATTCCACGGCGTGACAATCTGCGGACGAACGACGGATTCTTGTTAGATGCTTCGGTTACAGGCCATCACCCAGCCCCCCGGACCGTGGCCGATCGGAAAATGTTGCGAGGGGAGCGCAGAGTGTGCAATGCTCGCGCATACCAATATGCTGGTAAGTAAGCGAGGCGCGGAGCGGTCGGCGGAAAAAAATAAAGTAGCGAGAGCGGAGTTTGTTACGCGGCCGTAGGGACAGGGATGTAGACACGGGGCTGTAAGGAGCATCCCTTATTTCGTGGCGGCTCGTTGCACGGTTCGGCGCATCCGAATGCCCTCACTCCCCCTGATCACGAGGGTACCTCTAAGGGGGCAGGGAGGGGGGGGGGGGTTCCAGGTGGTGCAAGCCCCTCTCTGGTCTCTCGACCACCCTCTCGAAAATTAAGCACCCATGGCCGCGCACTGAACCGCGCACTGGGTCGCCCTACAGCTGCTGATGAGCCTCCCTCGTTACGTCAGTCTCTATCCTCCGCGGTCTTATCAAACAAGGGTTCTTAAGGTACCGAGAGAAGATCCGCTTAACAATAAAAAAAAAAAATAAAAAAAAACAAAGAAATAGAAAACATTATTTTTAACAGCGCCTCGAAAGTTACGAGGTCGTTTACTTGGCATCCTCTTCTTCCATGTCCTCCGCCGCGTCCTTTTTAGCGGAACCTGGAGGAAAAAAAGTACGCATCCTCGTACTCCGGACTCCTCGACCCGGGCCGCAGGTAAAGAAGATGCCGACGCTCGAGCGACGGCTAATCCCGATCTCGCGGGGAGAGCCGGGACTTTGCTGCGCACCCTCTACCCTCGATGGGGAGTAAAGGTGGTGCCGGGGCGGCACGTAAGAGCCAGCGATACCGGCGCGCCTGAAAAGCCGCTGCGAATAACGTGCTTACGCGCGATCATCCAACCGCGATCCTCAATGCCCATGACAGATCAAGCCCTGCGAGTTCTGTAAGCCAGACTACGAAGAAGAGAATAGGAACGGACCGACGCTTCCGTGGATCCGCCGCGGCGACAATGCGGTGTAGATTACTTTTCAGGATGGGCGGTGTGACGTAAACGCGCGCCGCGACCGTTTTTACCGGGACGGAACAATGCGCGTGTTTGCCGACACAATTTTCGGATGGATTACGGCGAGCCAAAAGCGACGCCGGACGCACTGAGAGGTCCGCGGGGGTGGGCCGCGGCTTTATCCTTCCCTGCTGTCCTGCTACGGCGCCGGAAAGCGATCCTGGCCGCGTTGAGGTTTAGATCAACGCGTACCTGCGAGGACGTCGGGAACGAGTTGAAAAAAGAACGACGATCGCGGCGCAGAATGCGTCCGATATTATGTTGAGAGAGGACTTTTTGAGTAGAGCGCGGTAGTATTGAAGGAAGAGATACTGGAGATGGGAATGGCGGTGAGTGAAGAGAATGGGCGGGAGGAGGAAAAGAGGAGAGTGCGGAGGAAGGTCGCATTCTTAGACGGCTTACCGGCTTGGCTATCGGACGCGGCCATCGCTCGGTCGCTTCTAGCATCCAAAGGTGGCGGATTCGTTTTTGGTCTCATCCTCGTCCTTCTCGCATAGGGGTTGTTCGTATAAACCGCACCCGGTCGGACCGCGTATACTATGACGGGCTTGTCAGATTCCGTGACTTCAAAATGCGCGGTGCGTTTTGATAGTAGAAAGAGCAGGCATCGGTACGGAACGTTTATCCGCGTGCCGAGGCCGTGCGGGGCGAGAAATATTCATGGCGCGCGACGCTTATCCGAATGTTTAATAGGGAGGTAAGTAAAAGCGCGGGGACATATTTATGAGCTGCTGATTGCGTCGCACAATGGGCGAGTGAAATCGCACACCGCCGACCCCTCGCGTCATTGTGCGTCGTCACCCTTCCTCTCACCCCACCTTGTCTCTCGTCCTCCTTATGCCATTATGCGGAAGCACCCCCCGAGAGAGCAGCGCGTATTATTATCATACAAATATAATCCGCACCGCGCCCCTGCGAAATAATATTTGCCCCCCGATCGTGGTACACGACCAATTATCCTGACTCCGTCGACGTTTTGCCGCGAGATCATTATTTCGCCCGCTTATCTGTCGATCGGACGCTAATAGAAGTGCGATGGACGACGATGGGCGCGAAAGATGCGTATGAACGTTGGGCGTCAGGTGATGCAGGCCTTTCTGTGTGTCTGCTAGCCTACGACTATGTTGACGATGAAATATCGTTGGCGAGAGAGCGACGCCTCTGCTCCGTGGCCAGTGAGAAATTGCGGAAATCAATTTCGCCGGCATTGGGTGGGGGCGCTTATCGTGCCGCATCCCTCAATCTCGCGGGATTTGGAAGAGGAACGGGCGTGTTCCTTCAGTTCGGATATAGGCGCGTATCAGTTCCCCGTCAGTTCGCTCGCGGCCGGAGGGGAGCGCTCGCTCGGCTCGATCCAAAGTCCTTCGACTCAACACGCTGTAATTTCTGGCAAAACCGACATTAGGCTACGGCCGTGTATTCTTACCAATAAAATCGATCGCACACAGTACCTTGCGGCTTTTCCTTGACGGCGTCCACGTGATAGGCGTATGCGCGGAGTAGACTCGATGAGCGACAGAGTATTCTGTCGCGTGTTCAATATTGTGTATATGGAACAACAGTTGGTATAAGGAACGTTCGGAAAAAAGTAAGACCGACTTTAGGACAGCACTGAAGGGGATAAGAACGATTGAAAATCGAGAAAGTTAATATCTCTTGAGAAATTCTCGATTTTTCAACGGGTCTTGTGGAATAGTTGTTCAAAATATGGGTTGTTGTAGTTGGAATTTTTCGCAACTTAAATCGGACAGAAACAAGAATCATCAAGGTCGTTCCAACCGTTCGCGAGTTATGCGCAAACATAAATGTGAAAAAAAAAATGAACGAGAGAAACGAAAATATACATGTCGAATAGAGAACCTCCGCTCTTGCGAAGTCGATTAAAAACGAAGAAATGAGTCCGGCGGTCAGAGCTGAAACAGAGAGCAGGGATCCCAGCCGGACCCACGTCATGTCCGAAAGCGTTACCCCGGTCTTTTCTGGTAGCTCTCAAAACGGCGGGGGCCTAGAAAGAGAGCCGGAGGAACAGACGGAGAAAGGGAGGGAAAAAAAACGAAAAAGGCAACGACACTGTCTCGGCATCGGCAAAGCATTCCGTGCGTCAGTGCTTCACCGATCTCCTCCCGAGAAAGAAGAAGACGCGGGATGAAATTCGGACTGACGTCTCACGGCGGCGTTTGAACTTCCTCCTTCTTTTTAATTAAACGCTCGCGTGTCGTTGATCCGAGATTCGGGTAAACGTCGAAAAGAAAGAAGTACGACGGCGCCCCGCGTGGAAGCACTTTCCAAATTACGCGCGCCGTCTGTTCCCATTGCCACTGGTCCGAGCCTATCGATTCATTGATTCATTAGGCCACGCATCGAACTCCGGACGTCCGAACAATAAACAGGTCAGCGTGCAAGTACGCAATGTAATCGACCGGCGTGCGCCTGGGAAGAAAAATCGAAAATTAAAATATATCTGCGTATCGAATCGGAACGCAACGAAGATTGCCCGGTGAGCAAGGAGTCCATTCCGAGAAACGAGAGACGACGAATCAACATCGAAAGTGAACCGGTAGCGAGGGACCTCGCTCAACTGACGGTCTCTCGGCGCGCGCAAAGCATTCCTTACGTCAGGTCGTCGGTCGAGCGATGATCCGCGTGTAAGAAGGGAATCGGGAGAGGTCAGCGGGACGTCCCGACGACGAGGGGCTACTGGTTTCTCTCCGCAAGACTCCCTCGCGATGCTCCTCTTCTCTTCCTGGCAGCAGCGGCTTCTTCTATCAGCCCGTCTCCTTCTTTCCCTCGTCAAAATCGTCCGGAGCGTGCCCAGGATGGACCTCTGAGCGGCAGCGCAGCGTGACGCCCGAATTCTACGCTCCGAGTGTAGCTACGATATTCAATTTCGAACGATATCGGCCACCGTCGCATACCTGCCTCGTCGCCGGCGCGAACGTCTCATTTCATGCGTCTTTACCTATGCATCGACCCTGATAAATTCGCGCGAGCGGATATTTGTCTTGTAACGTCCGCGTGATCCGCGCTGCGAGTGTCACGCTGCTCTCGGTTAATTTCTCGAAAAATCGACGCGCGTCTTGGTGGTTTCTGAGGAGAAGAAGGAAGGGAACGTCTTCTTGCCAGCGTACGAGGAGCACGTCCGAAGGACATGACAACGAGATCGCTCATCAGGTCGGTGACAGGGGTGGGTCGAACCTATGTATCTGAGAGAGAAAGAGAGAGAGAGAGAGAGAGAGAGTGAAGACGAGATGGAGAGGTGGCCGGCTCGGGAAAGAGAAAGAAAAGAGAGAGAAAAGACGATAGACGGACAGACGGACCACCCCGTCCGCGAGCGATCATGTCTCGATCACGTAAACTGGCCGCCCCCTCATCCATCATGCCCTCGTCCTACGTTGTCACGCGTTACCAGTGCTGTCCCGGCTCTCTCTCCACCTCGATCCTCTCATCTTTCCTTTTATCGCAGCTCTTCCCGTCCCGCGACCCGAGACGTCCCTGTTTCCCGCTCTTTTTCCCGCTCGCAAATTGGCAGAGCGTGCGACGTAAACGCGCCAATCAGGGGTGGCGCGAGTCCTCGAGATTCGAGATACCAGGCGATTAACAAACACTAGACTTTTGTAGTTCTCGTCGGAGCCCGGGCGAGCGAACCGTCCGTTCCTTTTCTCACCCTTCTTTTTGCACCGTCCGCACGCACTCTCGCAGCTGCGAGATCGTTCGCTCGCTGCAGACCTCGCCCGCGAACTGCACCATCGATTAGCCAATTAAATACGGCTCCGCCATGGCAATGGAGCGCGCCTCGCGTGCTAATTAATTTATTAATTATATACGCGCTCGTTCATCGACGCGGTCGGTTAAGCAAACCTCGCGCTCTATCGAAAATGAGATCGCTAAGAGTTTGATGAAATTGAGCCTCGGCAATCGGGCCGGACGAGGCAGTCGCGCTCGCGGCCGATCGATACTAATAACGCGTCTTCATTCGAGACGAATATCTCCGTGCCGCGGCCGTTTCACGATTCCGCGCCGAGCAATGACTCGCGCCGGCATCCTCGACTGGACAGTGCGCCGCTAATTGCCGATTGATCGTTTCTGAATAACGCAATTAACCGAGCCGGGGCGCGGGCCTCGTTTAATTGCGCTGAATGTAACGACCGATTCGTCGAGAAAGCGAGAGCGCGGAGGAGGGAGCCGCCGGGATCGAATTAAGAGCGCATGAAGTAGAGCTGATTAGAATTCGTGAAATTGAGATTCGTCGCGCGGCTCGACGTAAATATACCTGTATATCCGACGGTAATTGAAGAGTCACGCGGCGGACGGCGATGGCCGAGCGCGATACCCTGACATCTGAATTCCGGAACTGGCCACGAATTCGTGGCTTCTACCTTTCCCACGAATTATCGTCATTTTTTTACGAGCTTTTTTCCGCCTTTGAACAACAACCGCTCCGCCCTCCTATTACTTTAAGGATCGTTTCTTCATATAGCTTCTGGTCATTGCCGAGCACCTTTCTAACCTTTTCCTTTAAGCGTCACCGTCGCTTGTGATCATCGCACACATACATACTGAACGAGCGCACCTTCGAATGCCTGTACCGCGGTGTACGTATGAGCAGAGAAATGATATTGAGCGTTGAGCACCGATGCAGGCTACCCCTGGGCAGAGCAAAGGCAGCAAAGGGTGAGAACGCGGAGGGCAGAGAAAAGGAATAAAGGAGTTCCTGGCTCGTGGCACGTGCGAGGGCTGCCAGCCGCAAAAGAGGCGGCTTATATTATTATAGCGCGGGGCAGGTGGGCGAGGCCCGTATCCATTGACTGCCTAACGAGGGATCGGTAATTATTACCCACGACTTAACTCGTGGCCGCTCGCGCAAAGCCGCCCGCTGTCAGAAGGCTCCTCCTTCCTTCGTTTCCTCCTGATAAACGTAGACTTGCGGTACGTCGTCACCAGTCCTGCTTGCGCAACAATTACGTCGTGTCCAAACACTGCATCCCGATCATCGTCCGACTCCACAATACTTGGCGACACGATCGCCAGCGGAACAATGCAGCCCCACCGATAGCATATGAATTCAAGCATTCTCAATACATTGAGCCGAAGCTGTCACTGGCGCAGCCGTGAGCACGGAGCGCCGATTTTCGAAGAAAATTCCGACGAGCCGCTCCTTTTGTCGAGCGCGCGGCCCCTGAGTAACGAGGATCGTCTTTCGCGGCGAGTCCTTTAAAATCAGATATACATCCGGCTGGCAGCGGGCCGGTCCATCCCGAAGCCGGCCGCGGCAACTTGATATTATTTGTCACCCTTCAGTCAGCCAGATTAGAAGTCCGCCGGATCGGCCGCGGACTCGTCGAAAGGGGATTATGGGTATCCAAATATCCAAGTCCGGGCCTCCATAATGAGGCTAAGCTCGCGCTGCCAACCATACCGCGGCCGCCTAAGTCCTGGCCTATTTTTCGGCATGGCGGCCCTTTTGGCCTGCTGACCGTTCTCGCCGGACAATGCTCCCGGGGGCGAGGCGGGGATTCATTACACTTAACGAGGGTTTATTATTTAAAAAGGATTTGCGCTAATTCGTGGGCGGTCGGTGCGTTTAAGCACTTACCTTCCGTATTCCGGGACACGAGGGACCCACGGCAGAGGCGATTATCCGCATCGGGCTTTCGCTTTTGGGCTTCCCGGAAAGATACAGCGCGCCTTGGCTGACTGGCTGTTTCTTGATCGCAGTATGGAAGCTTCCTCGCAGGAAGCTGGCGCGCGCGGTACTCTTGAGGTGAGCTGCGTAGATAGGACCGCTAACGAGGAACTCGGACAGTCCGGCGCGAGTGTCATGGCGGACCCAGGACCCAGAGCTGTTCCCGAATCAGCCTCGCCCGGCTCGTTGTTCCCCGAAGGTCGATACGATCGATCGACGAGCAAGAGCGTGGCGCAAGGTCCGCTAATTCCGAGCACCACGATGACCAGCCGGAATCGCGAACGGGGCGCATCAATAATCGTTAATGTGCGTCGCCGATCGGATCGCGGACAAAGTCCGGAGAGTTTAGGCTGACCGTATAACGATAACGGATGACCCACCGGCGAAGGTGCGCGCGTCATCGATACGAGTCACCGACTGCTCTACAGTGCCTTCCACGTGCGGCCGGAGTCATGCTTCCCCATGCAGGCGTGCGTCTTTATGCGGGCGAGGATCGAGTAGTATTTTTACGCTGTTTGCGAATGCTGTCGAGAATGACGAGTCAAAATACCGGGGGTGTATCGAGGTTTGGGTAACCCTTGTGAAATGGTGAGGGCATCGAAGAGAGAGAGAGAGAGAGAGAGAGTAGGAGGATCGGTATAGGGCGAGCAGTGGAGTACGGATATAAGGGGTGCCGACACGCAATTCCGAGCCACCCCCTCGCCGTCCTCGAACGGGAAGCGTGCGTCTGTGTGCTGCAGAGCTACCGAGAGAAGGGTGCATTGCCATTCGGTCCATTACAGCGTGCAGAACCACGGTAGAGGTAACGCGCAAGATGACGGCGGCGAACATCAAAGCATCCGGCGTCTATCAGAGAACGTCACCGCCTTAGGAGCGGCTGCTTCTCTCCTTTTCGTACTCACTCCTGCCCTTTTGCCGCGAGATCCCGTTCTCCTTGCCTACCCCGCAGTCGTGTTCTCTTCGCGCTGTACAGGATGATCGAAAAGTCACGCTGATCCCAGGAATGACGTATCGAAGGCACCTGTGCTGGAAGGGTGGTAAAGGATGACACGCGTGGGATACGTAAAACTGTTGATGCTTAGATGTTCACGAGTGCGTACATCTGGACGGTCAGTTTCGCTCGTTATATCTCTCGGCTCCCGGAACGGCCGATATTTCGGAGGCACTTTTCGATCGCCCTGTAGAACAGGTTCTCTCTCGATCCCTGATCTCTCGATCTCTCTCCACTGTGCCACACTGCCGACGACCACAGCCACCGACGAGTTCCCTCTGTGCAGCAGGAAAGCCGCACTTACACGCGCATGCACGTTTGCCACACGTACGCGGATACCTATGCGCGGCATTCATTTCAGTAACGAGCGCGGAGTCGGGCAAAAGCGTCGGATAGGAAGGCTGTGGGCCGGGTAGGTGGGGGAAGCAGGCTGAAGCCGAGGTGCTCCTTCGCTTTATTTCTCCATTTCCCGCGCTTTTATGCCACTCTCCCACATCCTTTGCATTCTTTATCATCGTTTTCGCCCGTCTTTTCGCTCAGCGCCTTCACTCCGCCTCCGCCAGAAACGAATCCATTCGTCCGATCGCGAGGGCGGAACGTCTTCCGCTCGTTCCTTCGTCTTGGCACGCGGCGCACAATGTACGGCGTTGTATAACGCACGATAGAAATGCGAAACATTGTCGGCTCGGACGGCACCCCTCTTATCCGCCACTAGATCTTCTTACACTTACAGCCTCAGAAACGCAATGTATTTTCCTGTAACGCGGGAGATCGGAATGTCTTATAACACTTTAAGATCGTCTACTCAGAACGTGTCCGCGAGCAGTCGACTTCGTCTAGCATCGTCACCGTTCGCGAGCTTCTCGCAAGAAGCAGACAAGACCGCCACAGGGGCGCGCGTTCGCTCGCCACTCAATTTGACCGACTCAACGCATTGGCCAGCTCTCCTGACAAATGTGTCCTTTGTACCCGCTCCCAGGAGCACCTACCCCGCGATCATCGATTGTCATACCCGACCGTGGAGACAAGGCACTCCAAGGTCCCATTCATGCCGCTCACGCTCATTCATATGACGACATTAGTGCTCCTCGCCTTCGTGAATGCCAGCCCGCGATTTGTCACCGCCGTGAAAAATGTCCCCGACTCTAAGAGCACGGTTTGTGAACGAACGTAGCACCTGTGCGCGGCCTTAAAATTGCCGGTCAAGGCGTACCCATTGACTCTTTTCCCATGACTCTCGAGGACTCCGTCAGTGGCCGGCCTGGTCTGTCAATTGAGCCGTGCCGAGGGAGCGTCCGCTGTCTGCGACGTGAATGAAGACGCCGGAGTAGGTAGTAGGTATATCAACTAACTTTTTCGCTCGTCCCGTGTAACGTCCCTCGTTCACGACGCTTCTGGGGAGTTATTTACCGTTCAAGTGTCCATTCTGCGGAGGACTATGAGCGGGACAGTGAACAGGACCGGGTCTTTGAATAGGTGGCCCAGAGCAGGCGGAAAATTACGGTCGGAAATGGCTCGGTGTTCATGATCGCCGCGGCCCGCTGCTCGTGGGAGGTGTCTTCTTCGAGCGGGTCGTTTTTGTCCGAAATCGATCCAGGCTTCTGTGCCCGAGGAAACGTCGACTCCCGACTCGTTCTTCTCCCATAGCGCGACGTGCGTTCGGAATATGTCGTCGACCTGCCGCAGTAAGTAATTCTGTTATGCGTCGATATCGTTAACAATCTGATCCTGGGAGTCCCTGGAGGCCGGATCTGCGCCGCAATATTAGACGCTAGGGGAGGTGCGGGCTAATTGTAATCGCGTCACAGACCCACCCTTGGGCAAGGGTGCCGAAAGAATCGACTCCGCTAATAATAATCGCGTCAGGATTCTCGATGCGTGCCAGTCGCGATACGTCTCGTCTACCATATATACGACTACTACTTCTTGTTTATACTAATTTCTTACTCGCAAGATTCATCACTGTCGAAGTCTCACGTCGTTGACCCACGCCGCGTCAGCGTGTACTCCGCAAGATGTAAATGCGGAAGAGAAAAATGTACTTCGATCGCACCGGAAGCCCTCATAATCTTAGGGAAGACGAGGCTCGAGTCAGGGTCTGTCGACGAAGACGACGTATGATGATTGACTGCGGTAAATCGAGGGGGTTGTCGGCTCGGCCGAGCGAAAGGGAGCCGTCGCGAAAAATTTGTCACGGCCAGCTGTGGCGCCGCGATCATCCTCGTTTCGATGTTAGCCCGTTGTTTGGCCCCTCGTCGTTCGATTGCGTGGCCGTTGCGTCGTCTGGCCCGCTCGCACGCTCGACCACCTCCTACGAAGTATGTACAAGAGCGTGTTTAACACGGATGACTTTTCTCTCGCCTCTTATGTTCAAATTATGCACGGCCCGGGGTGACCCACCCTCGCCCCCTTTCCAACTCGCTCCACGGGCTCAAGTGGCCACGAGCCGAGTGGCGCGCTCTTTATGGCGCGTATATGTATGTAAGCGCCGAAAATTTCATTCATGAGGTCGTCCGTCACGGTGTGCCGGCCGGAATGCTGATGATGCGCGGCGCGGTCGAATGCGAATGACGTTACGTATTCCACCTCCTTTCAATCGTTGTCGAGTGGGAGAGACAACCGGGGCGGTTCTTTGTTCGGCCGCGAGCAAGGTGTCGGGGGACGGTGAAACTTTCGACAGGGGTATTTTACTCGATTTTCATCGAGACCCCTTTGACAGCGGAGGGCAAAAATTAGCCGGAACGATTGTCATGCAAAGTTTTGGCCTGTTAACATTATCATAAAGTAACTGCGCTCGGGACGGTTCATAATTTACACGCGTCAACCTCCTTCAACCCCTTTCAACCCTTGTGCTACGCGGTTCGAGTCTCGGCTGACGCTCGCGGCGCTGTAAAAATGTGGGTTCGTGTCGACGTGTTTTTTCAAGTAGTCGAGACACGAACCTCTGGCTTCGAACGTGGACACAAACCAGTTTCACTGGACACGATCTTCGGTATCCTCCGTCGGCGCGCAGGAAGACGCGTTTGCCGTCTGATTTTCAGTATGCACAATATGTTAACGGCTCGCAACACGCGGTTCGGATCTCGGCTTCGAGCAGTCGACTAGCTAAGCAAGCGTCCTCAAAGCCTCCGGATCCTGTCATCCATACTCGATAAGAGACGCCCAGACGAGAACCAATCTTCGGTAACCGCGACCATCGTCGACTCGACACGTTTTGCACGCTCTCGTCGCATACGTTCCTGTTAAGAATTCACGCTTTAATAGTGCTCGATTTCAAGGCCGCGAAAACGTCCATGGGCGTCCGCAACCGCGCAACCGGTTCCATTGGCATCTACCAATGGACATACAGGAAAGACATAATTGACTCGTGCCTAACTCGTTCTCGCGGAGGAGGAAACGATGCATGATTTAAAATCGAGAGTGCCCGTTTCCACCACGCCGACACGATATACGGAGTGCTCGCCGACACTTCTGCCGGTCGCGGCACGAACGAGGAAGCAGGCGCATAGTCAACGTCTAAAATCTTGGCCAAGACCATCCTTCGCGCCAGCCACCTCTTCTCCCGTCTCTTCTCTACTGTTCATAGAGCAACTCGAAGACCGGTCGGATCACTATCTTAAGACGTTCGTTCGCTGGCCATTGCGAGCGAAATGACCAGTCGCTGAAACGAGGCAAGGGTGAAGGTCGTATTAGTCACAAGCGGCGCAACCCGGCGAGGACGCGTACGCACGCAATTCCACGAGCGTGCGTCTCGCACGCATTTAATTCTCAATGAAAAGACACGACCAGCGATTAAAAACAGCCGCGTATCGACCGAGGCACGACCTGCCGCCCCCGCAATCGAGCTTACAGAAAGTTTCACGCGAGCGTACACTTTTCCTCAATGAACCGTCCGAATATTCCGATGGACAATTCCGTAAGCGTTTCGTCACCAATTTCGACTTAAATCCCGACGTACACGCAGCCTCTGCTTCGGCGTTAAAAAAAAAAGCAGAATCAATCCGTTCACAGTGTGTCCCGAGTGGTAAGAACTTTCACGAACGAAATGCTTCTCGATGACGAAATCGGGAGGCGGCATTATTCCGAATCGTTTCGCGGGTCCTTTTTTTACGGACCCGGCGAAGTGGAGCGGAGTGGCGGGCCGATCGCAATTAAGGCCTCGTTATCCGATGGAGAACGGCGCGATATCGGATGTCCTCGTAGAGAAGCGAGAGACGATCTAGTGACGATAACGAGTCGAGGCTGACACTCGACCCGCGGCATAAGTATGTTTCTTTGGAATACTGTCAACAGAGGCCGTGGAACATTGACACAATTACGTGTCCTGCGGAGCTCCCGGTGTCAGCTGAATTTAAGTCCCTTTCACTGACAGTATCCGCGGTCTCGGTGTGTAGGTCGTTGCTGTAAGAGAACCACGTAATACGCACGTAATAACTGAATCCTGTACCGGAGAGAGATACGGCCAGAAGGCTAATGTCTCTTTCCCCCCACCCCATCTCACTGTCGACGATTTTTACAAACAACCTGACTCGCCTCACGGCGCGGCGCCTGGAAGCGTGAACGAAAATGACAGTCACCGTGATGACCACGTTACGATTGTCCGGCCGATCGTGCGAGTCGGAAGCGTTCGCGCTTATCTCGACGAATCTCGCCAACGCGATCTCTGCCTGAGCCTCGTCCATTTGCATTTGATAAGCAATCACATTGATCGGCGATCGCGGCGATAAGGATAATGTGCAATTGTCTGCGACGCGGCATCATTTGCAATTCGATGCGCGTGGTAAAGATGACCGGGCGCGAAAGACAATTGATTCGAGTTACACGGCAAATGGGCGTGCGACCGGAAGCGAGCAGTGAAGGTGCCGCGGAATCGAGCGCTGCTTTTAGCTCGGCAGCACGAGGGATCGTCGCTGATCGCGGATCGTCGATCGAACCGAAGAAAGCATTGTCCGGCGTGGAAGCCGAACCGTTCACCCGGTACATTACGTACAATGCTGCGTTCATAAAGAAGGAACTCCTTTCATCGATCAACCGGATCGATCTGCGCCGACGGCCGGTGGTTCGATGACATCGACGAGGACCTGCCAGGAGAATGGACATATAATTGCATGTGCGACCAGCGCGTTACAAACTTGTTGCACTCCGTTCCGCCCCTGCGACAGAAATCACTCATATTCCCCGCGGCCTGAAATAATTAATATTCATCCCGGCCGCGCGCAGATCCTGTTCCGATATCCGACGCTCCGTCGCGGCGGCCTCACTCCTTTCATCGATCAACTGGGTCGAGATCCTAATCGACGGATCCAGCGGCATTAATTCGTGGAGAAAAAGGCACGCCGCCGGACTCGTCCGAGTGTATCGAGAGTGCGTCGACCATCCTGCCAGACCGCCCGTGCAATATGCATCATAATGAGTATTTTCCAAGCACCCTATGTGCGCGTACATACTCGCTTGTCCTGAGACATCTCGCATGCAACACGGATATTCCTGTAAACGACAGCCGGTTAGGCTCACACTCGCGCGCGGCACACGTGCACAGGCCTCTACGAAGGCACACACTCGAGACTCGAGGCGCTCACACACGGAGTGACTCGCTCGCTCGCTCGTTCGCTCGTTCGCTCGTTCTCTCGCCGCGCGAGTCGATTCGAATTCGCCGCAGTCGCAGACGCTCGGTCCCCGCGTTAAGATCGGGGCAGGCGCGATCGCGCGATTATAGGTGGCAGGCAGGGAGCGCGAAGACAGATAGACGCCGAAAGATCGCCGCGAAGGGGATCGGGCTGGGTGATCGATCCCCGCGTCGGCGGGTCGCGATCGAGATCGCCGATCCAGGGAGTCACGTGCTCGATCCTGTTGGAGTCCTGCGGACTCGGTGCGACTGAAAAAATAGAATCCTGGGTGGACGTGCTGGAGTGAAGGAAGAAAGAAAGAATCGTATCGATCGTGATCGTTGTAAGCTGTGAATCCGATCAGCGTGTCGATTCTGTGCTAATGAGCGCGATCCAGAGGCGTCATCTGCTCATTGTCAGTTGCAGCATCATGTGACTCAAGTCGGGAGAGATATATGTATATATGACGGGTTGATGTCAATGAAAGTGAGCGATAGTTGGGAATTTGAGTGGAGAGCGAGGAGACTGATAATAATAGACGGGCGAGCGGCAGGTGCACGTTCGGTGCAGCACTCGTTGCACTCGCGATGATTGTTCGTCCTCGTCCTTGGCTGGGACGAGGTTGACAGAGAGGAATCAAGAGACAGACGGATACAGTCGAGGTCCGCCCACGAGCAACCGCAAACGATCTGGATCGACGTCCGCAACAATCGTTCAGAGAATGGAGGCTCCTTAAGCCGATCAGGTAAAAATTCTCATTAGTCCCTCGCGTCGACTGTACGCCCAGTGCGAATATGCCAGTACCTATAGTTGGACGCAAGTCAGTAAACACTGCTGGCGAACGATAAATTAAACTTCTTCGGCAACGAAACAGAATCGAACGATCAAGTAGCTCTTAAATATTGAGACAAGTGCGACACAGGAAATCGAGACGTCATTGCCGAAAAATCGAAGGTTCCCCAATTCAGTGGTAAGAGTGTCGTGGCACGGAGAGGATCGATCGGTCGACGATAAAACAACGACACGGCGACGGTGTTCGGCGTACCCGGTGTTGCAACGCCCAAGACCAAGACGTAATTACGTAAGAGCGGACTGTTTTTCGTAGCGCGCCGTACGCTTGTGCCGGTGTGCCTATCGTGATTGTCAGGTGTCGTATTATGCAGGGGGACAGAGAAGTGTTGCGGCTTATGGAAATCGCTGATCGAAGTGGCCAGTCGCCGAGAGGCGCGAGAGTCTAGATATTCGAGCGAGCGAACATTTTGCAAACGCAAATTCGTCCGAACGTGTATCCTTCCCTCGCGCCGCCTCGGTTATTCCAGACAGAACTGCGTTATGTTGCGCAGCAAATTGGTCCTCGGTATCTAAAGATATTCAGGGCCGCGGACGATTCTTAGGCAAAGAAAAACCGGTGTGGCGTGGAGAAAAAAAAAAGACAGGAGAGGGTGGAGGGGTGTAAAACGGGTAAAGTCGTTGTTCTTTGTCCCGATGTTAAGTCCCACTCTCGTTTGCCGCTCACGTCGTCTACCTTACATCAACGTTGAATCCCAAAACGCTTCCGGCCTGCGTGGCTTCTTCACGGGACGTACTGCCCAGAAACTGCGGACAAAAATACGTATTTATACCCTCTAACCGCATATTCGATGCAGCAAGAGATGTCAACAGTTTTTCTACTATTTCTGGCCATATATCGGAGCACGACGAAGTCTGCTCGCTGTGGTCCTCAACGAAACGACGGTGCTCATTCTTATGGGAGAACGCTCTCACAATGAAAAGCTGCACTACGCGCGCGCCATTTATCGAAGTCTCCTCCACTTAGACTTTGTGGTCCGGTCTTAAACGTAAAATGCATTGTGCTCGAAACGTGTTCTTTCCTCTATGGGACGGTGTGTAAGTCGGCGTCCATAGTGAGAGTATTGTCAGCCGACGTCGAAGATCGTGGAAGGGTGCTGGCGTCGAAACGACTTAAAAATATATTATTTCATGGTACGGAGAACTAAATGAAGCCCTCTTGTGCCTGTATCAATTTGCCTCGCGTCTGTCCGGGAAACCAGACTTGCGTTTCAGGAAGAGAACTTATCGCCGATACGTACGGAGCATGTTTCGGTTCACTTTCATGTATTCACACGCACGTAACGCGCTCACACATCTCTACCGAACACAGAGACGCATTAACTAGCTTCTCGAATATTACATGCCTACTTACTCAACTACGTTATTCAACCTCAAGCGATAAATGCGGATTACATTCCGCGGCGGAGCTCGAATTTCTATCGGATTCGTAAGGAATAATGACGTGCTCAGGTGGTCGTGACGTGGAAAAATAATTTGTCCACGGCCGTCCTAATATGGTCCGGACGATTGCATCCGAGGCAGGGTTCACAAAGAGCGTGTAATATTCAGCGATAATCGTCCGGCTAAAAGAGGATAGAGGACCCTCGGATGCTGGCTGAAAGTTGGAATTGCGGCATTCGTGGCCTTGGACTCGTTGGACGTAAAAGCCGAGAAGCTTGTTCTAATCGCCGGCACCGCGGTAATTTCGAGATCATTTCGATATCTCATTGCAATAATAACGGACGCGACACTAGAACTCTCAGTCCTGGCACAAATGGGAAACCTTCCTCTCCATAGATTCGGTCGTTGCCTTCAGTCATCTCAGTCGCAGCAAGCTTCAGATCGTCCCAGCTCCCCTTATCCATCCTCGCTCCTCGATACACTTCGATCCAACTACTTCATATGTTTACATCTTCGATATGATAATTCATTCAAATCTCACTCCACCTCCGCTTCAAACCAGTCACACTCAACTCGTCGGCGCGTTTTCCCAGGCTCCCCAAGACGCCAAATTGGTCACAAAGCGTCGAAACAAAGTCAATAACGCGTGACAATCGGTCGGATCGTGAGTCAGCGCGAGGAAAGTGATCGCCATTCGCGGCTCCGTAATGATCAAGCCGACGCTTGAATCGGTCACCCGCGGATCACGGTGACCGCGGTCGCAGGTGCGGCACAAAGTGGACAAGCGTGCGTGTTCCGTTGTATCATACGTTCAATAGAAACGGTGAGCAATGCCCGCACACCAGCGCACTCTCGCACACCGTTCGCCGACTGCTTTCAACCAGCGATTATATTATCAATCGCCAGGGTCGGCAAGAATCGGCAACAACCGATTCGTGCCCTCGCGTCGCACGCTATCGTGCGGGAGAAAAAATCGAGCAAGCGTAGAACGAAGTAGGGCCGAGGAATCGAAGATTCTTCGGAAGGCAACTTTCTCCGTCGATCCCTCGATCCTTCGGCGCCCCGCGAACTTCCTCGTCTCGAAGCGTCCCGCCGTTAGCTGCTGCGGCCGGCCCTGCCGAACGACGCACTTTCACAGTCGGCGCGAGCCTGCCAGCGCGTTACGCTCGTACTCCCGCGGCCGGAATATGTACAGAAAATCGGCCCGATCGCAACGCACGTGCGAGCGTACGGGTGGCCGTCCTTACGCCCGTTACCCACATTTTCAACCAGGAACAAGCCACGGTAATAGCTTTAATCGCCGCGCCGCAAGGCCTGCGTCACCAGAAATAGTAACGACGCGTACTTTCGAGTTCCTGCCCGTTCCAGCCGCACTTTATCGCACGCGGATGCTCGCGGCCGACTTTGACTGCGGTGCGCGTTGCGATGCATCGTCAACAGGATCCTCGCCGGGCGGCCTTCGCAATTTTCCCGTTTCAGCGATTCTCGGGGAACAATGCACGCCCGCTTGTTCGATCGTCCGATTACGCGATCGCGGAGTGAGGCAAAAGTTTATCTCCTCGCCTGCGATCTCGCGGACGGTTATGTTACTCAAGGTGCTTTTTCAGGAATTGTTGTAATCTCGCATATTTGCAGTTGCGCGTAACCTTTAAAGGACGCGCCTCGAGCATCCGTCGATGAAGGAAGCCGAAGCCTCGTCGGCGCATCGCGAATTCTTTAACGAGGATCTTTTGCGACTCGACATAACTGGTACGACGCGGGCCGAATTGCGAGAATCGAAGGTTGCGTAAGGTCATTTTTACGGCGCCGAGCACTCGAACGCTCGCCGTCCTTCTTCGCGGCGTCAGCGGAGTCGATTCTCAGCCACGAGGATCCAGGTCAAACAGCTGTCCGGAACGCGTCCGCATAATTACCATCAATTATATCGGTCTCGAGAAAAAATCGCCCGGCTAGTTCAAACGTCTTCCTGGACATCGATTCTCTGGACGGACAGACGTAGGCATAGCGAGTCGTCATTAGGCATCGAGAATCGTTGACACTACTTTCCACGTTGCGCAAGCTTACCGCTCACATCGATTTTCCCCGATTCCTCCGACTTCTCGCACGCGTCTGTCGTGTCGCTGGCAAGAAACAGTCGTCGTGAAATTTTGATCAGTCACGCGGCGAACACTCGAGCCCGGTCTCGCCGAAGCGATCGTGCATATCCGCGTCCTCGCGGAGACGTCGAAAACGTGACTCTTGTCGAGAGATCCTCGCGATTCGGTTCCCATGCGCCACGGGATTTCTACCATTTTCAACCGCCCGCCCCCGCCGTCCCTGCAGGACTCGTGTCGCAACCAGCAGACGAACGGCGTTCCTCTCGATTCCCTCTCGAGAAGAAAGATGCAGCTACCTCTCCGTCTATCTCATTTTCTCTGGCCCCTCTGCACTTCTCGCCCCTCCTCGCTCCTCGGCAAATGTCATGTGGATTCTCGAGAATGCGCGCGACGAATATGATTCGCGCGGCGCAACGCATGCCTGCGCGAGATCGTAACAATGACGCTAATCGCGCGGCATGATCGAAGAATCACACGATTCCGTTTCGAGAGGCGAGATTTAATTGTAAGACGCGCCGGCGTCGGAAGCGGAGCAGACTGTTATTAATCGAGCTTCCTGCAAAATGTTAATTTCTGCTACGCTGCGTACGCTTTGTTTCCGAAGCTTCTCGGGAATCCGATTTCGCCGATCTCGCCGACCCGCTCGTTACTTCCCGACAGCGTGTTATTATGTATGCGCCGAGGGGGGAAGATGCGTCCGGCGCGCTCGTAAATTATCGCCATTTTTCCCGACCACGCGTACGCGTCGGTTGCGAGGGTTTCCTTCAAGGCTACAGGATCCTCGCGCCTCGCGCGTCTCGCATCGCGTATCTGACAACTGCGTTTCCGAAAGGCGTTCGAGCGTATGAACACGCGCCGGCCAACATTCCTCGAACCACGTTTCGACAAGCGGCTGTTTTAGCAGCTACAGATTACAGTACGTAATTGCAGAGCCGGATCTAGGGTGTAAAACCCTTGAGGCAAAAGCCCAAATTTGCGACCCCATTTGCTAAATGTTTTTCCTATAACTAAGCAAATAAACCAAGTTAAAAAAGAATAATATTAAAATTTAATAAATTTAAAAACACAACATTAACTTCAACATTTTTAATTCTAGCGGGTCCACTATTTAAAATTATACTTTCCTTTCTTTAGCTGAAGCAAATTCATCAATTACTGAATCATAATTGATAGTTTTACATAAAGAATTTTCAATTGATAATATTGCTATATTTGTTACGTTTTGTTAAGGGCTTACGCAACTCCATACTTAAGAGAACGACATTTTTGCACCCCTTATATTTTAAACTTGAGGCAAGAGCCTCATTCGCCTCGCCCTTAATCCGGCTCTGCGTAATTGCATTCATTGTTAGAGATTAATAGTTCGCAGCGTCCCTGATTGTCGAGCGAGCGTCACAAGCGCCCAGGTGCCACTGGTCATCGGGTTAACGATGCTAAATTAGCTTCCCACGGCGCTTCCACGAGCGCGCCACCACAATGCGGCGCGCAGCTGGAAAGTGTCAAGCCGGTGCGCGCGACAAACCGCGATTCCATCGAGCGCGACCGCCTCCGTAAACGTCAACAATCTCGCGACGATTGTTTCGGACGTCTTACTTAACCCTTTCAATCTCAACCCACGCACTCCGATCTCGCGGAACGCAGAGTTTCTCGTCTCGGGACAGAACGCGATTCTAAGAGCTTCAAACTTCTGCTCCTAAATCTTGTCCGCGCACGTCGATGCGCGCACAGCAAGAAGAGCGCGGATTAATCAGCCGCTCCTCGCACTCTCGCGCGCGATACGTCACGTATCTCGCAGAATTGACAATCTACATGGCTCGCGTGTGGCTTCATTATCGTCTCTCCCGCCGTATAGCCCCTCCGAGACTCGTTATCTCCCAATTGCTCAAACATCGTGCCACTTTTGCGCTCGTCGACTCTCCTCGCGCCGCGGATATCGCGAGTGCTGTAACCTGTAGCATTCGCACGCGCGATCTGACGCCGACGTCGCGCGCAAGGACATGCGGAGGAAGGTTCCTTGCCGCCCGCTAAAAGTCGCTCGAAAAGCCTGGCGCGCGCTTGTATAAATTTACATTCGTGCGTCAATGGAACTGGGAATGGTCCCGACCGACGCGGACACGCTTATTGGACACGGTCGTCGAGTCGTGGCGTTTGCGAGTCACACACGACCGTGGTTCGAGAGTCGAGACAACAATTATGAGTACGATCCGAGATGACGAGGTTGATCGAGCAACGCGGTCTCGATTCTTGATGCCTTCGCGGACGAATTGGCTCGGCGCAGAGCCGTTGCCTCATTCATTACGTGTCGTTCGGAGCCATGGATGGGTAAACGGTCCGCGATGAAGCGGATTCTAGCCGAGACGCGCAATTTAATTGGAGTACGGTTCACGTAAGAGCGTGGCCGGTCGATCGTGATCGAACGGATGAAAGTGGGAAGCACGTCGATCCGGCGAGGACGAGGACGATAATCGGGGAAGTATCGGGGAGCGGTGCTCGAACGAGTCGAACGCAAGGATTCGCGCGAGAGCCTCGCTGATTGGCGCTCGTCGTCGTCGGTGGCGCTATTACAAAACGCATTAATTAAGACGTTCGGCGCTCGGGAGTATCGTACGTTCGCGAATTAGCGCAACAAGTGTGCAGTCGCAACAAGTGCCCCGGCTGATTAGGACGGATGGCAGCGGAGTTGCGCGCGCGCGTGCGCGCGACAGGGAACGTATTGCGCGCACTATCTTCTAGTGTCTTGTAACAACGCGTTCAGTCAGTGACCCATTACAATTAGTGTCGCGGGGGGAGAAAGAGAGGGAGAGAAAAAGAGAGAGAGAGAAGGAAAGGGAGAAAAAGCTTTTACCACAACGGGGGGAGAGCCGATTAGCGGAAGTCGGATAAAGTTGCCTGATCCGGTAGGGTAAGTCCACGCATTCTTAACACCAGCTACCAGCACTAATTCATCGCCGCGAATTCTCGCCCGTTCTCTCCGACGTGCGTGATTGAAATGCGTGATGAACGCTCGCGACATTTTCGACGAGCGAGCCAGTGCTCAAACGAGAACGCTCGACGATAAACGATAATCGCGATGGATAAGAGAGAGCATAGTTAGCGGGCGTTTCTTTCGTTTCTCAACAAAGTGCACGCACGTATCGCGAACAAAGTCGACGCGCCGATGAATAATACTGTGATACGAGACAGCTCGGATCAAGTTTCGACCGCGCGCGACGATAGCGGCTGGCCAACCGCCGCGTCTGCTTTTGTAATTCCACTCGATAAGGGGTCGATGTTGACCTGCCCGCGACGCCCGAAGTGTATAAAACATTTAGCTCTCCGGCGGCAAGACGTTGACTCCGAATCAGCCGGACAATGGTCGCGACGCTCGCCAGCTGACATTCCTCTTGGCTTGTATATTCGATCGTTCGAGCCTGCTGAGTCGCTCTTCCTGCGTCTCAATAAACCGACGCTGGGCCCCTTTCAAGTTCCAACCACGGCGGTACTTAAACAATTCCTCCCTATTGACTTCTGGCGTCACACTCGCGATGTCCGGCTCAAACAACAGCGGCCCTGGTCATTAAACGGACACCACGCAGCGCATGAACTGCGTCGAGAGTTTGTTATCACGAGGAGTCTGCTCGTTACACTTAGTACAACGTATTACATAAATTTATCGCGTTACGCAAGGCTTGTATAAAGGAAATCTGCGTTTATTGGCCACTCGAATTGGTCACGTCTTAATGGTCCTACCTGGCGCGCGCTGCAGCGATCGTAGGCGCCGAACATTGTCCGGAGCGGTAGCTGGGTCTCGAAACGAATTCGAATCGAAAGAAAAATATTGGTTAGCTTGCGCTGCTTTGCCGCGAGGCACGACAAAACACGGACGCGATTCGTGATTATTGCCGCGCCGATGGACGGTTTCGACGCGGCAGGGAATTCGCTGCGAAAGCAAATTTCGCACGCATACCAGTTATTCGGATCGAAGGTGCCCGCGTGCAGTGCTAGTTTCGATTCGAGCCGATGGACAGCACGTCCTTAGATCGTCAGAGGTACAAATTGCGCTTATCATTCTAACCTTCCTAATCCATTTATAATCTCCATAACCTCGCGCTACGCGCATTTAAACGCAGACTCTCTTTTTGCCGCTCGACCTCGGGCCCGTGTCTGGGAAGGTTCGTAGGAAAGCCTTGGTTCCTGATGCAATCTGAAACAGCCGTGAACAATATTATAACGTGCGTCCTTTTCAACCAGAAATTATATGTGTTCTTCCTGCGCATGGATCTGTGGAAAGATCTTCCTTCCTTGTTAGATTAAATTAACAGTACCAATAAATACGCACGATTTTCGTGGGTGCGCTTATCAGCGACGAAAGTCGTGCCGGGAGTCACGAAAATGCGACGGAACGTGTGGACGATAAGTGTTGTGTTGCCACTGGCGTGTGTGCAATTTCGAAGCGGCGACGAAACAATTCAGGCCGCTAACTAAGAGGCGGCCGACTTGCGTTGCAATTTTCAGAGCCGCGCATGCATCGCGATTCCTGGCATTTCAGACAAAGTGCACACGGCGACGGTAAAGGTCAGTCGGGGTAGAGAAGATCGGGAGCGTTCAAGAATGTCAAAGTTAATTCAGATACACTTAATACGCGAGCCCGCCGCAATCCGTCGGTGACATTTAGTGATTGTCTGCCGTTTCTTTTTTTACGCCATCAATCGCGCTTTAGAGTCTCTACGCCCACGCACACGTGCGGCGTTGCATCGAAGTGGCAGACGTTCTTTCGCGAGAGTCTCCGGACGAAATCCGATAGTCTCCTTTTTCGTCGGATCCCCTTCTGCAGCTCAGCTGGCCAAAGTTCCAATCTTTCGTTTGCCTTCTTCTTATGGATCCCGACGTCTGCGCGCGGAAGCGCTCGACTTTACGTCCCGGGAACCCTTTTCTTCGCACATCTACCACGCACTCCGCGGCCCAGTTTCGATTCGACGAAGCGATGTAGGTCAGTGTTCCATTCACATTCGCCGCGGGTTCAACTGGCGAACGTCAATGCTACGCAAGCGGCGAGCGAAGAAATGCGTCTATCTACATCGAGCAAAGTTCAAATTTGCTCGTCTCCGTCTCATGCGCGTCCGGCCAATGCGCGCTAAAATATTACACGTGCCGAGTGTATTTGTATGCGCGGGGCAGAAGTGTCGCGCCGCGACGCACTTTAATTTCACTTTCACTCGCTCGAACCTCGGACCGCGGTCACGTAACGAAAAAAAGTACCCCCCACCTCAATTTCGAAGTGTGCCCGATCAAAATTTCTTAGAGACCGCCGTTCTGCACTGTTGTGCACCGACGTGTGCAGCGGGAGAGATTAAATGAAAACAAGAAGAGTGGCTGGCACCAGAAGGCGTGACATCCTGGACGGCCTCCAAATCGTTCTCCTAACGGTCTCGCACTTAGAGGTCAAGCTTGCCAGCAGTGCGTTCCGCAGAAAAAAAAAACAAAGAAACGAGCGGACATTCGGAACGCGTCCCTCTTTCGCACCGGAACCGTCGTCGTCGCGGCGCGCACGCTCGGCCGCATAAATGGGTTAAAAGTATATATCGCGATGCCGCAATCCGCCGTCTCCGCGGGCAGGAACGAACGGTCGCGCGAATTTCAAAATTACCTCCCGAACGGGACGTGAAAGAGCCAAGGTCTCGCGAGCGTACTTCAACCGCGTCGCGGAAACGCATTGTCGTAATAATTAATATGCCTGACGCAAGTGGGGCTCGGTAATGGTCGGCTCTCGGTTGGGCGGCTTTTTTTACCCACCCTTTTCTTTTTTTCGTCCGTGCCGTGGGTCGCGAGCACAATACCGCGCACCGACGACAGGCCACTAATTACCGATCGCTACTCTTCCAGGCGTGCATCGAGCCAAGACGAACGCACTGACCGTGCGAGTGTCGTGCCGCAACAAGTCCAGGGTCTTCGGCTGACCTTCATATTCTCACGTATCACGTGCGCGCGTGTAAACACTTCATTATGACCATCGGCGCTGTGCCCCTTGTTTCTCAGTTTCTATCAGGCCCGAGCGCCGATAGAGTGGCGTGGGTGGTGAGTCGCGCGAGGGCTCCGCTGAAAGCCGATTTCGCGATGGCAAACGGCGCGTCGATTCACTTTACGGCATGTAAATTAATCACGCTGCGTCGGCTGGATGAGGTATGATCGCGTGCGGCTGGACCTAACAATCGACGTGCGTTTACGAAAAAAAGCAGATGCTGCCTTGTGGTCGGATAACCGTTATGATTACCCGTATTGCCGTCAGACAATCTGTTCGCTTCATAGACACGCGACGAAGCGGAGCCGATGAGGGCTGGCTGATTGCACGTTGCCTGCATAATAGCTTGCTAAACGGAAAAATGATCCTTCGATCCTGTTTCGATTCTCTAATGACGTTTGCTGGTTCGGCGAGGGTTCAGTAAACTGGCTCCGTTCGGCGTTCGGCCCGTTCAACTTTCTTTCCTGAAGCCATTGCGGCGAGGAATGACCGAGGGACGAGAGCCGGTAACGGCGCGAGCAGAGACAAAGTTATTCTTCTGGTCAGGTGGGGATGAAGGCCGCGGAAATCTCTACACTGCACCTAGACCTAGATCGCGAGGCAAACGCGACCAGTGTCGCGAGACGTAACAAACGTGGGTTGTGATTAAAATGACACGCATTGGATCGCATAGACGATCGGCTCGATCATCCGGCATAGCCCCTGTCGAGAGCGTGTCATTATATTACTAGGCTGCCGTTCGGCATCCGGCTTCCTTGAGATGAAACTAATCGCGTCTGATCTGTCCCATAGAGCCAGTAAATATATTTTCATGACAGTTCGTTTGGGTGAGCCGCATGAAACAGGGTAGCAATTCCTGTTGCAGGTACAAACGTGTCGGCAAGCCGCGAGATATGTGGTCCCGCGCTTGCATCCTTCTGGTCGCCTCGATGACGGTGGCGTTGCTCGCTGGTGCACGTGTCGCGACCTCACAGCGACCACGTCTTGGCGGAGCAGTCAACGTCTTCAGTCGATATGGATACATGAGCATCAGCATGAGAGTGGTGCCCCGAAACGACACCGACACCTGGATATTCAGGGAACCCACACTGGACGTCTTCAAAAATCCGACGCCAGTCAGCAGGTGATCTTCGGATGTATACTAGTCGCGCGACTGACACCTAACACGACCATCGTGTGTGATGATGATAATAATAATAATAATCGATAGGCAACGACAGCAGCCGAAATCGAACGCCGTCTTCGACGGCGACTTCCATATGGAATTCTGCGACAACGTCCGGCAGCTGATGCAAGCCTACTTCCGTGACTTCACGTTCGAAAAGCTGGACAGGCCTTGGCGCGCGTTCACCGCCAGTTGGTCCAAGGCCGCAATCGCCAGGCACCTCGGTATCAACGCGTCCTTCATCACGGGCGATCATTGCTACGTGCTGGTGCGCGTCGCGAGATTCCGAGATAACCAAAGGCTCTCGGGTACTGTTTCTAACGTCTCCTGTTGCACTGACATTCCGCCCACCTCGCGGCACAGCTTCATCGTCCTCTTGTCTTCATCCTCAGGTACCGCGGAGTCTCTTGCTCTAGATGAGGCGGTGCTCCGAGAAACCGAGAACGTGACCGTCGGCGATACCGGAAGTGTGATCAAGTTCATAAGAAGCTTCGGCTCACACTACATCGCATCCTACGTAACCGGGAACTCGCTCTATCAAGTAACGTAACCTGACACGCGTTCTTCAAGCTTCGAGCATGAAGACGGAATTATCTTCAATCGGAATAATGTTCCAGGTGTTCGTGTATACGCCGCAAATTTATTTGCGGATAAAGGAGCGCCTCAAGACTCGCGGCGTGGCCGAATTATCGAGCCTCGAGCTCAGCAATTATTTCTCACCTTGGTACGCGGAGCACATGGGTTCGATTCAGACGGCGAGCGGCAATCGGTCGGTCGAGGAGTGGGCCGTGGATCGTCTTCGTGTACAGTACTACATCTTTAGGTACGCCAGTCTGCTCAAGTTGCACGGCAACGTGACCCTGCTCAATCAGTTGAACGGGCTCCTCGGGAACGAGGCACTTCTTCAGCTTCAGCTGAAGACCCTCGCGCCCGTCTTCAAAGATGTAAAGAGGCGTGAGTGGTTCCTTGACGTCATCGACAACTACTTCAAACTCTGGGAGGTGAACATGTGACGAGGCGTGTTTCAGTGTGGCTATGTTATTTCGACGTTGAGAGGACATACAGAAGGCTCGGGGATGGGATGTTCGGGTCTAGAATATGGTTGAGGATGACTCGGGCATCGATTGCACCCCTCCTTTAGCATCCCTCACAATCTCTTCGCAGTTCCGCGAATGCTCTTGCACGCCGGATTATATTCAATGCCGCGTGTCTTGCGTAATCGCCGTTATCGTTATAAATAAGTATTTATTACCGTAATCGTTAATAGAAAACATTTTTATACAAACGTTTTTAATATACGTATATCACGAGCGTCCTTTGTAGAATCTCTGTCTCGTCGTAGAGCGTGCGCAACTCTTTTGGTCTCGAGAGAGCGTTCCGTCGATTTCAGTTTGTTTGCCATCGACGGAACGACGTGCCGAGGACGTATTCTTATAAATAATCTATCTTACGATAAACTTGACTCCTGTTTAAGGAAGAAGTCGACCTCTTCTGTAGCCTAGACTAGTGTTTCTCAAGTTCGAGTAAAACATTTGATTAATTGGGATGCGGAAATAGCATCAAAGAGTATTTTGTAAAACGGTTTCATCTCAATTCGAGAAACACTTGTAAAAATGTCAGTTGATCTGCGCATGTGTTATTTTGCGATTGCTAACCGGTTAGTTGGACGGTTGTTGGGATTATAATTATATCCGCGTGCATGCAAGATGACCGGTACCGCTCCTATCACTGACATATTAAGGGTTCGATTTTACACGAATTCAGAAACACTGATACCCCCACTTGCAACGACATGCGTGCAGTTTAACTGCCCTATGTTTGCGAAACAAGGACATTAATTGCGCAGTTTATGTTTGACATCTGTGACCAAACGTTAGAAAGCTAAAACCAACGATCGAATGAAGTAATATAGGCCGCAGCTATTCGAGATCAATGTTCCTTAGTGCGTTGTGAGTATGAGTTAGTTAAATTTAAAGACAAGGGACGTATCTTAAAGTAAGCGCCAGTTTCTTTTTATACAACGACAAATGAAGTATGAACATGTACGTACATAGCCCGTATGAACAACAAAAGCGACGTTTGTGCTGAACTACCATACACACAGTACTGATAGTAGAAAGACATCGTTTGAATTAAAAAGGTATAAAAGGAGATTACTCATAAACGAACGATATCCTCTAAGTCGGGCAATAATATTCCATTACACACGTAGTAACCCTATTTTACGTAAAAATTGACTGCAGTACGGTTACCAATATTGCTAGGTGAAATTCACGTGAAGAGAATCCAATGTCCGTCGCTTTATGAAAAAGTGGATCTTTGCACGTTGAATTATCACGAGAGCGTTTTGAGCGCGAGCGTTCAGTCTGTCTTTTTGAAAGTCTGCAACGTAACGTTGGCCTGCTGTTCTCGACCCACCTTTTTTCCATTAACAACCAGTACGACGGGTGTTTCAACGCGGATCGACCTAAAGTCAAAGTCCTAAAAGCAGAAAACCAGTAATGTTTCCCGTCACTCGTGGTCGAACGCAGTGTATATAACATCGTACTGACGTTACTGTTGTGGGAAAGCTTTTGATGAATAACGAAAGGCTCCGGAATTGCTACTGAATCCCCCACCGTAACTCCTCGACCTTTAGCTAGATTGTACACGGTCACGGCTACGCAAGTCTTCTGCTCGTCAACTAGACAAAATGCGCTAAATCAAAGAAACACAAAATTACCACAGGGATCATGAAAACACGACAGAGATTGCTACTTACAATGGAACGCAATCGGAGTCCTGAATCCAACATACGACTTTACCGAAAACAACTTTCTCCGCATTGAGGCCTAACACGAGGCTATTCAACGGTACTAGATCTAATCTTATCGATTTCTCGCCTGACGAATAAGACCCATCTTTGTACGGTCCTAAATGTTTGTTATCCAAACCCTGCGGTGAATCGTTTCGCTGTCAATATACAAGCCGATGTGCTTAAAAACGCGGTAAAGTATAGTAAAACATTTGTACCCTCATCATTTGATAGAGCCGTTTGGGTTTCACCCTGCCGTGGCTGTCAACAGAGTGCTGTACATCCTTGAGGTATTGCAACAGCTCGTCTCGTTTATTTCGCGGCGTATCCCATGTTGGATCTAACAATATCGCTCTCTCAAATGACTCCAAGGCTAACTTGTACTCCTCCTGATACTTTAACGCCTACGAAAGTCGTGTTATTCGAACGAATTCTATGTTGGAACGTGAATTCGCGAAAAACCTATGTACTCACAACTGCTTTGTTGTAAAATAAGTTGGGGTTACTTCCTGCTACGATATCTTTCTCCTAAGGAAACACAAGAGGATTAATGGATTCATTGTAGGATGAGGAGCTATGGATGTTCATATTTTGGTAACTGTTTTGTAACTCACTGCTTGCGCGTACGCCGACATGCAAAGGCGTAGGGTCCCTGGACTTTGTGAAATTGTAAAAAACGATGACAGGTAGGCGTTTCCTAATATTGCCCAGGAAGTGCCATCGGTTGTATCTAAACTTACTGCCTCCTTAGCGTACTCAACACCCTGCTGAATATTTTGTACTCTCTGTTTGACATTTGAAGATGGCTCTTGCCGGAGCACCATGGACAGGTTACGCAAAGATACTTTATTTCTGCCCTGAAATTACCGGTGTTAAGACTCTACACTGATCAGCCTCCACAATGATCCAATATATGATCTTACGTGCGGCAATGCTCCGACAAAACAGTTTTTAGCCTGTTGTATGTCATCATTTTTCCAATAACATTCCCCTAATTCATTCCATGCCTCTATCAACTTGGGCTCTAGTTTAACAGCCTTACTCAACATTTCTTCTGCTTGTGGTATGAAGCGATCTACCACATTCAATGCCCTTCCTTTCAGGTAATAATATTTTGCTCGAGAGCCGTCTATCTCATATCCCTTGCACTCATCAAACTTACTGAGAGTATCCTTCAATTCTCTTTCTAAGTCACTGGGCTTTTTAATTGCATCCTCGATAGAACGAGTTTCGAAATAATGATCCCGAAAGAAGTATAAAGATTTTACCCTTTCCTGAGGAAATTGTTTGCAGGTTATACTGTTGTGAATTTTCTGATTCGCCGGAGCCGGATAAACGCGTGACATTATCAAATCTTGTAACATATAAAAAAAGGAAGAAATACGTACTGTCAAAGCCACAATAGGATCTTCCTTTATGGTATTTGAACATTTTGCACCTGCAACTACCTTGTCGTCTATAATTGCGGACATATTCCCACACGTTACGCACGTCAACGATCAACTATATCGTTCTATTCTTCAAGATACGCATAATTCATACAGTGCATATATCGCTGACCGTATGTAATCAAGTAATCACATGTGATCAATGATTTGAAGTGCGTTTTACTCACAAATTACGAGAGCAAACAAAACGACATGTCCATGTACTCCCTTGTCCTGCTGACAGGTGCACTAGTTTGGAGTTTTGCGTCGAGGCGGTGCCACCTTTCGGGTGCACGAATTCATATAAGCACAGGATTCGCGCGTTCGAAAGTCGTCAGTATGGAGTTTTGGATGTGGAGGGGAGGTTTTTCGCACAACCCTGGTCTTTTTTTATCTTCAGCTCAGATATTTCGACTATTATTAATATATCGGCGACTCAGATTCAAGAATTACAGTGTTTGATCAATGACAAGCCATGTACTTTATTGTCATATGCAGGATTCTTTCAAATTGCAGTGTAATGTTTTACATGCATGCCTTACATTGAATCGTGCAACACTTATTTGCCGCGTTCAAGCAACGCTCGAAGTACGTTGCTTGTAATACTGCATATTTGAAGAAAACGCTGTAAAGAGCAGAGGTGCAACATTCTACCGATAGTGACAGAGTACGCCGTAGAAAGATCTTCCCCTTCTGTTTTTTTTTTTTACGGGTACGTAAACCTCTAACTTTATTATCTTTATTTATCTTCAAAATATACCAAAAGATTTGGACAACGATATTAGACTTACATTTTACAAGAAAAAAATAGTTACTTCTGTCATGAACGCGGATCACATCGGTATTAACTCGCATACGATAAAGTAACAAATAGGTACATACAAAATAAGAAAGTTCAGTAGATAACTGTCGTACTTATTTTTCTAGGTTTTTGATGATGTATCTTACAATATGTACATTTACGCAAGTCCCAATATCACTAATTTCTCGGTCACTCTCTTTCTTACAAGAATATAGTTTCATATACAAAACTAAGTCTTTATCAATAACTGCAAGAGCATGTTTTGTAGTTTTGCGAAATCGTTAAAAAAATGTACAACAACTAATGTTCGTATGTATCACTCGTTTTATACGAAGTGCCAGGAGATTCGCGGTAAGACAGCGCGCGTTTAAATAGTACAGGCAGAAGTAAAAGTCCAGTAAAAAGTTCCTGTTTGTTCGTTTCGAAACGGTAATAATCGACGAAAACAGCCGCGAGTATCGGTCACCCGCGATCCTCGACCCGAATAAAAATTTGCAACGGAAACGAAACAACCCTTTCCTGCAGAAAAATGTAACCTCTTTTCTGGCAAACCCGAAAATAAACCGTTGCGAACCTTCCTGGCACCCACTGTAAACGTATTACAATGCGCTTCTCATTATTATGAACACAATTGCTATCCAAACCTAACAATAAAAGGTGCAATTATATAAATAATGGCTGATGAAATATATAGTGATGTCTTATTTATAACTTGATGTACAATATATACCAACAGCGCAAAAAATGCAAATGAGACTAATCCAATCCGTAATTCATACTCATCCTGTATATCTTTGGTACACACACGCCTTCGATGTCGCGATGGAAACGAAGTGTTCGGAGAAAAACAAAAATCGACACTTTCTCAGCTACTTCAGGGCCACCGTTTGTACTGACGATAATTTAATTTGTTAATTGCAAATATTCCTAAACGTAGATGTTGACCCATTCCGTAGATCGAAGTGAAAGAGAAATATATACATATACGTGTATATACATACGTATATGTATTACATACACATATACGCGCGTAGATATATATATACACATATACGCATATGCATACATATTCGTTCGTTTATCTATAATAGAGCGTAAATCAGATTACGAGATGGCGACGAGCGCAGGAGATACCCCGAAAGCCGTAATTACGTGGATTCGACCGATTTTCGACATGAAAATTGATGATCAAATCGATATCACGCCGACTCAGGATCCTGGCGACGAGTAATTAATATTACTGCTGTCCTTGGGCATTACGATATTGAGGTCTCTACTTAAATGACGGGAATAATGTTCGAGAATTACTTTACGCGTTTCATCACCGCACACAATCGCCGGGGCCACGATGCGACACACACTGTTTCTTCCGCTTCCCCGTGTGTGGCTTCGAACTTGGACTGTGACTCGTGCTGTTGCCCGTACTGTCATTGCCATGCAGAGCATGCTTAATCTTATTCTGCCCGGCAATGTTGTTGTTTATACTCCGATGATAGTTTCCCCTTGTGCTGTGTTGGTGGTTCGCTGTAACACAAAGAGCACATGGAACAGTGTAACGAAGAAGCTGCAGGGAATGCACGCACACGCAACCTACTATACATACCGTGGCCAGTTCCTTTGAAAGGCTTCTTCCACTGCGAATGTGGATGGTGATGTTGCTGATTGTTGTACACGTGCCTGTCCTTGCTTTTGTTTTCATTCATGCCGCCCGCGTTTGGAGAATTCCCGCGACTGCACTCCGAGTCCTTAACGTTGAAGGAAAGGTGACGCTGAGTTGTGCGTATTTACGATCGAACGTGGAAGAGAAGCTATTAGGATTTACCGTGTCACTGGCCGGCGCGGAAAGAGTCGACGCGTCTGAACCGGTTGAGCTCGACAGAGAGTCCAATTCGCTAATAGACACGGGGAATGCTTCCTTGATCCACCTACGATACTCTATTACCTCGTCCGTCACGCGAATAATCCTGCCTAATATACTAGAAGCACAATAAACGTACGTGATCAATGGGCAATATTGACATGACGTTAAAAAGGTTCGAAAATCAGGGAAGATCGGAGAGCGTACCTCAATTTGTTCGCATCGTTAACCAGAATGTTTAGAGGACTGACGGCCTGGGAAAGAACGTAGTACGCCCAGTCAAATGCATCTTTTACATACAGTGCGCCGTAACTGCTGCGACCGATATCGTTGCCGGGCGTGAGTGGATCTTCTATGCACAATAAGGAGGGCCGATGGCCGTCTATCATATCACGTTGAACCTAACAAAAAGATTTGGTTTGAACGTGTTTACGCGCGCATATAATGTTTAGGAGAGAATCGAACGGCAACGACCGTCACTCACTTCTTCCTTGGATATGTAAGTACCGCCGTCCTTTACGCGAATGCCGGTCTTAACATAGTTAAATTTTCTACCGTACAGCTCGAGAAATTCTATTAGGAGAACGCCCAAATTCGCACTTGAGCAAAAAGCGTTTTGTCTAGGATGCAACTGAAACGCCAATTGCACGAATGTAATAATCATTAATTGGATGGGAAAAGGTTTGTGAATATCCCCACTGAGCATGACCCAAAACTCACTTGTAAAAAACTGATGGTCATGAGTATTAAACTGTAAGAGGAGATACCACCAGTAAACACCTCATTCAGGTCTCTTTGCAGCAAGAATTGCTTAAGTACCATGACCAATTTCTCTAGGACAGGATAGCGCCTCTTGAAAGAGTTTATCAAGTCCGCTGACTTGACACCATTGTTCATGTTGAAACTTATGTCTACTTTTATTTCTGTTTCTTTGTCTGTTAGTTTCACGATTGGGACACTGGCTTTATCCAGGACCTTTATGGAGGATGATTCTGCAATATTTTGATCTAGCAGGGCACGCTCCAGTGTCCTCAGTGGTAGGTTTGTCCACATCCCTATTACTACTAAATCTATGTCGCTGAAACAGAAAATTGTTACATCGTTCATCATCAGAAGTTCAGCTATTACCTTACAAATAATCATGTCCTGCTTACCTTGTTGGCAAGTATAGACCTGTACGGAAACTACCAAATATCTCAACTTTAGAATCTGGCCAGAGATCGTATATGACGTGCTCTATCCTCTTGACAACGCGCATCCGTAAACTGTGTTCTTCATTGGAAGGGCACATGTACGCAAAGAAATCTTCTATTTCTTCGTGTAAACTAGAAGCAGAGAACGTTGATGCTGTGACCACATGAAATATATTTTATTTATTTCAAGTCAGACAAGGAAGAGGACGTTGGTGGGGTACATAAAATCGCTTTGATCGTTACGACAGTGCGACGATTGTCATCGGTCAATTTTCTGTCGTTCGCCGGATACATTAATGTCGACTGGCATGCAGTCAGGTTATTCGAGTGAGCGAGCGAAAAGCACATGTAGCCAATAGGTCCGTGGTTCCGTTTCAGCAGCGTGACACAAGTCTAACCTTAACGACACCCTGCCCATATGGACGCGCAGTATAATAAATAGCCCACGGGAACGAGGAAGTGGGATAGGAGTCAAGTAAAATCGGAAACTTACCCAACTACTCCTTTGGAGTAAATCTTATTAGGTACCCGCCACGGACAGCCGCCGTATTCACCCACTAAGGCATCGTAATTGTAGTTCATGCCGTACGTGCTAGCACGATTCTCACCTTTCCTCCGCGACGGATTATAATAACTGTTGCACATATTGTACTGAACACGATCACTGGCACGATTGTTAAGCGAGTCCAGGGCGATATAGTCCTGCTGAAGCTTAACGCCCATGACGTTCGACGAGGAATCGTTCTTTAGGGTTAAAATATCGAGGCCTTTCTCAGCTTCCCAAATGTGTAACCACAAGTCCTTAGCGGGGCCGAACTGCTCCGGTTGATACCAACCGATAATCGGATCCATTAAACGATTCGCGTCTCTTTATTCCACGACCGATGTTCTTCGCGCACTACACTATTGAATCTGTTCTTAAGTCAACTTTTTATTGAAAAATACTTCCGATGCGTTTTAACCTGCGAGCACCGTGGTATTCATGCAGACACAGCCGATGAGCGCAGGCGTCTACCAAGATGGCCCGCTCGTTTTTCTCTACCCGTTGATTTTCCGGATCGACGGCAGGTGGTGGGCATGGCGTCTCACGGCTCTTTCGGGAGCTAGTCCGTGTGACGCGTGTGACACTGTGACCGTGTGACCAGTCAGTCAATATTGGTCGATGTCTCTGATGCCGATGCTTGACAGACCGGAGTACTGACAATTATACAGGTGTCTCATCAGCGAGATTCTGTTGTTGTTGTTCGCCACAAGATCGCTACGTCCCATATTTTGGAGGATGCCCGTCCAGGTATGCATGCTAGACTCGTCTGTTGGCTGTGGGAAGAAACGGCGTCGGGTGGCTCGCAATGGATCCCGAACTTTCGTCAATTTCCTCTCACGATTCGACGGAGAGAAATACTGATAAACACGAATTTTTCAGAAGACTATTTCGTAATGGATGACACCAGGACGGAAGATGGCACGAGTCAGCCGAATCCTACGATCGTGCTGAAGGATGAGGCGTCTCCTAATCCGCCCACGATCCCACCGGTCGTAGACACGAAAGTCTCTGCGGACACAAAGAATTTGCAGGCTCGAATCGTTCGTGGCACGAAAAAAGTCAAATTGGATCCTGATCCTGGTGGAACTGGTGAAAAGAAAGGTTTGCCAAACTACTGATGCATTTTGATGTTGCTGGGAGGAAAGGTGGGCATGTTTTTAATTGAGCCAATTTAGATGTTAAGGAGGATGAAATTGCTGAGGCCAAGGTAGTAAGGTCACTCAAAAGATCATGCGAATTGTGGTCAATGGAGGACAAGAATACATTCTTTAAAGCCCTTAATGAGTATGGCAAAGATTTTGATGCTCTTCAGAGTTATTTCCTGAGCCAGGGAAAGAAGAGAGGCCTTCCGGATATCATGATCAAGAACAAAGAACAAATACGTCACTTTTATTATAGAACATGGTTAAAGATCTCTAAACATTTGAAATTCTCAGAAGGTTAGTCAGAAAGCATCATATCGCGATACCGTGATTAAAACGTAATTATTAAGGAATTAGGACTGGAAGCAAAGTACAAATAATCACAATACCATATTTATAGATGTAAAAAAAACATCGCAAGAGTTATACGGATTAATAAATTACGGGGAGCTACGACGAAAACTGCCACGAACGCACGAAAAAGTTCATCTTAAGTTGAACGAACTCATTTATTGGGGTTCGACGCAAGTACGACTTCGAGGGAAAACGATGAGAATCAAGACGCCTATTTGCAGAGCACTAAGAAAACTCAATCAGTTGGAAGGTATGAACCGAGAAAAAATCGCAGCTGCCGAATAGACTGAGTTGTCTGCTTACTATTTGCAGATTGGCAAGAGGAGATTAAGCTTCCGTCCAGAATAACTATCGAACTAAGACCCCGCAACAACATGGCGTGGTGGCAGGTGCAAGCATCCTCGATGAATCCTCGGGTACGAACACTTCTACCAATACAGAGGCGTCTCTCGAATCTTTTGATATTTCTGCAACAACGATGGCGACCCGCTAAGTACAAAAGCGTATCCTTCCTTTGTACAAAACCAGTTTCCCACTTTTCGTACCCTTCGCGGAAGGCAGTACCTGCCCCTTACATCACAGTCCGACTAGTGCACAAGCGCCGAAAACGCGACGAAAAAGGACACAAAGGACACCCGTCTGTTGCGGGTCGCACCGACCGAGGGTTGCAAGATTGCTCTGCCTGTGGTAAATCTCGGCGAGTATCTCACGAGCAACAGTGTCAGCCTAAATTCATATGAGAAGCGTCTCAGCCTCAAAAGCTCCAGGATAGATCTGCTCGGTTCTGTACAGTATCTCAAAGGAGTCGGTAAGAAGGGCATCAAGCGATACAAGCCGGTAAAAAAGACAGCTTCTTCGCAAGACGATCAATGCACGAGTATAACGTATAGTGACGTCGACGCTGCTGAATCGGCCGGCAGTGGGTCGGAGAAACCAGTTCCTGTGAACGACGAGAAACCCGTTGTCCAGGAGTCATCGGAACCGAACAGATTTCCAGGCCGCGAGACCGTCGACAGGATACGAAGGGGGTGGAATATTGAGGAAGCTAATACCATCACCGTCGGTGACCTCTTCTTAATGGTACTTAGCATGGTCCCTCCCCAACGGAACCCCACTATCCCACTCGTCACGCGCATTTTAGCGCGCACGATTATCCCAGCCTCATTCTCAGATATCTCTTCTAATTTTCCAAGTTTAACAGTTCGGTCGCGAATCAAAAATCACGCTCGAGTATTCGTGGGACAGTTATCCGTCGGAGCAGCCGACCGAGGACGCATCGGAGGCCGGGACCATACGCGATGATAATTTGTGCTTAGCCCTGCAAAAACTTTTGTCACTGGCAAAACACACCTATGGAACGAATAAAGTAACGACCCGCTTCCTTACTTCCTCCTGAGGTTTGCCTCGCAATGCATGTAAGCAATTCGCGCTTGTGCCTAGGTATACGACAACGCGAGAACAGAGTCTGGAAGCGAGACCGTGGTTTCTTCCCGTGTGCCGTCTATTCGAGAGTCCGCGTTTAGGAGACCTCTTATTCCACAAGTTTATCACAAGGTTGGAACGGCAGACGCATTTAAGACACAGTTAGACGTGAGTGTACTTTGATTTCCACGCCTACTGTTAATCGTCCCTCGTGACTGGCTTGTCGACACACGGTGAATGTCTTTATAGAAATTCAAGACGCGCTTCTGCAAGAGGGGCAGGACGATTAGGCAAAAAAGTTTGATCGTGCAGAGAGTGTTGCCAATTGTCTCTAGTCCACCCAACGCACCAGAGAACACTGTCGTTCAAGTTACGCCCAAAACAGAAGACCCGCCGTCACCTATCGAGATAGCTGCGACTGATAAGGTCTCTTCGGTAGAGGCGAATGTTTCACAGGAAAAGAATTTTTTAGACGTTCTCGAAGTGGGGACCAACGTCAAGCCTGGGAATTCCACCATTGTCGGCGCTACCAATTCCATTATCACCAGTGCCACTCAGATTCTCAAGGAGGGCGAGCATCAGTGGTTGAACAGTGAGGTAATGGAAGTCTATTATCGCTAATCAGTGTCGTGACCGCTGTCGGATTAATTAAACGTGTGGCGTCGGCGATATCATGCAAACGATCGAATTTGCAGGTGGCTGATTTTTCATTAAGCAGCTTCTTAGGGCAACTTGAGTCCCCGATAAAAGCTTCTCAGAGAAGTCAGACAGGTGACCATATCGAGGATACAAGGCCATCTTCCGATGTAAATATCGCTTTGTGGATATTCCTCGTTTTGACGAATCAATTTTCTTACCTGTTATTCGTATGCTTAGGTCGTCTCACACATGCAATGCCTCATGGGAGAGAACAGTGTTGATTATATGGCGAAGTTCGCAAACCTGGCATCTCAGATAGCATCCGACGAAAGCAAGAAATGAATATGTAATGAATCAGTCGATATGATGTATGAGTGGATAAAAACATGTTGACGCTTTTACAAAAAAGAAATCTTGTTTTACTAATTATTAATTGTGCCTCGCCTGTCTTCTTTTACCAGTGAATAACACCGGTCGTCAGTCGTTAATTTACAATAATTTACATGTAACGTTAAAAAAAAAAGTAATATACAAAAATATATACACAGAGCAAAATATAAAAGCTCTCTCGCACGTCGCTACTGTATCAAGCACCGCAATTTCCACACAAAACCCGCAAGAACGTTCTGCAAAAAAGGCAGAAAATTATAACTTCCGAGACATACTGCATATTTCACGTAGCGTGACAAGGATAGTTCTTTACGCCACAACGATATCTATTATTCACACATAAAAGAACGCACCTTCGTTTACGGCGCTCCGACATGGGATTAGAATTCATTTGCTTCTTCCTGTTGACCGCCTTGTCCTCCTGGAATATGAACATCGACCGTGAGGTATAGAATTCATCAAGAGATCATGGTCTCAAGTCGATGCTTTCCCTTACCTCTACGAGTTCTCCGACGAGAAACTTCTTCAGCAGTTTCCTGGCATCCATCGAGTGACCGAAATCATTGAATATTGAAGTAGCATCCCTGCCGGCGTTTTCTTCGATGAGTTCTCTGCTACCAGGATGCTGCAATCAATTATTATCACAGAAACCGTTCGCTATTTTCTCGCCAAGCACACATTCTTCATTCCCAACACGTCATACGAAGACACACCTTGTCCATATAGTCTGTCACGTCGTAAATCGCGTCGCTGATGACGATCCATACCCTGGATCCATCCCGACCGTTGCACTTCTTCACTTGCTCGAAAGTAAAGCGCGTCTCACTCATTTCGGCCGCGGCTGAACGCTTAGAACGGCCTGTGACTCGCGCACCGCGCGCTATAAATAATTCCCGCCGGCTAAGCAAATCGCGGAAGTCAATTAACGATAAGCGCGCGCCGATAAGCGATTCGCCGGTAATCCCACGCGTCGCTTCGAGTTTTTCCTTTTTATCACGTCAAAACATACTAGAACAAAAAACGGCCTTCCGCAAGTGCGCCGCTCTTCGCCCCGCCGACCACGAATAAAGCGGTAAGTTCCCTTGACTCTTTCGAAATACGCGCACCGCGTGCGAGTCACACTTTATCATTCGCAATTCCATTTCAAGTGGTCTTCCCGATTGCCTAATACCAATGTTTTGACACGTTCCCATCGGCGGTCGATCGAACTGTTCTAAACAATCTAAACCGTCTCGACGAGCAGACTCACAGTACACACAACACGCATCGGCCCGTACAGCGCGAGAAATTCGAGGAGTCCCCGACTGAAAGTCCGACAGCTATAGAAGAATAGTGCCGCCTTCAGTAACGTCCCCCCACATGCTCGTCGGCTTAACATCGGATTCTATATCCTTCGCGGTGGCAGAAGAGACGGCGCCGTAACAATGGTCGCTGCTGGCTCAGAAACGCAACATTTTTCAAGATAAGGTGGCGCATTGTTCCATTCCCATATGCCTGCGTCCCGGCGCACACGACAGTGGGCGGACGAGAAATTGGCTGACGCGAATTAAAACGTCGGAAGACGGATGCGCGAGCGGTCGATCCCGCGTCTCGCAGCCGGCGTCGTCGTATGTCATGGCCCCGGTTTCGAGAAGATTGCCGGTTCTCGATTACGCGACGGAATTGGACGCGACGGACAAGATTCGCCGGAACGCTTTACGACGAGCGAGCCACCGATCGATTCGTCCCCATTGTGCCCGAGTGTAGCCCTTAGCACGACTTGCATAAGTTCGGGCTCGTCGGAAGCGTCTCTGGACGTGGATACAATTAGCCGAGGTGGAGGGTACAATGGCTGGTGTCGAGGAGGTCACCCTTTTTCGCTGCAACTCAGTCGTCTATAAGCGTCGATCTGTCACTCCGTTCTTTTCTCTGTATTGCGCAACCGATACGTTACGTCAGGAGGCAGTCGTCTGCTCGACTCTATAAACAGTTCCGTTGTCAAATGGGTTATATGAATTTCTTAGGCGTCAAACGATTTTCGGTGAGCAGGGAGTCCAGTAGTACGAGTCAACGATGTGGTCAGACACCGGCCTACTCTGCCTCGGAAATCCATGAGCGGTGTTCATAGTCGGGTCTTACGACTTAAGACTGTCGTAAGTCGAATTTAGAGAGTGATCATTGGTCAAAACGGTGCTGAAGATGGTCTTAAGTCGTAAGACTTGACTATGAATGCCGTTCCATGTCTGGTTTGACAGTCTAACTAATTCGAGTCCCCCGTTACGCGGCGGATAGTACAGGACCTTTGCGACGGCTTTCAATGCAAATTAACAAGAAAAATTCATCTCAAGACAATTACGCGTCTCGAGAAAGAAGCTGCTCTTACGTCAGTCGACTCTCGGAAGCAGCGATGCAGGTCCTTCGTGCGCCCGCTCGAGTACACACCAAGAGCAGAAGAATGATAGCGGGACGAGGGTGGAGGGAAAAAAGAAGAAGAAAAAAAGGAAAAAAAAAAAGACCGGAAAAAAGAAGCGAGCAGAGGGAAAGTGGGAACGCGGAGCTACCTGTTGTACCTCATCCGCGATTCATGAAGCGCGCGGGTGGGAGTGCAGGAGAGGGTGTGTTCCGAATGAATGCGCGTTACGCGCGTAAAACGTTCCTCTGGATTGCGACCGCGGCGTGTGGTGGTTCCACCCCGACGGAGCCGTCAACTGACACCGACACCGACGCCGACGCCAGGCGTCGTCCTCCTGGAAGAGAACGTCTCCCCCTCCCCCGCCCCCGTCCTTCCGTCGCATCTTCCTCGGGCCGATGATTATTATTTGCCGAGCATCATAAATAACAAAGGAGATTACGTAGGTCGCTAGCCGGGCGGTATAATTGAATCAAAATAATGTAGAGGTATCGTGTTGTGCGCGTCGACCAATCATAACTCAGGTGAGAGGCCGTGTGTCCTCCCCCTCACACTGTCTTTCTCTCACTCTCTCTCTCTCTCTCTCTCTCACTTTCTCGCCCCTATCTGTCCTCTCCTCTCCTCCCCCCGTCTCATCTCTTCTTCCCTTTGCCGCAAAAGGCGCGTCCCGACTTGCTCTCCTGGCCCTCTCCTGGCCCTCTCCTGCTGGCCCTCTCCTGGCTCTCTCCTCTGCGCCGTCGAGGCTGCTGACGCTATATAAACTGTCATCTCTAACCCCGGATACTCATTCCGTGGACCACCGCCAAGGATCTCGCAGCAAGTGTGTCCTGTCGCAAGCACGAGGACCAGTCACAACACGTATCCGCGTTTTTCTTCCTCAAGGCTAATCCGCGACGCAAACCGCCCTCGACGTGCTCGTACGTCATAATACGTGCCGGTCAGCAAAGGGGCAGGAGGGTGTTTTCGAGGGAAAGTACGGTTCGTCAAAGCGCGCGGCATGGTGAGTACGACGTGTGACAGGCTTCATGGTCGGTGTTGTCTGCTGACCGTTCGGGCAACCCGTTCCTTCCGTTCGACGTTTCTGTCTGTTTTCTAATTAGCCCAATTGTACGCGCAAGCTTTCCGTTTCTTTTGTCCACCGACAAAGTTCCTGGAGATTGAAGCAGTCTCGTAGCGATCCTGCATTGTTTTGCGGCTTAAAGCTGACGGCGGTGTATGTTGATTGCACTTACCTTTGACTTTTCTCGAAGCCACGTTCTAAGATCTAAGTTTCTGAGTGAATGGAATCCTTTGCTCGGCTTAGCCTGTCAGTCATCTAGACGCGGCGCGCGCGAGTTGGCACGTTTAGAGTGACGTTAGAGGGAGGAAAAAAGGAACGTCGGCGGGCAATTTGTCTTAATTCCATTCGCATCATCCGATAGCACCGTAAATCTGTTGCTTTTTAACGCGAAGCCGTGGGGTGTAGGATCGTCGTTATCGCCTTCATGATGGAGATAGTGCGCCGGAGTTAATTAAAGTAACGTATGGCAACATATTAATCTTGCTCGCTACGCCGCGCTGCGACTAAACGCAGGTAATACGGTTAATAACGAACTATGCGTGCAGCCAATAACACGTCAATATTATTTATCGTCGTACATATGCGGGGGTGAGAAATAATCGCATCATCTTCATTGTTTCTCCACCCATGCAAAGTGTCCGATGAAAACAATTGACGTCACGCGCGCGCGTCTACCTTAAAATAACTCTTCAGCGACGCGATGCCACATGCGATTTATTATAACATCCACAAAGTCTCCGGCGACCGGTGAAAGCTAGGGGCCCGGGCACGCTGATGAATCGTTCGATGACGAACCTTGTGTAAAACGAACCCACCGCCGACTCTCGTTTACATGGATTACGGTGATAGTGCTCACGCGGCTAACAACGCCGTTACCTCTGCGTATTGGACACTGAAATCTAAGCTAGCCAAGAAATCGGATACCAACGAAGCAGCCACTTCCGCGGCCGATTTTAATCGATCGCTCGCTCAGTGTCCACCGCCGACGCTTCTCCGCCGGTGAGCGGGTCAAAATCGACCCGAGCTTAAAGTGTCGTCCGCGTCGTTGCAGATCATTCTCTGGTCGCTCTACGTGATCCTCCTCGGCTGGAACCGCATGTTCGCCAGTTCGTCGGTCCTGACCTTGCTGAACGAAGATGGAAACCTGCGGGTACTCAAGAAGCCGCCCAACGACTTCGAGTACGTCCTCAAGCGGCAGAGCGGGGTGGTGAATGCGCCGGAGGAGCCTGACTCGAAGGAAAGACGCAGCAACATGGGCTCATCCTTCATCAGATTCGGACGCGGCCAGTCGATGGGCAACCTTGAGAATTCGGCCGCTTTCTTAACCGGCGACGCTCCGGAGGAACAGACGGTCAGCAGGCATCCGCGATGGAAGAATCCTGACATCGTCATCAGATTCGGCAGATCGGGCCCCAAGAGCCTCACCGCCGAGCGAGTCTTCAAGCGTGGCAGAGATGACCGTAACTTCATCAGGTAATCGCTTGCCGAACTTTCGAAACTCGAACGACGTTCGACGCGAACTAACGCGATTTTCAAGACGTATATATCGTTGGCCCGTGCTCGCTGGGCACCCTGCGGACGGGACCAAGGTCAGGTCAGAGACTGCACGGTGCAGACAATATAAGAAGGAAAAAGGATAATGTGTGCTTATTCGGAAATGTATTCTTCGCTTTCATTCACCTATTTTTACATAAATTGCCTTCTATCAGATGATACTGGTCCGGCGCCAGGAACTGAAATTGTACGGAATCTAAAAAAAACGACAATAGACATAAAATATAAATGATATCTGAGTGTACCTTCTAGGGCGAAGCGCCACTGAGTTTCGCATGGCAGTAAGTAACTTGTTAATTGAATGAAACATGGCCGACGCCACATTCGGGGTCTAATTATTCGAGGAAACAATCGGGCGCGGTCGCGAACTCAGTTCGTTTCGAAGGAATCACCGTTCGGAACATTATTGACATCGGCGTCAACATTCGAAAATATCATTACCCCTAAAAGCCAAAATCTGACCCGTGTTCGCAGATTCGGCCGAAACAATAACGAAATTCAAGTCCTGCCCGCCTACCTGGACCTCTCGACGGCCTGCTCGGAAGTAATGTCGAGCGACCTGAGCAACATTCACACGAACGTCGGCGCGTCGGCCAGGGACCTGCGTCCGTACCTAACCATGCTCCTCCATCTCTGCGAGCTGACAAACAACGACGGACTGCGCAACACGAACGAGCTGGCATTCCTCAACGACAATCGCGTGGACACGAAGCGGGAGTGAACGAGGATCCGCCGGGCGCACCGATCAAGGATGGCCAGGAAGAGATCGAGGACGTTCCTTCCCTCCCGAGGTGGACCGCGGCTACCATCGGCTCGGCACACTTGTTGAATGATACGACGTCTCGAAACGCAGGAGTCCGCCTTGGGAGGCGAAAATCGGCCAATCGACGGGACGGTGCGAATTCGTGGCAATTTTCTTCTTTCGTTTCGCTCGTCAAGCCCGGTGCGAGCGCGTCGTGTACAATCGCACCAGCATTCCGTTCGCTCGTGTTTTATCCATGTATGTATCATATGTATATTGTATTTTTTAATACAATTGGAAAACGTTAGTCTTGCTTTCCGTGAGAGAGAGAGAGAAGGAGAGAGAGAGAGAGAGTGAGAGAGAGAGAGACGCTCCTCGAGCAGCTGTCCCATCCTTCCAACGCTCTTCGGCCGAGTGCCGGCGCCGAAGATCGTCGCGTGTGCAATGTGTGCATCCACCTATTTAAACCGTACGAGTATAATCCATGTTATATATTTTAACGAACCGCGCCTCGAGCGAGGGCCGCGGATAAGACCGTAGATTCACCCGATGCTGTACGACACTACTTGTCCTGCTAAGCTGAATGTTAATCGAGCGCATACGTGTGACATTAAAGGGAAAGTGGCTGGATCGAAGGCTTTTATCATTCGGAAGACGGGGCCGGCCGAAGGGAAGCCAACGAATTAGCCGCGATCGAACGTCCGGCCAGGATTACGTCGGACTCTTCGAGACTCCTGTTATTAATTCCTCCGGATCTCGGTCCGTCGGCCGCTAAGTCCGAAGTCACGTTGGCCGGTCCCTCGCGCCAGCCCCGTCGCAAATTGACCTTCCACACGTCGAAGAGCGAGCAGGAGGCAGAGGCGGACGTCGCCTGCCACCTTCGAGACCTTCGCACGTACGCGGATGAGGCGCGCAGATCCCTTAATGCCGAGAGTTATGCCCGCGGCCTACAGTTTTCGCGGAGGCCACGTGCCCGGCCGATGCGGCGGGAATAAGCGATGTGTCTGGGGCATTCATTTTGATGCACCGCGTACACGTTTGTGCTTAATCCACTCGCCGCTGGCACCGCCTGACCAGCGGCGTCGTAAGGTTTCGGAAAACTGTATCGCACGGCTCTGCACTCTGCCAGTTTCTACTCGGACGTCGGTCCGGGAGCCGTTGCCGATCCGCGCCCAGCCGAGCTGAGCAACTTTTTTTACGCCATTCCGCGTAAGTACGCCGCGCTCGTCCTGCATTTCTCTCGCTTCCCATTCCTCACGTCCTAGCAAAATGCATCTTAAGAGACTGCGACCGTGGTAGGCGGTTTTCTGCTGAAGAAAGACTGTTCAGGAGCGGCTGACGTTTCGTATCGATCGATCGGTTCGCTGTCAATAGTGTCAATACCGTGGGCGCGTCCTCCGATGCGAGTCGGTTTTTGTTGCGTGCGCGCGAGCACGTGGGCAGGTCCATGCGTCGAGCATCGCGAACGGGCCGGATTGGGATTCGATGGTGAGTTTGGGGAAGCGCTGCGGTCCGCGAAATTGCCTTATGGATTATTACGAGCGTAATGCAGCGGAATCGATACAGCCAGCGGAGCGACGTGCGACACGTGATGGCACTTGTAAGATTATTGCGCGGATTATTGTAACGAAAGTTCGGCCGCCGGCTCGCCCGCGACCCCGGATCATTCGGCGGCAAACAGCACGTCGCGTTCCGCGGAGATTAGTGCCAGCGGTAAATCCACATTAGCGACATCGATGTATCCGGAAAGCGTTACACGAATAACCTACTTCTTCAGTGGTACGAGTCGGCCTTAAGCCGGACGCGGGCGGCGCGATTGGAGAACGGGTAATCGGCCGATCCATACCTCCGCGACGCTCATTTGCGTAACAAGATCGGAGACTAATCGTTCCGATCCCGAATATTCTTGCTGTTCCCAGGCCAGGTCTCGACGTGGCTTCCCCTCGAGCTCTCTCGCCTGTCTTTCACTTTGCATGAAACCGTTTGCGGCGCGCGCGACATGAAGATTGTCGATTAAAGTAGCCCGTCGGTGAACGAGAAAAAGAGAGAAAAAGATAGAGAGAAACGAAGAGAGAAAGAGAGGCGTGAAAACGTGAGAGCGACTGCGGATGAATATCACGGGAGATCGTCATCGCCGGAGTCATGAATCCGTCAGAGTCCCAGCAAGACCTGCTGAACAACGAGTGTCGAGCACCCTCCGTTCAGTCGCTCCAGCCGCCCACCGACTATAGTCTTGGCCCAGTTGAGAAGCACTTCCTGCTCAGCGCGGAACGAGGTGATTGTGCCACCGTCAAAAGGTAATCTCGAGCTAGGCAAAGGCTCGATATATCGCAGGAGCGAGCCACCCCTCTTCCACCCCTCATCCTCCCTCACCCCACGGCCCGCCTATGTAGACCTAAAGCGAGCGATTAAAAAACAGGTTGCTCGACGAGAACAAGGATCATCCGGAGCTGCTCAATATCAACTGCGTCGATCCTCTCAATCGTTCGGCACTCATCGCCGCGATCGAGAACGAGAATATCGATCTGATCCAGCTGTTGCTCGAACTCGGCATTCAAGTCAAGGTAACCGACTATCGAGCTTGCCTGCTGCTTGAACTGCATAAAGTCTCGAGAATCTTCTGAACGCTCGCGTACGTTCGCTCGTGCAACGATCTTAAGAGCGGCATGATCGCGTTGTAACTTTCCTCGCTATTTAGGATGCACTCCTGCACGCTATTAAGGAGGAGTACGTGGAGGCCGTGGAGATCTTGCTGGAGTGGGAGGAGAAGATACACCAGCCGGGACAGCCTTACGTAAGTCCCCCGCGCCGCCGTTTTTTACACCCTTTCCTTGTCCGGCCTATTTTCCTACACACACACTCCACCCTCTCTCGCCACGTCGATTTGCATCTTTTCTAGAGCTGGGAGGCCGTGGACAGATCGTCGTCGAACTTTACCCCGGATATAACGCCGCTCATTCTAGCTGCTCACAAGAACAATTACGAAATCCTGAAGATTCTGCTCGATCGAGGGGCCACCCTGCCGACTCCTCACGACGCCAGGTAACTCTCAGTGCTCGGAGCATGCTCATAGCAGACTGACACCGGAAGACGATCAGTGCGTCATTGTTGTGCATGCGTTCCAGATGCGGTTGCGACGAGTGCGTCACTTCCAGCGAACAGGACTCCCTGCGACACTCGCAGTCCCGAATAAACGCCTACCGAGCCCTCACCTCACCCTCGCTAATCGCTCTTTCCTCCAGGGACCCCTTGCTAACCGCCTTCGAGCTGTCCTGGGAGCTGCGACGACTCAGCCGCATGGAACAGGAATTTCGTTTCGAGTATAACGTAAAAATAACATTCAGACTCGGATTTCCGCGAATCGGGCCGTTCTGGTATAAGTCGCCAGATGAAGGTACGTAATGTTGTGTCTGTCGGACTTCAGGAGATGCGGGAGCAGACGCAGCAGTTCGCCACGGCCCTCCTGGATCATGCACGGACGTCGTATGAATTGGAGATCATGCTCAATTATAATCCTACCGGCGAGAACTGGGAGCCGGGCGAGAGGCAGACGCTCGAGCGACTCAAGCTTGCCATCAAGTATAAGCAGAAGCAGGTGAGCTGCTCGAGTTCGTCGATTGTAGCCAGCCTCGCACGATGCTTGTACCTGTTTTTTAATTTAATTTAATTTAATTTGGTTAAACGGGAAAATTCCAGTGTGTACGTAGATAAGAGTAGTAAGGAGAAACATACATATGTAAAGTAAAACATAATAACAATCAAAAATAGAGGCTGTAGATAATAAAAAAGATAGAAAACAAGAGAAAGCAATGAGAACTAAAACTAAAACGGCTAGGTGATAAGCAAAAAGATGATTAAATAAAATAAATAAAAAAATAAATAAAGTCGGTTTTCGCCGACTTCGAAAGAAGTTGAAGGTTTTCTATTCCACAACGTATATTTAATTATTTTTCTTTGTCAAGTTCGTAGCGCATCCTAACGTCCAGCAATTATTGGCCGCTATTTGGTACGACGGACTTCCTGGATTCCGGAGGAAGAGCATGGTCGCGCAGCTGATCGACGTCGGGAAGCTGGGCGCCATGTTTCCGGTCTACAGTTCGATCTACATGATGTCGCCCACTTCGCAGATGGGCATGTTCATGAAGAAACCGTTCGTCAAGTTCATTTGCCACTCCTCGTCGTACGCATTCTTCCTAAGTGAGTATCATGGCCGTCGACCGATCCTCACAAAGTCCAGCGGGCCAGTCGCGATAGACGAGAGAACTATTCGAATGCGAAGTAAATATCCGGCAACGACGATATCGATCGCGGCAATTGTCACGTCGCGTGCTATCGGATCGGCGAGCGCGTCCGATCAGACATCTTCGTGTCAAGGACGATCATTGTCGGCATTTCTTAGATACGTGCTCCGATAAAATAACTCGCGGAATTGACTTTGGCAGCATTAAGATCAAAATCTTTTCACGCCACTCGCACGATCGCACGGCCGCGTCGGTAGACGAGTGGATGGAAATGGATCGAAAACGGAAGTATGAACAATAGCCGCAGATGTTCTGTGTCGAGCTTCAGGAGCAATTAGAAATCGATGTGCTTCACAGTGCTTTTGGGTATGGCTTCGCAACGCATCGAGTACCTCGTCATCGAGCTCTTTGGGAACGCGTGGATGCGAGAGATTTTGGCTGGCTGGAAGAAAAACGAGCGTGGCTGCATTCCGGGCTTCGTCGAGTCGGGCGTGATAATCTATGTGATAAGTAAGCCACCTTCACTCTTCTCTCGAGCTCGCTTCATCGACCGCGGCACACGTTCGCTTTAATCACGCTCGACGTTAATGACCGCGCGCAGGCTTGGTGATCGGGGAGATAAAGTCGCTGTGGTCGGACGGACTGATCGAGTACATATCGGACCTTTGGAACATCGTCGATTTCATCCAAAACACCTTCTACGTCATTTGGATCACCTTAAGATTGACGGCCTGGTACGTGGTGCAGGTACGTCGGTCAAATTCGTTGGACGTTCCCCGAAATGAAGTTGTCTGGGTCTCGGGCCAGACGACAGGCCATTCGTTTGGCCAAATTTTTCGGCGCGCCCGACCTTCATCAGACGCTGCAATTAATTCCGATTAACCTTGCAGCGAGAATATTGGGCTGGCGAGGATCCTTGGTACCCGCGCGACCAATGGGACGCCTTCGATCCTATGTTACTGTCGGAAGGCGCCTTCTCCGCCGGCATGATATTCAGCTTCCTAAAGCTCGTGCACATATTCAGCGTCAATCCTCATCTCGGACCGCTGCAGATTTCTCTCGGACGGATGATCATTGACATCATAAAGTTCTTCTTTATCTACACGCTCGTACTCTTCGCTTTCGGTTGCGGTGAGTAATAGATATCGGATTAGTAATAACGACACAAACTTGTACATTAATCTCATCGCACGCGCTCAGGTATGAATCAGCTGATGTGGTACTACGCCGACTTGGAAAAGATGAAGTGCTATCACATGCCCAGCGGCCTGCCGGACTTCGACAACCAGGAGAAGGCCTGTTCCATATGGCGAAGATTTGCAAAGTACCGACGAATTACTCGCTCGAGCGCACCCTTACACCTTACCCACCCCCCCAAATCGTTTTCAGTCTGTTCGAGACCTCGCAGTCTCTCTTTTGGGCGAGCTTCGGCATGGTGGATCTGATGTCCTTCGACCTGACTGGCATAAAGAGCTTCACCAGATTCTGGGCTCTCCTGATGTTCGGCTCGTACTCCGTCATAAACGTTATCGTGCTGCTCAACATGCTCATCGCCATGATGTCCAACTCGTACCAGATCATATCGGTATCACGTCGAACAGATAACTCGCGAAATTAGACACGGCTCGTGCGGCTGGTATCTACACACGTAACCTGATTAAAACGATCCTCAGGAAAGATCCGACACGGAATGGAAATTCGCGCGGAGTCACCTATGGATGAGCTACTTCGAGGACGGCGACACGGTGCCACCCCCGTTCAACATGATCCCGACCCCGAAGACCTTCAACAAGCTCACCGGCTGCGGCAAGAGCGGACGGCCCACGAGATCTCTAATCGTGAGTTTTGTCCCGCTGAAAGGAGCATGATTAGTCGGTAAGAGGTTCCTGACACTTCAACGGCACCCGTTCCGATGATCCTTCAGAAAAAGTCGCGCGAGAAAGCACTGGTTAGGCACGACACTGTGATGCGTCTGCTGGTCCGTCGTTACGTCACGGCCGAGCAAAGGAAGCGCGACGACTTCGGCATTACGGAGGACGACGTCATGGAGATCCGGCAGGATATCTCGACGTTGCGATACGAGCTCATCGACATCCTCAGACAGAATGGCATGCGAACGCCGCAGATCGATAAGCAGGATGCAGCGCGTTAGTAGCATTGAATCTAGGGACGCGTTCGATTGAACTTATGAAAAACGTTCGCTTTTCGTCGTAGTGGGCAAGAAGACGCGCGTGATGGAACGTCGTCTGCAGAAGGACTTCCAGATCGGTATTGTGGAGGGCATCGTCAACGCTGTTATCCAGAACGAGAAGGAACCGAAGGACGTGTTCAGTCAGATTGCGCGTGCGATCGGACGCAGGAGTAGCGGCGGCAGCAAGAAGAAGGATTGGAACGCTGTGGTGCGACAGAACACGCTTGCCATGGATCCCATTGGCAGTACGAACGAAGCGATCACTCGACAGACGCGACGCAGTATTCGCCGTCGTCTGCGGGGAGAGGAGGAGAACGACGACTTGGCCTCGCTGGATCCGAATCGTTTGCTCGAGTACAACCCGAATCTGTCGGAGGTCACGCCTACCACCAGGATCGCATATGCTAAGTTCATGATGAGCAGAAAACCGATTCCGGAGATAGAGGAAGGTGTGCGAGATTTTGTATTGTAGTGCGGTTATTAGTAAGGCTCGCAGAATCAGAGTGTCGAATGAATTTCGTATGTATTTTCAGACGCCGAGGAAGGCAACAATCAGGACGGCGAGGCTACGACTAAAAGTGGAAACGCCAGTCAAAGGGCCAGTATGAAAGTAGCGACGTCTGAGACTGTTCAACGTCAGGGCCTGACGAGTGGTGTGTCTCTGTCTGAATCGGTGAAGAAGAGCTTGCTGAAGTCTATGAGTGCCGGTAGCGGCAGTATCGAGAAAGCAGGAGACAAGGCCTTGTTGGTAGACACGAAGTCTACTGAGTTCCGGACACCGACGCCGATACCGGAAGATCCTCGAGAGGAAGAAGCGAAGACTCCTGTGAAGGATACGAAGAGTCCTGAAAAGGGTGGCGAGAAGATGACCGAGGAAGAGAAGAAAAAGGAGGAGGAAGAGAAGAAGAAGAAGAAACCGGAAGGGGAGAAGAAAGATACACCATCGGCGTCGGCACCAGCAGAAGACGTACCAGTCGCGACCACGAAACTTCGCGGAAAGTCAAAGGCCACCGGGCAGATAATGGGCGGCTGGATCTGAACTCCTCTTCTCTCTGTGATTTCGTAAAGAGAGCTTTACAGTCTTTTATATTGTATTCATAAATCTCATCCCCCCCAGTAACGATTAGCCACTGCCCTGCATAAAGCTATACGTCGTAGCGACTTATCGATGGCGTCTTGTCGGATTGCAAAGGAAGTTTATGAATTAATTGAATGCGAATAATTTTACGGCTAATATTGTACATGTATGACAACGTTTCGTTCTTGACGTACAATAAAGATTCTGACTATATCAGCATATAACTTGCACGGACGCGAAGCACATGATAATGACATTACCGTAATAGTATCATGTCGATTGTTCTCGAGTCAAGCTGTGCATTTTCGCAAACATTGCTTCGAAGGGTTGAGTCTTTACTAAAATTGGTACGTATTCAGGGAATATGTAAGATCAGACACGGAATAGACAATGTTTGATATAAAAATACCTCTTTTTCGCGCAACGTGCCTTTTAATATGTATCGATGTTTAAAATGATCTAATAACTTTTGAATTTTCCGCAAAAATTTAATATCCACGGTACGGTGGCGACGCCAAAAAAAACGGAGAAACGCTCAAACTATTCATTGAACTACCGTCGGTAAACTGCATTTATTTAAACATTACCGACCGCTGTCCAATGAGTAGTTTGAGCGTTTCTCCGTTTCTTATGGTGGCGCCACCGTACCTTAGGCATTAAATTTTGAATTTTCCCGCCAAAAATTTAATATCTTCGGTACGGTGGCGCCGCCAAAAGAAACGGACAAACGCTCAAACTATTCATTGAACTACCGTCGGTAAACTGCATTTATTTAAAAATTACCGACCGCTGTCCAATGAGTAGTTTGAGCGTTTCTCCGTTTCTTTTGGCGACGCCACCGTACCGAAGACATTAAATTTTGGCGGGAAATACAAAAACGTGTGACATCAAAGTACAAATTAACGACCGGAAGATATAAATATAATTAAAGTGTTGTTTGTTCAGGAGAAAAAGATTCTGGAAGAGAGGTATGGGAAACGAAATTAAAAGATTATGTTGTAATGCAACTACGCTTTATTAATCTTTCCGACATACTTTTTTTTTTATACATAATAATGAATGTACAGCTAAACTGACATATCTGAAGCAATATGTTATGTACAAATAGAAGAAACTAGAAAAGGTGTTTACAATTATAACAATATCAATGAACCATGGCACGAACGAGACGCACGATGATTAATACTGAAGTCTTTGATACGTGAAAATCAAATAGTAAAACAATCACAATAAATGCCTATGCCCTAAAATTGATTGTAAAGTCGTTAATCAAGTATCGCATCAAATGATTGGAGGTATTACTTGCACAGTAAACAGTATGATGGTCCTTCGAAATTGTGAAGTCTCTACGTTCTTATTAATATACAATAGTCGATATCTCTCGGAAGTTAAGACAAATCGAAAACGTTGCAATTCGTATCGACAAAATACTCTACGAACCTTAGGTCTCACAAGATAAAAGTTTTCTTAAAAACAAATTTTCTTTAGGGCCTAGATAAGGGATGACGTTACATCGCTATACGGGGTTAAGGTATGTTCTTCTTTATAAGGTTGGGGAAAAGTTATATACTCGTAAATTCGTCGTCAAACGTCTTTCCATCTCAAGGAGGTGAATAAATGCAGCATCACATACTCTCTTCAGCGGAAAAACCCTATCCTAGGAAACGTTACTGAAAAAAAAAAAATCTTGTAAAAGTAACTACTAAAAGATAAAAACAATATCATTGGTATGTGATGAGGCACGTAAAATAAGACACAAAATATGGTCAGTCACGCGACGTCAATCATTTGGAATTCTCAAAACGATTAGTGGGGAAGGGAAGTGGGAGATTAGATAGAGTCTCCATAAGCACCGTTCCCAGATAGTGCCATCTTTGAAAGACTAGATAGACTCCGTCTTGGGCTGCTACCACCCAACAAGCTGCTGCCAGAATCGGAGAAAATTTTGCGGAAGCTGCAAAAATGAAAGATCTTGTATAACTTATAGCCCACTCCAGCAAAGCACAGACAACAATGTCGTCTACGTACAATTTTCGTATGCCAGATTCCGACGACTTCTTCCATGGCGCATCGTCTGGCTCGCAAGGTAACGGACCCTGTACAGGAGCTTCCTGGTCTTCCTCCGTCCTGAATTGCAATAAAAATCACGTCAGCATTAAAATGCGCTAAAGCCATGTTTTTACACCAACTCTATAAGTGGCACGTCTTACGATACTTACACTTCAGGTTTCGGACGGTACAATTCCAGCTCGTCCTCCAAGTCCGAAACTCTGGCCTTCAATTCGTTCCTCTCGTGCAGAATTTCCTTCAATTCGGCCGTGGTAAACCTCGGCCTGTCTGGATCGTCCAAACTGTAGACAGCCTTATTTGTCATATCTCCGCTGCCTTGCGATTTGGACAGATCCTCGTTTTCTTTCCTAGCCAGACCCAATCGACCTCGAAGCTGAATCAGCTCACGATTCTGATCCTGCAACTGGGCCAAGAAGTCAGCCCTTTCTTCCACCAATCCACGCGCCTGCATCTGAGCCTGACGTTGCTTCCGCTTCAACTCTCTCCCGACCACTCCTAATTTCTCGACTTGGCTCGTTAGCTGTGCATAATAGAGAATGCCACAAGTGGTATGCGGTATGCGCGGTCACGTTATAGCGAACGATTCTTCGGTAATGAGCGTACATTTTCAACCTCCGTGTTCCTCTGTTGCAACTCCCTATCCCTGGCACGTATCTGATCTCTCTGCTTGTCGATCATCGACCTCAGGTGTTGCAGCATAGCGACGTCGACTTCCTGACTCGCGGGTATGGCTGAAAACGATCAAAATATTTACCAACATGCCGCCGACATTCTTTAGTGCACTAAGAGGAGTGTTCTATTAGCGGGTTAAGAGGTTGGTTAGTACTTTGAACACTGCCGTACTGACTATCACTACGTGATTCTTGTAGAGCCGCTGCCAGCCGCCTGTTCTCTTCTTGTAACCTTGTAACCATGCCGACTAAGTCCCTGGACTCCTGCCTCCAATGCTCCTCAATCTGTTCCAGCTCCTAAAAGGTAAGTCACTAGTGTCACGGTACAGGAACATCAACTTTTTGGAGCAGTAAGCTTACTTTATACAGGTTTTACTTACCATATCAGATCTCTGCCTATCCTCTGCCTTTCCAATCTTATCGTTCTCTAATTGACAAATCTTAGCACTCAACTCCTGCACCATGGTGTTCTCCCTCTCATTTTTCCCGGCCAACGTCTCCAACAGTTCTAAGGCATTTATCACTTGGGGCATCATATTGACCATGGACTCTCTTCCGAACCGGTCAATGATTCTCTCGCACTCCTTTCCTATCACAGTGGCGATGTCATAGACATCCACCACGGAGATATCTGAGGCAGCAGAGTACTCTTCCATTTTGTACAATGTACTCTCGTTTCTCAGATGAAAAGGCATGAATGCCGGGGATATATATACCGAACGTTTGTCACGTACGAATTGTTACAGCTTGTGGACTACCATAGGAGCTACGCGCTCGCTACGAAATCGTCGAAGAACTACGTCTACTGACGAGAATGAGCAGCAGGCACCTGAAGCAGAAAAAAAAATGACGTACCGTCACTTGACGACAACCGAATCGCCTGACGTTCGAGTCATACCCCTGGCTGATGAGCAAGTATCGTTGTTCCCGTTGAGCTTAATTCGCCTGCCGCCGCACAACAAACTGCGAAGCCCGCCCGTTCGACAGCACGGGATCGAGTCACGATGAACTCTGCCCACGATGAACGCGATACCGTCATGTGCTTTCAGATAATCCAACATCAACAGGCGCAAACTGACCACCGTGATCGCTCATTCCAGGGTGCACCGAGTCCAGCCCGATTCGATGCAGTCGCAGAGATAAGTATCAGCACCCAGGAAAACGTCTCAAGAAGAATCAGGTCCTCTCACGTAAGTCGTCCGTACTACACAAATCGAACGAACCAAAATTCAATTACCAACCAACCCGACACACTCCCACCACGTAGCCCACGCCGTCCACAAGATGGCGTAGGCATACATTACCAACCTCTCCCCTGTCCTCCGAAACAAAAGCCACTCAAATCCACAAAGTCGACGCACCAGCCGTCCACCAAGATGGCGCGTCGATCGAGGCCATCAGACAGTTCCACAGCTCGCCAGCAGGTAAGAAGAACAAGCAGATCGCGGTCCCGTACACCACTCGGCGAGTCCTCTCTGACTCTCGGTCGTGGGTCGTGCGTAGTCGATGCCCGTGATTTCCCCAGAGCTCAGAGTCAGAAGGTTGCATCGTCTCAGAATCGCCATTTTATGTGTTTGGCTCTGACACTGGGACGTGGTGGGTGCGTGCGTGCGGCGGAGGCGGCGGATAATAAAGAGAGAAACGACATCGTGGGTGAAGGCTCGAGGTGCTCTCGATACGGCTAACGCAGGACAGGCTCTCGCGCGTTCGTGGCTGGCCCCGGGTATACCGTGCATTCGCGTACGAAAGGAGCTGGCGAAGATGTTGCCCGAGTACTTACCGCGGCTACCCGACATGTACAAGTAACGACGGGCGAAACACGAGACGGGGCATCGCGAGTGAGTGATTCGGGCACGTCGCTGGGTAGGTTGATATTTTATTATTACGAGAAAGAGAGAGAGTAAGGGAGGGAGAGAGAGAGAGAGAGAGAGAAAGAAAGAGAGAGAGAGAGGAAGGAAGGAAGAGCGAGGGCTTCGAGGGCTCCGCCGCGTTCCGGAAAAATGGTGTGCAGTGCTGTTGCGAGCAGTGCGTGAGAGTGCGTGTTTATAAGTCTCTCGACGAGGAGAGAAGGGCCGCGGCATAGCTGTGCTCGTTCACGGCGGCGGCAATCGCGGCTGCGGAAAATTCGCCGCGCACTGGCTCGTCGCCGAAGCTGTCATCCGAGCCTCTCCACATCGCGGCCGTCATCGTCGTCGTCCTCGTCGTCGTCAGTTACTGATACGTCCTTGATATTCGGAAGATCGGCGTTGGCTAGGACCGCGAACGGCCTCTGGATTCACCTCGCCCGCACGCAACCCTGGCTCCGTTTACCATGAGTTCGCGCAATATACCCTCGGACAAGGTAGGTGGATATAACGTATGTGTTGTGTATGACGTCTTGCGGCCGTTGCGTGGCTTACATGTCAATCGCGCCTCCCACCCCTGCGACCGTTTATGTGGGCGTGTGTGTGATGCGTGTGTGTGTGTAGGCAGTCTTTAAAGAACCCGCCGAAATTTGAGAGACCGTCTCGCCTCCACTCGGCCGACTCGTTCCTTTATTCCTGTACCAAAGATATCGCTCGCGGATGTTGACTGGCGCAGGACCGCTCGTTCCCGCGTTTTGGCTATTTTGTTAGCGCTGAACCTGACCAACGCTCCGCACTCCGAGCGGCACTTTCACTCCTGCCCACCCACCCCGCTCTCGTCCCTTTCGCCCTTTCTTCTTCCGCTCTCCCGTTCCTCCCACGATGCGCTTTTTCGGACTCACGAACGCCGTTCAATATTGCCCGCTATTGTCTCCCGCGGAACGCATGACAGTCGGTGCGAGAGTGAGCGACGTCCGTCGGGGATTGAACGCCAGCCACTATTCATCGCCAGTGAAAATCGTGTCAGACGACGGCTGGCCGAGTCGAGCATTGCGTATGGTGTCGTAAACGATTGTTAAGACTTCGTGTTTCGTCAGGAGCGCAAGATCAGAACAGACGCACTAGGAGCATACGTGGAGTCGGAGGACATCTGCGAGCAGGATTTCAGACAGAGAGCTTCGGGTCAGAACTGAGCTTTTACCTCGACAAAGCAAGAATGCGGATAGAGCTGGTGCATGATGCTTAGCCAGCTCGACGAGCGGAACCTGGCCGAGTCGAACGCACGAGTTATGTTCGCCGTGTTTCCGAGTAGCGGCCTGTCAAAGTTACGTAAAGTCAACAGGGAGGAGACTCGAGACTGTCGAGGTCGGATGGCTTTCGGAGGGAAACTGTCCCGCTTCCTGCAAGATTGGTACGGTTAATCAGAAACAGACGCCGTCTAATCAGCCGCGCGCGGCTTGCAGTCGGCCGACGAAGGTGTCGTCCGCGTTGGAGCGACAACTCTTGGAGACGGAATCGGTGGCAGCGAAAGTTACGTAAATTGCCGATCGTCGGGAGACAGGGACACCGGCAGCCGGAGCATCACGTCACCGCACTGCGCCCCGTCGGCCAATTGATTTTTCTCCAAGTCCAAATTTGACCCCTCGCCGCGGTCGGCTCCCGCGTATTCGCGGAAATTTAATGCGCAGGGGTTGCCCCGACGCCACTCCGCCGGCCGGGGTGTACAACTTTCACGGTATATCAAGCTGTCAGAACCGTTTGTAATGCTCCGCTCCGATGCGCCGCGAAGAAAGTTATGAATGAAAGTTGCGCCATATAATTATTCATACTTTCGGTAACGAACTTTCGGTATCGCCATTAGCATACGTGCAAGCGGCCGTTCGTGCCACGACGTCTGTGCCCGTCGTCCGTGCGCACGAGGAATGCCTCGGGCACCGATGAGGTAAACTGCAGCGTTTGCGAAACGTCGACAAATAAGCGGCCGTAGGTCGCTGGCGACGAACGTCAGAGAGAGAGAGAGAGAGAGATAGAGACCCAAACCTAGTAATGGAGAACAGAGACGTCTTCGGCGAGGGAATTTCAAAGGAATCCTCTGCAGACAGTCGAATCTGCCGCGCCGCTGATGATCAAAGGATAATAAGATGAAACTTGAGATTTCGATGGTAAGGCAGGCGACGCTCTCGGAATTTCCGAATCTCCGGACGAGCCGCGGCCGGCGTGCCCTTAATCATGCACAACGCCGAGGACAATGGTCTGACTGCAGGCTGTCTCGGAATAAGAATTCTACCGGTCACCGAGGAGCCCGCCGTTATTCCCGGCCCGCACTCCGATGTTTATTTTACGCCAGCTGTCGGCAGTTGTTTGCGCCTCGCTCGAAACTGCAAAGGCTAAGCGCGCCGATGTTAAGGCAGGTCCATACGGAATCGGGTTAAATTATTTCAGGCGATTTGAATTTATCACAAGGACGCGCGACACCCCGCTCGCCGCCTCTCACTCCTCTCTGTCTGTCTGTCTCTCTCGCTCTGCCGCTCGTTGCCACGTCGCGTCGCGTCGCGACGTCGATGACGCCCGTGACCTCCTCTCGCGGCTCGCCATGCTTCTGTTCTTCTTTTTCCGTCCCTTTCGCCGGTAAAAGTCGCTCGGCGGCTACCGAAATACGCGTCTTCTATTCCTCGTTCTTCGTCCGATCGGACGGACAGACCGGCCGTGGGGTGGCCCCCTGATCCTGAGTCGAGACTGTATGCGCCTTCCAGGTTCCAGGTCCAGCTAACCAGAAGGGATAACCGACACAGACAGACTTCTTTCTCAAGTCGCACACGCTGCTCTTCCCTTCGCGTTGCCTACTACACGCTCCCCTATCTTCTCGCTACTTTCGACTTCTTTTTTCCAAGAGCCTCCGAACACATGGAGTCTGAACGCATTCGTTGTCTTAGGTCTCAGCTCCTCGCTACCTGATGAGACGAACAATAAATGGGAAGAGAGGCGCGCGCGTGTGCGTGCGTGCGAACGTGTGCGCGCCCGCCAGACGGTTTCTCTGAAATATCTTAAGAGGGTTCGATATTTCCCGAGGATCGGGAATTCCTGACGCCCTAATTGCTTTCTCAACGGCGTCCATAAGTCGCCTCCTCATTTCCCGTAGGCGTAATATTGTAAATTCAAGGCTTTAGCGAGTCTCACCCCCCTCCTCTCTCATAACCTGCGGAGCCACCCAAAACTGTGCCGTTCTGCGAGACAATGAGATTCCCTTTAAAACGGCGCCGAGGGGGAAAAAAATTTGGAAGCCGGAGAGAGAGAGCTGGGCCGCGTGAATTGTTGAATTTACATTTTGCCTCTCGATGAAAAGAAAGGTCGTGAAAGCGCCGGAATCGTAAGTCGAGGGTCGCGTCTGTATGCGACATTGCGGAAGCTTGCCAACGCAGAGGATTTACGAGGCTCGGCTCGCGTTACATCGCCAGAAGGGCGCGAGGGTGGTCGAGGATTGCGGAAGAAGCACGAAACGGGTGGGGGGGAGGTGAAAAAAAAAAGCAAGTGGAGGCTGTTTCGTATGATGGCATTTAGGCCACACGCGCCGACCGCAATTCTCTCGATCTACGCATCGATTCGAAATGAGAACGGATCGATGGCTCACCTTTTTTGCCGGCGCAAGGACGATTTTTCTTCTCGCCGCGGACTGAGCCGATTAAGCGGCCTGCGCGGATTTGCGCGCGGCGAAAGGAAAATCCGCGTGGCTAAGATGGGTCGGAGGAATACAGCGAGCCCGGTAATCTCGCCCTCCCTTCCTCAATTACCCCGGCAGCATGTCCTATTCGCCGTTGTATCAAGGAGACCTTACGTATAAGTAACGTACGCATTACGTCCCACGTGTAGTCCATAGTCTTCTAGAATAGGAAGAAGTTATGGAGGTGGCTGGGACGTGGTCGGCGAATTTGGACGTTCCAAGAACGACCGGCGGTCCAGGTTGAATCCCATCAACGGGACCCGGATCATGGAACGCGCGCGCGCGCGCGTTGTATACGGATACGGCGACGCTTTTTGTCGGGTGCAAATAAAAGCGACCTCTCCAGAGCGTGTCGCGTCACCGGAATAGCCGTCGTCGTCGCCGTCGTGGCCGTCGCCGCAAACGGATCGAGGTGAATCCGCATTCGTCGAACGAAAGCCCAGGCGATTTTCTAGGTCGACCCGCATTTTTCGCCTTGTCCCAAATATCGGGTCGGCCCGTTTCGTCCTCCGTCCGGGGATCGATTTTACCCTCGACCGTTCGCCGGCATCCATGTGTATACGCGGTTCTACGTGGGTGCGTGCGTGTGCATATAGGGTGTCCCTAACGTTGCGAGGAGCGCGGACTAGACAGCCGTTCCGCTCGAGCTCCTTTGTTCGGACGGAATCCACGGTCCACCGTCCGTCCGGTCTATGTTCGGTCATCCTAGGAAATCATCGTCCTCCCTTGATTCATCCGTGTCATTTGCCCCCCAAGGACCGCCCGCGCTTCAGTTTTCATCCATTGACGAGCTATTTCTGTTCGTCTCCCATTCTATTTCCAACCCCCCACCTATCCGCATTCTTGAACCGCAACTTGCGAGCCACCCCGTCCACTTGTCCGGCGGGTGTACGTACACGAACGATACAGACCTACCTGCGCGCACGAGCCGAACTCGGTCCGCGTGTAATTAAAAGCGCACCACCCACGCCGGGCGCATTCGGTCAGAGGAGCGAGACAGGGTCGAGCGGAGTGCGGAGGGCTAATTATCGGTAATAGTTGTCGCTGGCCACTCGACAGCACCGAGCCAGCGACGGTGTTATCGATGGCCACCGATTTCGCACTCCGCCGATAAACGAACTAATTATCCCGCGTCTCCGCGCGCCAAGACGATCGTACGCAGGACTCTCGGCAGCCCTCTGCAATCCTCGCCAGCCAAATAGCCAATACACTCCCAGTCCCCTGGAAGGCCCTCTAATAAATCCAGCCGACGCGGATCGAGTTAACGAGCGTACGCCAATATTCGCGCGCGTGTCGCCGGACTATATATCTGCGCGTACGTACGACTGCTACCGAACGTAGTCACGATGACTAATGATTAGCTTCGTCGTCGCCTGCATGATCGCTCGCGGAAAATAAGCGTGATTCCCGACTATACTGTCTCAGCTAATGACCGTCAGCACGCAGTTCGTTAACGAGCAATCGTTAGTCACGACTAATCGGCGTGCCTCGACGACGCGCAGTATTCAGGGCTCAGAGACGCTCTTGGAAGCGACAAAGTGCCGCGGGCGAGGGACTCGAATGTGTCCGGGCGTGTTGAATGCGCGGGTCGGAGGAAGATTGGAAGTCGAATTGGTGCAAAGTCCCGCGCCGGAGCCGACGTCTCGTGAGTAACCCTGATAATGGCACTCACGGCCTCCCCCAGGGAAGACTTTGGATCCTCTGCGGCTCCACTGCTCCTGTCCCAGCTCCCGTCCAACGAACGTCGGCTGGGTCTATTTTAAAATCCGCCGCCTTTCTCTGCCGTGCCACGTGGCCGTGGCGTTTACGCGCGTAGTACGCAGAGGGCTGCGCTAATGAGAGTATCTTCCGTTAAGTAGCTGTGCGTCGTGTCAGCGGCCTGCCGTTCGGCCCGAAGGGCAGAAGAATTCTGGAATAAGCCAGGTCGCAAATATTCTCCCTTCTGCATGAATCAGAGTGCGACGAAAATATCTTCCCGAAGCGTTAACCTGCTGCGCAAGCCGCGCGCCGTTCGACTACTTCTTTTTTCGTCGAGCGAAGACTCTTTGACGTGAGTTACGTCAAATGAGCGGCAACCCCGATGACGTTTCGCGCCGCGCGCACCGCAACCCACCCCCGCCTAATTCGCCGACGATTAATCACGACCTTTATTAAGACACGATCGACTCGGAATGATCCAGACGGGAACCTAGACGAGCCTATCGGCGGGCTCGGATAAACGGCTGGCGGGTTATATTTTTAAAATATCGATCGCGGCACCCCGTTAATTATTTAGAGTGGCAACGCTATCTATCGCCGCCCATTTCGGCTAAGTGAAAGGTCAGAGGGGCGACGACTAAGAGGAGGTATCGTCCCGCGGATCTGCGAGAAACGGTACCTTAACTGTAACGGACGCGAATCTGAGAAAGAAGACGGGGAACGGGCGGACGGAGCGAAAGAGTGAAGAGAGAGAGACAGAGAATGAGCGTGTATGAAGGAAGGGGACGGAAAAGAGAGAGGAGCGGCCAGACAAAGACAACCCCCACCCACGGATAGATCCTCTGACGTCAGCGTTGCGCTAAGTGCAGCAAGACGCATTCGTGCTTCGCGGATATTTATTAGGGCTGCTTCTTTGAATGCGAGCGAATGCGTGCTCTTAAATCCGCGCGTCTCTATCGTCTGCCAATTCCGAGTATCTCCGTGAGAATACGCGAAATTTCAGTGGCTTTGGGACTGCCGTCTCTCTCTCTCTCTCTCTCTCACACACGCTTCGCTGAGATGCCAGCTTGAATTCCAACATTGCATTGCCTTTGGATTTTTCACTTTGAGGCTGCCGAAATTCGGCTATACGCGGGCTCCTTCCCGATGCCAGTACGTACGTGGGGTCTCTCGGAAATCGACGTTTTACCTTGGGAATCGTTACTGCTCGCGGATTCGGCAAAGCCGGCGAGTTAGCCGAAAGCCTTCGCGTTCGGTATAATAAGCGTTTATGTTTTTCCGAAACCGCGCATGCTCTGTTTCTCGGACGATTCCGAGTTTCTCGCGCGGTCCGCGCGAGGCACACGGTCGAGACAACGTCGGCCGCCTCTCTTCGAGCACGTAGCGAGCCGATTCGCTATGATACGGCAATCGAGCCACGCGCTGCGCGAGAATGAGGATTTCACAAGAATAGAGCGCAAGTAGTCCGTGCACTTTCTCTTTGCGCGCGGTCACTACTCGCGTGCTGCCTACAACACACCTCTACGAAGGCGTACAAAAACGACGGGCCGAAACTAGGCAACAGGCAGATCGTCGGGAGGATGATCGGCGAGAATCGTCGCGGCGAAATCGACGCGCGATCGGCTGCGACGAAAGTTAGGGCCCCATCAATACATACTGCGAGAAAGTCTACCTGACGTCCCAGACTTCCTCTCCTTGGCCCTCCGGCCGACCCTTTCGCGGCCGCTTACTTCGACGCCCGCCGATAAAAAACCGCAGGGCCGCGCGCAAAAGAAAAAATATTCGAAATAGTACAAGAGAATAAAAGGATTTGCCGCGGATGAGAGCGCGGCTGAAGCTAATGCTCGCTAAGCACGTACTTCTAACGCTTCTGACTTGTCACGCACGAGACCCGCCTTCCGCCAAGGGCAGTTACGTAAATCAATTACCAGACGGTTATGCAAAAATTCCCCCCCTACTTTTTCCGCACGCCGATTCCGTCCGAGCCTCTCCTTTCGCGCGCTACTTTCGTCGGCAGTGCCGACTGCCGAGCGATAAACTCGATAACCAACCCGCTCGCGCCGCTTCCCACGACGAGCAGCAGCGAGTCCATGCACCACGAGCACCGTCTAGCTTCCGTTCGGAGAGGAATCTCAGCTCATCGCGGCTCTTGCGAGCCTTTCTCAATATGCTGGAAAACTCGTTAGTGTTTGGTAAATCGAAACAAAGTTCTGACGGGAGAGTGAGCATTATGTACGCCCGACACCGCCCCCCTTCCTCCTCCTCGCCTTCGACATTTACGAGGCTTTAGCGATACCGTTAGCGCACGCGAATCGACCGGGTTACGCTTTGCTGTCCAGATCGATGCTTCATAAACAATGAAAATGAGTGAGAGAGGGGGGGAGAGAGAGAGAGAGAGAGGCTTCGCGTTCTACACGTACACGCGACTCGTTCACGTTGACAGGATGTGGAGCAGCGTGTGCAACATCGATTCTCGTCGAGAAGTGCCACGGGCCACGGCTGCTTGACATCGAATTTGCCAGTTGACATTTCCATCTAGCCGCGCGGCCAGATACACGAGCAGGCCACCGCACACAGGGCGCGCGTAATATTTATATCGGTACGGCGAGCCGCTTTGTCGGGGTCGCCGATGATTTATACCGAGGTCCCGAGGACGTCTCTCGGTTTGCGCGCCTCGAAGGGGTGCTCCGGAAGGGTGTCCCGGAAGTTACGGCCTCTGCGATGGCGCCGCGGCCGTATCCCTTGCCCCTTTTTGCCCCTTTTTCGCCCGAGGGGATAAAGTCGTACGGCAAGCCACCCCCTTCCTCGCGCGCGCGCGCGCGCGCACTCTCGCACCGACTCGCGCGCTTTTTTGCAATTTCTCAAGGCGACAGGATCAATTCCGCGGGGGCTTTTTCTGCGTCGCCCGGCGGACGCTCGTTGAGAACTGTTTCGCAAATACGCTTCCGCGTGGATGTAGGTTGCGTGGATGCATTTAATTTCTAGTACGCGAGTTGCAGGCCGTTACGTAAATAGACGGGATCGTAAACGCGTTTAATTTAATTTCGCCGGTGTACTCTTCGCGCGAGTTCGAAGCGGGTAAAGCTCTCTCTCTCTCTCTCTCTCTTTCTCTCCTGAACGTACTCCTAGGCCTTTGAAAGGCTCGTAGCTCCCGGCTATACCTATTGTGCCTAATGGATAAAACGACGCCGGCGTAAGCCGGCTTAAGCCAGGTCCGCGATCGGAGAAAGTTCAAGCGGCGCCCCCGTACGTGCCGAAAAGCCACAGTAATTTCGCCGATCGCAATTTCCTGGCGTCCTTCGGCCCCCGTTACCGCTTCCTGCGCCCTTCGTGTTTCCGCAATTATTCCGGGACGAAATTATACCTCCTGCCCGACCCCTTGCGCGCGCTCGCCCGGATGACTCCCGAGTCCCGAGTCCCGTCACATGTACTACTTCATCCTCCCTCCCTCTCTTTCTCTCTCTCTCTCTCTTTCTCCAACTCGCACGACGAAAGGCCTCGACTTATTTGCCGGGCAAAGTGGAAGATGTACTTTTTTTTACGAAGGCGGTTTACCGTTTACCAAGCGTCTACTACATTGCAGGGTAGCGTAGTTTCGACGAAGGTAAGAAGGTTACTACCGCTGCCAATGTATTCTACTTCCTCCACTTACACTTCCTCTGATTAGACACCCGTGAAGAGGGGGAGGGCGAGGAGGGGGGCGACGTTAAAAGTTTACCGAGACGTTAACCGGCCCGCGCAAATTTTATCCCGCCCGCCGACTTTACGCACTCGCCTTTAGCCCGCGAGCGTCTATCAGGAAATTGCGTTTGTGAAGTTCGCCATCGCGCGCGGCCTGCACACGCCGTGAGGTATGCTCGGCCTGAAACGGTAGCGCGGAGGCGTTGTCAGAGTCGGTGGACTTCGGGGAACTTCGCTCGGAATTGGAAGTAAATGGGAAGCTTGATGGAGGTCTGTGCGTGGGAGGGTGAAGCTAGGTAGCCCGAATTTTTTCACGGTGTCGAGTACATAATACAGAGTCGGGAGAAAAAAAGGAACAAATATACACGTCGAACGGATAACCTCCTACTTTTTTGAAGTCGGTTAAAAAATAGCAGGAATGTCTCGCGTTGGCCGGCATGCGGAAGACGCTTATCGATCGCGGACGTTCGACGATCGACGGGCCGGGCTTATCGTGAAAATCAAAAGTCACCGTGAGCATAGAGAGAGAGAGCATTATCTCGGCCGACGTACGAAAACATCGGGCGTCTGACGTCGGCGCCGTCGACGGGCATCAACATCACACGACCGCGCGAATCTCCGCTTAATCTTGTTTTTCCGCCGAAAAGGACCCCCGCTGTCCCATATTCCGTACTCGCTTTAACCTGGATCTCCTCCAAGAATCTCCGCGCTGCGCGAACTCGCCGTCGCCAGATAACTCTGGGGTGCCGGTTCCATGGGCGTAAATTCGTGTCCTCGGCCGACGCGAGCGCGCGACGTGCGAGGCTTTCGGGTGAGCAGGCCGTAATACGGGCTCTGATTCACGGAGCGGGCGGCCTTAAGGCCGTCCTGGTAGTACGAGTGACACGATGCCAGCGGCGGATAAGTTTGAAGGTCGATCGCGCCCGTTCCGCGCCATTGCTCGAATGACGACGACGGGCACAGACTCCGAACTCTCCCGGACTCTTTCGGGAGAGCGTCGCGACGGCGGCAGATTTATTGCGGAACGGGCGCTGCTTCGCCGCGCGGCCATCAAAACAGTCGGCGGAAACTGTGTCGACGTACCGTCGCCCCGGTAGAATCGGAAAAATAAGGCTGCCGTCGGCGAGGACGATGTCTGAGGAGGGACGCTCCCGGGAGGTCTGCTGGTGGTCGAACAAATTTCCTCCCGGCGTCCTTTCCGCACGGCTGCCCGGCGAGAGAGTCTGCGGCCGTTTCGTTGACAACGGAAGTAGACGGCGCCGAACTTGTCCTACTTTTCCGGCGTCGAAAGTGTTCGTATCTTTGAGAATCTCTGCTTGATGTGCGCGCGAGCGAGAGAAAAGTGGTATGGGCGACCGCTGGTCGTGGCCACTTGTGCGACGATACGATTGTCGCGCGGAAGAGAATGGCACCGGGATCCACTCTGTTTGGTGTGGACACTGCCTACGTCTCGGTGGAGCATCCAGGGCTAACCTCCAACGGTACTCGCGGAGACTTCATTACACATAATCGGAGTACCGTTCGCGTGTACCGTAGCACCGTTACTATCGCGCCTGTTGGTAGTGCGGTAGTGGTGGTCGACGGCGGCGGCGACGGCGGTAGTGGTGGCAGTAAGTGGCTTACGAAGATGTTGCGCCGCGGCAACGACAGACCGAGCCCAGACCGAGACCGTTGCCCGAAACGAGATTAACGGAGCCCGCTGAAGAAACCTCGCCGTATAACCCGTATACCGTTTTCGGCAAAAAGACGAATTCGCCCGGCACGCTCGCCGACAACTTCGTCTTTTCGCCCGTACCAAGCCCGCTGCTCCAAAACTGAAAACCTATTTACATCAGCGTAGCGTCATATATACGTCTCAGCTGCCGTCCGAATGATCCGGCGGGCGGGGCATTAAATAGTTGACGAGGTGCTCGAGGCGTTAAATCGTTCACGAGGTGCCAGGCTACTGGGACGTATCGCGTGTCCGCTCCATTCTCCCAGGACATGGCATTAACGCGCGCGCACGCACTGGCCAGCCAGTGGTGCGCGCTCGTGATGCGCTGATACGGATGCGCGCTTTGCGATTCAAATTCGTGGCCTAATGAATACATGGTACATCGTGTCTCGGTTGATTCCACTGGCAAAAATCATCTCGACCGCGAGTCAGCGGACGTTTCTTCGAGGCCCATCCCAGATCCTTCTGACGAGAACCTACCTTTGCTTTTGAAACACAGCGCGCGAAGTCTGGACGCCGAACCTCTCCGATCGAAGTGCGAAAATTTTCGCGTCTAATCGAGCGCGTAAAGGATGTCTCGTTAAATTGAATCGTCGACCTTCATCGACGCCGCTCGCCTCGTCTTACGCCGTGGCCTCCCTTCCTCCGAAGCAGCGACCCTCGTGGCTCGTTAAACCCACCGGCTCATTTCACCGCGAATTAGCGAGTGCGTCGGTACTCTCACGCTGCTTTAACGGCGCGCGGATAAAAGGACCAGCCCCGACTGCAACGGCGCGTATATAGGCAGCGATGCTCGGGCCGTGTGTAGCCGTGCGCGTCGGAAAATTCCCGTAAATCCGCGCTCGAGGAACGGTTCGCGGAATTTGGAGCGATCCGCGCTTGGCTCTTGGCCGGCGAGGATAGTTTTCCGCGCCCGTGCCTCCCGAGCCCGCCTCGCGTATTTCCAACGGCCGACGTACATTTCGTGCGCCGGATTCGAATTTCATTGTCTTTCCGAGACAATGACTCGCTTAACGCGCCTCCTGACGGTGTCCTGACCTCTCGCGCGGCACGCGTCGTTTGGCGTGGCTGGCGTTCGAGATGAACTCACAATCAGCTGTAGGGATGTTCGATTGTCTGCGAAAGAATCGATTTTCTACAAAAAAAAATCGGATCCGGCAAATCGAGTCCAAACTCGAGCATAACAAATTGTTGTAATGTTGACACCATATATATCAGTTGGTTAGGTTAAGGGTCCAGCGTTTAGAGCATATGTCACTTGAAATCTCGCATTCCAACGCTTTCGCCGAAGCGACCCCTTTTTGACCGTGCGTTCTGAGCAGCGTCTTTTCCGAACACTTTGCTCACTCTTAATTCAGACCTCCTTGCGACTAGACGTATTTTTCTCTCATAAGACCTTTAACCCTGTTGTTGGATCAGTATTCCAAAAATAAAATTGTTAAGTTTAAAGTGAAGATTTACACGAGCGTTCATTCGTTCACCCTCGACATAACACCGTGCAGATCACTCTGAAGAGATTTAGATGAAAAATACGATTTCTCATGGAATCGAATCGAGTATCGAACGTCGCTGGTCGGCCGTCGGAAAATAGAGCTTTCCGTTCGATCCTGAGGTACCGAACGAAACGGGACACGACGATCCGGTCACATCGTGCTCCCTCCCGCCCACCTGACGTTACGTAAAGCTGTTGCGCGCGGAAACACAAAGTCGAGGCTGACAAAAAAGGCCGACGGGCTGGCCGATGACTCATCGCTCCTCACGGCCAGCGGACGATAAACGCGCTCGCGCTAACGATAAACGAATAACTAGATATCTCGCTCGTCGATTGCCACCGCGAATCCTTTGTCGCCGATGGCCGCGATGAATCGCTCGCGGAACCTGTTGCGCGCCGCGCCAAGGCGTCGCGGGGAGGTCGCTCCATTATTCGGAGCGCATTTTTTATTCAACGCCGCGGCAGCTTCGATCGGCATCTTTTTGTTTGACGCTGCGCGAGCCGAATGCCGCGATAAGGCGTGCTGATCGTCCGATAAGCGGTCGGCGATGATTTTTCAAGGTGCCCACAAAAGAACCGATGCGCGAATGATATCGGGCGAGAGATAGGGGAGAAGAATGAGAGAGAGAGAGAGAGAGAGAGAGAGTGGGATGCAGCTTCAACGAGTGAATAAATATAAGCCCGATAAAGGGACCGCGAAACTTTATTGGATTTGGCGTAATGCACAGCGCGCGGGCGTATATTGTGCGCATAACTACGGAGGAGCATGTCGTTCCGTCCTGAGCCATATTCCTTCCTGAATATCGAGTGCCGTAATAAGCCCTGACCGTTCGCCGTACGTCATCGTCGAGCTCTCGAACGAAATTCAAAGGCACGAGGAGCCTTCCAATGCCGAAGAGAAGGCCGATCGGCGGGAGAAGAGGCTGAGGCATGATGCTGAAAGGATTCCGGAAAACGCAGACACCGAGTACGTCGACGTCCTCAGAACTGTCCTCAAAAGCGCCACCGACGTCGCCAGACCGATTTCTCACAGCACGCTCGCGCGAGGAATGCAAAAATTTTCTAGACTCACAAATTCGCAACCTAATCGGCTCCACAGCACTCGTTCTCTCAAGCCTTAAACTATGCTCAACGATTCTGCAGGCTCGCGTAGGCAAATAAATCCTACCTCCGACAGCGGCGGAGAGCGAAAGAAACAGAGAAGTGCGCAGGGAAGCGTGGTGCCTGGCAGGTGCCTAAAACCGAGTCGAATAAGAATAAGAGCAGTGGAAGGAAGGAAAGGACGTCGAGGGAGACAGAAGAGAAAGAGAGCGAGAGGGTTGAGACGGCCGAGCCAGTGCCCCAGGCACTAACGAAGAAAGCTTTCCGAGCGAACGGTTAACTTGCCTGGAATTTATGGCCCCCGCCGAATCGGACGTAAAACACCCACGGCGAAAAGAGGAAATCAATTCGAAAGCCCTCCCGAGTCGTTCCCGCTGAAGCGGAAGTCGCGAATCCGCCCGCCGATTCTCACTCGACTGAGGGCAGTGTGCAAGGATGGAAAAGGAAGGCGAGAGGAAAGAATGCAGAGGCAGGTTGCGCGGCCACTTCATTCGTAGCGGCCTGCACACGGTCGGCGCTAATTAAAATCAATGAAATTATCGGGACCGATCGGTCGCAAGGCCGCGACTGTTTTTAGTCGCAGCGTCTGTTCAATTATCGCCCCGCACAATGCCCGCCGATACGGCTGATGAAAAGATAAAGCCGATATGTATTATATATGCGATCGACGCACACCTTCGGCCCGATTTTGTTCAGACGCGAAATTTCATCCTAACGATCGACACCTTCCCAACAAGTTGAGCGGACAACGGATTTCGAATTTTTGAATTAATGCCGCGACGGGGAGGATGGCCGTGTCGTCTGGCTTGGTGAAATTTAATTAGTCCGGCGAGCGCGGAGGTTGGAGCGAGGACGAAAATGCAGCGGAAATTTCCTCCAGAGCGTGTCGGAAGAACTGCGCGTCCACGCCCGGGGAAGATGCAAGAGCTGGCGAGCCTGGGCGAGCGTCTCTCTGCGGTCAATTTTTCGAAGCCGCGCCGACGAATTTTCCGGCCTTTCTCAACCGAGAATAAGAGAGCGAAATGTCGCGGACGTTATCCGTGGGAATTAATTCGGGTGGTAGCAAGTCGGGCCGAAAAAAATATGGACCGCAAGGGGAGGAGGGGCGGGTCGGCTCGTTCCTTTCTGGCACCATTCACGTCCGGATATATACGTGTGTGTGTCTGTGCGTATATGTATGCGCCCCCGGGTCCTCCCTCTATATCCGCGCGGCACGCCGGAAGAGGAGCAACGCCGTGGTCCCTAACGGAAAAACGATTATCTTCACGCTCGGCTTAGCGCAGTCCCTATTTGCAAGCGCGGCCGATCCTCGTCGATGTCGTCGATGCCGCTCGGAAGGCTGCGACCAGAGGGTGAATTTCACGGACTCGCCATCTCTCAGGCTGGCAATTTTCGAATGGGCCGTCCTCGTTCTCGATGCTTCCGATTTAATCGTCTCGCCACCATTTTAGACTTCATCCTTCCGGTTTTCGAATCGTGCCAGATAGGCGCGCGGTTCGCACGTGTGTCGGCAATCGTTCGATCGTTTTACAGTCTTCGACGAGTGTCGAACATTCGAGGAGTCGAAAACTGAAGGGGCCGATTTTATAAGTAAGCGGAAAGTTCGCTTGACAATATGTCATGTCGCAAGACTCGGGAAGTTAAACGTCCTTGAACACGCTCTCACGGCACTTAACTAACTTGGTTAAATTTTTCTCTCGCCAAGTAGGTCGCCGGGATTTTAATGAACCGAATTTTAATGAAACTTCTCTCTCTCTTTCTCGCTCGCTCGGTCGCCACTGTCGGTATTAACGGGTCGAAACAAATTTCCTCGTCTACGATTAACTGGTATCGTTTAAAGTTCAGCGTCGAGTACACCGATTCTTCATGCGCCGTCGAGGGGTCGCGTTGAATTTTTCGTTAAGTCGGAATTAATACCGGCCGCGATAAGGGGGCAAGCGACGGGAATTTCTGCCTGCGAAAATAATTACAGGGACGTCCGTGAGAAGCGGAGCCTTTTTCCAAGAGTCCGGCGCGAATTCAGGTAGCCGGGGACACGTGAAATCAGAGAAGCAACGCTGTCAGGGCCCATTGCACTTGCAAGGCATCCGCTCGAGTTTGGCCGCAACAATTGTTGCGGGGCTGCATCGAATTAGCGTTAATTAAGTAACCCTAGGAAGTCTGGTCTCATGTTTATCGCGCGTCGCACGCGTGAAAGTCGAAAACGTGAATTAGCTTGCAACGATGTTTCCTAAAGTTAGAGTGGCAAGCGTTACATTTTCGAACTCTTCCGTCCCCAAGGCTTCATCCTTTCGTGTTATACCGCGTTACGTGACACGAAAATTAAGGACTCACAATCAGAGACAGAGAGAGCGTGCGAGTCGATATTGGCTATCTCGACCGATAATATCCAATTAATACGTAACAAATTCATAGAGAATGGAACAAAGGAATACGAGCGTGGTTTCTAGCGTGAGTCGAATTCAGCTTATCGCGCAAAGAAGCCTCTGCATTCGCCGACGAGCTACACATACAAGACAGAGAGAGAGAGAGAAAGAGAGAACCACGTCGATTCGTAGCTTTTACTCAATTAACAATCGTCCGCGGATAATTGGCTGGTGTACGACGAACCTCTTCAGTCTGCACAGTTGAAAGTCTCTCGCGCAGCACATCCGAAGCTCTTCTCCCGCGCTAATTAACGCGCGAGAATAGCCGCGTATAAAGAAGCGCGGAGCGAGCGAAAGTGAGACCTTTATTGTCTACGAGGAAGACTTTGATCGTACACGGCTCTCTACCATCTGCCTGCTATCTACGCCAGATCGGCGTTGGATAATCGATGAAAGCAAAGAAATGCATTCCGCCTCGTAACCGGTCCCCTCCGCCTAACATTTTCGCGGCGAGGTCGCAGGACTCAGTAAACTCACTCTCCTTCTGCCCCTACGAAAAAGTCGTCGCGGAAAGAAAGTAATTATTCGCTCGGTTTATTCGCCCGCATTTGCATATTACCGTGCGGCGGTTAAACTTTCCTTCCTCGATACTTCCGTAATTACCGGGCTAATCCGTCGGGCGATGTTCCCGAGGAAATTCAGAGTGGCCCGCGAAATGTTGCGTAAACGCGACCGATGTAGCTTTATTAGTTTCAGCCGCGGCCCGGCAGTTTATCAGATAGCCCCGACGCGGGCCCGAACTTCGACGTCTTTCCGCCGAACTCCGCGCGTGCCGAGCGAATCCCACCGAAAGCTCTGTCTCTTTATTACGTCACTCATCCAACTCTCGCGTTCCTAATTAATTCTTCGACCCTCGCGCCATCTGCGAGCGGGAGCCGTCTCGCGATGCAGTAACAGTATAACCAGTAACCGATCGCAGTCGTCCGCTTTATAGGGATTCATTCGGATTCCGTTACTCGGGCCGGCCCGCCGATTCTGCAGACTGCTCCCTTCCCATGGGAGCGAATCCTGAAGCCAGGCGTCGCGATTCGTCGAAGCGCCGGACATATATTGCTCGCCCCCTAGTCCGTGGCGTCCAGGAAGAGAAGGACACCGCGTGCCCTCCGCGGTTCGGATCGATTTGCATGAGAATTTCAGGGAACCGATCCAAATTCTCGACGTCGAAAAAAGGTGCCTCGCACCGACCCGCGCCCCGGGCCGCTGTCGGAGGTGAAGGTGAAGGAAGAAGCGGAAGAGGAGGAGGAGGAGGAGGATGAGAAGAGAAGAAGAAGGAAGGCGGCCTGGGGGAATCGATATGCTGCCGTGCCTCTCAAGTGGAGGTGTCACACGGCGTGGAGCACCAGATTCGCCCACGTCTCGACTACTCGAGTCTCTCCTGAAATAGCATGCTTTTCTTCATCGATCAGTCGTCTCGTCTGCGACCCTGCGCAACCCTCCTCCGTACCCTCCTCCTTAACCCCTTCTTCTTCTTCGCCGCCCCTCACTGCACCAACGCCTTCCCACGAAGCCAAACATCCGACGATCGGAAGCGACGGACTGTCGCGAAGTCTGCGACGCCGACGGACGTCCGCGACGACCTTGGAGGGCTCCAAATGAACGACCTTGGAGAGGAAGCTGTATGCTGCGCCCGGATTAACGTGTCGGGCGCCGGCCGCTCGAAAGAGTCCGTTTTCCAGCCCGTGTCCGCAGACCGCAGATCCGCGGATGGCTTCCAGCAGTCGTCCAAGACAAATCGACTGGCTAATGGATCGGACCGATTAGTCCCGTTTCTTAGACGCCCCGAATGGCTCTTCCGTGCCAGGGAAAACTATTCGACCGCGGTCACTATCGAGAGAGAGGAGAAACTTTCGACGCCCGACGTATTTATGAAATTATCGGATAGCGTCGTTTCGTGTCACGGAACGCGTTCGATGAAATCGATCGGTTAGCTGGGAAATTAGACTGAATCAACGGGACTTCCGAGTATGTACCGTGAGAGTGGTGCGTTGAAAAAGAAGGAACAACAGCGGCAACATGATATCGAAGCTACGATCGCAATCTCTGTACTCTGTGATGCCTCGCGGATTCGCAGGACAGGGGGACGGCTCGGTGGCAATATTTGATAAAACATCGAGTCCTGCGGTCATAAATACCAGCGTCTAGCGGGGAGCTGCCGTCTATACCGTTTATGAATATGCATCGGCCCGTTGTTTGGTCCTCGGTAAATGGCCACCCGCTCTCTAATGCATCCGTGAAACGGTTACTCTCGATTCTAACGCGTCGACATGCTAACTAGGACGAGTGGCTCCACGAGAAGAAGAAAGAGAGAGAGAGAAAACGAGCAAGAGACTCCTTTTGTTCCCACGCGATCGCGAGAAGAAAAAAGGAAGCAAGAATCGTTCTTTCTCATTACGCGGCGCGCGGCGCGGTGACGACATTTGATAAAACATGTAGTCCGCCTACTAGAAATATCGTCGTCAAAGTCTGCGGGCGCTGCATGAATATTTACGACGCCGTTCTCGGCTCCTGGCGGGAGAGATTAAAAATCTCATCACGGATATATGGCGGACCGCGGGAGAGCTGCACCAGGCTTCTCTCTCGATCGTTGTGCTCAATCGCCGTGTGACGGAGGGCAAAAATCATTTTTCCTCATTACGACGGGGGGTTAATTTCGGCCTCGAACGTGTGCCGATCTCTCTGTCTGTCTCTCTCTCTCTCTCGTGCGCGGGGCGACCGAAATCGATCGGCTTATTTAATTGATTGCCCGCTCGCCAATGTATACCCTCTCGCTCGCCGGCGATTGCCACGTCGGACGGGAGTAGTGCTCCGTAAATTTACAGAGAATTCAATTCGAACGGCGGCGCTGTGGGTAATCTGGCTTATGCTCGGCAAGCGGTACACGGGCTAGACAAAAGCCGAACCTGAGAGAGGAGGGACCTCTTGGCGCGGATCATGCCTAATTCGCAGTGTACGATGAGAGGCGATCGTATACGGTGATTCCTCCTACCAACCAAGTAATTCGAGTCGCACGTTGCTGGCTAAGGTAAAGAGGAAGAGAGAGAGAGTGTGCGTAGAGAAGGTGGATCATTCGGCTGAGACGTTAGAAGCACGTGCAGACGAAACGAAGAAAAACCGGAGTTACATAAAGTGGCCGTAATAATCCTCGTTCTCACCGCGTAACAGGCGCGTATTGTTTTCAAAGTCGGCGGGAGAAGGTGAAAAGAGGCGCGACGCACGCTGGCTCGAGACCGACGCCACAGCAGGAACCAATTCCAGCTATAGCGTCTGAACAGAAACGGTCCACTTTTAGGCCAGGTATATCCGGATGCCTGATGCACCGGACCCCACACGCTCAACCCCCGGTGACTCCGTTAGAGCGAGAGCGTGTACAGCCAAGATTGACCGGCCGATACCAGCGCGATTCGTCGATTATTCCGGGCGTATGGCCGACGTACGCCACCGTTAGGCCGGCTCTCCGATTGTCTTCTGAAACCGATCTCTGCCTCCTCCCCCGCCCAATCGAGAGTTCGTATCAATGTGCCAGCAGGCCGGAAGCCATTCAGATAATTGACGCTGGCCACCGGGCAGAAATTGTTCTACCCGCGCGCGCGCAGCACCAGCTTTCCTCTCGTTCTTCTTGCAAACTCGCACACGTCACCCGCGGCCAATAAATACGGCCGCTGCCGGAATCGCGGAATGTAAAGCAGAATGTCGGGCGACGGCGACGTTCAGCCTGGTAATTGTGACATAAAGGAAGGAAGGGGGGCGAAAAAAGGTGGTCGACGGAGCGGTCGAAGGGTGGAGTGTCCATAAAGGGAAGAGGGGCCCCAAGGAAATCCGACGCCGCGACGCTATCCACGGGAATCCACCTTTTCTTCCCTCGGCTACTCTCTGTGGGAATCTTAGTGGCGTTATAACCGTGATAATGCGAGCGTCGTGCTCGTCGTCGGGGCGGCTGTGTGTTGGGCGTCGAGAGAAGCCAGACGAGTTGCGGAAGGCAGGCAGGTCGCTCCACCGTGCCCTGCCTGTCGACTGGGCCCACCGCCGGCATAACGTGAAACGGAGTAGATGGGGAGAGGGAGAGAGAGAGAGAGAGAGAGACGGTGAGGAGAAGGGAGAAAGATGGCTATAGATGAGTGGAGATAGAGAAAAGTTCGTGCGCGGAGGGGGGAGGAATGATGCGGCCGGAGAGGAAGGAGAAAGAGAGATAATTAGGCAGATAGAGGAACAGTGGCGGGTAGGGGTGTACGCGAGAGAGGCAGAGAGAGAGAGAGAGAGGGAGGTCACGCAGATAGAAGAAAGGCCGCGCACGAATCGGAGGAGGACGGGAGACAAGAGTTGGCGGCAGGGATTAAAGCGGGAGAGAGAAAGGGCGACAAGGGAAGAATGATGCGGATAGAAGAAAGGCGGCAAGAAACGGAGAACGAGGAGGGAGGAAGAGAGAAAAGCCGGGTGGCACAGTGGTGGTGGAGGGGGGAGGGGGAAAGAATGAGGCAGATAGAGGAAACGCAGCGGGAGGGAGAGAACGAGGCGAATAGAGGAACGGCTGGTGGAACGACTGAGATAGAGAGGGCATTCGCGGAAGAGGGAGAGAGATGGGACGAGTGAACGTTGCGATCGATCGGCACTCACGAAGCAGCGGGGGTTCCTCGTATATAGACGAGTTTCTCTGCACCCTGTACCACCACCACACCCACGTTTTCCTGTTCTCTCTCTTTCTCTCTCTCTCTCTCTCTCTCTCTCTATCCCGTGTTCTCTCACATCGGTCGAGGCTCTCATTTGACTTCTTTCTCCGATCCGTTCGACTCCTCAACGGCGAACATAAGCAGCAGCATCTGTTCCCAACAGACACTCCTCGATATCCCTGGGGAATCTCCGCGGAGGTAGTTCGTGGAATGAAGTTCGAACGACTAGTCGCGGCGGCTAGAATTTATCGGGTATCATAGGGAAGAAGATCGAACCGTTCAATGGTCCACCCTGTCCTTCGAGTACAACCGAGCGCGCCTCTGCCGCACGTTCGTTTTCGACCTCCGGGAAAAGGATCCGGCAAACGCAAATTATTTCCGATTGATATTTCATGCGAGCACCTACCCCTCGCCGCGCGCCCCAGCCACTCCGAATAACTTTCCCGCGTAACTTTCGAGGGGATCCCTTCTCTTTCTCTCTCTCTCTCTCTCCTTCCCGCTCTTGCTATTGCAAATGTTCTTCTCGATGAGCGAAACTCGTAAATGGGGTTCCGAGAGACCCTTATCGGGGCTCTTATAAAAACTTCGTCATCCAGCGGAAAGAGTGAACCGCGCGCGCGGCCTCCGCTGCTTCAGCGGCCTGCCCGGGTAAACCCAGGAACAACCGAATAAACGCTCCGGATACACTTCGACGTTAGTTAGACCTGCAGCGACGGCCAGCATAATAACGATCCGATAAAGCGTGCTACGCTAATAACCAGCGATCGCGAGTCGCGAGGTCTAGAGTAAGGCGTGTGCACAGTACGTGTATCGAAGTGTCGGCTCGGGGGGTGGGGAAGTGGGGTGAGGTGGGGTGGCTATGGAGGGTGGTGGAGCGGAGTCGGGAGGTATCTCTGTTCCTCGGGGCCATACATCGCAGGCACACGCTTCTCGCGCAGGGCGAAGACGTCGATCGACGCTCGCCCCGCGCCTCGGCAAAACTTGAGAAAGGTCGGGTCTAGGTCGCGTGCTTAGATCTAAGCGCGATCGGGCCGCACCACCTCCGCCGGCGGCGCGGGGCTGCGCCACACGCCCCGCGTCGTAACATCGACTTTTAATGAAATCGCGGGCGAATAACGGCCCGCGCTATCTCGCGGCTGCTCGATGAATTTACGGCCGGCCCGCCGTCGGTCGTTCCGAAGGAACGGCCGCTCCTCGTATGTATTTATGCCGGCGAGCGGCGAGGCCCGCGCGTACAGGCTGCCTGAAAAGTCAGAATGCGGCAAAAAGCTCGTCGTCGCGCGAAGAGTGTCGAGCGAATGCCTAAATTGCGTCCTGAGTCCGGGGCGGGGGGCTTCTCTGTTTTCCAACAAGGGCCGCTACACCTTCCTTGAGATTGTCTCGAGTTTCTCGCCCTTCCGTCGGCCCCTCTTTGACGCCACGGAATTCGGGGTGCAATCACGTCGTATGAAATTTAATATCGGCGGCTTGCCGGGGCCGCGAGGGGGAGTCTATCGGATTTGCATGCGATCGCCGAAAGACGCTGTCAGCGTTCGTCAACTCGGCATAAGTAATCGATTCCGCGCTTCCCGGCTTCCCCTTTCTCTCTCTCTCTCTCTCTCTTTCTTACTCTTCTTATCTCTGGCTCGCTCGTTCTGACGATAAGTTTCCGCACCTCCAGGACCTTCACCCTCGTGCTGCCTCCGTACTGGGTTGGAAGTGTGTACTTTTTAACCGACTTCCCGACAGCGTCTCTTAAGAAATTCTTGGTTTTTTAACGCGTCTCGCGTCTAAGCTATCAATTGTGGCGTATAAGTTCTGTTAGGCTTTTTTGAAGATTTTTGGACGCTCTTTTATTTTCGGATTAAAACCGTGAGGATGCGTGGGTCGTGAAGCTGGTGCGTAAGGCGAGGCGAGTGAGTGTTGATCGAGACACACGTCCTCGGAATAATTAACCGGTCGCAACGCCTAATTCAACCAACGAACGCAAAGTGCATTCGCAGTGCATTCTTCTGGCTGGCGGGTGTTTCGAGTGCGAGTGCACTCCGCGGTCGACCGGAGAATCCGTCAACGGAACGAGCGCGCTAACAAAAACCTAGAGATCAATGAGGGTTAATGATTGTAATCTCTCGCGGAGTCCCAGAAGCACCTAGTCTTCCTCTGTCCTCTCGCTGTTGGAAGAAGAAAAAAAGAAACCAACGAGAAGAATGTCTCGAATTTAGCTGAAAAAGCCGTAGAAACGACGATACTGCCAGGCCGCGACCGACTACTGACGGGGTGTATTTAATTATTTTATTGGATTGACCGATATACGCCGAGCCACGTACATGGTCGGTCAAGTGCCAAACCGATGTAACAGTTTAGGGCCGAGAGAAGCGTGGTTCTTTTATCCGCGATCGCGAGGATCGTCGAAACAGCACTCTTGATCCTGTTACGATTGATCGAGAGATTTCGCCGTGACGGGAGGACGGGATGACGTATCAACAGATCCCAGGCTATAACGCTGGAGACTTGCCAGAAAGTGAAACCGTGCTCTTCTTCATGTCGCCCATTGCCCTAAACCGTAATTGCGCGTTGTTTCCCCAATATAGGCAACCCCACGCGCTCTCATCTCTCGTATCATTTAAAAGTCTCAGTTTCCCGAAACATACTCCGAAGCTTCGTCATTCCGATTCCTTAAGCTTAAGCCTAATAAGCGCCTGCAACATCAAAACGGCCTGTAGAGCTCGACCGGAGTCCGTTTTCTTCCCGGCGCTCCAGCCGCTTCCTTTTTCTTCGCATCGCGTCGCGCGACACTTCGACGGAAGTTTTACGGAAAACGAGCAGCTCGTACAGCCACTTTCCTGTCGCCCCGTTTCGCTTTCACGGCAATTTCACTTTACGCGCGGACGAATCGAACGGTAGAAAATTATCGCTGGCGTTAAATTCGAGCGGGACCTCGCCGCTGGCGAAGATTTGCGATCGTCCGAAAATTAATCCGAGGTGTCCGGAGGGCCTGGGAAACGTAGGAAAATCGAGGATCCTCGTGCCTCTTTCTTCGCGCGCGAGCGTTCGCACGCCGTGGGGAACGATTAAGTGGCACTCGGTTCTGCTCTTCGCTCTTTGGCGACTCTACTCCGCCCGCGTACACACACACACACACACATACACACACGCATACGCACGTCCGCGCCGGATGGCAATGCATTAGTATTTATTAACCCGAGGTCGTCCTGTAATTGGCGTAATTACGGGCGCGAGATATTCCGCGAAGACCGTGAAAATTGCCCGCGCCAACGTACGCCGGCTTTTATGCGCGCTAATCATGCCAGGGAGAGTAGGAGGGGAGGTAAAGTTCGCGTCTGGAAACGTTCGCCGTGCACACTCTTTCCCCGCGACTCTCTCTCCAACCTCGCCGGCCGGAAGTCCCGAGCTCGGAAGTTCGGAGCCGCTGTTGTTCTCAATGAGCGGACAGTGGATGGACGTCCGCGTCCGCGTCCGCTCCCGATTCGGAAGCCGTCCGACTGTCCGGCGCGGATCGTTAATGGACCACTGGCACGCCGAAACGCGGAAGCGCGCGTATTTTAATGCCTCGCCGGCGCTAACGACGGCGCCGAGGATTCCGTCACGTTTCGGCGGTGGCCAGCGATCGTCATTAAACGGCCGGCGCGGGACGACACGTCGTCGATATCCTCGCGGCGCGATCCATGTTCGAGGTGGCTAGATGGGATTTATCGATAGGACGGCGTCGAGCGACTGGCTCGATGCACACCACGGGCTCCAGTAATAATGACCCGTTTATACGACCACTCGCGGGCACATCAGCTTCAAAGCCCGCGTGAAAAAGTGCCCGCGCGTGTCTTGGTTCTCGCGCCGTAAAGCGTGCCATTTTCCGATCCGGAATGAGACGCAGAGACGCGGTCGCTGAGTGAAAGTCCAGCGGCGAAGGATTAATAGCCGGGACGTCGTCGTTTGTAAAAGTCGAGAGACCATCGCGGAAGGACTCTTTTTCTCGCTCTCATCTTTGTTCGACAGAGAAGCTCAAGAACGAACCTAACGTCCGACGATCGACAGAAGCCGAAGCGCGCACAGTTCTTCTAGTACACAGCATCCTTCTCCGGCGGCTTCCCTCGACGGACATCAAACGCTCGAGTCGTCGAAACTGTGAGAACGTTTACCTGCTGCCAGGTGTCGAGTGGACTTCGCGGAAGGGCCGCAATGCAGCGCGAGTGACCCGAGGGAGCCTTGCGGAACGTTCGTCCTGCGACTCGGATCGTTCGCTTTGTCATTTCTTTGAGAACGTTCTTCCTCGGCCTCCAGAATCCGAAGGACTCCCATTATCCTCCCCCCAGTCTCGTGGCTTTGTGCGCGCGCGGACCTTTCTGACGAGAGGCGACTTCCAGGATCGCCCCAGTTACCGATTTACTAAATCTTATTAGCCCGTCGCACCGGCTCGGCCGGAACGGAGTCCTAACCCAGAGAGTCAAACCCCCTCTACACAACTTCCGAGCACCGCGAACAATGCCTGGGTCGTTATCTCGCCCGTCGTTATTTCTGCGAAAGCGCTCTCGCACACTTCTTCTTCCCTCCGCGCTCTCCTTTTATTTTTTTCCCCCTGCTCCTTGCCGCGGGCACGCGGTATTGTGCGCCAGCAACGCGCCGTGCCAGCGGTGGCTGCGCTGGCTACCTTTCCCGTCAACCTACAACCTACAACGCGCGCGAGAGTGAGAGAGGAGCAGGTTTTATTGCGTTCCGAGGCTAGAATCGTCCTTTCTCGCACCCCAGAAAGAGAGAGAAAGAGAAAGAACGACTGTGGGGGTTGCGAGGGCGGTCTACGACTGCGTCATTACTCTCGAAGACGACGGCGAATGGAAAAGAAGCACGTACGCAGAAGAAAAGAGCCGGCTTCCCGACGGAGGCAGGAGCGATCCGAAAAAAATACGCGACTCCGAAAGTTTCGCCCGGCCGCGAATCCGGGCGAGCTTTTATCAAGATGCGAGCGAAGGCGACGTTACACGACGGCACACTCCGGGATCTAGGATCTAGAATCTGGATGATGTCCGGGGCAGCGCCGACAAAGCGCTGGACGGCGGACGCGGCGAGAGTGATTCGGCTGAAAAACGAAGCTGCAGAGAGAGAGAGAGGTTCAGCGAACCCGTGGGCCCGCGCGAGGATTATTAAATTAGTGGCATTGCGTTAGCCTCGGGAGGAAAGCGTGGTGAGCAGAGGATGTACGGGGAAAGAGAGAGGCTCGCGGAGGGCAAGACGGAGTCGGGGTCAGGGATGGACGGAGATAGGCATCGGTCAGGGCGCGGCAAGAAGGGGATTAGAGTGGGACGACGCGAGGAGAGGGGGCAGGTGGGGCGGAAGAGCGGCGGAAAGATACAAACGTGGCCCCCGCCGTGGGGTTAGTGCACGCTTCCAAGGCTTCAACACGCGATACGGGATGCCGGACGACGACGGGGTATGCCGGACATTGTCGGTCGGTCCGGTGTCCGATATTCGTCCGAGTCGTCGCGAGCGTCGATCTTTATCCGCCGGAGCCAGCCACGAACTGCTCGCAGCGAGAATCAGCGAATCAGCTGGCTGCTCTGCTTCTACGGCGAGGGCTGTTCTCGGTGGATTCAGGAACATTAGGCGGCGGTGTTGGAATTTCTGGGTTGTCGGCACTCTGAGCTTGGGGTATGGGACTTTGGTGTCGGAGAGGAAAAAGTGTGGATATAATTGAGCGTTTTGTTTCTTGATGTACTTACTAGGTCGCACTCGGCGGCAGGATTCTGATCGAGTGGAGCTCGCGGTCGTTCTATGCGGCGCATACGTGCGGAATAAATTTGGAACGCTCGCGTCGAGAGATTTGATAACGGGCGAGAGGAGCCTAGGGTAGGACCAAGTTCGACCGATATCGCAGGATCTGGTCCTTGGTTAATGCATTCGCAAGAAATGCCGAGGATTACCTCGTGGAATTAATGAGAAAGGGCATTCCACGAGGAGGATCTACCCGTGGCATCGATATGCAGTGGCCGCGCCACTTAATACGGCCATAGCTAGCCCGTGTCCATCCAGCCGTTCGCGGCGCCCGATTCCGATATCAATGAAAATCCATCAACTTTAGCCGGGAGAATATTAATGAAATACCTGCCGCCGCTCGAAACGATTTTTATAACGGATTATATTAAGGCTTTAGCAACACAGAACGCGCGACCGCTGAATCGAATTACAGCCGTCACACGAGTCGTCAGTTTTCACAGCATGCTCCGAAATAGATACCACCACTTAAACACTTACTCCTGAAATTCAATACCGCTGTCATTCGGCGACGAAAGAAGGCCACGCTTTAAAAAGCACCCATCACATTACGACTCGACAATTAATAAAAACCAAAAGCGTCCATAAAAACCCAGGATCCGTTAAAGCGTTCTTTATCCAGAAAACAACATCTTTCCCTCATTCCCTCGGCTCTTGGACGACATCAGACGAGTACCAAAAACAAACCTCGAGGTCCAGAAACAGAGTTCTAAAATTTGCAGCAGCCACCGCGATATCGGGCAAAAATAGGTTGCGAGATGTACGGATAGGATACGTTAAGAGGGCAATAATCGTCGGGTGAGAATCGATGGAGTTGGTGGGGTGGGACAGAAGACGTCACCGGGACCGGTGGGGAAGGACGGATTCGGTAAGGGTTGCCGCGAGAAAGGGCGGCGACTCGCGTTGCATCGGGCGCCGACTGCGGCAATAAACAGAGGGTTAAAGGATCGGGCAGGGGCGTAGACTCGCGGTATTTGGTTACGTGTCGGAGCCCGGCTGGCGTCGTCCCCGTCGTTATCTCTGGCCGCAGCTCGCTCCGAACGTTTCGTCTGAATAATTTGTGGTATCTCGTTGACCCATCTCGGAAAATATGTAGGAGACGTACGGCACATACAGCGAGCGGGCACCGTTCACGCGCGTACACACGTACTTGCACGCAGATAGGCGGCGAGCACGAGAGAACGACTCCTCGCCCTCTTGCCTTCTCCTTCCCGGGAACTTTGGCGCCTCCGCACCATGGAAAATGCGAGGTCGGAGAGAGACGGACGCCTGTGCGGCGCACACACACCGCCGGGCCACACCTCTTTTCAGCCGGAGATAGGCAGATCGAGCGGCCGATGAGGAGGGGGGACGGACTTCGTTTTGTGCCGCAACATTTTTACCATTTTTTCCATTCGACGCTCGTCGCGCCCACGTCCGACCGCGTCAGACGTTTTCCCACGTTCGACCGTTGCGGCGGCAGGGCGAACGCGGAAAAGCAAGCGGGGGCGGAAGGAGAAAAGCTGGCGACGACGAGTTTACCTTGATTCGGTTAGACGTCACGGCGAGAATGTCGAGGCTACGTCGCGGGATCGCTCTTTCTAACCGGGTCATTGGGGCATTCGGGTGCAGGGCGCATCCACGCGCGCCTGCATATAGAATGTGCATTTTGCGTTTGTCGACGATGTGGCCGGGGCGTGAGGGTGTGTCGCGCGCAGAGCGTATGACGAAACGGCCCGCTTTCGAAGGCGTCATTATGCTTGACGCACGATCGAGAGAATTCGAGCCGTTCGCTGATTCGCGGTCGATCTTTAACGCGACGCCTCGTGTCGCGACGCTGGGCGCCGTGCATGCGCGCGCGCTCCGCGTTAAAAGCGGCGAAGGTCAATTCCATTTCGTCGATTCGCTGGAAATTACGAGCACGCACGTGCGATGCGGGGGGTTACGCAGCGGCGGGAACGGGTTCTAAGGAACGAATGCACCGGATTCGTAGAATTCGAAGCCATCGGAGCGAAGTTACACGCGCCGCAAGTATCCATTCGGCCGAATCGTTCAAACACTGAATCCTCCACATTTCCGTAAGCATGAGAGAGAGAGAGGAGTGGGAGTACCGAGTTTACAACGTTCGTCGTAAAAACGAGGAAACGGTGCAGTCGTACGTCACAGTATGTATTGCCAATATTTCGACGGACGGCAGAAATAGTCTCGGTGCACACTTAACCCATATACATCGATAAGCGCTCTAATGCGCGCGCGCCTGCACTCTTCTGCAACCCTGACCTTAATCAGAAGAATCGCGCTGACATTCCGCGCGCAGAAGTGTCAGACGAAATTATTATTTTAACGCAACCAGCACGTTCGCCGGTGCGTGGAGAGCGCGGGAGAGAGGGACGTCGATCAATGAATTCTAAAGCAACGCGCGTGGACATGCCTGATAATCCGAGATAGCCGAAATAAACCGGACGCCGGCGGATTCGTCTCGCGTCGCTAATGAAACATCGCGCTCGCTCCCGCGACTCACATAATCGAGAGAAAAGAAGCGGCGAAAAAAAGGATCCCAGCATTAGAGACTGTGTTCGCTCGAAGACGCACCCCGCTGCCGAGTGCGCACTGCGACAGCAATTCCACATTAGAGTCGCGCCGATCGCGCGAGGGCACTGCGATACAAATTAGTGCTTTCGCATTCGGTTTCCGCTCGACGAGCGCGCGAGAGATCGATTGCGAGGGCGGGTGCGTGTTGGTGCGTTCGTCGGGCGTGTACGTGCGAATACACACGTCGACGGCTTGCGACGCCCGAATCGTTCCCCCGGGAACTGCACACCGCGTTCCCGCTGTTTTCACGAGCGATGGCCGCCCTCGATCGGCCATTAATTGCCGGTGAAATTGGTTTAAAATGGATTCACCGCGATTCGTTGAAAACGCGTCGGACCCTGCCCAGCGCTAAGTGGAATTCTGAGAATCGCACGACCCACCCACCGGCTCTGTCTCTCTGTCACCGACTCTCTCTTTCTCTCTCTCTCTCTCTGCCCCTGTCACTCTGTTATTTTCTCCCTTTTTCTCTATCTCCCCCCACCCGGCCGCCGCGGGTGCTAATTATTATTGATTGCGCGTCCGTGGCCAGGGCGACGTCGAGTGAATTTTGAGGCGAAAAGGGAGAGCAAATCGAGACACCGCGCTATCGTGTCTCGTTACTTTACCCCCCGCTTCCCGCAGGCCCCTGTCGCCTGTGATCCTTTTGAGCGGCGTCAAGTCGTCGGACGATGCATCAGGTAGCACTGGGCCTTGCGCGCGCCGGGGCTGGGTTGGTTAGCCGTAAAAAAGCGAGTATCGAATGCTACCGCATGAATAAGTCCCTTTGAAGCGAACGCGTGCCGCCCTTCTGCGTCCGCAGCCCGCGCCCGCTTAAATCCACGCCGCTCGCCCGGTCGTTTGTGAACCGTGCGTGCATTCTGCACGAGCGGGGACCAAACGCACGCGCTCGTGTGCGTTCCGGCGAACACCGCGTCTGGCCGTGCTTAACGAGCGTGATCGCATGGGCAGCAGCAGCTTTAGGGAAGTCTGCGAGACCACCGTCGCCGCCCTCGCATTTACGCGCCGGAGGTCCTCGAGTTACACGTGTCGTGGCCGGCCCCCAAGGAAATTGCGCGGGACTCTTTGACGAGGGCCATTCTTTCGGGGAGTCCTGAATTTTCCGCCTCACGCATGGCTGGTCAATCAACTGACCGGCGGCTGGGTCGGCTCGGACCCGGTCGAAGTCGCAGGCGACGGCGACTTGAGCCGCGTGATGTGTCGCGGCGCGATAGTTCGCGCCACCGGGACAATGATTTAGCGCTTTGTCGGGCCGCGAGAGCGGATTCTTGCGACCGCAGGCACCGCAAAGGGTCACGAGAGTGCCGCCAACGACCCCTCGCATCGTTCTCCTGCCACCCCCGTCGCCCGAACTGGCTTCGACCATGATTCTGGCTTCGTCGGTAATTATTTATGCCGGCTGCTGCGACTCGCGCGTACTCTCGCAGTAATTGAATGCCCGTCCGGCAGGAAACCTGACAGAATTAGAATGAAGAATACCGGGACGACGAGGGAGAAGAGAGAACTGAGAGAGAGAGAGAGAGAGAGAGAGAGGGAGAAAAGAAATGTCGGGAAAGAAGGACGGACGAGACGGGGGGAAAAAGGCCGTTTGAGACGATTAATACAGGCGTAATTGTGCCTGGCGCCGTGTGAATGCCTCGCAGCCTGCCTACTGCCGGTGTCAGGCGCCTTCACGGCACTCTTACCCAAGATTTAGTCGGCCTCAGGACGCGCAGTCCAGGTTCCTTAAATCCCTTCACTACAAATTTCTTCAACCCCCTCCCTCCCAATTATTATTACCGCCTCAAAGCAAACGTTCTCCCAGCGCGCCGCGCGCCGAGCCTAAGACAGTGTGTATTCAAAAGCGATTTATCCGCGAACGGTTGACCTATCGCTCGGCCGCTATATCTCACTCGCGAACCGCCCGCGCCTGAATCCTCCGACTAACGCCCATGCATTGTGCTTTTATTTTTCCAGATAAATCTACGCCTCATCCTTGTCAGCGGTAAGACAAAAGAGTTCCTATTCAGTCCGAGCGACTCCGCGGGTGACATAGCCCACCATGTGTTTGAAAACTGGCCGGAAGGTGGGTATACTGCTTCCTTTTATTGCGCGCCCGACGTTTCGCAGATGCACGCGGCGCGGATTGAGGCGTCGCTCGATATATCGGGGGCAGGCGAGTGGCGGGCGCGTTACTCGAGCCCAGTGTGTCCCCGGGATCAGAGATTTATGAGATCGACGCGCGGCCATTGTCGCTCTCGCCCGGCAAGCGCGCGGACGAAATCGACGCGGCATTATCGTTGACAATAACGTCCCGCTATCGCGGCGAACTTGTTAACCCCTTTGCCCGCTCGCCCGGACGCGCGGCGCACAATGCAAATTCGAAGCTTCCCGTAAAAATCGCGTCCGCTCGAGACACTCGAGTACGCCCGGAGGGAGGGGTCGCGTGAATCGCTTCATTGATGTAAAAGCGAGGTAAGGAGGGGAGGGGTGGGTTTGATACGTTGTGTACGAGTGTCGCGGATAATTTGGCCGTAAGCCAGGGACGTTCGTGTTCAGTCCTCGCGTCGTGAGGCTCAGCCCTCGCGCGGGTGTAACGAGCGTGTAAATAGAATTTCGGGGGAATCGGATTAACACTGGAACGGTCGAGCGGTCGAAATGACTGGTGTGACATTTTGCTATGATGGAGGATCGCGCGCGAAAGATTTTATTTTCGGAAATTTTTGTCTGACTTTTATCGAAATATGTGGATCATTGATGTGTGAAAGTGAAGGAAAATTTCGGAAAGTAAGGTCACTTAAGAATGTGCCGGCTTTATTATACTAAAATGTCGTCCCGTCATTTTGACCGCTCGGTAGTTCTAGCGTTGAATGGCGAACGAGCCGGGCCAAGAGTCGTCCGCCTCTTTAGTGACCCCCGAGACGGCGAGAGCGTGCTGCCCAGAATCGCCTTGTTTTCAATCTAATTAATTTCGCGGCACCATCGATTTTCGTGCGCGCCGAGTTTGAAACGGGCAGCCGCGCCGCCCGGAAAATTAATTAACGAAATTGCCGGTCGATCGACAAGCGTAATCGAGCGTTCGACTCTGTGGGACGAGTCTCGCGTTTTCGCTAATGCCTCCGACGATCGAGCCTGCGTTACGGTTACAATTCCGATTGAATCCACCCGACGAAACGTGAAACGTCGGGTCCGGTCGGCGCTTGATGCAGATTCTTGAAGAGGGTGTGTCTCGTTGCTTTCAGATTGGGCGGAGGAGGCGGTTGCCAAAGCGGAGATCCTACGGCTAATCTACCAGGGCCGTTTTCTGCACAGCAATGTCACGCTCGGCGCTCTTGGGCTTCCTTTCGGGAAAACCACGGTAATGCACCTGGTCCCGCGGGAAAATCTTCCCGAACCCAATTCTCAAGGTAATTACCGTCTTCGCACGTCGCGAGCGAGTCCTCCCTTAAAAAAATCGTCGCCACGCGGAACACATAACCTTTGTTATCACGCGAACTCCCGGGAACGCGTGCTAGGGAAAGTAGCGATAGTCCCATCCCGTGTGCCTGCTTTATACACCCTTGCAGGTATCGTGCCTAACGGCGAGTACATGCACGTGCAGCCAGATGAACCCGAAAGCTACGAATTCAGCTAACGAAACCCACGATCCAGCATCCCTACTCAAAAACCAAAAAAGAACCAACTTCTGGTCTTCCCCCCGCCCACGAACCCGTGTCCCCGACGAAAGAGAGAGTGAGCGAGAGAAAGAGAGAGAGAAAGAGCACGATCCACGGAGTCGATAAGAAAGGCGCGCTCGCGAGTACGTTTCCGGCAGGCGGAAGTGGAGAATTGAACGGAGAGAACGCTGCTAACGCGCACCCCTCCTCTTCCGTTTCTCTCGTTGCAGATCAGAGGCAAAAGAGCAAAAGCGGCGGGAGCAGTTGCTGCTCAGCTTCCTGCTGCATACTTTAGGATGCCTGCCGCCCTGGATCCTTCTCGAGGTCGTTCACAAGCGTCGCTCGCGACGTCGGCGGTGGCCAGCGTACGCGTCCCGACGGCAGAGCTGAGCCCCATGGTGGTTTCTATGGTTTTATGCTGATGTATCATTGTTAGTGGCTGAGCTCGTGAGCAGTGTAGCATAATGGGTAATGCAAAGTAAAAAGAGGTTTTCACCGTAACAGTTCTCTAATGCTCGATCATCGCCGCAAGACGACGGACGCGTTCTTCTTTTTTCGCCGATATCTCGACGGAGTGTGTCGCGGGCGTGTTGTTGGCAGGAGGAAGAGTGGACGAGGCGAGCGAGTGGCGGCAGTTGGCGCGATCGCGAGGATCGCGGCTGCCACGCGGAAGATGGCCACGGCGACGCAGGTCGGGGCCCGGTGCCGAGCGTGAGGTTGTCGAGAGTGTCCCGTGGGTTTTTTTCTTTTTTTTCGAAAAATCGCTACTGCCTGCGCGAGGACGCGCGCCGTCCTCGGTCGATTCCGCGTTCACGATCGGTATGGGAAGGATCTATGCATTCCGCTGAGCTCGCGTGCCGAGAGGACGGATCGGTGAGGGAATGTTGAGGGAAACGACCGGGGTGTGTTTCCCTTCGGCGCTTTATGTTTTTTTTCCCCCGAACGTCCGACTGTCACGAAATCGCGTTACCTAATATGATCGGCTGGACGGATGAATGAGGAACGCGTGGAGTGGAGGCGAGTGTGTTAGGAACGTAAGCGGGAGGCACGGAGATCGGGAACACTGCTCAACAATGAAAAGAAACAGACACGGAAAGTATGCTCTCTGGACGAAACGGCGCTACAATGCTTAGAAACTCAACCACTATCCGACTACCGCAGCGTTATAATATTAATAATAATAATAATGATGATAATACTACTAATAATAATAAAAATAATAATTATTATTATGTAGATGGAAATCGTACGGTTGTTCGTGTATATGTGTGTGTACGGATGAGTGCGGCGAGTGATCTCGTGAGTGAAAGAGAAAGAAAGAGGGTGAGAATGGTGGAGCGAGAGAGTGTGCGAAAGTAAATTTATGTTGTGATATGCAGGTAGTGAATATATTATATACATACTATTATTAAAATTATATTATATATAAATAAATATATAAATATATAAATATATATAAAATGGTATGAGAAATATGTTGACACACGGTTAAACTCTCATACGATAGACTTTATTATCATGAATTTAAAGTAATATTACGATGCCACTTGGAGAGTTTAGTATTCTGGATAAAAATTGGAAAAAAAAAGAGGCAGGAAAGCAAACGGAAGGCAAGAGGGGGAGTGATAGAGATACAGAGAGAAAGAAGGAAAGAGAGACACAGAGAGAACAAGGTTGAGATAAAACTAGCTAGAGAGGAAGATAAAGGCAGAAGGAAAGGAGAGGAAAGTGAAAGAAAACATTGGATCTCTGATGATAGTTACGATCGAATAAAAACTCAAATATATTTCCTGTTAGCACCATCTTTTCCCTCCACCCTTAACCCCCCCCCCCCCCCCCCATACGACCTTAACCCCCCCCCCCCCATACGACCTTAACCCCCCCCCCCCCCCCCCCCCCCCAACTTCCTCGACTCTGAATTCTCTTCGTGTCCTCTACCGCCCGTCCATTCTCATCAGTTGGGCCTAGAGCTTCACTTTTAACACGAGACCCAATGAGACTCCTCCATCGAAATTATGAATGTATAATTAACCCGTCGAATTATTATCGAATCGAATATAGTTATTAGGTCCAACCAAAACCGTTTACGAGATACGTTGTAGCTTATTCTCTCTACATACTCTAAAAACTACTATGCTACTTGTACTGTACTATTACTAAAACTACTACTATTACTACTACTACCAACACTACTACTACTACCACTACTACTACTACTACTACTACTATTACTATAACTATTACTGCAACTACTACTACTACCACTACTACTACTACTACTACTACTACTACTATTACTCTCTTACCAATGCATAACCCGTGTATATATATAATGTTCTTACGTAGAGGAAGACTCATCAAAATTAACGACTACAAGATAATTTAATTTATTTCTCTTAACATTCACCTCCCAACGAAACTATCATGCGTATTTAAGATCATCCGGTACCGAGCCGGACTCATCAACCTATCGTCAGATTTGCATTGAGATTGTCCATTATCATGGTCCGTGATCGATAAAAATGTTTCGACTCAGACATATCACTTCCCCGCATCCAATTGAAAGCCTTCATGCGATTTAGTGGCGAACGCTGTTAGAGGCACGCGTCGACGTCTATTTCTGCAGTGCGAAAATAAAAAAAAACAAGCCCAGCCGAGGCCTATCAATTATTTCGGAACAATGGCAAAGATAAAACGCCCGAACGATGATAATTTGTGTCCTTTCGCGACCGTTGGAAAGGTGCAACAACGCGTGTGGAGAGTGCTTTTAACAAACGATCGCTTTAAAAGGCCGGCGAGATATCGGGTCACACTCGTTTAATCCGGCCCGCCGCTTTTAATTCGAATCCGAAACGTGAACATATAAATTAGCAATGCGACGAGTGTGTGCGGTAATGAAAAGGCACCGATACGATTTGATCAGCAACTGAACTAAGTACCAAACGCGCCCGCGATATATCTCAAATTTACAGTTGGACAATACGTATGTACATATTATCGGTTTATGGGACTGGCTTGTGTACAGTGCTTTCATTACGGCAATTTCATTTTCCGTTGCGCTCGCCTATATACATATACACATACACATCTCTCTCTCCCTGTACACGCAACATACACACACGTTCACACTCATAGATATATATATATATATATACATATATAGTATTGTTATCCGTTATTGGTTGGAAAATCCCACAGATAGCCATTACCGTAATTCGTTCATCGTTTCTTCTTTTTATTCATTCGTTCGTCACGTCGTTCTTTTCCTTTTTTAAACTACTCTTAAGATATAGATTTACGAATAAATGATGTTTATAGGATAAACGACAAAAAAATTGTTTAGCGTATAAGTTTTAAGAGTTGCGAATAAACACATCACACAGATACATGGACTATCAAAACGAAAACCAGTATACAAAAAAAAAAGAAGAAAAGAGAGAAAAAAAACAATAAGAACAAACGGGCGAATAGAGAAAAATCGTAGTCTCATCGTGAATGCTACTAAACGGAGTAACGGCGGAAGTTGGTCATAATTTTGTTGTTAGCTTTCCGTTGTTTTGTATGTCCACCTCCAAGCGAATAATTAAGCCGTAACGAATAGCTGAATTTGCGTGTTCCGATGTCGCTTTTACGTGTGTACGCGTACACAGGCATTTATATAAAACGCATCATCGTATTAAATTAAATGTACACGAATCATCCACCCTGTCGAAGAAGGAAATGAAAGAGCTGAGCGACAATTGGAACGTGAAGCGGTGTTAGCGTCAAATTTATCTGTAAAACGAACGCGACCGGTGCGTCCGAGATTGCGAAGTTGCTTTGAAAAATTCGGGAATTATGCGGGAGTTGCGTTTCAACCACTTTGTTTAACGGGAAGCAAAACAAGCACTCGTCGCGGCGAGAATGATAGTATTATTTCGGAACGAGCGAAATATTGGAGAACGCTCGAAATGCAGAGGAGAAAGCATGTTTTTCGAGTGTTGTTCTCTGTACCTGTATTATTAATCTATTGTTTTAACGGTACCTTATGTATATGATCTCAGATAGGCGTTAAATGCGTTATTATCAGTAAAAAGAAAAAAAAGGAAACAAGAGAAACAAATGGACAATTATGTGCCGATTAGCAGTATGAAAGCCCAGCGATAAAACCGACACGATGTATCGTGTAGAACACATATGCCTGACCCTCTTTGCTGTTCAAACGGACGATTTTAAATAAGATTAGCGTTTTTAAAGGCAGAAACAAAAGGGGATACTGAGAAACAACATAGACTCACACACATACACGATCTATAAAGAATACTTACTACACGTCATATCAAAATTACTAGCTGATAAGGATGAAGATATAGAATTATTTGTACACGTGTGCAACGTATATGGGAAATCTGATTCTTTACTGGCATAAAACTATAAATAATTTACCAGTAAGCTTGCGACAGAGGATGCCCAGAACTATAGGTAGCTTGCTAATTATTCTAGAGCAAAGTGAATGCGGTCCGGCTTGATCACCGGCACCCGTTGAAAGAATACACGCGCCAAATTATGATTCTCGCGTTTCGGCACTCTCAAGCGAACGACAATTCCGTCACCCTCATACCCGGACTTCGACGAAGCGACAGCGTGTCGTTCGTCGCTGCGAATAGTTTCCCAAATCATTATCTATGCGGCAGACGGTGAGAACGGAATCGATTCACTTTGCACGTGAGACAGGCGCATAGGCATGGGCATATATCTTCCTTTCAAGTGAAATACCTATTTTTTCTATAGTCACTCGAGTTTATAACATTTGAGAGAAAGATGGAGAGAAAGAGAGAGCGAGAGAGAGCGAGAGAGAGAGAGAACGAGAGAAAGAGATAATGAGATAATAAATTCGTCCGGCGACATAGAAATGAGGGAACGCCGATCGCTAGAGAATTTTCGAAAGGAAATGCAGTGCGTGTCATTCATGATAAATGTATTATGTGAGTGAATCATTCGAAATGTCACGAGTATTATAGCGAGACACGAACGAACGGCAAAATAAAGGAACACGAGGTGTATTTAGGTATCCGTGAATTACTTTCATTGCATGGAGCGATTCGATGAAGGAGGAGGGCAGTGTAAAACGGACTTGCGACTAAATCTGGAACAGCCGTACAAAAGAGCATCGATTCTTTTCTTAACGAATGCGTATCGTTTCTTTCGCAAGAGATATCCTAAAGTTTCAGTTGACGAAATGTCTCTATCGTTTCCACTGTTCAATTTGCAACACCGTCGTAATGACTGAGAGAGATGGGGGGAAATTCAAGTAAACGAAACTCTCACGAATAAAAGAGCCTCAACTGAAACATCTACACAGTTTTAAAAAAAAAAGAAATGTACAAAGAATTATAGTTTTATAAAAAGAAAGCGAAAAGAAGATTGGTATGTACATATAATTTATCTCTGATCCGTGCGTGTCGAACTTTGTATACTAATCAACACAGACTGGTTTCAAAGTGGAAAGAAAGAAAAAAACCTCACGTTATTTTCGAAGGACTCTCGCTAGTTATCCCGAATGGTGTAAAAGAAGAGAAGCGCGCAGGAAGAGAAAGAGAAAACGCGTACAATTTGTACCTTCGACCCTTTCCGTTCGTCGATATAATAACTACGTATTTTTGTAGTCAGCAAACTATTTGTAATAACGCGGTAATATTACTGAGGATTAAAAACGCACCGTTTTTTAAAAAAAAAAAAAGGAAGAAGCGAACCTTAACGAGAACTTTACCGTTTCGAATTGGTTGTATCCCTTGTATGTAACGTTTACCCGGTAATCGTTAGGAATCAAAGCACGATCAAGTGAATCATCGATTTAATTAGGCGACGCTCATTGGGTGTGCACTTAATAAGGGAAGGCGTATCGCGATATCAAGAACATTCCTTCTCCGATCTTTGCAATGTGTCATTTTGTCGAAAACTCTGCAGCGCGTTCTTCGCTTCGAATACAGACTCCTTACAAAAGACGCGCGAGCGCGGTATCGGGCGAGCAAGGAGAAACAATTGTAAATTCGTCAGACGTACAGAAAAGATACAAACTGACAAGGTAAAAGAAAGAAAAAAGGCGAAAACACGAAAAGAGGAAAGAGAGAGAGGGCGAGTGACCGGTGGCGCTCGATCGATCTAACGAAAGCAAAAAAAGGAAAGAAAAAGAAACGAGACGGCCGACGGCGAGTTTTTTCAACTGGCCGCGTCCCCGCAAGGACTACACTCGACATATTTTGCTACGTTCCGAAGGAAAGCCCCGTGTTCAAATCCAATCGCCAGTCGGTTTCACGCGCGACACAGCAGGGAAAATCATCCGCACCGATACATTTTCGAAAACGACATTTCATTCGAACTCGCGAGACAAAAAAGAGCACACACACACACACCCACACACACACATACAGACATGAATCGGAGCACGTGATGCGACGAGAGCGAAGGATCGTACAGCAGACGAGGCGTGCTCGATGCACACACACAGAACGGATAACGACAGCGATCGACACGGTTGCACGACGATTATCGACTCCCTCTGTATGAAATCTTACACCACCGTTTTTTTTTTATCTTCTTTTTTTATCCCTGAAATTGTAAATGCGTGGCCTACATCCTGCGAGTTGTTGTCGTACATAATCGAGAGACCATGTGCACGGAAATGTGAGACGGCAAGCGAATGATGATTGTGCAAACAAAACGAATTGTTAAACGTCTAATAGCGCCAGAAGAACGTTCGCGGCGAGAGCTAATGAGCATGGTGGACATGGCCGGATTATATTGGACTTCAAAACGATTACAAAATGTCAAAACGCGTTGGTTTACGTCAATGTTTGTCTTTAGATAATAAATGTGGTACGAGTTAACACACGATCATTTTATGCCGATCAAGCGAACATTGCGTCTCCTTGGCGTTCTGTGCTTTTAGCGTGTGCGTCTTCGTTTGTTAGGGCCAAAATTTGTTACGTTTAATTTTAGGGATGTACCTTTTATCGATACTTGGTACAGCTTATTTATATGCGCGCGCGACCCCGCTGATTGCCGTTTCCGCGCATATAAATAACGGACGAACAAACAAATACTTGAATTGCGTTTCGTGCTACTATGTCGTAGGCGACATTCACATTGTAAATAGAGCAATTAATATTTCGATTGACTAGTAAATGTTCTAGACTCCCTTCGAGAGAATTTAATTAAATGGAAGTTAACGTTGAACCTATGAGTTCTTTATTGTTTCCGAGCTATTTCGCCAAGAGAAATTTCGTTCGCCGCACTGTGGCACGGTAGGGATAATTGACGATTCGAAAACAGTTGCATCGCGTCGATCGCTTTGAACGCGATCGACGGATGTGATCAACCTAACACACAAACGCGCGCGCGGACCATGCCACACTGTGACGAATATCAAAAAAGTCTAATTCTTAATCGAAAGAGAAGATATTAATATTAGTGTTACGTTGTACACCTCATTTGTAAATATTAGACCATATTTTTGTCTTTAATGTAAAATCAACGACGATTTTAACTGCAACTAATGGCTTAGTTCTTAGTACATAAAACAAAGAATAAAGTTAAAGACATAATAGGATTGTTGTGGTGTTATTATTTATCAGTGCTCGAACTTTCCACCATATTGAATCTTAAACACTCACCGATCCACCATCGGCAACGCACCTGCTTCTATTCTCTTTCTCCACATCGGCTCCGTAATTTGTCTTCTCGAATCGCGCAGTACGTTCTCCAGTACGCAAGCACTTCGTCAAAGGATGCCTCGAACCACTAATTGCAATTAAACAAAAACTGACTGTCAAATTATTCAACCCACGCACGACGAAACTCGAACCGGATTTTCAAAGAAACATTTGACGACCGCCGGCACAGTTCAAACAGGTCTAGACTCTAGACCATTGATTAAAAAGTGCATGATACTAGTGGCGCCGACTATAGGACATGACGGGAACTAAGGTATACTATTTGTGTTGTTACGTATCCTGTCTTTTTCAATTTAAATAATACATCGATTTTAATGAAATACTGAAACCTACGTAACAAAGACTAATTATTGCATATTCGTGTGAATTAAGTAGGCAGACTTTGATGTTACTTTAGATGTATGTAAAAATTAGAAAGTTGTTAGAGCGACATCTGAAAGTTGGAGAAGCAGTTCGTTAGTCAGATTTCATAGAAGGCTGTCGATAAATTTCTGCTCTTCTATGTGCCCTGCGCATTCAATGATCAAAACTTGACTGTGTACTTTGGTGTACTTGGAAATGGAAACATGATTCATCCTGAAGTACTCCTGTCAATGTCGTGATTTTTGCGTTAACCTCGTAAACGAGACCGCATGAATCAGCCTTGAAAAGACGATTGCATTACGAATACACAGAGCTCGACGAACGATTAGATAATCCTGGGCAATTTTTGATACGCGACACGTATCTGCGTTACACAGGTTGGTCTGTCAATCTCATATATATCACATATTGCTAAAATAAAACTTTGACGTTGCGGCATTTATAACTGTACTTTTGCATTTGTGTTTATTATATTGTACCCGTTAACAGACCGATATTTCACGAAACGTAGCAGGTACCAGCGTGAAGATTTTCTTTTACAGAACCATGGAGTGGTTGTTCGGGAAGCGCATTACTCCTGAGGAGATGCTCAGAAAGAATCAGCGCGCATTGAACAAGGCAATGCGTGATCTGGATAGGGAGAGAATGAGAATGGAGCAGCAGGAAAAGAAAATCATTGTAGATATAAAGAAGTTGGCCAAGGATGGGCAAATGGTAATGACAGAATATTCCTTTATCGTACAGAATCAAAAAGTACCAGTGACTGTTTCCCCTATCAGGACGCTGTCAAAATCATGGCCAAAGACCTGGTGAGGACACGGCGGTATGCGAAGAAATTCATGCTGATGAAGGCAAACATTCAGGCAGTCTCCTTGAAAATTCAAACTCTAAGATCCCAGAACACTATGGCACAAGCCATGAGAGGAGTTACAAAAGCAATGCAGAGTATGAATAAGTAAGTTCCAGGATTAATCCAATCACCGAAAATAATGAATGATTTTTATTGTTACTCATTCACTATTAATTACTTGACAGACAATTAAATCTACCTCAAATACAGAAGATCCTGCAAGAATTTGAAAAGCAGTCTGAGATAATGGATATGAAAGAGGAAATTATGAATGATGCCATTGATGATGCAATGGAAGATGAGGGAGACGAGGAAGAAAGGTATGCTCATTGTACCACATTGCTTGATGAGGAAGACTAAGTCATACTTAAATTTATGTTCCGTTGCAGTGACCAAGTGGTCGCCCAAGTCCTGGACGAATTAGGCCTTCAACTGACTGACCAACTTTCCGGCCTACCTCAAGCTTCCGGTTCGTTAAGTGTTCCTGGATCGAAACAAGCAATTTCGACAGCTGCAGGTGGCGATGACAATGGTCATCTGGCCGATGCCGACGCCGACTTACAAGCTAGACTCGAGAATTTAAGACGGGAATAACGCCGTAGCTTTTTCCATTGTCGAAGAGTGCGAAATTCCAACACAACCAATGCTTGCGAGCTTTTTCGAACGGAGATGTTCATTTGCGAGGAAGCAAGGACATGTTTACAAAATGGCGGTGCAATCACGAATTACCCGCGAAATATTGTTAATCCACAGAATTCCGTTGTGTAGCTTAACGATTGTGAGTTCAGCGCTTGTTCGAGCACCTTATTAGTGTAGTCCATCGCAATGCAACAAGCTGCAGCGGGAGAAACACTTTTTCATTCGAGATGCGTTATTACTACACGGATAAAGCGAAAATATGTACACTTATTTTGTATATTTTAATATTAACGAATAATGTATAATAAACGATCTAAGAAACCGTTAAGGATATTTACCGATTGTAATAAATTGTGTTAAGCAGTTCGTTTGTGTGGTTCTTATTCGCCAGAGAGCGCCATGACGGAATTCCCGTGAAAATGCTTATTACCGTTCTGCTATGCGCATTTGTATATGCAGGACACCAATGGCGTGCACAAATGTTAGTATACAGAAAAATACTCAAATAGTTGACACAATAATGGAAGTGAAGTTGTGATTTAGCTTAAAAGAAGAGCAACAAAATATTGAAGGAACAAATAAATTGCCTTAATAATTTATGCATCGTCAAGCTCGCTATAGTTCTCTGATTATACGATTACCGCGGTGATTAAACATTATCGAGTAAATTGACTCGATTCAAAATTGGCCTTATAATTTAGCGTCTTAATTTGTTACGATGGAAAATAAAGGATGTAATAACTTCATTAGTTACGTGGGTTTCGAGGAACACGAAATGGAGGTGAGTACGGCACGCACGGACAACGCAAGACTCGCATATACTGCATACTTGCGAGCATGTAAACATTTGGACTTAACCTGCCTACTCGTGATGCACTCTGCGTCAATGTTTTTCATCGTTCCTTTTTCCCCGGCGTACAGCCACTAGGTTCTAGTCGGCGTAGCTCATTAAGTGAAACAAATATCAAATTATTGCCTGGAGAAGTGCTTATTGCTGAGGCACAAAGTGTTCTTATGTTTTCCCCGGTTGGTGATTTAAAGCAAGGTATATCTGGTGTGTTATCAGTTACAAATTTTAAACTTGCTTTTATCACCACCAATGATACAAGCGGAGATGTAAGTTTCTCATTGATAGAGTAAGGTATTGTAAAACTGCGTGCGATGATATAATCTATGTGAACTTTTAGGATGGTACGCATCAACAGAATAATCTCTATGGCTATACAGAGACATGTTTAACTAACATTGATGACATTTATTTAATATTAAGTGATAAAAAAAGAAGGTTGGCACCTGGCCTTGCAGTGCCATCGAAAGTAAAAGAAATATTCATTATCTGTAAGGTATGTAAAATATATTTATTATTATTGTCAAGTCATCCAAACTCCAAATCTTGCCTTATTAATATCACTGTTATACAATGGGTTTTAGAATTTAAGGACATGGTCTTTCTCCTTCAAATTTTCACCTATCGGACATGGAAAAATTCTTCTGACCACATTGTTGCATCATGCCTTCCCTAGTAGACAGCATCTGTTATTTGCATATGATTACAAGTCAGTATTTATGCATTAAGATAAATCACTTTATGTCAAGGAGTACTGAAGAGAATGTGATAGCTGATAAGGTATAAAGAAATATGAAGTACAAATACACTGTTGTACAAAGCTGACAATATTGATTGCAGAGAGGTGTACTACAGTAGTCTTGATAAACGCGTGCACCTTTTCCGCAACATCGCCGACTGGAAACACGAAATTGAACGAACAATGAGCAGTGGCGCGATCAGGAAAAGATGGAGACTGTCCTATGCCAATCACAAGTTTCAACTTTGCCCCACGTACGGATCGAGTTTTTCAGAGTTTGAATTGCTTTAACAAAAACACACAACTTGATGAAGTTTTTGTTATAGCTTATCGCAGTATATAGTTGTACCAGCATCAGTCTCCGACAAACAGTTGGTCGAGGCAGCAAAACACTTCCAAGGAAATCGACCACCGGTCTGGTCCTGGGCAAATTCTCAGGGTGCTGCATTGGTCAGAATGTCGGAATTGCTGACCACAGTGACTGAGAGCAAACAAGAGAACATTATGTTCGAGAACGTTCGCAAGAGTCATCCGCAAAAAGTGCCGCCGGTTGTTATTGAGTTAAATAAAGGCATAACCGTGAAGCACATCGCATCTGGATTTAACAAATTTGTTAATCTTTGTGCGCCTGGTAGGATTCTGAGTCACAGTGTTTGCGAGACAGATCGATAGGGAGGTTTGATGTGAATACATTGGTTCCAGAGAATATCAGACAATTTTGGGAACAAGATAATAATTTCTACTCGTTGCTCGAGGGTACGAAATGGCTCAGATATCTATCGTATTGTTTGCAAAAAGCTGTTGAGGCTTGCGACCATCTTAGTTTAGGGTTCTCTGTAATATTGCAAGGTAAATTTAGATACACTTTCCCGAAATATTTTGCTGCGACGTATTGTATCATCGTGAGACTGTACGATTTGCAGAAGGTGCTGGGAGGGATCTATGCTGCATTGTGTCGAGTCTGACACAATTGTTGCTCGATCCTTACTTCCGTACGATTACAGGATTCCAGTGTCTGCTACAGAAAGAGTGGGTAGCAGCTGGACATCCGTTTTGTGATAGATTAGGGCATATTGTACAAAGCACTTCGGAAAAGGTACGTGACGAACTTTTATCAAACCACGACCCGTCATAACGATTGGTAATTGTATCATTATAGTCACCCTTATTCCTTCTCTACCTCGACTGCGTGTGGCAATTGTGCCAACAATTCCCAGCGGACTTTGAGTTCACGGAAACGTACCTGACGACATTGTGGGACACAGCGCATGTTTCAGTCTTCGATACGTTCATCTTTAACTGCGAAAGAGATCGTGACGTCGCTGCAACAGTAATTATAGAAATCATTGAAAAAATTCATTCAAAGAGCATAGGCACAAAGATTTATCGTTTTCTAGGATCCGAACAATCCGCTCGTGTTACGTAGTGTTTGGGATTGGAGGGAACAATTTCACGAACAGGACATACTGCTGTTTTACAATCCGCTGTACGCCTCTCCTACATCAGATGAAAAAGTTATCATGAAACCAGTTTATAAAATCCCGTGTTTGGAAATCTGGGCTCAGTGCTATTTTCGCTGGGTTCCGCCGCTGGAAATTCGTAACGGTGGAAATAGTCACATTGAACTTCACACGAGGCTGCTTCAGAATGATATTAACCGGTGCAAAATCAGCTTGAACAGATCCTGCGAAAGTCCTGTAGATAAAATTACTACGTATTTGGTGCAAATGAATATAGACAGTTTTTATCCGTTCACCCACAAGAAATCCGGAAACACAGTTAGCACTCCGATTATGAACAGCTCTATACTGACGACGGAGAGTTTGTTAGACGCACAATCTTTGATTACAGCAGCTGACTGATTATGCTAGAATAATATGTATACTTTTGTTTATTACGATCGATTCGAACTATTCGAAGTTATCGAAGCGAAAAGATCGACCTGTAGATCTTGTACTTGTAGATAACTGTATGTATAAGAGATCTGTGCAGATTTAACTCGTGGAAAATATTCTCGCGCAACAAAAGTTCTTGCGTTAATTTTAATGGTGTAAAGGCTGCTAATACGGATAAGTGTTGCATTCGTAAATTGATCATAAATTATGTCTGTGCTGTATCAATTTATACAGCAATATTTTGATAAAATAAGATGAGGACTAACAAAAGGATGATATATATTTTATAAACTGTGAGTATTAACATAGGGCGAGAATTGCAGTAGGTCGTAATTTTCCATTTTTTACGATAGAGAATTGCGGGAAGAGCTTTATTATTGTATTATATTTCCTTAGCTATATTTTCGCGATATTTAGTTGCCGAATGTTAACAAAGTTTCGAAAACAATTTGGTGCACAATATTATTTCACCTGGAATAATGATGTTACGCGCCATAATACTATTCGAACAAACTCGTTCATTTTAATAAAATGTATAAAAATCAAATTACTGATATACCTTATCAACAATCCTAAATAACAAACACGAAAGGAGAACTTACATCGCAGTCAATATTAATATGTGCAAGAAATTTTATTTGCAAATATATTCATATAAAACTTCCACCTGGCCAGTTTAATTCATATTTAAATTAAAAGTTTAAGTATACGTATCCTCTAGGCACGCCTTTTAATGTGTTTATTCGTGAAAATGCATAGGGAAATAAACAATGCATGGACAATGTGAAATGGTTTGCACAAAGGACAAGTGGGGCGGCAGGAAAGTTTAAAACCTAAGGAAAACTCGAAGCAATTAGTAATTATAGCGTTTGAACGGAAAGAATCTAGTCTTTCATGGACTCTTCTGACACTTGACTGGGTGGTGCCGGTTCATTATCCTTCTTCTTTTTGCTGCCGGAAACAATATCGTCGATTCTCAACAGAAGAATCGCCGTCTCTATCGCGGTCTTGTATGTCTGCAACTTGACTGAGAGTGGCTCCCAAATCCCGCGTTCCTTCATGTCAACCAACTGGCCTGTTTCACCATCTATTCCCCAGGTCATTCCCTCGGTTGCGTGCTTCGCACGAAGTGCCGTTAAGGTGCGGATCGTATTTGCACCGCAGTTTTGTGCCAGGGTCCTTGGGATGATTTCTAGGGCCTGGGCAATTGCTTTGTATGGCCATTGTTCAACGCCGGCTAAACCCACAGCTTTTTCCGCCAGAAGACGAGACACAGCCATCTCTACCGCTCCACCGCCTGAAAGAAAGTGCAAGTCGATTAACGCCTTAATTTGTAAGAGACAAGAGCTTTAATGAATATTTTGGTCAGGTAAGATATTACCTGGCAACAGCTTGGGCTCGAGGAGAAGATTTCTTGCAACATGAAGGGCATCCTGCAAGTTTCTCTCAGTTTCATTTAATATATCCTTGCTCGCTCCTCTGAGGATTATTGTGCAGGCCTTAGGATTCTTGCATTCCGTGATAAAACAGAAGTATTCATCTCCAAGTTTCTTGACCTCAAACAGTCCTGCCCCTGTACCAACGTCTTCTTCTTTAATTTCCTCTGTACGATTAACGACGGTTGCACCACAGGCTCTAGCTACTCTGTTCAAATCGCTCTTTCTTAATCTACGAATGGCCGAAATTCCAGCTTTCACCAAATAGTGCTGAGCTAAGTCAGAGACACCCTTCTCTGTGATAACGACGTCTGGCTTGACTGAGATGATGTCTTCACATATCTTCTTAACATGCTCCTCTTCTAGTTCCAGAATTCTTGTAAAATCTGTGTCCTTAAGGATCTCAATGTTTGTCTGGGATTCACCCTTTTTGTATTCCAGAGGACAATCAAGAAGAATTATTCTGGGATTTTTTATATAGCGTTTCATCTTTGGATGAGTCACATCCTTATTAACCATAACTCCCATAAGAACAACACTATCCTCAATTGTCTCACCTGGAATCTTCTCTACCTTCGCATAACGTTTAATATCAATCTCTCTTCTACCATTCTCTTCCAACATAACTGTATGTACAGCATCAAGTGCAATTTGACAAGCCAAGTCAGACCAACGACCAATGAACTTTGTACCAATGCAAGACTTCACAACCTGAATCAACTTGCTCCTATCGCCACAATCTAAGTCTATACTGATCTGGTCTGTGAGAATTGTAACCATATCCTCCAAAGCTTGCCTATAAGCTCTGATTATTACTGTCGGATGCATTCCTTGCTCCAAGAACGGTTCTGCAGTTGCCAGAATTTCCCCAGCTAATACAATGACTGAAGTAGTGCCATCACCAACTTCCTCGTCCTGCGTGCGTGCAATCTCGATCATTGATTTTCCCGCAGGATGTTGGACAGTTATCTCTCTGAGTATGGCATTTCCATCATTGGTCATCACAATCCCACCCATCGGATCCATCAACATCTTCAGCATGGCCTGTGGTCCAAGACATGTTCTAATAACATCTGCTATCGCCTTGAAAAAGAAACAGTTGTCAGCACACGTATATTCAACATTTCATCGAAAATAGGCTGAAATCAGTCGAATGAGGAGACATTTCTCCGTGAAAGGCACACGTGGGCGTGCCGGCGAACAATTCCATAAAAGGCAAGCCATTCTACGCAATGCGATCGCCGCAAATCTTACCTTTCCGGCCTGTATATTTTCCTTCTGCACTTTCCTACCCGTATCCCTCTTCGTGTTAGGACCTGCAATTATCAAAGCGCACGACATCGTCAATTAAACGAAAAGGCTCTTTCGCCGAAATCGCGTGACAAACAAACGCATGTCGAAAGTTCTTTTATTCCTCCTCGTAACTTACTGAGTACCACAATCGGACCGGCGTTGGGACGAAACATCGTGCGACTGTTTTATCGTCTACCTGACAGACTATCTCAGCGCAGCTTTTGCGAAAGAAAATTAATTTTCACCGTTACGATTATTGATAGCTCCGAATTGTAAAAATCGAGAAGCGACTGCCGAGATCGTCGAACGCTAGATTAGTAAGATGGGAAAGTTTGCCGCTGAGACGTCCATGCCCTGTCGAAAGAGGCGCCACCGTGGGACATCTTCACATTACTTTACATTACAATTGATTACAATCATTTCGCCATTTTAATCGTGTCAGAAATAAGAATATAAATAAATTATTACTTCCCTGAATGCGATAAACAATTATATATTAGGAGTTGTCAAAGCAGTTGTCATTTCGGTCTTCGAAGTATGGTTTGAAATTCGTATAACGCGTCGCACTCGTTTCGTATGTACATAATATTGCATAATTGCTTCATAAATTTAAATCTAAACGAATTATCATTTTAGTAAAGCGTATTGTCTTTAAAAACGAACAAACAAGAGATGACCAATCAACATCCTCGTGACTGTGCGCACGTGCATACCACTTTTACCTTTCACGTAGTGACAGTGGTTTGATTTTTCACATGGTTGACAATAGTCCGAGCCTTTTGCTCCGCGTTAAAATTCGTTAAGTTTAATAACTAGAGTACAGTCTCGAAGATGTCGAGGATGCAACCACATTACGTTGAGAGGCCCCCGGATCCTCCAGAAATTAAATGGGCAATAGATTTACTGGCACCCGACCTCAGATGCAAAGGAAACATTTTACAGGAGTATTACCATTATATAATCTTTCCCGGTATAGCACTGGCTTATAGCTGTATTCGTAACAAGACAACGAGATTACCAGCGCTTCACAGTAAGTTTTATCGTTTCGATTTTGTTTTAAGTTCTCTGCTGCTTGTGACGGATGCTTTGTCATGAGTTTGTCGATATAACCTTTTATTAGGACCCGTTATGTAATGTTCTGACACTGTTTACGTCTTTCTGCGTCTATGGATTTCTCTGATACTCACATTTCTTATTGTTGAACAATTGTAATTTGTAATCAGTAGACTTTCTGTTCATTGTCAAACCACTACATTCTTTGGTACTTCCATGTTCAGAACGTTTGTGTGCTACATCTGTCATATTATTTCAGTGAAATAGTACAGTATATTGTACTTGTCTAATACTGTTAAATATTGTTGACTTTCTAAGCTGTTGTTTCCTACACAATCTTTAGTCTTTTATTTTTAGAGGACTGACAACCTTAAGTTCATGTTTTTCTGCATCTAGATCCCTTGTTAATTTCTGGAAGGATTGCACTTGGTTTCGTAGTCGGACATCTAGTAGGAATCAGGCAGGCTTATATACTGGCTGAAAGGGATGCGACAATGCGTGATTACGTTAGAGCACATCCAGAACATTTTCCAGATCCAAGTATGTTGACACGAGCATTTAACCTAGTTGACTTACTTTTTATGCACTAATTTTCTTTTCCAGATATAAAGAAGTGGGGTGACACTTTTGATTCGTGGACACCTTGTCGTTAGATACTATTTCTGCTGTTACCAGTTGTGATGAAGTACTAGCATACTCCAGTGTATGAATGAGAATTGTGGATTCATTAAAGAGCGTATATGGCAAGGAGTCTTTATTTTGTGTTTACAAGTGAAATTTACATTTATATATCTGATGTGTGATTATTTGTCACCGTAATAAAAGGCCTGTTTAAGGGCCAGTTGATATCAAGCTTAACTTAATTTGGGAACTGTACGTTCACCGAGCATAACATTCATTTTGACAACAATAATAGAAACATAACTGAACTATTCGCACTAGCATTACATCTAATTCAATTAAAAATCTCTTATTTTTTTTCTGGATTATAGTTATCGTTATACAACCCAGTGCCTTTTGCATCTCCTAACCAAGGATATCTATTGGGGCATTCTCTGCATGTTTCTAGGTACCTGCAAAAGTAATTTCAAAGTATAACAGTAAAGAAATTGTTACACGAGCATTGGGGCATATTTTTATATACCTAGTTGTGGTGAAGTTTGATTCCGCAGGCTTAAAGTCTAAGGCACATTTATTGGCATTGTTGCAAGGTGGACCAGGGATATTTTCTTTTCTTTTGCACAACCAACCTTCAAAGTTGTTCAGAGATTTCAATGGTTTTGGATCAGTCATCCAGGTTAAGGCTTGAGTAGCTGTTACAAAATATACATCTGGCCTGCAAGAACAAATTGTTTCTTAATTTAATATTACGATGTCTTGCGAAATACACTTATAGTTAACTGGTATTAATTTTTTTTGCTCACAATGTGACTGCCCAGTCGAGGAATTTCGACAGGCCTCGCTCCAATTCCTTAATCTGGAACCAATTGGTATGGAAAGGCATCATGTAGGGTGCCCTGTTTTGTTCGTAATATCTGTTAAAATCCTCCTGTAACCACTCGAACACTTCTTCAGGATCGTGGTTGTGAAGAACACACTGGTCCAAATAGGGACAGTGACCTCCTTCATAAGTTTCTACATAATGGGCATTCAAAGGTAACTCCCATACACCTGAAAGTTTACAATGATGTTCCGAATGATTAAAAGTGTTTGAAGATTTAAAAATGCTAATATTTAGTTTGTTAAGGTAATCAACCTGGGAACGACTTGGTGGGGCACGTTCCAGCTTTACACTCGTGCGGTATCTTGTAATCCAGAGTGTAGGGCCAGATTGGCGTCTTTAACGGAGATATACCAATACTGCTGTCGTAAATGTACCCAAAATCTTCTAACACCTTGTATTGCGTATTCCTTCCTGGTTTCAAGTAAGGGCCTCTCATTCCAACGATCTCACTGGCAGAGATATTAGAGAAGTGCTTGAGTATTTCTCTCATTCCGATCATTTCTCCGACCCATTCTTCGTAGCCTTTGTCTTCTAATCCCTTTTGAAGCCTGCAAATCAGTTACATGTAACATCCCCGTGTCACTTCTTCCTACGTTTACTTACGAAACGGTTTCCGTTGCGATTTCATGGCCGTCGTGCGCTAAACTTTGTACCATGTTATAATTGCAATACTCGTGAGAGATGAAGAATGTTCCCTTCAGTGGGCAATTATTGGGATTCAGACGGTCACCGGTGAAAATTTTTTGGTAATGGTCGAAATTATTATGATTTATTGCACCGTCGAATGTCATTAATATCATTTGTGGCGTCTGGAAAACAAAGATCAGTGACTGAAATATGAGTTCTTCGCTGATTCGGTACTTTGTTCGTTACCTCATCAGGATGAAGACCTCCAGGGATAATGGTTCCATCCCTTGAGCAGAAACAGTAAGGAAGCTGACAATTGCCGGTATCACATCTCTCAGCCAAATCTGTTGGCGGTTCTGTTACCGGTGCGGGAGCTGTTTGAAAGCAAGTGCAAAGGAAAGCATAGATGGTACTCATTGAAAGATATCCCGTTTGCGTTCCAATTTGGTTGTTTTGTATACTTACTCGACGGAATTGGACCGCATCGAGCTTCATTTTTGAATGTGCAGAATTTACTGATGTCGTCAAAATGCAATCCGGAAGGGCACCTGTTCAAGTACGGATATCCATCGACACACTTTTCCGAACAAAACAAAAGCGAGGTGTATATTAATTATCACAATTAATTATGATCTTCGATACTGTAAGGCGTTACTATAAGAATAGAAGCTGTGCAAAGCAATGTCTTATGATGATCAGAGAATCGAAGGTGAGAGGCTGCTCGGGAATCATAATTAATTATGATCTTCGACATCGTAAAACTTGACCGCATCACAATTAATTACGATTTTCATCAGATTAACGAATGTTCTGTCTGATTACTTGATAAAATCTTCTGCAGGTCGCAGGATCCGCAAAGTTCCCGTTTCCCTGACCCTCGGGACATCTGAACTCTTCGTCCTTCTTGTCCTCGTCCTTCTTCTTCTGGCAGTGCACTGAAGCAAGAAAACAACGGCTCGTCTTATTGCGCCCAATTCACATGAAAAACAATTACGTAAACTTTTTAGTAACGTGTGGTACGCAAATGTGCTTCCCTTTCGTGCTGGTGCAATACAGGCGGAATCGAGAAAGGCTTTCCTCTTCTCCTTTTCTTCCACTCGTGAAAGCGGCGTGTATTACGCAAGCGAGTGAAATGAGCATGTAGCAAAATTTTGTTCGGCGAAAGGACAAAGTGCGATTGGATATTGACCGTTGCTGTTACCGTGTAAGACGTCTTACTTTGATTTTCAACAATTTCGATTTAGAACGCGCAATGGAAAGATGGAAAGTGTCAAGGTTGACGATCCTACGCTTAACTCATTGGAACTGTGCTGGATGCTGGTACTTACGTTCTCACGCGAGTTCCGATGGTCGGTCATTGAGAGCTTACGTTCCACTTTTACCGTATTTTTCCGTCGAGTTCTACCGTTATTACTGTTTGAGACACATAATGGACCAGCGACAATAGCTAGACTTATGACAACGGTTGCAAAAGCAAAGCCACCTCGATTATTACGGCAATCATTATAGTGCTCAATCTCTCAATTATTGCAAAAGTCTAATTATAGTCATTGAAACAATAAACTTTGCAAATTATCATACGTCATTGCTTTCTGTGATCTTGCTGTTCATACAATTAGCATCTATGTTATTACAATTTTCAAGCTTAGTTAAACGGTACAATTAAACCGTCAATTGTTACGACGACAGTATCATAGTAACCGTAAACTCCGAACACCATGGGAGAAATTTCAAGGGGAAAGAAGAGGTTTGAGAAAGCGAGATACATGGTTGTGGGCATTCCAATATCTCTGGACACGTGACTGCGTCAATACGTGGGCATGTGCATGCGCTGGTGTATGTACTCATTGACACCGAAACTGGAAGGTAATGGCGTTTAATGGGGAAAATTTAATCATCGGAAACGCGCGTCCTTTCGGCAAAGTGTGTACGCGTCTGGAATCAGGAGTCGTTCACTGTATAACAGGGTGCAACACGAAAGGATCACTGGCAGAAGATCAAGGACCGTTCCTGACATTGGATCGTGCCTATAGTTAAAGCCAACGCGAATGCCAGCACGCTCGTGAACTCTCACCTCACGTACATACCTATTCCTTGGCTCATACCACTCTTAACATTTTCTTACGGAGACGTAAGGAAGAAGGAGGAATTATTTGATATCGCACGGAATTTTAACTTCGTCGGTTCCATAGTTTTCCATCTAATAGGCGAAAAGGTACGGCTGGTTTTCCCGTGTCTTCTTCCTGGTGATTTTAACGCCCGGCGCCGGCAAAATCCTGGCGCATTGCACTTTAGCCTTTACCGCGAGTTGTATAACGTTTTTCGGTGCCGACAAAGTCGATGAGTTATTCAGACGGCGGTCTCGAGCGAATCGCAAAGAGAATGCTTAATTCTCTTCGCAAGACACCTTTGTTTGAAGATGTCTGCCGATTGATTTGCACGTTCGTCGCGTCGGGAGCGAGTATTTTCTCACGCCACGATCATTTCAGATGTAGCGCGACATTTTCTTTGCCACTCGTTATTGGTCGAGGGTGGATCGTTGGGCGTTGAACTTTTGTTTATAATCAATTAATTTGTTGAATTGAATGCGCGTGTCGACGTAATTCAACGCGAGATATCCTGCGGGGTCATAATAAAAATGTGTTAAAATCACGCGCAGACGTCGGAGCAAGTGAAAGTGGCACTTTGAGGAAGAGCCTTCTCGCTGACCTTATAATCGTTACGTATCACTCAAGCACCGTTGCTTTTTTCCACTAAAGCTGTCCCCCCCCTCGCCATAATCCGCGTGTAATCTTTCCGACGTTGCGTGCGATTAATAGCCGTATCCGATTATATTAGATTATTTAACTGCGCCGCGTTGACGCCGAAACGTTGAAATTACGTCGAGACGACTGTCTAACGCGGCTGTAAATATCGGTGATAGAACAGAAAAATGAATAACGAGTAAGTGAAAACTAATGGTCGGGATTGTGCGAGGTATTTTGCCGCGCGTCGATAGAATGAAAAGCTGTAAGCGGTGAGTTGTTGTTGACTTACCTCGCGCTACGCGACGATGTCAAAAAGAGATCCGTTTAACGGCAAAGTGGAAAGTGAAGGTACCGCTGTGGCAATGACGTTGTAACGCAGCGAAATGTTCAGGTGCAACATTTCCATCGCGCTGTGCGTGCACACGCGAAGCGTGAGGTCTCGTCGGGAAGACGTTACGCACGACACCGTACAGAATTTCGTCGACGGTCGAATCAAATTTTAAAGCAGATCGTCTTGCAGCGAGCCTGATCGAGTAAATCGTAAAGAAGCTCCTAAAGATTGCCTCTATGCTTCATTGAACGGAAGCGGTTCGTTGGACGATAGCGATTGGTTGCATGGGATGCCGAGGAAATTGTAATTCGTTCCGACGAGGTAATATCCGAGTAAGATTATTCTCGCAAAGATCGACTAAACTGGTTGTCTCGTAAATGACCATGACGGATGCTAATCAACGGACGCATTTAAAGGGAATTATGCATATAATCCAGTAGGACGAGTCCTGTGAAATATGCCAGGACTATACGGAGGCTACATCGAAAGGAGAAACAAGTCGAAAATCGAGGGGGAGAGAGGTCGAAGACTTGGAAACGCATTCGCCGAGGGAATATCCTTGAGGATAACGAGTCTTCGACAATAAAAATAGAAAGAACGCTAGAGAAGAACCCGACGAACGGGACTGCTAATTGGGTGAAAGAATTTCAGAATCGTCGTTACGGAATTTATGCAACAAGGACGACCGGATCCTCTGTGCTTCGAAGACGTGAACCAAAGACGATCTCTCTTTCGGATATTAGAAGGCGTTCCGGACAATCTGTCACTCCCTTTCTCTTTTTGTCGCCTGCAGATAATGTGGAATTTCTGTTTTGCGGACGAGTTTACGTCCTTGGCGAGATGAAATTGATTGAAAGTAGTGGCGATTAAGCACAGGACTTTAGAGTACAGATCATAACGATCCTATGCACTGTTCAAAAGAGTGGTGTCATTGGAAATATTAAAACAAAACTTCCAAGTACTTCCAACGACAATATTCCTACATAATGGTGACGTATAGAAAAGCTAATAAAAACGAACGAGCGCGACAATACGAATGTACCAAAAGTATGTACTTACAAACGCTGGACTAAAAAACGCAGGACTTTAAGTATATCTTACTCCAAAGTGCCTGCTACATACATATTCAGAATAATTAAAAAAAAAAAAGTGATGCTCACCAGCCGCGATCGTCAGAACGATCCAGATTAACGTCCTCCCCTTCATCCTTCAGCCTCGACGCCCTTTCTCGGTGAAAGAAACTTAAGTTCAGTCGCGAATTTCAACGGCACTTATTTCCGCCTCGACGAAATCGCGGACCCACCGACCGCGCTGTTTCTCTTTACCACGACACTAAGGATCTGTGCGGGCGAAGTGACGAGAAGCAGGCGAGAAGCAGGCGAGGCGAAGCCTATAAGAACAGGTATGGCCCTCTGCCAGGGCACTTCTCGGGAACCGGACCGTTCGCAGCCCATTGGCTGTCCACTTTCTACCACCGTGTAGATCGACTGCGTCTCTCAATCGGCAAGAAAAGTTGTCTTAAGTCACAGGACGGGCGAACAGGTGCGACAGAGACCGTGACGATTATTTGCCTTGCTCAAATCGGGGGGAGCATGGCAAACAACCCGGAGAAATGATATGTCCAAAGAAAATCCGCCGGCTTGTTCTTCTAGTCTCAGACCGTCGTTTATTTTACATTTATGAAATGTATACGGTTGACAAACGGCCGATTAGGTGCAACGTACTTGCTTATAGGCAGTTCTATTAACGCACGCACACGTATAAAAACATTCACACGGTATGCTTACGAGAACGTGTTGCATTATTAATGTAGCTCACTACATCGATCAAGGCCCGCAGAACAACGGAACTATTTGATTACTTCGTTAGTACTTGTCTAGTTAGCGCCGTGTACTAGGCATTCGACTTGGATTACAGTTCGATCTTTATCATCTGAGGGCCCTTTTTGCGCTTATCCTTCTTCGCAACTTTTTTCTTCTTCGTTTCCTCACTTTTGTCCCGCACAACGGGCCTGGACCAGTAAGGATTGAAGTATCCCGTCTCGCGCTCTGTTATGTTCAATTCCTGAGCGACGAGGTTGACCATCGTGATCGTCGACTTGTCGAGAAGATGCCTAGTTTGGTTGGCAAAACTCAAGGACCATCTTATTGTTTCGTGCCACTTTTGATGGTTTTTCAGAATCCGATGTGTGATGTCGGGCAAATGAAGAATTATATCTCCGAACAGCGCGGTGTTCTCCAAAATAGTGGATAGAGCTATAAGAAATAGAAATTCTAAAATTACTTGAAAGTTCAATTTTTGCTAAATAAGAAAAAGAAGAAAAGTAATTACCATCCCTAACGCTGGTGTCTTCTGGGAACGAACTGTTGCTCGGCGAGAAGGCAGCGTTCTCGACAATAATTTTACTCGTTTCAATGACTTCGACTACTTTTTCAGCGAGAACCATTATCATTTTGTACAGTCTCTCGTAACTCTCCATCTTTCGCAAACTTCGAACGGCTTCCAAGTGTTCTTTACGTCTTGTGGCAAATAATTTCCTAACTATATATTCACTGACTAAGGCGAACAACAGCTAATGTTTGAGCACGATACAATGAGATCAATAAATTAACATTGTAAAAGGATACACAAATTTTCGCTGGTAGGAGTTTGAGAGGCGGCGGTCTTTTCTTGCTCTCCAATTGGTTGGGTAGAAGCTTCTGTCACGGACTCTTCCTGCGCACGTGCAGTCAACGATAGCATCAGTAAGAACGCGAATATTACGATTATTCTCGACATCCTTTCAGAGTTTCAGTATCGTCAGCCTTTGATCGTACGTAAAAATACGCTTATTTTCGTTCAACAAAAGGGTTCACATCACCGGGACTTCTTTGACATTTTCCCTCACGAGAACACGTGCGGGAGGCTTTCGTGCTTGGAATGATGCCATGTTGGAAGTACTCCCACGATCTGTACAAATTTCGTAGCGCCCCCTATTGATAACGTCGCCAGCTCCTGCGAATTGTCAATTTCGATTTTTGTCAACGCTGTTATTAGGGCTCACGGCTGAAAATCACTGACATTTTCGTACCACGTGTTAACTCCGCACTCGTCCGCCATTGTGACCGCAGAATTCTTGCGTATTTACTTTGACGCGGCTTTTTGACGCACACTCAAAGTCAGTGAACGTTTCACCGACACGGTTATCATGCAATATTTCCTGCCGCTACTTTGACACCATAGTTTTCGTTTAGATATTGTAATTAATTTAACCGACAACAAACATGGCGACGGTGGGTGAAGCCAAATTAGATGTAAGTTAATTTACTATGAACATCAATAGTTTATCTGGTACACTCTTCATTCTGTTTCTTCATTTCTTTGTGGCAGAATAGACCAACTCTGCCACATGTACATGGTTATTCCTTTATATAACTCACACTGAGTTCACTCATCTTTGTCTGTGCAGATGTATGACGATGCAACGTACACTGTGGACCCTCAGCATGTTGAGGGTGAGATGACAATTGGTACAAAGCAGAAGACAAACCTTGGAGAACCAGAGTTTAATACGTTGGATGAACCAATCAGGGATACAATTGCAAGTCTACATTTTTGTTATTACCTTGTTTGTCTGCTAAATCGTTGTGTGACCCGTAATAATTTATGATTATTTCAGCTGAGAGATGTCCGTGCAGTGGGAAAGAAATTTTATCATGTTCTATATCCAAAGGAGAAAAAGAGCTTATTGAAAGAATGTAATTATGGAATATATTTAGCAGCCTACTTGTTATGAAGTTATACATACTGCTGTATACACTGTCAATGTTCCATATTATTTCAGGGGATCTTTGGGGGCCATTAGTGCTATGTACGTTTATGGCAATGTAAGTTATGAGAAACTAGTAACAGAATAGATATATATGTTACATATTACCCATTAAAATTTTCTGTGCATAGGATATTACAAGGTTCTTCCGATACAGCGGATAATTCAAATGATGGTGGACCAGAGTTTGCAGAAGTATTTGTCATTGTATGGATAGGTTCCATGGTCGTAACATTAAATTCCAAGCTATTAGGTGGAAACATGTAAGTTTTCTTGGGATCATTCAACTATCATTCTTTGAACACATATAACTCAACTTTGTGTTTCAGATCCTTCTTCCAAAGTGTCTGTGTCTTGGGATACTGTTTGCTACCTACTGCTATTGCATTGATTCTGTGTAGAATCATATTGATGGCAGAGCAAAGCACATTCTTATTTATTCTTAGGTTTATTATCAGCATGACTGGGTTCGCATGGGCAACATATGGTAAGTAAATCAACATTTCAAATATTTTTGATCTATTTCGTTTTATTAGACACTCTTGCGAATGTAGTACCAACCTGAATCCTCATAGAATTACGTTTCCTGTAGTTTGTGTTCATACAATTGTACAAGGTCCTAGTAGATTATTTTGTTCAATTTAGCATCAATGGCCTTTCTCGGCGACAGTCAACCGGTTGGAAGAAAAGCTTTGGCAGTTTACCCAATTTTTCTATTTTACTTCGTTATCTCCTGGCTGGTGATATCTCACACAACGTGAATAACGAGTAATAGTGTTTCTTGAAAAGACTGCATTTCTTGAAAGATAAGTGCACGAGGGATCGAGAGAGAAGTATTCAGTACTCTTGAAATTTCGAATGTACCAAACCCATTGCTTACTGTAGATTCTCCTACCCCTAAAAGTATTTATTAATATTTAGACGTCCGATATTCAACACGTCAATTACTCTGAATATGATCATCGTCTTATACATTTTATCAACATTTCGTTTCTCTTCTCGATGTGATTACATAAAATACTTAGAGTAGTCATTGTCATAAGATTGTTATACATTTATACGAATCGTCAATCGATTAACTGAGAATCGATGATCTTTCATAAGTGGGCAATAGATAATCTATGAAGTCGGTTAAAAAGAGAGTTCACCAAACTTTGTTCAACATTCCTGCAAGAACGGACTGTATATCTCCTTTCGCAATATTAAGAGATTTAAACAGTCCCCAGTCCAGACATACATTTTTTACTCTGTATATTGTGTACATACTTATGTGTAATTACGTGTAATAACGTTGAATAAAGTACACATTAATGTAAAAAGTTAAGTTTATATATGTGAAAAGTATCTTTCCAGCCTTTTCAAGATATCCTTACTGTCGCAATGTTCGGGATATGCGCTTAATGATTTTTGAACAGCAAGATAACTCGTTTGCAAGTCTCCAACCTGAGAATTGTTCGATGTTTAGAAATGTAAAAGCCTTTAGACATGTCTTAGAAACATAGATGCATAGTGATAGACACCTGTTGTGCTAAGAATGCACTGTTAAAATGGGGCTCGTAAATGTAACTTGCAATACTCGCTGCAGCGTGAAAGTAAGTCCTAGCAGCTGTAAGATTTCCATTTTTAGCTTGTATGACTCCTAGATTATTATAGGAGAGTGCGTGTCTGCTGTCATACGAAATTGCTAATTTCAAGCATTCTTCGGCCATCGTCAGATCTCCTAAATTCTGTTGATGGACATTGCTTAGATAAATACATATTGCACACTTTGTGAAATATGCACACTCTCACTGGAAGGAACTTACTATAGCTATATGGGAAATGTTATACCACACATCAGCGATATTCTCATCATTCGAAAGACTGAGTGCTCTTTCAAAACAGGAAATCGTGTGGTCGTATTGTTGAGCATAGAAACAGCATAAGCCAAGATTATTGAATAATTCTGAATTGTGAACACCCATTTGCAATAGCCGCCTGCATAAGATAGACTCGTCATTAGTTTACGCAGTAAACGTATATCTTTCTTTCTATTATCTTGCCTGTAATAGCGAAGAGCCAATTCGGGCTGATCATTGTAAAAATGATGCATTCCTATGCTTGCAATGGCTTCTGTGTGAGAGGCGTCTTCTTGCGCAACGATCTTGTAATATTTCATTGACATAGTTATATTATTTAAAGCTTCAAAAATTCTGCCCATTTCCGTCAGAATCGTCACCTTCGAGATAACAATAATAATAATAATTTCTCGTGTTTAATTTAATTTTTTCTAAGAAGATAGTTCATTAATTTACATCGTTAGGGAAGTGCTCCAACCCTTTCTTGCAAGTTTCCAGAGCTCCTAGTGGCTGGTCTAATCTAACATACACCCTAACTAATCTTAAAATTGTCTCAATGTGCTTGAAATCGTTTAGCGCTGATTTAAATTGCTGTTCTGCATCCCTGACCAGTCCTAAGGTGTAATAACATTTGCCCAATTGTACCTTCCACCACCAATCTTTATACTGACAAACCTGAGTTGCTTGCACTGCCAAATCAAGAGCCTGTAATCAGTTCTAATTAGCATCCACCCTGCTAATAACGACAGTATATTTCACTTACGTATCTTGCATCATTTTCATGATAATAAATGTATTCAAATAGTGGTTTTGCCACAGCAGGCTCTTTCGCGTATTTCGATACATTGAGCCTAGATAATTGGATAAAAGGACCACCTGGTTCTGTCAACATAGACGCCGTGCCTAATCTAAATAAAACATAAATAAAACAATTGCATTATCTTTTACTAGAATTTGTAGCCTTTGCACATACCTCACACTTCGGCCAGAACTTGCAGTAATTGGCCTGGCAGTCATTGCTGTTCTGGGTGTCCTCAATGCTTGTTCAACAGTTTGTGAAACGGCAGCTTGTGTTGCAGGACGAACGACACCAGTAACTGGTCTTCCTTTAACATTTTAATCGTTTAGATTATTCTATGAATCGTGTTAGTGTGGGCTAGGGTCAATTTAAACATTTCGTGTATGTTTCAACTATTTTAATTTATACGGACCTGATTGAGTTTTCGGTCGTAAACCATGTAAAGCTCCTTGGACCGGTCCCGGATTCTTTAAAGATGTCCCTGGCCTGGGCATGGACGATATGGTGTAGTTATCTAATAAACTCTCAGCGATACCTTCTTCCTCTCCTTCGATATCGTCGACATAAACTTGTAACGTCAGTGCACGCATTTTCAACACCCACACCGCCTAGATATTCATACAAATTAATAAACAGAAACGTGTCCGACAATCACAGAGGAATCATACCTGATCCAATGGATTTTTTTTTAAGAGCTCTGTACAGATAACTGCGCATTCTTCGTATTTTTGTCGACTAAATAAACTAATCGCAGTGAATAGCTCCATGATCTTCGTTCGATTCCCCTCCTCGTTGAACAGAAGCTACTACTAAGTACTACTCCAGGTGAAGCAGGTGTATAGTACGGTAAAGGTACAGTTCACGGTCGGAGTTTATTGATTATTTTACCTGTGGCCTATTATTTGGACTAACAGAGTACTTTTCTACTGTCACTGTAACTTGTCTTTTGTCTTTGGCCATGACCAGTCATGACACATAAACTTTGACAGTTTAAAATGTCATATTTTTCTCGAATATAATTTTTGATACATTTTACTTTTGATAAGAATATACTCTGTTCTGGCACAGTATTTAAATAGACAAAGATGGCATTTATTGGTAAAAACCACCCAAGGTACTCTCATGTGTTCATTGAGTAAATAATACAATGAATGATTGATAATACACTTTATCTTAGCATATTAGAGGCTTTCGAAAAGTTTTACAATACAAAAAAGGTGGAAGAACAATGTACTGAAGATTCGTTAATGCGTTTGCATGAAGCCTTTCTAGTACATCGATGAATAATTCATTATTTACGTAAAAACACTAGTCAACGTAAATAATTATTTTACAGAGTACAGAGAATCAGCAAATGGAGCCTTCTGAATTACACGATGCATTTACCAATATTTTACACATTAAAATGACTGACGAAGAGTTTGATACATTTTTCACAAAAGTGAGTTTTCTGTGTGGTACAAAAAATCGAATTATTTAACGATGACAATGTAGAAACAAACGCGTGGATTAGGTAAATATAAACCAAGATGCTTACATAAATTGGGACGAACTGATATCCTACTTGCTACTGGAATTTCAAGAAACGGATACTTCTTTGCAATGGCAAACACTAGAGCTTCCTTTAATCGGTGTGCCCAGAATGTTGAGATCTCATCATCGAACACCTGTTTGCAGAATTGCTTTCTGCCCAGAATTTCTTCCAGTACATTCACCTACATAATTCGCATTTTTCATATAACTGTACATATTCATGTTTCACAGAACAGAGGTATAAGTTTTCAAAGAGGATGCTACGTAACTGCAAGCAAAGACGGAGTTATTAATTACTGGTCGCTCGATCTTGACTATCAACGAAGCGTACATTCTGTAAATCGTCGGTATTCCATCGTTTGTAGTCTACGTTAATCGATAGTAGCTTAGTCAATATCAATTTCATTTGTAATGTAGCGTACTTAAGAGTACAACCAACATCCATAACAGACATGATAGTAATGCCCGATGTCCAGATTATTTGTACAAGCTCGACAGAACGAGATTTAAGATTTTACGATACTGTTGCGAAAAAGTTTGATCTCCGAGTGATGGTAAAATATCTTTATAATATCACGATCATTACGGAATAGGGTGTGCATTGATGCACTCCGTAAATTTCACAGATATCAAGCTTGGAAAGCGCTGTGGTGACCATGCATTATTACTTCAGTACCAATGTCAAGAGCGAGTCTTACATCGTTTTGGGAGACATGAGTGGTTCGATTACGATTATGACATTTGTTCCTCTTGATAAAGGCCCCTTTAAACACGAATCTGAACGAGATACACAGTTTTTACGATACGATGCTGTAGTGCGAGCAAGTGTTCTGCCTTAACTATTCAAGTTTCTTGTGCTTGATGAAGTTTCCTTCATCGTCACATTTTCAGGGGGCGTTAAAGGGCCTAAAAGTGATCGAAGTCAAGAATGTCCACAAAAATTGGGTCACACAGGTTGCCTATTACGGAACTCTAAGAGCATTTATGTCAAGCAGTAGATGTTCCGAATGTTCACTGTTATTTAGTGATCCGACTAGGGCAAGAACGCAATATAAATTCAGCGTTGAGATGGGAATAACATGCTTTGAATTATGCGAAGGTACATAGTTAAGAATGAAAGGCTTACGTGCACGTTGATCTTGCAATAATTGATTCCACTGTTACATGCAGAAAGTCTAGTTCTCGTAACTGGCAGTCCTGATTGTAAGGTACGAGTTTGGAATCCTTTTGTGCCGAAAAAGGCTAGCGTCATTTTTCAGGGGCATAATACAGCAATTTCCGCGCTGGTCCTGCAAAATTCTGGTAAAAGAGTTTATTCGCTCTCGAAGGACAGGTGTATTAAAGTATGGGACGTCTCTGGTCAAAGTTGCATTCAGACTTACAATGGGATTCCAAGTGAATTGGGCGAACACACGCCGCTGACGATTGTCTATAATACCCTGACCCACAAAATGATCATTGCCAGTGTCATGATCGCCGTTCTGGTGTGCGAACAAGTGATTAATCGAGAAATTTCAGACGGATACACCCATACGAAACCAGTTAGCTGTATCTTGTACAACAATTTGTTCAATTTGCTGATTTCTACTGGTTTTGACTCTTGCATCATCGTTTGGAACCCTTGGCTGGGTAAAAGATTATATCTGATAACAAACGCTCACGGTCGTCTATCGCACGGTGAGTTCGTCTGCAGTGAAATAACTGCTGCTTGCTTCGATACATCGAAGCAGCTTCTGATTACTGGTGCTCGGGACGGAACGCTGAAGATGTGGAACTTCAACACCGGCACTTGCTTGAAGAACATGGCAATCGATGATCAATGGTAAGACCTAGAATCGTGCGGCAAAGTACTAATAAACTGAAGTGAATCTTCCCGATGAATTCAGTGAAGTTACAAGCATTGTCTGGCTTGAAAATCGAATACTTTGCACTGGTTGGAACCAACGGATCACAGAATTTGCAGTGTCGGAAACAGATATTTTCAGGAAGAGCTGGAGTATTCGACATTCTGAAGATATACTCTGTTCCGCTGTTCAAACTACACAAGCAATAGCCACAGCTAGCTATAATGGAGAATTAATTTTGTGGAGATTGGAAACAGGACAACCATATCGCAAATATCAAATTAACAATGCAACTGGAAGATACAATATTATGATCGAACCGGCTCAAAATGAGCTCAGCGTACATCAGAGGGCAAGAATTTGGACTAATGGGAAACAAAGCGGCCGGGGAGACGGTAAACTTTGTCCTCATCAACGCTCAGCTTTAAACATAACAAGAACAGTGGCAGCTTATGCTATGATATTCCTGACAAATCGTCCTGTGAAACCGAAGATTGGTACCTTACTCGTCTCATTGGAGTCTGGACTGATCCAAGTCTGGACTCATCATCCTGGAGGAGGATTCCTGACTGCTTTCTCTGTGATTCACACAGTCGGCGACAATGTTATAACCATGACAACTGACCCTGAGAACAACTTCCTTTTCACAGGTGTGGTTTTATTGTGCACCACATAATTGGGTAAGGTAAAACTTTAAAGTGGTTTTAATGAATAGCCATCGATCAGTACAGGTCATAGAGCCGGGTACATAAAAGTCTGGCTTCTCACCAATTACATTACCGAATCACCACCAAAGTTGTGTATGCCTCTACTGAGACTGGAGTTTCCGTTCCTCATGAAGGATAGGATCAATGGGCGGGCAAAAAGGGCAAATCGCGATCAGCCTTTGCCGATGTTGCTATCTTCGTTCAAAGCACACACGAAAGCTGTTAATTCTATTGAAGTTATTCCCGATGTGCGAGTGATCGTTAGTGGCTCAGCCGATCACACAGTTCGTCTTTGGACGTATGGGGGTAGATATATCTCCACTTTAGGGACATTCAGGGAGTGGAGTACAATTCTGCCTACCGTCCCTGTTTTTAAATACTTTGACCATTATCGGTTGCCTCCTGATATAGAAAGAGTTGCTAGTTTCACCACGATGAAAGTAATTATCTATAACTAATTCAATTGTTAGTACGCGAAAGCATTAAATTAAATCGATGTAAGGTCTTTCATGGTGGCTTACGGCAAGTCCAAGCCGAAGGAGAAATTGACGACATTGAAATGACAAAGGAAGTTACAGACCATGAGCGATATAATTTATATGGGAAAAGGTTGATTGCTCCCATTCTTGGTCATAATTACAGACTTCCTACAAATATTAAGTCATACAAAGCACCAATCCTCCTTGACAACTCTCTAGCATACGTAAGTACCGAAAAATTTAGAAAAAGAAAAAATAGTTAAATGAAATGGTACAAAGAGTTATTTCGTAAATGTACAGATACCAATATATACGCATCTAACAACGTTTCCATTGACAGCAGTAGAGGAAGTACAGTCCTTTGTAAACTAAGTTACAAGAATAAAGGTAACGTATATATAGTGTCATCTACTTACGTACGTACATTGTGTTGCTGTCTTTTTATTCTTAACTGAATACTACATATAATGTAACAATTTGCTTTCATATTAGTTATTATCGTTAATTTATTTAATTTTAAATTGTATATGGTTTTTTAACTGTTTATAATAGTTAAAACCCAGTTAGTTCGTTCAGTTGACTATTCTCATCATTAATATCGTTTGTACACGAATAAGATAAAAATGCGGAAAATTAATAACACGTGAAATAAAACAATACAAGTGTCAGATATTCTGATTATCATTAATGTCGACTCAGTCGGTCTCCATCATGGAGTATCGTGGCGGGGTTTTCCAGATTGCGCTGGACGTGCGTTTTAACCGACTCCTGTCAATTTTGTCGAACATTTCGGTTAAATCTGGAGTGCATTTTTTCGTGTCGAAGAATTGAAAGATCGCTCGATCCGGAATGTGTCTTTGCATTGACAATTGTATCTTACGAACATGCGCTGAAATGTTTGTTATATATGTTAGACTATTAGAGCATAATCGTAGAATTAAAAAATGTTAACTGACAGCGCGTAAACGTTCAATTTTACTTACGTTGTGCCCAATATGGAATTACGTGTTTTGGTCTGGATTCATCGTCAGACTCCTCGTCATCAGGCTCACTGTCCAGAATATAATTCGTGGGACCGTGATTCTTATTATGCGCGTGCTGTTTCAACTGGAGTAAAAAAAATGTTATAAAAAGTAAATATGTGTGGCGTTAATAATGGTTATTATCTCACCTTAGCTTGCGTTTGATGCTTCATCGCTTCGGCGGCCGCTTGCATTTGCGCTCTTGCTTCCGCGTCTTTTCGTCTCTCAGCTTCCTGTTCACGACGTCTCTGTTCAGCCATCATTCGCTCAGCCTCTTCCTGTTCCTGCAACCGCAGTAACCGTTGCTGTTCCTCTAATCGCCGCCTTTCTTCTTTCTCGTAAGCTCGTTGAAGTTGAGCCTGTTTCTTCCTCTCCAATTCTTCTTTTTGCTTCTCTTGCATTTGCTGCGCCAATCGAGCTTTCTCTTCCCTTTCCTTCTCAATTTTCAGCCTTTTCTCCATCTCGAGTCGCTCCTTAGCTTCCCTGGCTAATTTATTCTTCAACTCCTTCTCTTGCCGTTTTCTGCAAATTTATAATAGTGTTACCCACAGCCTTACAGGAAACGTCACAGGATTAGATAGTTATATTACTTTCTCTTCTCTTCGGTTTGGAGTCTCAACGCCTCTTCCCTTTTGCGTCTAACGTCCTCTTCGTTCCTTTTCTTCTCCTCAAACTTGTCGGCTGAGTTAGGTTTACTTGCAGATTTTGTCGTCTGAATGAAGGAATCCACCACTGTCACGATGTTCGTACGGGATCCAGTCATCGCTCTTGCCTGTTAAAGAAAATATGTAAATTTAAACACATACGTAACGTACCATTTTACCGACCTCTCAAAAACTTACATTTGTCAAATTTTGACTAGTGGCCGGGGTATGATGATTACGGGTAGACATGGGAAGTAAAGTTTTGATCTTTCCCAACGGTGTGATCCTTTGTTGCTGCTGCCTTGCGTTCACCTTATCGTTCGCCGCTTTGCTGACTTTCTGCACCGGCACGTTGTTCTCCTTAGACTCCTCTGTCGTACACTTTATTTGCCGCGCGAGGGAAATCTTTTTTGCTCTCGCCAAACTCTTTCTCGCCAGTTTCTGTGCGACAGTCTTCTCTCCAGTTTTCGTACCATCACCCGCTTCAGCTTCTGCAGCTGCCATCGCACGGGCTTTTGTCCTCGTAAGTCTGGTTGGCGCGTCAATATTCACCGATTTTGGACTGTTCAAACCCGCTTGCTCGAAAGCCTCTACTCTTTTTCGCACAGACTCCTTTGCGTAAGGACTAAACAGTGCGTTCGATTTAAAAGCACTTTGCATCTCAGCCGTTGGTTGTCTGAAAGTTTTTGCTGGTGTACCAACGACTTCGTCTTCGCTAGAAAAGCTCGCAAGTTCTCTCTTCTGTTTTGTGGGTGGTTTTCTCCCCTTCTTGGATTGTGTTTTGTGTTCCTGTCTCTTCGACTGTGCTTTTCCTCGTCTCACATCAGGGGAGGATTCATCGTCTGTCATGAGCTCATCTAACTCCCCTTTAGCCATTGCACTCTTCAATTGATGCAATTTGTCCTCTATAGCTTTTTTGGATGACACTGTTGGCTCAAGTGCCAACAGAGAACTTCTGGATGCCTTCTGTAATGTTACTGTTTCATTTAACATTACGTGTCTCGACAAGGGTTCTAGGACCACAGTGACATTCATCATTTTATCCAGTATTATTGTTGAGTTAGGCTTCATGGTGGAGTTCATTATTGGAGTTGGTTTGCCAATTGCATCCTCATACATTGAATGCTCTTCTAAATCATCTATAGGGGCAATAGTCACGGTTTCATTTATCATGTTGGGTTTCTTTGCTTCTGGTCCCAGAGAGGAAAGTGATGATCTCTTCCGGGTGGTGCGCCTTAACTGTGATCCTCCACTGATGCTAGCATCAACTTGTGCCTCTGTCAGTGTCTTCCTAGCTTCTTCGTTTTGCTTCTCTTCCAGTTTACTGTGTTTGGATGGTCTTCTTCCATCATCATCCTCATCTGAACTCCTTGCAGCTTTTCTTCTCTTCAATCTGTCTTCCTTGACACTCTACAGTTTTTAGACATAGATAAGATATTGATGTAGCGGAAAAATAACACGTCCAATCTAAATCAGACCATTAAAAAAAGTTGAACAAGGACAAAATTCACAATAGGTAATAGGAGATATGATAAAACAATGGTACAAAACTGTCATTTTTTGTTGTCTCATATTTATGCTAAGGGCGACCTTTTTTTGTAGATGGATTACTCAAGTTTGTCTTTCATTAAAAGGCATTAATAATATGAACAACATTTTCTGATAATTTCTAAAAGACACACTATTTAACGCAGCAATGTAATTGGCAAAACAAACCTTGGTAGACACAGTGATGTTAGCGTCCTCAGATGGTCTACGTTGTTTTGCATGTATTGTAAGGGATTGCTGCTGCCTAATAAAGCTATCAGCTTTTTTGGAAGCTTCTCTCCTTGTTCTGCCAGTTGTTGTTCGCTCCATCTTCTCCTCCACTACGCTGACTGCACTTTCTTGAGCATCTGTCAATGTGGTATTGTTATCTGAAGCGTCATCTTCTGCGATTGTTTCAATCTTTGGCACTGCTTTTTTCCTAATGGTCTTAGGCGTTTTAGCGATTAGCGGTCCTGATACTGATTGGGGAATTTGTGCAATCAGTGTGTTTAAATATTCGAAAGCCTCGTCAAGGCTATCATTTATGGATTTCTTCACTTCACCCGCACGCAGACAGATATCTGTGATATCTTTTGCAATCATCTTCCTTATTCTTTCCTTCGACTGGACACTCATCTTGACACTGTATAAAAGAGAATTTGATAAACGTCTAACATAACACTCAAGCAAACACCAACGCGCAATATTTGTCGAAGTGTGAGAAGGCAATGGCAGACAAGAAGGAATAATGCATGCACAATTTACCTTGGTTCCTTGTTTCACCGTTTAAGCAGTAATTCGACCCGATCTTCAGCAATCTTCTTAATTAGTCACACGTCAACTGTGGAACTCCTCATCCCCCTTCTGGCACAAAAGGCGGGTAAATCAGAACGTGTTTGATCCGGTTTACTCCGTGAAGTAACGTCTTCTTGGTTTGGTTTAATTCAAATTTTGACAACGAGAGCCACCTACATCCGGTGCCGCACATAACGGATAGTACGCATGAATCCATTGGGAACTAGACATTATAATAGTATATAAAACACCTATAAAAAACTATCAATCGTAGCATATAAGTTCTATTAGACTTTGTCTGAAGATTTATCGACGCTTTTCGCATGAAACCAAGAGCGATAAGCTAGCTCAATAAACAGTTTTTCTCGCGCGTCGGTGAAAATGGTGAAATTAGTTCAACATTTTGTTTTGCTCCGAATCGTTCGATAGAGGGTAATTTGCGATGAAAGTAGACCACTGGCGGCATGCTGAACTCTCAATAGTTTCGGAGATATGACGATTTTGCGGAGAAGAAAGAAACTTTTTTTGAATTATACACAATTATATCGGAAGCTGTAGGTAACATTTCAACGCTCTGCCCAATACCGCCCTCTACGGCAGGCCAACGAACCATACCCCCTCTGCTCGGTTAACAATAAGACACCAAAAACAAGAGCGCATCAGTTTGACCGCGTCGTGTTCTGTAAAACGTTTACGCGCAGTGACAATTTTTCTGACACAATGTCGTGATAGCTGGTGCATAAATTGAAAAGTACGCAGATCGGGTATAATGAACTGAAGAGATGTTTGACCGTGACTGATTCATCTTACGTCATCCACCAGACGATGTAGTTGAGACACTTAGCGAAGTATGAACGCGTTCGACAATCCGTACCTTTTCTTCGTGGACGACCAATGTCCTTCGTTCCAACCAAGAGAATCGTTCGACTACTTTCAACGAATAGTGGAACTGCATGACATCGGCTGCGATGCAAGGACCTCGTACACGAATTATTCGATAAATGTGTGTGAGAAATCTGATAAAAATGGGCCATGCAATCAACACCAGTCGGCACCGTTCGCTAAACCTGATGCATTCGATCGATGTGACGGGCAAGCTCAACACGACGAACCTAACGTCATCGAGCAGGCGAGCGAGAGAAAATCGCGGAAAGAAGAAAATTGCGTGCTAGGAAACGCTAAGCTTCGTCAGCATGGTGACAGAGGACGAGTCACGAATTCCGATCATCGACGTGGAGCGCGCGAACAACCGACCACAGCGCCAGCGGGTTTAAATGTTGGTGGGCAAACGGTGAGTTATATTACCTCAATGACACTTTGCATTCTTCTTGATATTATAACTGTTTTTAATGTATAAATTGTGTTTCGTATGTGTTTTGCTATACGATTTTCCTTATACGCTGCTGACTGTTTTGGGTGGGACATTTGTAACGTACTTTATACATTAAAATTAGTGGCCAATCAATTTCGGCCGGACAATCAAAAGTAAACTTTCACGTTAGGATCGGCAAAATGAGTTCTCTCGAAATAATCTGCGAAGCGAGGAAAACAAACGAGCGAAATGCCGAGAATCGACGCGTACTGGTCGAGGGAAGAGTATGCAAAGTTGCTCCCAAGAATTTTCAAGTAATAGCAGCGAATCTGACGAGGCAAGGGACTCAGAAGTGGAAACAAATGAAAATCAGAAGCTACTGTATCCTGATCTTCGAGAATTTGTCGATCGGGCGGTGGACAGAGACAGTCTTTTATCGATTCGCGGTGATAAATCGTCGAATTCGTTGAAGAATAACGCCGAATTCTTGAACAAAGGTCGTGTCCCGGTTTTTTACATGCAGAACGTTGTTAAGCCAAGACTGGAGTCGTTCGGTTCAGAGCGCACAAAGAAATTCAGACGGAATGAGGCGTTAAGTTTGAAACCCGATCGAACTCAACACGATAAAGCTAAAGCTAATCGTACCATGAGCAGCAGAATAAATGGAAGATACGAGGGTGAATATTCTTCGAAGGGACGCTTTTTCTCCAAGTACGCAGAGTCAGGTCGTATGGATAATTCAAAAGAAAGCCTTGCGTGGAGAAATTCACTAAGAAACAACATAGTCTTCAACGAAGATGATCGATCGGAATTACGCAATGATGGCTCTGCTCATGGAAAAGTGAGAAAGCTTCCTGTTAGGAGTAACGTCATCGATAACGCTTCAAAATCGAAGAAGCTAAACGATTCATCGGAACGAGTTATCCAAGATTCCTCGGAAAGTCTTAGACGATTTGGGAAGTCGTCTACTTTCTGCTCAAAGCTGAAGGAGGAGAGCAAATTGTCAATTTCTAGTTGGAACAGGACGAGAACAAACATGGCCGCGGAAAGAAGGAAAATATTTATTCGTAAGAAGTGGATAGAGACGGACAAGCAGAAGGTCGAAGCTGATCACGCTCGTACAGTTGAGGCAAAGAAGAAAGATAAATTGAAAACGACATCAGATGAGAAGCAGTCAACAGTGTTTAGTCAAGTTTCAAAGAATTCGTGCTTGCCCGTCAGGACAAGTAAACGGAAATGGTCTAAAATGCCGTCGGCCGTCTTTTCACGACAATCAAAAGTGCCGGAAGACGATCAGTCGGAGATTTCCAGAAGATCCAGAACGAAGCCGGTGTCGAAGAATGCTCCTGAGCAAAATTCTGTGAAGGAACATTTGATGCAAGAAGATTCCAAACCGGACTCTTTCGCTACGGAAAATTTGGTCCAAGTGAACGTAAGTAATGCAGCGTTATCTGGCAAACCCTGTATCCAGCAAAACTCGAACGAGACGACACAGCATGATCGTGGAAGTAGCGAGTTTTTGCAAGGGAAAAGGAGCTTTACGTCAGGGAATTTGCACACTGAACAATTATGTACTGAGGAACCTATGATCTGCGAACCAATTGAAGTACCATCAGACGTGCACGGTATGAGGCAAGAAAGTTACTCCAAATGGGATGTGGATAAATCAACCAGAGAACGGACAATGGCAAACGGAGTGAGCTACAGGGTTCTGAACATGGTAAACGCTTGTCGGGAGCAGAGGAAACGAAACTTCGTCATGCACGGATTCGAATGTGAGAAGAGAAGACGAACGAACGAATCGGAGGAGGTGCTGGATATAGGTATCAGTGTCGTGGAGCATGTTTTCAGTTTATAAGTATCGAGATTAAACGTTGATCTATTTGGCGTCGTAATCTTCTTCGTTTGTCTCCGAGCCGCTTTTGCGAACCACACGCACACTCTCGAATCTGACTATTTCTGTCTGCGAACGTCATACGCGCTCGGCTTCTCTCCCCAAAAGAAGATCCCGAATGATACCAATTATGTCATCAACGCAGCACGCGCTCACTTGTTCCTTCCCGTCTCTTGTCACCGTAGATTTCGCCCGCATGTCGACGTCCCCTTCGATTTTCACCCCCGGATAATAGGCCGCGGTCTCTCGGTGGGGATCGGCGAATCAAGAAAAATATGTAACGGTGTATTTACCCTTCAAACAGTACGGGGCTAGTACTAATTCAGCCAGGGGTTTAGCTCCGATATGAAGGGTGGCGAACGGGTAAGGGATGAATCTGGAAACAACCCACACTAGATCCAGCATATCTTTCCACATTTCCCAGAGAAAAAATCATAGAAAATTATATACCCACAACCGGTACCAGTCAGCCGGCAACATTACTCGAGCCCGAAAATAAAATACTTAACGAGCACAAAACACTCCTGCGTTCGCTTCGCGGCGTGTCGCACACGGTAGAAAGTGCGCATCTTCCTTCTGGAAGATCCTGCTCGCAGGATCGTACAAGGCAGACAGAAGCGGCGAGCGAGGAAAACGGAGGCCCAGCTGGGACCAGATAATCAAATAACCTGCACGCACCGTATAAATTATCAATCAGGGCGCGATTGTGCAACCCCAACAGAGAGAGGGATACAGGGGATGGTAAGGGTTGTTACGGGGCTAGTGTCGCGCGAGGGTGGCTCGTGCGGACTTGAGCCCTTCTGACACGCGCTTTCCTACGACGATAGCGTCGAGTGACCCCGCAACGGTTATCGTCCGACCTGGGAGCGCGACGGTTCACGCCCTGCCGCGGGATCGAGGGAAGGACAGAGGACACGTGCTGGGCAAGGTGGGTGTATCCTCGCGGAAGGGTCAGCGTGACTTTCGATCGAGGAGGCAGGACGTAAGGTGCGCGCACGTGTGTCGGATCGAGATTACGAGGGCGAACGGGAGAAGGATACGCGGCTATGTGATCTGCGTAAATACTTGGCGGCTTGCGGTTTGACGTGTCGGTCTTGTGAATCTGAAAAAGTAGACAGATGAACTGCAGAGGCGGATTTCTTGATCGACGGACCTCGGGATGCGGAGTAGGTGCGGAGCTTCTTCGGAATTCATCGGGTCTTGGAGTGTTCGAGGAAGGTGTTGTGTCAACGGGCTCCGTCCCTAATACTCGATCCTGCACGTAGAGCACGGCGCGTCGATCACGCACGAAAGGAGCGCGAGAGCACACACGTAATCACGTATCCACGAGCCAATTAACTAGCAAAGGGTCGCGCCCCGGGGCCCAACGCTACCGACGCCGACGTATCGAAATTAATACCCCGGCCGTTCAAAGAACATATTCTCGGAGTTGCCTGACGAAGCTGCAACGTGCAGGTAGCGGCGCGTAGAGATATCCCAGCGGCACAAAATCCGCGGCTTCGGGCTGGACTGTTCTCGACGATCGAGCGGACGTTTGATCGTTCGAATTTGATCCGCCGAGCGGAAAGATCATGGGTGAGAAAAAGACGGGGACGAAGAGCTCGCTGCTGGCAGCGCTCCGAATCCCGCACGTTTCTGTCCCGCGAAGCGGAATGCTCACCTATCAAAGGACGCAGCCACGCGCCAGTATAAAGGATTCCGGGGGCGGTCGGGAATTAATGGTTTCCTATGGCCGCAGGCAATACGCGATTGTCCATCGAGCTGTCGTTGAGGGTGCCTTCGAGCTTTCACACGCACCTTCCTCGCCCCGCGGCCGCTGCCGATGCTCTGAACAACTATTAAGTGTGCGATCAGCGACTTGTGTCGCCGCGGAAAGGAGTGCGCTTTGCGCGCCGTTCACTTCGCGCAACTTCTATACCGATATGTCCGTCGAGCGCGAGTCTCGTAAAGAACGGAGGAAATCTCGTTCGGCGAATGAATCCCCGGACGAAAAAACGAACGCGCCGCGGCGAAAGAGATGCCGTTTATTTATCATCGACGCCGAGAGCGGTTACACGACACGCGCAAATAGCCGGCGGCATTTATTTAATAAGTTGTTATAAATTAAAAGGGCTACCGCATATTAAACCGCACCGCCGGCATATTTATAGTCTCTCTCTTAGGCCTTAGTGCGGATATGCAAATGGCGGCGAGTTGCGTTTTCTGCTCTCCCTATCTCCCCTCCCCCTCCCCTCCCTCTCTTTCGTTCTCTCCCCCGTTCTCTCTCTTTCTCAGCACCGAACCGTTCCTCCCGAGACTTTCTCGGCACTTCTTCGGGATCTTCGCCTCTTACGCGCTCTATCCGTGAGCAAATGGCGCTCGCAGCGGCGGCCTCGCGTGTGCGTGCGTATATCCACGCACCAGGCGAGTCTTATGAATTTATCCCCGGCGATGAGACGACAAACGATTTTAATTGCCGCCCGCGGCCGCAGGTCCGGCGATCCATTCGGCCGGTTGCCCTCGCGACGTCCGCGCGAGGATTTGCGGAGCGTCGCGTGCTCGGAAAATTCGCGGCCGACGCGTCGCGAGACATATTGGAGCTCGCTGTGTTAGCGGCGGAAGCACACATTTCCGACCCCGGCGGACGTCGGTGACGGAACGATTTTAGCTCTAAACTCGTCGCAATAAATGAGCGAACGCTTCGAGCTGTCCCAGCCGATCGAAGGATCTAGCGGCAAACGATTCGCGGAACTTTTTCCTAATGCGCCGTCATTTGCGGATGGCCGACGTCGACGTCGTTACTCGCGGACTCCATAAAAGTGGACGTGCGCCTTATTCCGAGCGCCGCGCCGGTGACGTTGAGCGTCGGCTATTATCATTAGCGGTCGTAAAGTATTATAGTATCGCTCGCGGTACCATGTAATAACGGTCCTTCGGACCTCGCGGCTCGTATCAGGCCGTGTCCCTCTCCGCCAGCGCCATTAATTCTGTCGCGTTTACCGCAGCCGTACGGGGTGGTATTTAGAATACGGTCAAGTCGATCCTTAGCCGGATCATGGGAATCGAGGAGAAAAAAAAAGCAAAATCCACAGTGCAAGGGTTGTTCGTTTCTGCCGATCGACGAGGAGGCTTCGAGGCGAGGCACTTACAATTAGTCCTCAAGTATGTACTGGGCTCGGTCCGCACACGCCGACGTGCGTGGATTTAAGCGTCGCCCAGTACACGCGCGCACTTCGCAAAGATCATCCGCGATTATCCGGCTACGTTTTCCGCTCACCGTTATTACCGGGCATTTGGCGCGACGCATTGACGAGCAAAAAGCAGCCGTCGGTCGCCATTATTTCGCTGATTACGGAACTTCTTTCGTCGCCTCACGAGCGCACGGCGTGCCACGGACGAAGCCGCGAACTTCGGCTACCCACCTGCTTTTCCGTCGATCGCTCGCGGAATCTCCAAGTTTTTCGCGCGACGACTCTTTTCCGCCCGGCGAGGCAGCCAGAGCGAGACGAGGGAAGCGGGAAGATGCGCGCGGAGGGTGAAAGTTCTGATTTGAAAGCGGGAGAGGCAACTTCGGGGAGGGCGAAACGGCAAAGAGGTCACAAACGGCAATCACAGGGCCAAGTGCTAACCCAATCAAGTAACCGCCGTCTGCACTCTCTTATGCCCACTCCCTCTCTCTGTTACCGTGCTTCCTCCGATTCCTTCAGCCCCCGTGTTGCGACCCTCTTGAATAAATACATATCGGCAATATAGCACAGAGGTACCGAGACAAATAAATGGGTCTATGAGAGGACGGAGAACATAGAGAGCGAATAAAACGTTGAAAAAAAGACGCGTGTCTATCCTCCTTTCTCTCTCTCTCTCGTTCTCTTTACCCAGGACTCTTCCACTCTCGAATCGTTCTTTCGTAGTTCATATATCAAACGCTTAGGGCAGGCGGCGACACATAAATACCGTACGCGGTGTATAAAAGCCCGCGCCTATGGGGAGGACACGGTATACCGTGGCGAGAATATGGTCAGTAGGTAAAATATATTAACCCCCCTTGGTCGCGCCGCCGAGAATGGATTTCACGATTTTCGGGGACACCTACTCGCGTTTCTCTCTTTCCGTCTATCTATCTATCTTCCACGCTCGCTTCTTTCCACCTCGCTCTCCCTTTCTCAATCTCTCCTTCTCTCTCTCCGCTCCTTGCTCACATTTTCGGGCTCGATCCTTTTCGGGCGAATGACTTATGGTGAGCCAGCATTCTTCAAGTCCTCACTCGCGGCCTGCATTCGTGCTCGCTACATTCTAACAGCCGTCGATTAGAATTATATATGCCTCACAATCGGTCCGAAGCGATAATTAGACTCGTCAGGGTGCGAGGCCTAAAAAGAGGAAGAAACAAACAATTAGCTTGCAACAGAATCGAACATCCGAGGTATGGCCAGCGACAACATTCTCGCCTGTCGAGACCTAACGATCCGTCAATTAGGATACACTCCCCGACGGATTTCGGAAAAAGAACAGAGCTGCCAAACTGCTTCGGCAAATTCAATCTCGTGGAGGGTGTTCGCGAATTTCATAGATAGTTGGGCATCGAAATGAACTTAGCCCCATGGAAACAGGGACACGGAATCGACGCGTTAGTTTGCTCTAATAACGTTTGATCCCTGTTTGTCCCCCGAGACGGTAACAATGCCTTATATCGATTCCGGTCGCGCACAGTTTCCGCGGAGCTGCCGAGCGTAATTCGATTCACGAAACGCTCTCCCTTCGTCGCCGGAATCCACGAATTTCGCCGCTCATAATGGGCGCCGCTATTTGGCAGCGAACAATATGAACTCCGTGGGGAATGTCTCGTGCCTTCTCTGTTCCCTCGAAATTCGCTCCCCCAACAAGCAACGGCACACTGTAAACGAGCCCCATGTGACAAAAACATGGACATATTTAACGCATTCATTGTCGAGTGAAAATCAGCGCTGTCTTCATAGAGATCAGAGTCAAATGATAGTTACCAGGAATTTCTTGGCTGCTGCGCGCGGTATTGTTCCGTGTGCACGGTGTCTGATAGGAAGCAATGTCGGGCAAAAGACGGACCACTCTACCAGTTGGACTGGTTACTAATTTAGAAGATTAGGTCAAATATTCGAAACGTTCGCCGCATCCGCGTATTTGCACTGCGTTAACAGTGGACTCAGCGTTGTAACATTGATCCACGCCGCGTAGGTCTTTGTTAGGTCCGCTAGCTCGGCCGAATGGTGCGTATTGACGAATGTCTGTGTACAGAGTGCTGGCCGGACAGTTGGCGTGTGTCCGGTTCTGTGCGCTAAAATCTGCGCATTGAGTGGTGTCCGTGCATCAAGCGCACCGAGAGTACCGCGGGCGAGCATGCGTTCGCGTATCCTGTGTACTAAGTCATGAATATTCGAGTCTACGCGCTGCCGTGCAAATGTGCGCGAAAGTCCGTGCACGTTAAATCCCAGGCGTGTCCGCATGTTAAATCTCGCATATTGACTTATGCCCCGCGCGTTAAAATCTATATATTGCGAGTGTCCATACACCGGGCGGAGAAAGAGAGAGAGAGAGAAAGAGAGTGCGGCCCCGTGCGCGCTAAATCCCGTACATCGATTCACGTCCGCGCATTAAAAAGGCGTTCGTGCAAAACGTTGGACCGGCAGCGCCGGCCCGCTATAAATTAGAAATCGATAAAAGGAGCAACAACAATAAACGGCAACCGCGGCGAGTTACGGTTTCGCGTTAAATATGAAATACTGCGAGCCACGTCCCCCCCCCCAACGCTCTCTCTCTCTCTCTCTTTCTTTCTGTTTCTCTATACATGTATACGTGCACGGGCAGCGGGGCCAGATATTATACGGCTGTTTAGCATATTTTAATTGCCGCGTTGAAATTCAAATCGTGCCGTGAACGCGCGTCATAATGGCTTATCTAATAATCTTCCCGGGAAGAAGGAAAGTTCGCGGAAGAGGGGTTGGGAGGGGGGAGGGGGTGGTGGTGCTTCTTCATGATCATGCCAACCAGCTTCTGCCTCCCGAGCCGTGTTTTTAAGAGATTACTGCCTTGTCGGCTGCGTATGAGTGACGCATGGTTATAATACTTAACAATGATGCACGTTAACAATTGCGTTTAGATACGGTAGACCGGGCAGCATGCGTATGTTTCATATTTTTTATCATGCGTTGAAAATGTAGTACGATGCTTCTGAGGAAAAACCAACGCATTATGTGGCTTATTTACAGACCACATCATGTCCAGGTAGTCACAGGCAGCTGAAACCGTCATCAAAACGATTTGTTTACCTACAACATCTAGCCCTTTTTTGATGGCTCCCACTCAGTGGTATTTTTTCACCTTTTACGAAGTGTTATTTCAAATTGTAGTCTTATCCGGAGAAAATACGACCATCACAGTTTAAGGACTATTTATTTTACGCGGCGGTCAACGTGTTAAGTTCATTTATCGTATGATTCCCGAGTATCGTCCGATCAAGATCGATCGCGGATCGCATTCACCGGGCTCGACGATCGATCGACAATCGTCTGGAAACGATTTTTCCCCCCAGAACGATCACGAGCCTCGATGATATATGCGTCACTTAATAGCCTGCATGAATAACGATAAACGGTATTTTCTTCGATATTTACGACTCCCGATAGCTCTTCCTCTTTGTCGGTGTCGGAGTTCGAGGAGATCATAACGAGTCCTAAGCAGAAAAGGGGATCCGAAGTGGCCCTCAAGAAGAGGATCGAGAGAACCAGTGGCCCATTAAAAAAGCCTTATTAATCTTGTAATTCCCTTTTAATACGCGTAAATCTAGGATCGAGACAAGGCCACCTAGAAGACTGTTTTACGAGCTGACATCGTTTTTATAGATCTCTCCTCTCCCGGGGTCGACTTGATATCCTGGAAGGATCCGGCGCCTTCGTTGATGATCGAAAGTCGTTTCGCGGAATGAGAGATAGGGCACTCGTGGATTTCGATAGGTTCCACGGTATGCCTGATACGCTTGCAGCGTTCTTAGTCGTTCGGTGTCGGTAACGGCTGCCTTTTACGCCTCGGACGCTCGGATCGTATCTAGACGTCGAAGCATCCAGATTCCTAGATATCTAAATGTATCACACCCTCATGCATATGCGCATACATCCTGATGCCGTGTCACCACCACTCGTAGCCCGTTACTCCTTCGGAGTCAGTCACTGATGGTGTTGCTATGACGTGGTAAATTATTTAGGTATTCACCGGTCGGGCAACGGGTGAATAATGGATCCTCCTTCGGGCGCGAATGGCATCGAGGCGCGTTATTGATCACCGAAATATCAAAAGTACGGGTATCCATCATCCATGGACCACCATAAGGCCGCGAACGAAAAACGCCTGTCGAAATAACCGGTATGCGCATGTGGACATGCGCCTAAAAGGAAGAAGACGGACGTGCGTATGCGTATACGTGTGATGAGTGTGAGGGAGAGTGAGAGAGAGAGAGAGAGAGAGAGAGCGTGACAGAGAGAGAGGAGGAGAGAAAGTCAATACGAGTAATCGGACTGATGGAATGTTCTCTTCTAACTCCTCCCGACAATAAAAGTCGATTTTTCACGCGGCGGAATATTTATCACGCCCGGCAACGCGTGGACATCGAGATAGTGTAAATATTTCGTGATAGAAATATTTCACGCTCTACGCGACAAGCGGCGGCTGCAAAATTCGGCGATATTAGATTTCAGCCGCCGTATCCGCAACGTCTACGCGCATCATACGTCCCGATTGAGCTCTATGCAAATATTTGCAAGCGCACGCATGCGACATGCCGCGCGAGCAAGTGCATGACAGACGTTTGATCGCGATAACTCTCTTCGTTTGTTCGCTCCACCGCTATTGTGCGCGAGATAAAGATCCGGCGATGAACACTCGTCGCACGCAATTTTGTGCTTCGATCTTGACGAGGCATTGGCAAATTTCGATGGAAGGGCCCGACAAGCGCCCTTCGGGGGTGGCGCATTGAAAAGTTCGATAATTGCGCCGGACCGAGGGCGCTCCGACGAAACGATCGGCCACGTTAACGTCGAGCGAATATCTTCTACCTTGTAGAGGAAAGTGAAGCGGAGTATGCAAAGGAGCGGGCGAATATCAGATTGCAAGGCATAGAGCGTCCTCTCGGCCGGTTTATCCGTGTGCGTGTGCGCTCTGGCGAGTTCCTGCATTACGTGTGACGAACGTAATAAATAAGAATACAAGGCTGCCTACAGGTAGGGGTCCCGGATAGTCCCTACCTTATACCTGAACTGCCGCGGCGCGTCATTAAAATTATTTATGGGCAAATAAGAATCCGAAGCCTTTAAGTCCTCCACGGCGGTTTGCATGGGTCTTCCTCGTTCAACGCGACTTCTCCTCTCTCCTCCGCCGATTCTTCTCCCTTTTGCTCCGGCAGCGTCTGTCCGTGCTTACAGGTTAGTAGATTAAACTCACACGCGCGTGCGTCCTGCTACACGATCCAGCGTGCGCGTTTGATAGGATACTTGATGCTGGCCGAAGTGCGAGCATAGGAGAAGTCGGTCTTGCTCAAAGCCGAGCATTCTCAGTATCAGTACACGCTCGTCGTATCTCAAATCGTTACATCGTACTTGAGAAGAACAAAAAAAAAGATTATTAACCTAGACCCCGTCTGTACTCTTGAGAATTATCTCGAGCACTGACGATCGTTGCGGTTTGCGATCTCGATCGAGAAGAATTCCAGCTTCCAGCCGGTCCACTCTGTTGGCTCGGCGAAATTTTTGCGCGCCCGACTTTTCCGGGCCGAGGACAGGACCGTTTAGCCACTCTCCGGGTGTAATTATCGGTGGAAGGCGTCCGTTCGCGGGCTGGTCGCGGTCAGCCAGCGGATCTCGCCTCTCTCCTTCTTTCTCCCGGGTAATGGCCGGCGCAAGGCGAAGATGAAGAGGTAACGCCGTAGGAGGCGGCGTGAAATAAAAAGAGCAAGGAGCCCGCAGGAATTCCCAGCTGGTGGTCAATTCCTAACGGAAAGGTTTCGGAGTATCGGGACGTTCTCGCCACCTGTCCACATAGTTACACCTTGTAAACGGGCGGGCCTGATAATAAACAAGACCGACGCGAGTTCGCCCGTTCACCCGGCGAGATTAATCGATGCTGATTTATCACGGGCATCGTTACGAACTGGGTAGACACTTCCATATACACAGACGCCGCTCTCGTTAAGAGACGCCTCGAGAGTTGGATTTTACTGATGTCGACGCTTTATCGGCCAGCGAGCGCAACGGCGCGCCGAAGTGCTGCACGATAGGTGCGCGATAGGCGAGAATTCTAGTCGGCCGGTGCTCGGATCGGATCAAAGTTGCCGCCTGATTTGCTGCTATTGTCGGGATCGAAAAAAATCGCGACACTCGTGCGCGCGATCTTTTCAGCGCTCGCGTACCCTGATATTTCATAACGCCCCGTGATCCTTCGGTTTCAGAGTGCAAATAAAGCTCGCCGTACCTGAACCTCGTCATGTCAAAACTCACCCCCGCTGGCGCGTCATCCGCTTTCGAAAGTGGACGCAGTGGAATATTTTCGATTACCGAAAAGCTCGATGAGCTTGCAAACTCTCGGCTCACTCTCGCCACCCAACAAATCTGCCAAACCCGGCTCCTCATCCCCCTTAAACAACACCTTTCCCTCGACCCGTGCAGGCAACCCTCACCCCTCGGTTCGCACCTTGGTGCGCCGAGTCGAAACTGAGTCTGCGTCGCGACGGTGGGCGTTCAGCTGGCGTGGCCTGGATCGACCAATCGAATCCAACCCTGCCTGCCTGCCTTTTGAGGCGGCCCCCCGAAGCCGCCCATTCCTCTCGACGAAGAAGCAAGAAGCTCGCACTTCCCCGCGACTCTTCGTGTCGCGCTAGTCGCGCGCGAGGCAATTAACGGCGCTCATTAACCGCGCGAATTAATTTCGACCCGCGCAACAGCCGCGATTTGTTTATCGAGTGTGCGCCGGTAGGACTTGACGGTTCGTGGTCGAGCGATCATCGGGGACCCATCGTCCTGACGCCCGAGGACGTTCCCCGAGTGTAAGTTGAAAACTCGATTCTTAAGTAGTGTGTCTTGAAACTTCAGGGCCGGGCGGTTCGTTGTTCTCGGATTCATTGAAGATAATGAATTCAGGGTGCGTTTGGAGGTGATCTTTGTCGAACGATGTGTCAGGGGTGAACGTCTGTTTTTCTTAAGAGCAGTGAATAGCTACGGTTGCCGAAGAAGAACGTTGAGAGTAAGTTTGCGGGACAGACGAGTTCTTATGCTTCTGGCAATTCTTTTTGTTTAAGGAAAGGGAGGCCATCGCGGTGCGGGGGAGAATGATCTAGTGAGAATGTAGACGTCGCGAGATTTTTGCCAGGGGACGCCGAGTGCTACTAGTGATAACCAGGGATTATTCGTCGGCGAGTGATCGGGGCCGATCTCTTGGATACCGCAGCGGAAATATGAAGGTAAGCTCTTTGTCATCTATACATTTTGCTCGAATGCACGCGCTGCCGATATTAGGCGAACCGCCTATTTTCGGCGTTTATTATATCGAACGCCCGGGCTCGCCGGTCGCACCTACACACCAATCAGTTCGGCCCAGTGAATCAGATTCTTCCCCTGCGAAATCGCGGCGGCCGACGAGCTTCAGAAAACATGCCCACGCGCGCTGTCAAGTCGGGACCGTAAATACGCCTAAGTTCCATCCGGCACGCTTTGCGCCCACGAAAGGGCTTGGTACTCTCCGGAGTTTCTTCGCGCAAAATGCGCACCATTTAAGATGGCATCCGGCGTGTGTGGTCCAGTAAATTGTCCGCGCAAAATGGCGCATCAGCCTGATCCCGAGTTATATCTCCACTTTTTGTTAAGCCCGACCGCGCGTACGATGTAAGTGAGAGGCGAGGGAGAAAAGCGGAGAGAGAGGTCGGGGGAAGGAATTGATTTTCGGACGTGCGCAGAAATTTATTTCGACGCACTTCCAGACTCTGACTCGAGTCGCGCTGAAACAAGACGTTTTTTAAAGCCTCAAACTTCGCCGTTGTTATATATACCCACGCTTAGGCGGCCGTGCGCAGATAAAAGATTAAAATTCTTACTCATTCTCACGCGGACATTGTGCGGTCGGGGCTAATCTGTGCATAACTCGGCATAAACGTGAGTTTCCTCCGCCGGCCTCGCGGTAGTTTAATTCGTGGAGTCCCGAGTCGATAAACCAGCGGCGCGTCTCCGTTAATCTCCGAGGGACGATTAATGGGCACGAAAGTGTGCGCCTCCTGACGTACGGGCCCTAAGCGAAGCGGATCATCCCGAGTTACGATCTCCGACCTGCTTGAATGCGAAAGCGATGATCTTTGGCCTCTGTTTGCGAAACTGTTACAAGACCCCCGCAGTATTGGGTCACTCAAAGAGTCCGTGATAATTTTTCGCCGCCGCGAGTGTTCTTCGGGACGTCTGTATCTGTCTGTCTCGCGGCACGATTCGTTCGTACGAGTTTCAAGAGAGTGGCGCTAAAAATTTTGGCGGTTCCTCGTCCGCGCCTGTAAATCGCCGGGCCTGAAGTGCGGCGCGGTCAATCTGTTGCATCTGAAAAGAAGCCTCAAGCCCTCCGCATACAAACGCTAGTTTCTGAGCAACGGCAGAAGTCAGCAGTCACCAACAAACCGGAACCCTCGCGATGCTCCTTTCAATATGGTCGCAGTGAGAATCCATCGCGCCCCTCCAGTGCCCATGTACGCACCTTTGTTGTACACCGGTAACCGTGCGTTTTTACACGCACCCTCCCCATTATTCTTCAACCACACGCATATCGATGTCCCTGAGAACGCAGACATACAACACTTCCGCGGATAATTATTAACAATCTTCGATCCTCCGATGCGCCTCGACTCGCGAGCGTACAGATTTCTACTTGCCAAAATACGCGCGCACACACACAGGATTCGGTATGTCTAATAGATGCTTACGTATCTCTGCACATCTACGCGTTTACACATCTGTCTAACCACAGAGGCGGGTCCATATCAATATTCATGCATGTGTACATATGTATAAATATATACACCTATATACCTGTATATATAATGCCCGGGATCAACCCACCAGGCAACAACAACCCCTCTGGAGGGGTTCGGCAGTCGCACATGGTGGGACGAGCATGTAATGGGCATCCTGTAAGCGCAGCGAGAGGCAGCAGCCTCTGTCATTGTGTTAACAGTCTTGTTACGGTAAATCGACGGCCACTATGCTCCGCAATTCGACGTCCCAGGAGTGACTCTCGAACGAGGGGGGCGTGCTTGGAAATAAATTTCCCGTTCCTAAGAGCGCAGGGGATCGGCTGTCTGTTGATCGTTTGCCGCGAAACGCTCGCACGACGCCTGCGGAGACCCTTGAAATTAATTGTCCTGGTCCATTCAGTGGTTTGGTACACGGAAATTCTTAAAGGAGCGACAAGTAGCAACGAATAATAACACAATATTAAATTAGAAAAATTAGAATCAGCAAGCTTGGAACTCGATCACTTTAGACACCTATATAACTGAATCGGAAAGAGAGTTCAATTTTCCGAAGGTGATGTTTAGAAGATAAAATTTATTATTTTGTTAAAAAGATTATACACTTTTTAATCTACCCTGCTCGAATGTCCCCTCCACCCCTCTCTCGCTCTCCGTATATGAAGGGCCCGTTCTTCTACCTAACACGATTCTGGGCGCGAACATTTGGCTGGTTATGGTCGGTGGTTAACCATACGTCACCGAAGGATCCGACAATGGCGTCCCATTATGGCATTGTAACACAATACCATCGTACACGCTCTCGGAGTCTATACTTACGCGTTCGACTTGATCCCTCCCGATCATCGGAATCGTTTTGCTTCCCGCACTCGCGCGACCTGTCAGGGGCGTGATTCTCGACACTCTGTAGCTTCTCGAAGTGTATAATCGTACGAGCCAACCAATATACTCGAGCGCCTTCTCCTTGTCCGACTCTATCGAATTAAATCGCACCGTACACTCGAATGAGCAGCACAAGCCCGCAATCAATTAAGCACCTATGACATTATTACTCGAAATTGTTTCCTCGAACGATTCTTCGTTCCGCCTCACCGCGCCTCTCATTCCTCAAACTTCTCTATTAAGAAGTCCCGCGCCATGAAAGACTCTTTATTCTCAGCCGCAAAACTCCTCCTGGCAGGATCCATGGCAAATCCGATTTTCGACTTCGCCACTCGTGTACAGCCGACTTTCGGATTTGTCGCCATTATCGTTCGGAAAAAGGGAGGCTCGCGGAGGGCAGGTTTTTGTAGTAGGCACGGGTCCGCAGACCCATCTCTCTCTACGCCGTGTGTCCTTTACATTGCATTCAACAGGATCGTGAGGTCCCATTCTCGGCATTCGAGTGGTTTCAGTTTCGGTCCCTTTTCTCCACCCGAGGTGGCCCCGGTGGGCACGACTTTCAAAGCTGAAAACCCGTCGACGGGAGGTCTTATGGGGTGTCGCTATGGGGTTCCTTGTCACTTTCCGGCCGCGACACGACACTCTCGTCCATTGAAACCGATACTTCTCGCCGTTTCGCCGACTCTTTGCCGCGCTCATCTTGTGTGCGTGTCCGAAGACGTTTCTCTTGCCAGATTATTGTTCACCGGGAACATAGGATTCGAACGAGACACTTCGCCGAGACTCACGGAAGTCGCGTAGAATTTAATTTAGTCGAGCAGATCAAGAAACGACCGAACGGGTCGTTTCGACTCGTTCGACATGTTTCTTTAATGACTTCAAACTTTTTACTCGACTTATTTATATATGTTAAATTATTTTGACCCTTCGATAGTTTTCGCGCGACAAAAGAAGTCTGTTATTAGATTAGTAATTTTCGACAAATGTGTCTCGTACGTGCGACTGATCAAACTTCCCTGTCCGTTACGTGGCTGACGACAACAGTAAACTGCTTAGCGACAAATCGACCGAAACCGGATCCTGCGGATCAGAGGTGTCGCGCGAAAAAGCAACTATTGGACAGCGTTTTAAATGGATTTCGAGTGGCCGCGTTCGTCGAGCTCCTTCAACCGCCATTGTGCGCCTCAAGAGGATCCCTTTCGTCCGCTCCGCACTGTGTCCCCCGAGTCGCTTTCTTCATCCTCCTTTTTCTGCATTGAGGGCGCGCGAGGGCTCGTGCCCCTCCCGCAAAAAGGCATTCGGGAAAAGGCACAAGGACCGGGCATTATTTTCCACGGGAGTCCCATTCTCCTGCGAAGAATCGCTCGAGAATCGAATTGGGAATCGACTGACTCGAGAAGGCCACTTTGTCAGCTTGTCAGGCGCTGTCCTCCGAAGTCAATGACCACGAAAAACTGAAATGAAGAAGAAACGACGAAGAAGGAAAAAGTGCGCGCGTGAAAAACTGCCCAATCCCACAGTCTATCGCATTCATTAAACGTCCCTCCGATAACGCATCCAGCCATTTCATCTTTTCCGGCGCACCAAGCATCGTTTCACACCCAAGACGACGTGTTCTTTTTGATTGCAGACGGAAGTCGAAGACATGAGCGGCGACGACGTCTGCGAGGGCACCGGCTCGACTCTCTCAGCCTCCGAGAACACTGGTCTGCTGGGAGCAGAAATCTCGGGGATGATGGAGTGCGGCGGCTGCGGGGAGCGTGTGCGCGAGCGCACTGTTTTATGCGTCGGGGGTAGGACCTGGCATTCGAAATGCCTTAGATGCTGCGCCTGCGCGAGGCCCTTGCACGACCAGCACTCGTGCTTCCTGAGGGGGATGCGGCTCTACTGCAGGCACGACTACGCGCTGTGAGTAGATTCGAAAAGAGTCAGTTCTCCGCGCTCACCTTTCCGTCCATTCGCGAAACATCCACTCGCGCCACTATCGTCTCAAAGGCGTTTGCTGCGTCCGGTCGTCCTGCCTCGTCGTTTTGCCAGTACACCGCGGCCGCGCATTTGTTTCTAATTATTACGAGATTTATTCGAGAACTGGTATCGAGCCTCCTCCTTCCCCCTCCCCCCGCCCCTCTTTCTCGGCCGTTCGGAAATAACCGCGCAGCAAACGGTAGCCATGTATCTACGGGGCACAAGTGTGCGACACGACACACGCACGCTCTCCGGCTCGAATGAATGGCCCACGGTGGTGCGATATCGCACGAGAAAAGGACGAAACAGAAGAGGCGCAGGAGGAGGAAACTCCTGCTGTCTCGCTCTATCGTTCTCTGCCTCTCAGTCCCTCTCCTATTCTCGTCCGCTCCATGTACACCAGTGCCTGTCCTCGTGGCGGGTAATTAAACAACTACCGACCATTAGCCCATTATCATATTCATGAACATGGAAAGTGCATCCCGATTTCTCGTCGGGGCAGGATCGGAGAAGTTTAAACGAAGAGTTTAAAGCCTCCTCGTTCTCTGTCTCCTCTTGCTTCCCGCCACCCCCTCACCACCCCCACAGCGTGTTTTGCGGGGCCACGCGACTATCCCGGTGGCCGGACACCCCTTCTTCTCTTGTCTCTCTACTTCGGACTGCAGCAGGCAGCCGAGGTGTCTAGACACTCGACTCTCCGGACCCAGCCGTGCAGGCACCTAGACACGCGCACTTCCAGGAATCTAGATGTTCCCAGCCTAAACACGCCGAGTCCGGAACGCTCAACAAGCCACACCACCGAACTCGTCGAACAGTCCTCGGAACGACGGTGCAGCGATAGAGAAAGTTCGATCGTCCGACGCGAGGGGCGAAAATTGAAACTGCCATTCGACGCGCGCGCTCTCGACTCGTTCTCCGGACAGAAAAATTCGTTCGCCGGAGCCTAGGGATCAGACGGCACGGCGTACACGCTCTAATCCTATTGTCTCACATACGAGATGCTAATTCCGCGTCGCTGCGCTTCGCCCACGCGGGCAGCCTAGAGAAGAGGATTGTCGCGTCATTTCGACGTGTCGAACTCGCGCGCGCGCGCGCGCGCGGGAAGCCGGGCGGGGCACGATGTAAATCGAGCGCCGTCTCGGAATATTTCAATTTCTGCCGCCGGAAGTTTGGTCCTCCGTGCGAGAGCCGGGAGGACACGGGTCGCTCCGTTACTCGAGACGCGCGCACACATGTACATTCTTACCTCGTCCAACTTCCTTCTCCGCCGGCCTCGGCTCCACTCTTCTCTCCCCGCCGACCGGGTCACATTCGTGAGGCAGCGTTACGAGGCGGAAAGGCGTGAGTGAAAAAAATTACGCGGCAGATTCCTGCGGGTTAGGACGCGGACAAAGCTATTATAACCGACGCGCGCTTCTTCCCTTGTCAACGGGTCCCGCGCGCGGGCCGGGCCGAATGTTTCGCGCGGTATCAATGACGTGCGGGGGTCGGCTCTTCTTCTCTCGGACCCTCGCTCCTCTCCTTCTCTCCGCCCGTCCCGGCCGGCTCGCATTCAATATAAATATGTCTCGTATTCTTCTGGGATCTGCATATCGCCGCGCCTATCTACGCTCCTCACCGTCCTGTAGATCCGTACGTCTAATCGTCCAAACTATATATACATCTTGTCAACGAGTTTCTCTCAGGCAGCCTCCACTAACACTCCGCGCGATATCAATGACTCCGGGCTAAAGAGAAGGCGCTCATCGTCCTGCGGAGTCACTCCTCCTTCGGTCCCCCTTCACTTTTCTCTTTCCGCTTCTCGCGCCGGCTCACGCTCACTCTCCGCGGATTCCCATCGATTTCCGCGTTCGATAAAGCCAACAGACAGCGACACCAGCGTCGCGATCGGATATCGCGATACGTGACTTAGGTGGGCCAGCGTAAAGCCGCGGCGGCCGGAGTAACTGATTGACAGTTGGATAAACAAGTTTGGAAGTCATCCTCCGCCACGATCGATGAGTCATCGCGGGGAGAATCTTCGATGGACCTCTATGACACCTCTGTCGGACGTTCGGATTTGATGCTGTGTTAGTGTTCGGTAGAAATCCGAAGTCTATGACGCGTGGATCGTATGGTAGTATTAATTAGTGAGCGATAGAATCGTTCGCTGATGTTCGATCGGAGCACTTTCCGCGGATCGGCTCCGATCGATATATAGGAGAGATGAAACTTAGTTCGTGCACGCTCTTCAGCATTCTTCCACGTTCCTCGTGACGGGCGTAGACGCCGTCCGAGCTGTGCGCATTGTGTGCCAGTTGGATTTCGAACGTGCATCGGGCACGTCGGGCCGATTATTTTCGGGGCCTCGCTATCCAAACAAAATGCTCAAATACCTTTCTGTTACCCGTTCCTATCTTACGTCATGATCCCCCAACGTTTTCTCACTCCGACAGTCCTCACTTCTGATCGGTGGCTTTTATTTGTCGGCCGCGTCGTCGACAAAAATCGAGTCCCGTCCCACCTCTCGCCCCGTCACTCCAACGCGACTGACAATGCGGCTCTTTTTTTCTGGTTCTAGAACGTTCGGCGCGAAGTGCGCGAAATGCGGACGCAGCGTCGGAGCGGGCGATTGGGTGAGGAGAGCTCGCGAGCGAGTCTATCATTTGGCCTGCTTCGCCTGCGACGCCTGCTCGAGACAACTGTCGACCGGCGAACAATTTGCACTGCTCGACGCCAGGCTCCTCTGCAAAGCTCATTACCTGGACGTCGTCGAGGGAAATAACACGTCGTCGGATGGTGAGGGCTCCTGCTTTGCGTATGATAGAATTTGTAAATTGACGGAGCAGGATCTTTCTTGCCGAGTGTAAAGAGGGTCGTGATAGCGGGGTGAAGGTGGTGCACGTCTAATAAGTAATTTCGTAGAAGGCGGTGACTCCGAGAGTGGGCACAAAGCCGGAAACAAGGCGAAGAGGGTGCGCACCACCTTTACGGAGGAACAGTTGTCTGTTCTTCAAGCCAACTTTCAATTGGACAGTAACCCCGACGGTCAAGACTTGGAAAGAATAGCGCACGTCACTGGACTTAGCAAAAGGGTCACTCAGGTGTGGTTCCAAAACTCCAGAGCGCGGCAAAAGAAGCATCTTCATACGGGCAAAATGAAGGGCCAACATGGTGCGTGTCATTTCACAGATCTTTTAACTGTCGGGATCGGAATGGACGAACTGTAGAGATCGATGCCAATCTTGGATCTTTGTCTGTTTGTTTCAGTTCACCAATCGCCCCCGAATCCTAATTCATCCCCCAGTGACTTTGGCCGTCACATTAATCTACATCTAACGTACTCCTTTCAACATCAGCAACAGCATCGACATTCTCAACAGCAGCCACAATTGATCTCAACGTCTACTTGCAAGAGCCCTACGCCTTCGATTTATCATAACCACGGTGAGCAGACGTGATAATTTGGCAATTGACGGAATGGCTCGAAAAATTTGTGAATATCCAGGCAGTGCGTTACGTGGATTGATTTTTCTTCACGTTAACAGGTTCGGAGCAGTCCATGGACGAGCTCTCACAGGATTCTATGATGCTGTCGATGCCGAACGAGGTTTAATTCCCCGGTTCGAGTCCGTACTGTAAATATACTTATTATTCGCTTTACGATAATTCATCATTTTTACTCGTTCGCTCTGGGAAGTTTTAATTGACGCACGTTATTCACCGATCATCATTTATTTAAATTGACATTGACATGGTGATGCATGCCACTTTCTTAGGCGATCCCTATTTGGCGATCACAATTCTTGACAAATATTTGAATGAATTATTACTCTTCCCATCGAATGGGTAGGTGCGCTGTGTAAATCCTAAATTAATCAACGTGACAGCTTCGATCCACGATCCTAGTAACGTCCTTAGTCTAAGCAGCGTTTCAAAAACGTTAATCGTCCAATCATCGTCGATCGAAGTTGAACGTACAAGGAGCAGCTTCAGATCGAGATTCTAGACAAATTGAAGCTCGAGTAGTAGAAAAATTGGAACCTCGGAATTGGTAAAGTTGGTACTATTTATACGCATCATGCACAATTCGAAGCCAACTGATTCGATAGATTTATCAAATAACTGAAGCAATGTTCCGAATGAAAGTACCGTACACGCTAAATAATCGATTAATCGAATAATCGTAAGAGAACCATAATTTAACATAAGTGTCCCGTGATGTAAATATTGTAAACTATAAATATCGGCGAAATATAGAATTGCACATATCTTACGGGAATCGTCACCATCATTATCCCACGGAGAAGCAAAGAACAGCATACCCCAAACATATCGACTGAATATACTCAGCTTCATAAGTATATTCACAGTGATAGACTATTGTCCAGGTGAACATTGGGAGGATAAATAAACCAGGAGGATCAACATTGAAAGATACTTTTTATTAGTAACAGTACGGTATATAGTAGTGACAGTTAATTTTATACAAAAGCTAGATTAGATGAGAACATACAGTAAATAGATAATTAACGAATACGCGGCCGAAGGATAACTAAATCCAATTAAATAATTCCTCTTAATCACGGCTGATCGGACAAAATGAGCGCGTCATCACGATCCCTACGACAAGTCCCCTCGTCGAAAATATATACAAGATCCTTCCTTAACCCGCCTGATGGCAAAACTGCGGCTGCAAGTGAGTGGGTGTGGTGGGTGTAAGCGGCGTGAGCGGTGTCAATGGTGTCAGTGGACTTCCAGGACTCTCACTGCCTACGCTGCCGGCCTGATATCCACCCAAGTAAGCACCCACGACGTTCACCCCGTTCGAATATAGATCGCCAGGGTGGTGTTGCATCGGGGGTGAGTGGTGCACTGTAAACAGATCGGCAAATTGACAAGAGTTCATCTTATGCACAAGAGACTAATAAAGACACAAAAAAGAACCACGAGCCTACAAGAAGCACATTGTTCCCCGAAAAATAGCACTCAACGCCCCAACGTGATCCGGAACAATAAAGGATCGTGAGAAATGTCGAAGAACTCACTCTGCGTCTTGATCTTCCCACTGTGCTTCTTCTGCCTCGCCCTGGAATTCTGGAACCAGACCTGCGTCACCCTCTTGCTGAGCCCAGTAACGTGCGCTATCCTCTCGAGGTCCTGCCCGTCGGGATTGCTGTCCAGCTGGAAGTTCGCCTGAAGAACGGATAGCTGCTCCTCCGTGAAGGTGGTCCTCACCCTTTTCGTCTTATTTCCCTTGCCGCCGTGCTCGGAGTCGCAGTCCTCCGACGACGACGTGTTGTTGCCCTCGACCACGTCCAGGTAGTGGACCTTGCAGAGGAGTCTGGCGTCGAGCAGGGCGAACTGCTCGCCGGTGGACAACTGGCGCGAACAGGCGTCGCAGGCGAAGCAGGCCAAATGATAGACCCTTTCGCGAGCCCTTCTCACCCAGTCGCCGGCGCCGACACTACGCCCGCATTTAGCGCACTTCGCGCCGAACGTTCTGTCAACAGATTGCAAGGGTCAGGCAGGGGGAGAAAAACGAGACCACGGCGGAGACAGGAAGATACGGATGATGATGTATCGAGGCTTGACGCGGAGTACAGAGTACGGAGTAAGGGACAAAGGCGAACGGCATTAACAGAGAATACCGGAAAATGAAGTTTTCGAGGGAAATTAGTTGCGCGCCGAACTCGAGGCGCACCGGGATCGGCAGAATTGAGAACGGAGCCTGGATTATTCTTATTTTCACCGCGTTTAGTGCGCCCAGCGGCAGCTTCATTCGGGACCTCCGGGCGTGAGGCTTCCACGACCCCGTGTCCTCATTAACATACTATTCTGCCATTCGATGTTCGCAAGCTCCTCGCGCGAGAAGGATCGAGAGGCGATCGATAGAAAGAGAGAGCGTTTATTGAGAGACCGTCCTGCGATCCTCGCTGAGATCGCGCGGAGATACTATTGTTTTTATCGATATGTCTTCATGCGACGCCTCAACTTTCTCTCGTTCGCGAGGAGTCCGGTGAGCTTCCCGAAAACGATTATTTCGTCAAAAAGCGAGCCGTGGCATTAAAGTCCCATGGGATTCCTCGCGGCCGACGTATCGTTTCCCGAACTACCGTCGCATTCCACCAGGCTTCTTTTCCCTGCGGGAAAGAAAACACGGAGGTGAAAAATGTCGAACGGACGGGAGCAAAAGTTAGGGAGCCCGCGGCTCGGCCAACAAAAGGAATATGATTCGGCGCGATCGAGGTTGGTTATTGTATGGAAAAATATGGTAAGCTATAGAAGGATTAGTGCCCGTCCGCGGCTTTTGCAACGTCACCGTGTCGCGTCAAAGATGTTCTCCGTTCTATCGTCCTGCTTCTCAAATTTCCTTCGCGCAGCATACGTATATATATACGTATGCTGCATTCGACTCTCAGTTTTCGAATATTCACACGAGTGACTTACGGTAGCATCTTAAGCACCGAGCTTCCGATATGGATCAAAAGTTACTGGCAAAATGAGCAGAAGCAATGAGACTAAGAGAAAGGGTAGATTATAGTAGAAGCATGAATCGTATCACGGGGGTTCGGCTAGCGCCCCGACTTAATCCCCCGCTGACTTATAGGGCCCGCCTATGTCGAAGAACAAATGAATAAATTAGGGCGGGGCCGTTTGGTAGCCCGATGTACGGCCCTGAAGATTTATAGATACCCAATACCAGTTCTCCCGTCCGAGATACAACGCCGGTAACTCGTCTCTCACACTCCTTCATCCCCTGCTACCTCTTTTTTTCTACACGGCCGAGAGAAGACGAAGAAATAGATACGGGGTGGAAGGGAAGGGCGCCACTGTTTGTATGTTTTATGCGAGATAATTGTCGGCGCTACTAATGGAGCACTCGGCAATTTCTTGACTCGCCGAAAAGGATGCGAGTCCGTAAAGGCTCGCGGGCAACTCGAATGACACGATCAGCGCGCGAGTCAGGGAGAAAGGGGCAACCCTTACGCGGCAAATTCCATCGGACTCTTTCGGTTCTATTTCGTGACTTAGCATCGCGCGTCGCCGCACGCATATTACGTCCGCGCGCATTTCGGACATGACACCACCGCGAGCGTCGAACCGATAAATATTTGTTGATCCTGTGAACTGAACTGTGATGAGCCGGGCGAACAGTGCCGGAGAGTCAGTGATTAAAAACGGTGCAAATGATCTCTCGGTTGGCTTAATCAACGGCCCGCCGCCGCGGCGTGCGCTTTGAAGACGCTGAGCATCACTCGAGGGAGCCTCGATTTTTCGTCCGACATCTCGAGTATCAAGACACCTCACCTTCCACGTGAACGTGACTCGCGGGTCGAGGCATGAACACGCCACAGAGAGCCCCGTTGGTCCGCGATCGTGAATAGCCGACTGTGCGCGCGTGAGCCGAGTCGACGGGGGGAAGAAAAAGAGGACTCCATCGGGAGACATTAATCACCCAACGGCGACTTGCTCACTGACAATGAGTCCGGAACATCCAATGCGCGCTCAGATATGTCCGTCAATCCGCGCGAGTCCATCTACACCCACGTGACGCGTGACTTTCGAAAAAGATCGCCGGATCGGAGGATCCACAGATATTCCCGTCCCGAGATGACCACATCGCCAGGCAACATCTTACAATCCGTCTACATCTTAAATGCGCGTAAAAATGGAAAAATTTTACTTCACTCAGGAAAATTGTTCGACGTCGTCGCTGCAGTATTATAACAGTAATAGACGCGAATATTCGCATCTGGGCACGATCAGATCGCCCGTGTACGTATGTGCATATATAAGAATGGGAGAATATTATTTCGTTTTACTTGAAATTTGTCAATGTCTTCGTTTTGGCATGGTCGTATTAAAAGGTTATTCGAGTTGGCTGCGAAGAATGCAGTGCGTTCACGATCGATGCGCGAGGGTTCGATCGCCGAACGAGATGCGTACTCCGGATTACAGATTATCGATGAACCCAATAATATTCTCCGTCGGGGAACGAAAGACAGCGCGGCACCCCACTGGCCGGCCACCCCTTCTTAGAGACCCTCGCGGCTTAAGAAGACATTTCTCGGCTACCGCGGAAGCTCATTGGAAAATCATGATCATTTGTTTGACTTAATCCCGTCGGTGGCTCGTTTTCGAGAGTCACGCGTCGCGCGGACGTACTCCGACGCGTTCGATTCATTGAGAATCGGAGTGTCTCATTCAGATTCCGCCGCCTGACGATCCGCCAACGTCACACCTCATTTTTCGGTGCCGAACAAACGTGAACAGTGGTATCGAATACTTACAAGGCATAGTCGTGCCTGCAGTAAAGTCGCATTCCCCGCAGAAAACAGGAATGCTGGTCGTGCAATGGCCTGGCGCAGGCACAACACCTGAGACATTTCGCGTGCCAAGTTCGTCCGCCGACGCATAGAACCGTCCGCTCGCGAACACTCTCGCCACATCCGCCACAATCCATCTCGCCATCATGACTCTCGTCCGTTATCACCCCTTGACTTTCGGCATTGGTCTTCTTGATCAGAGTGGTCTTATTATTACTCGACGCATTAACAGTGTTCTTATTGTGCAGGTTGTTATTATTGTTGTTGGTAATCGTGGTGGTAGCAGTGGCGGTGTTGTTGTTGTTGTTGTTGTTGTTGTTGCACAGGATGGTTTCCGAGCAGTCAGTTTCCGTTTCTATCTCCGTCTGCGAACACAGTTACATGGGTTAGAGTGGTTAGACTGACTGACGGCGAAAATTTGTGGACGTCTAGGAGCCACGGCCTGTAAATTATGCTAGCCTAGTAGCCTGGCATTTGGACGGCGTAACGGAAACATAATGACATTACGTTAAGGATAGCCGATCGACGTGAGATTCGGGACAGACGAGGACGGAGGGACAGGTTCTCGCGAGAAGATCGAACAAGTCGGAAAGCATAAATCACGCGCGGGAAGTTCAACCCTGCCTTCGGCAGATCATAAATCAGCGTGCGTCTAGTTACACGCGAAATGATTACCGGGCGCAGGCCGGTTTGTCTCGCGATCGTGTTTGCGTAACAGTGACAGGACACGGCGAAACAAGAATAAACAACATAGTTGCGCTATCGGCGAATTCATCGGCGCATTGATCAAGATTTTCTCGTCCCCCGCGATAAATTGTTCCGCTACTCTATGAGAACGTGACTCCACAGACGTATGAGAATAGATAACCTTGCACCATTCCGAGCGCATTGCGTGTCTTATTCTAGGCAGCGCCGCACGAAATTATCCTGAAACGCTAATGTATCGATTCGTTCGTTCTTATGCAAATCGGTCTCTGAATACGGAGATTGAGTAAAAGTAAACGCGCGATTGTGAGACGATACCGAGGACATCGCTTCCGGGTGCTGCAAGGAGACGTCCACTCTCCGCTGTAGGCTCCAAATCTCAATTAATACCCGGCAAAGTGAAATAATAAACGAGTCCGGTGGGTTTGATAAATGATGCGGCTCCGGGCATCATGAACGTTCCACTACCCTCGAGCCTCGTTCGTTTTTTAGCCCATCCCGATTCTCCTACTCGTCCTAAGCACAAGCAGCGATTCCATTTGCAGCTCATAACCCATACACGAAATCGGCGGATCCTCCCGAATTCCCTCTTGCTACCTGACGAGTCGACGACCTTCTTAATTACCGAGTCGAGATGTTTGCGCAAAACTCGGGACAATAACCCTGGACACTTTCCGCTTTATGACTGCACTCGAACTGCAACCCCGTAAAGGTCCAAGGGGTAATTTACAGTCTCGCCGCTTGACCTGCCGACTTTTTCAGAGGAAAAATGCTCGCTCCGAACCTTTTTAACCTGGCACACAACCGGCGTAGATGTCTGACCGTCTAACGATCAATGTATCCAGTCTCGGTTAAACGCCCACGCGCTCGGGCCTTTAACCCGGCAAAATGTTAAAAGCAACAGTTCGTAATAAACGCCTCGTCGAGCGCAATCAGGGGGCGAGAGGAAGAGCGATGGCGGCCATTTTTTTCATCGGACGGGCGTCGAAGTGACCGAGAGATGAGCTGACGAAGTGAGAAATTGTCGCGGGGCCAGAGGTGAGAGTGACTTTGGGCGGACTACTGGACAGGTCGTAAAGCGGTTGCCAAAGTAGGCATCGCCGGGGCCCGCTTGAATTCCCGATCGACGCTCCGATCCGATATATACGTCTTGAAATAGGATATACTGTCACTTTTATTATCCGCCGCGGAAATTAACGACTCGCGAGTACCTCTCGCTCGATCCGACGGCAAAGTTGAAAGGCATCGTTCATTCGGGAATTTAACGCCTGTCGCGCGTTTTATTATGATTCACGTTACACTCGTCTCTCGCCATTCCAGTTGCCGGGCTGTTTTTATTCCGACTCGACGGGTTCCCGAATTCTCGACGATCTCGCGTAATGTATCGTGTCGACCGTTTGCTGTCTCTCATCGTATTAAAAATAAAAAGGAAAGAAAAAATGAAATATTGACTTCCACTCCGTGTGGACTCGATGCAAGTTGCCTCGCAGTTGATGAATCGAGCTGGAGCCTAATCCTGAATCGAAAAGTTGTACATGTCTCTCGACAGGTCGCGCGGCGTGATTGAAAATAAATCATACCAGCCGTTAATTATCGTCGGCCCAGTGAATCCGAATCGGACTCGTTCCTAATCAGTCGATTCGCGCGATACGCGAGATGCGCAAGCCAGTTTCTATCCAAGACTGAGGCGCGCGACGAGACTCACCTTCATATTTAATAATCCAACGATCATCCGGATAGTCACAAGTCCTTGTTCCTCCGCTTCATCATCCTGTCCCTCCGAAGCACAAAGTCAGAACTCCCCGCCCACACAGTTATCTACCTCACACCACGTGTCACAATTCGTACGAATTCGACAGACCGACTCTGTTTACACTCTCCTTCTGAAAGTACCCCTCGTCTACATTTGACATAATATTCCTGCAGTACGCGCGACGATCCCCTGAAGATCCTCCCGCACTCTCGGTCGACGTAATTAAAGCCACGCAGCACAATATTCTCCCCCGAAGATTCGTCGACTTCCTCGGCCTCGTCGTGAAGCCTGGAGCGCGACAGAAGAAAAAGTTATCCTATCTGGATCCGTGTCCCGTGGAAGACTGGCATGCTGGAGTCTGCCCCTTCTTCTCTCGAAAATTCTCTCTTCCTCTCTCTGCTCTCAGGCTTGCGCGCGCACGCCCCTTTATCCATTAACTGCTGTGCCGTCGGTGTCAGTGATGGGGATGTCGCTAGAGGGGTTGTTAGAGGCGAGTGCGGAACGACGAAAGGTGGGAAAGAGAGCGTCGGGAGAGGAGAGAAAAGGAGAGAGAGAAATTTTCAGGACGAAGACCCCTCAAGCTCCGCCTATAGAACACGCCCCTGGTAATCCTCTCTCACGCAGTCTCCTTCTCTCCTTCTCTCCTTCCCCTCTTTGGTCTCTCGAACCGACGTGTCGAGCGAGCGGAGTACACCTCGAGCGCATCAAACGTGGGGCGCGAGCGAGAGGGTGTATACGTTATGTATCATACGAACTGTGCGCTGCACAGCTGCTTAGAATATTGCATGACCGGGTAGGTGTGTGCACTTTTGTCGGATCGCTAAACGCGTTTCGGTAATTCGGCGCTTCGATAATTGGAGGCTCAAACAATTTCGATGTTGCAGATACATTTTCGTGTCCCCGCTGCGACGATCGTCGGCTGTGCCACTTTCGTGGAGGCATGAATATTTATTCGAAGTGAGTGTATCGTTCGAATTGTGAATAGTAGACGCCTAGGGTCAGATCTTCTCTCTCTCTCTCTCTCTCTTTCTTTCTCGCTCTCTTTGGAATCGAGGGATGAGATACCACTGCCAGTGATAAAAGGCGTTAGTCCATTCCGGAATGATTTATGTGTCGGCGCGGCAGAAATACAAACAGGTGCTCGAATCTCTTCGAGAACCCAAACTCATCGAAAATAAAAAGGGAAGGAGAGAGAGAGGATCGACTCACGCACACCGTCCAACGCCCACGCATATAACGCACGGCGGAAAGGGTGGATTTCTCCGTCGGCACACGGGCTCGGACTATTTTTAGTCAGCGACGTGAAATAGGAATAAAAATGTTACATGAGCGATGAGAGAAATTAATCTATGAGCGCGAACGGCCGATGATTTAAGGTGTTAGAAAATTGGAAACGCGGATAGACAATATCCAGGTATGCGAACACTTATTTCTCCTTGGGTTCATAGAAGCGTTCGTTATATTCGATTAAAAACAGAGGAGGCGAATTTGTGGAAATTCTCGGGCCGATCCATTACGCGGATCACATAGAAGCTCGGCGCGCCAGTAGAATTCAATAAAGCCCGTCTCTCTCTCTCTCTCTCTCTTCGGTTCTTCTCTTTTGAGGGTGCTTTCGTTCTCCACCCATCGGAAGAGAGACCCGCACTCGCAAACAAAGTTTACCCACCGAACGTAAGAACACGAAGTTTGCAAATCACCGCTGAAATTCCATTGAAGCTTGATTCCAAAGATACGCCCCCTCCTTTGAAACACCTGGAAACGAAGGAGAAGGAAATATGGAACGTGCCCCGCATACGATGTGCTCCATAAAATCGCGCACAAGTCCGGCGACTTCGGTGCGTCGGGAAAGAAAAGAACGATCCGAGCGTTTCGTCGCTCCTGAAAAGCTACGATCGCGTGGCGTCGCGCGAATGTGTAACAAATAGCCGAGCAGCTTGCGGCTGCGAAAAATCGGATATCTCTAAATAAATGCCCGATCGTCCGTTTCCGATTGTCGCGTGCGTCCCTTATTTATCAGCGTGCGTGAGTGTCCTGCGGCAGGAGTGAGCAGCGAGAGGGAGAAGGACGAAGTGAGGCGTGTAAGGCGTGTAAATGTACAAGGGGGACACTTGGAACACGTTTGAGGCCGGGACCATTAGTAACGCTTACCCGGCATAAAGCGAGAAAAATGGCGGTCGAATTATTCCGGTGGTAGGACCAAGCTGGACAAAGGTCCTTCCGAGCGAGGACACGGGAGGATCCTCTCCAAGGAGCCACGGGGTTCCAATGTGTTCCTCTCCTTCTCTCTTTCTCTCCCTTTCACTTTATCTTACGCCCTTTCATTCGTCCTCGCGTCCTTTCTCTCTTCCTACCGCTGCTCTGTCTCGCTCGCAAGCGGAATAGCTCCATCGGCGGACCATTAATCGATACGCAGTATCGATCGCGAGTCCTCGATCCGTACGGGAAACTTGTTTAAAGACCGCGCGCGCGACTCCCCGCGCAGTCCGCGTGGAAACAAACGTATTACGAATTATGATCATATTCGGGTGAAAGTGAGGAACGACAATGAGCGCGGACGGCGATCGATCATTGGAGTCGTTTATAATATAAATGAAATGAGCGTCACGGCGCGTCAATGGAAATTATTCGACTGCAACAAGGCCGACTTTCGAATCCGTGGGAAGCTGAGGACGAGCCCTTCGACAAAAGATAATAATTATTCCTCCCCGCCGACGGCGACGGTTCGTCGACGTAGTCGCGCCTTTTTCACGCACAATTTTCCCCGGCCAGGGAAATTTTCCACTTCCTCGAGCGTATCGAGTATCGAGGGCCCTATCATTATCATGATAAAAGTCCGGCATGTCCATTGTCGTCGTGAAGAAGCGAACGAAGGAAACGCGGGGCCTCGACGGTGAAAAATGCAAATTCGTGGCTTTGACGTGTCACTCGCAACAAAATGCGCCTGCTGTGCAAACAGTGTAACGCGTTTTGGCCGTCGAAATCTGACGGCAGCGCGGGCTCGAGGAGTCGACTCGAAAGTGGTCCCACTTCAAATAAGCATTGCCTATTACACCGGCGAACACCTTGTCTCTTGGGCATCGGCGGTTCTTCGAACTAAGAACCATACGATCTGACGATCGAACAAAATTCCGCCACTCGAAACACAGACTTCTCCCTCCTCCACCCCTCGATCACGGCGATTCCTCACGAGTTGACCGTTTTCAAGAATTTAATGCACACCGAGTCTCGAGTCTCGAGTGTGACGAACTCTTCGCTCGGCAGTCGACTTTTTCCGGGACACGCTGAAAAGGCGGAGAATCAGAGTCAGTGGCAGAAGGGAGCGAAGCGGAGGCTAGAGACTATATGAGTGACACCCACACTCTCCCGGCCCTCGCTCTCCTCGCGTCGCTCTCCCGGCTTCCTGCTCTGTGATCTCAGGCCGTCTGAGTTTCATCCCTCTCAAAGTTACCTAACAGCAGGATCCCGCACAATGTGGCCGTGATTGCAAATCCGCTCGTTATCATCAAAACTGCGCCCGACGCAACAAAACCCACCCCCTCCCGGCCCTGTCAACCACCCTGTCGACGCTATTTTCAAATCCTCTCGTGACGCCACTTTGCGTCGACGGGGCTCGCCGGGCAGAATGCAAAGTGGGCGACTGGCCGGCGGACGATAATAATAATCGGACGCGCTCATGCACTTGGATGTTTTTCCGAGGCGCGAGCAGGTGGCGGGGAATATCGTGCATCCGAACTTTCGGAGGCCGAAAGTCAGAAGAGGTCGTCAGCGATTACTTGGCGATGCAGTCAAGTTAAACATGAGTTACGTGTGGCGAGGCAGATCGAGCGTGAAATTTGAACAATCGATAAATTACGCGTTATCGAGCGTGCTTCGTGACAGAAGTGAGGTGACATACATACGCAGTCGTATACAAGGTGTGACGATTAGGAAAAAAGAAGCAGGTGACTTCTTCGCGAACGCGTGTCGCGGGACGGGGACTGTTTATATTAAAATCCCAAAACTGTTGGATTTTACCAAGTCGCGTGTACTTGTTGCCATTGTTAAAGGCGCGTTTTATATTGTCGTCGAACACTGTCCGCCGTTTCTAGAAAACTGGAACACCCAGTGCACACACGCGTATACGCATGTGTACGTCAATGTTGTATCGCAGGCTGGAGCGCACTCTTTACAGGCACGAAAGATCAAATATTTTCACGGGAAATACGGATCGTGCGTGCACAGCTGTTCGAAATCTATCTTCAGATGACGTCTGTCCGGAGTTATCGCGCGCGAGATGATTTCGCGATGTGATTATTGACTCTGCCTCTCTCTCTGCTCGCGATTAACGTTCGAGCGAACTTAGAACATCCGGGAATCGTTTGACAGTACAAACATCCTGACATGTCCATCCGAGGCTCGTCGAGTGCCGAACACTTTCCACGACGCAATCGCTGAGAGACTATTCCCACCGATCCTCTCCCTAAATAATCCGCCAGATGAAATCGTGGGACTCGCGGCGCACTTAATCGCACGCGCGAAACATTCCCTGTTCGCACGATTCCGACCGAGGGAACAGGTAGTTTCCGGCGGGGCTCAGGTGCATCGGGCTGTATCTTAATATAGCCACCCTTCCCGATGATTCAGCACGATCGGCTCGTCCGCACGAAGATAATCCCGCCGATAATTAGCCGCGACACCGGAGATAAAATCTTCGCGCGCCGTTTTTGACATCGCGCATGAAAGAACGGCGCACGAGACGGATTTTCGAGCCGGGCGTCATGAATGGACAATAAAAACTTCGCGGCGCGAGGCGTCACAGTTGCAGCGCGAGGGTCGCTGAGAAGACAGCCCGCACGGATAGAAGCACGAGTGGTAATATCAGAAGTAACAAATGTAGAGTTGTTGTCGAGGGCAGAGAAGCAAGCACCCGAACGCCAAACGCCGAGCGCTATTCCTGCCGAAAGCCGACAACCTCGAGCCTTTGAGAGCGTAAAAGCGTGCTCATAGCTCTGCTCGCTGATTCGCACTGCGTAATCGGATTAGAGCTCAATACCTCCGGCTCTCCGAGTCCCGGGACGAAGAGTGTGCGCGCTTCATTGTTAACATTGACTCCCGAGCCACGACATCCGTCCCGATGCATGAGAGCCAGTGGAGTCCCGAGAGTTTCTCTCCCTCTCGCGCCCAGTCTCTTTCCGAACAATCGAGAGTCGCACGATGTTCTCTGACCGAATTTACCGCCACGTGGCTCCTATTACATAATATTGAGCTTACGTTGCCCCCTCGCCGTTCCCTTTCCACTTTCCACCCTCGGCGCTCCAACTTCGTCCCCGTTTCTCGGCCGGCTGGACTCACGTGCTGCGACGGACCGCTTTATCCTGGTAGTCATGGATCGCGATCGAGATCCCACGCGATCATGTCGACCGTGATCTTATCGGCGGTTAGTTACAAGGATGAGTATAGCGTAGGTGGTAACTGTGCATCAGAAGGAGTCACTTGTTTCTCTTCATCCTCTCGTCGGACGCTTGAATAGAGCTGCGTGCTTATAGGCTGATCGCGATGATAGCAACAGTTTTTCTGGACAGACTCATTTAATCCGTTCATTATCCAGCCCGCGTTCTCACCGTCGCTTCCACTTTCCTCGGATGAAGACGTTCGACAATTGGATTCGAGCGTCAGTAGCTTGCCCACCTTTCCGCTCCGGCAGCGTCCACCCTGGCGAGTCGGAAGGACGGCTAAATAAATTAGGCAGAGCTCCGGGTGCGTGCGTGCATGCGCGCGTATCGGGATCTACATGGTTTTACGAGCTCGAGCGGAGAATCGGGACGAGAGAGAGGAGCAGGACGACCGGCCGATACCGCGTCTCCGTCTTGCCCCCGTGCTGCGAAATTGGTATTTAAAAATATGCGCACCGACAGATGCGCTTTCCGTGTCGCGCTCTCCCAGCGACTCCCATAAATATGATAAGGCCCTATAGGACAGATATACGATTCTATACGCCGACTCCTCTGAGCCTACGTACGTAGATGCATGCGTGTATATGCCGAGCGATGCCTATAACCTGTCGCGCGTGCGAAAGTGGAAGAAGAGGGATTGGTAGATTAAAGTTCATTAATTAGACGGTTAATCGGCACGGCCTCCGTTTGTCGTATCGGCGCCCATAATGACCACGGTTCGCCGAGTCCTTCCGCCACAGATAGCGCGAGCAAGACGTATCGTTGTCGGACACACAGATTCGATGGCCGCGGCCGCAAGAATTTGCAGCCATCGAGAGGTATAATCGAAACCGCCCTGAAATCCATACTCGATCGTCGACGGGATTAATACGTAACGTCCTTCTTCTCGGCTGCTCGGCGATAGTGAAATCGACAAACGCCCTGTGAATTTCAAATTTACCCCGGATCCCCCGATGGGGTGGGAAGAAAAAAAATCGGCAGCAGCGAGAGGCATCCCTCCGCGCCGGGGTTGAAACGTGCCCTCTCCTCGCGCAAAGCGTACGTGTCTGCGGAGGGAAAAGTAAAATGGCCGTTGGCGTATGTCGGGCGCGTCGTTGATCGATAAAAGCGTCGCGACGCTGGGCGTGTCCGCACGGAGCCCCGCGAATCGCCGCGAGACTCCCGGGGCCAAAGTTTATTCGCAGCTTCGGCAAACGCTGGGAAGAGAGCTCGGAAGAGAGAGAGAGGGAGGGAGAGAGAGAAAGGCAGAGGGAAAGAGTGAACGCGATCAAGCTACGTCCGACCAATCCCGGAAGCTTCGATGTTGCACCCTTTGTCGGTGTCTCCTCGCTCTCCACGTAATTCCGCGACTTTGATGTGCCCTGGCGATAGTACATGCGCGCCGTACTCTTCTCCGTCGAAAAGTGTTCCTTCGTGCAGCCTAGTCGAGCTTCAAAAGTTTCACACAACGATTAGCGCCGCCTCTGTAATTCCCGGCCGAAGTCTACTCGATCGGCAGTTCGATGAGGAAAGAAGAGCGTCCGAAGAAAGAGGGCGAGTTCGGCGGTAATGGCACCCTCGCCCTCTTTTTAAGTTTCTTTTAACCACCGCGCCGCTAATTTGCGGCTCGGTTTGACAGGAAGGAAGGAAGCGATCGAAGGGATCCCGCCCGCAGCGGATAAAGGAACGAAATAAACTTCTTTCTTTCCTGCGCGATTTGCATGCAATTTCCAATTCGGACGAGCTGCCCGCTCTTTGATGTCTCTCCTCTTCCCGCCCGATCGAACGCCGAATTAAGCTGGATGGTGGCCGATGCAATTTGTGCGGTTCATCGGAAAACACGCGGACACGCTTATCCGCACCTTCCTATACCGACAGGTCTCAATACTTAGGCATCTACGCATCGATCACACAATATTTGTAACACAATTCCGCGTCCCTGTTACGTTTCATACCCGAGATCGTCACTCACAATGCGTCGGCATTGTTTTAACTCGAAGGCACGAGTATGCGAATAAAAAAAAAAGGGGTGGGGTGGTGTGGGGCAGGGGAGGATGCCCAGAGTTCGAATTCGCTGTAGGGGTGTGTACGGGGGCCTTGTAACGTGGCCTGTAACAGGATTAGAAGGGGCTGGCTGCGTGGAGAAACGCGGGGGCGCCTTTCATAGGGGTTGACGAGGGGTGCTGACAAGTGGACCGAATAATATTGGCGGGGAGGTGTAAAGTCAGGGTCTCGGGAACTACCGCATTCGACTGTCGAATCGTCTGGGACGTCACCTGAGATTCGGCGCGCGACGCGCGACGCGGAGTAGATCATCAAGTTCGACATTTTTTCTTCCTCCGGATCTTCAGCACTAACACCAAGCGCTTCTGCCCAAACTACCTCCGAGATCCGTTCGCAGGTAACACGACTACACGATCCGCTGATGAATGTACGCATCGTGCATCTTGGCGTTCGAGTGTTAATCGTTGAAATGATCCGGCTCGAAATCAATAAGAACTCCACCCACGCAAACAGGCGCTTGCCGAAAGAGATCCCTGCTCCATCAGTGGGTATTCAAAGTGCGTAGGAGGGGAGGGGAGGTTGGCATTTCGATTTCGCGAGGAGGCGAAGCGATATGTTGTCGGGATGCGAAAGGAGGATTCCGAGAAGCGGCCCCGTGTATCATCGCGAAACTGTCGCAACGGCGACAAAGGGCCAACGGCAAGGACTAGACGGAGGAATAGGACGTGGCAGAGGCGGAGGCGGAGGAAGGGGGAGAAAGGGCAGGAACGAAATGATCGAGTTATGCCTGATTGCCGCTTGTTGTTCCAGCTCAATAAACCGGACTCGAGCGAGCCGAATTCCCCTGTTCTCCCCAATTTTGTCGAATCCACCCCTGTCGCCCACCCACTTCTATCGGCCTCTGTCTGTCTTCGGACGAAAGGTTCTCTGTCCTAGGGCTCTCCGCTGTCCTTCCGTTTCGAAATTCACAGCGCGTCGGATCTGACGTTTTGTAGCCTCGTACAATGTCTTGACTCGCGCAAAGTGTCCCTTACGTGGGAGTCGTTTCTCTTTACTCGTGACGTCCTCTTTATCCTTCTCTCTCTCACTCTCTTTCTTTCTCTTTCTCTTGTACTCGTCCTCTCTTGTGCGCGGGCTCTCTCAAGCTACGACCAAGGAGCGTAATTGGATTAGGAGGGTCCTGCCGGATGACTAAGTTCTAGCCGGCCCAGGCACCGGCGCCAAATCCAATTTGATTTTAACGTTAACTCGATCTCGCGTACGGTTACACGGTGAATTAAGCGTCGTTGACAACCGGCATTGCTGGAAAATACTCCCTGTGGGCATTGTAACCAAGAAATTCGCTGACGTATCAGTGAACCTGCGAAGAAATGAGCCGCGCCAGATAGGTCCGCGAGTCTCGCCGCGTTCTCTGATACTGGTTCAAAAGACAGAGAGAGAGAGAGTGAGAAAAAAGAAACATCAAAGACTTATGTGATCTGTCCCGACTGGCGTGTTATCCCGAAATCCAATAATGAACCGAGGGATTTGCAGGCATTAATTGCTGGGGCAGCGAATCTAATTCCGACTGCGAATAAAAATGTAGAGTCGCGCTGCGAGCGAGCGCGACGAAAAAAAGTGCGCGCCATCCCTTACGTCTTCATCGACTCGTATTATTACAGTTGTAACATCGCGTAATCCTTCGGGATCCGGGATGTAACCCCAAGCCAGTTCCCCCGCGTAATCCCGTAAAAATGTAAATTCTACTGGAGCGAAGCAACCGGCAGCCCTTCGCGCAAATGATCGGGGCGGGGGTGCGCGCGTATCCTGTATTACAATGGACGCGTACCGTGGCTGGCAAATATTCGCAGATGCGAATCGAGCCGCGAAAATTCGGCTTTGCCACCGGCTAACGGGATTAACGCGCGCGTATAGGTGCGTGTGTGTGAGACTGTAGTTCCGCAGGATTGCTGGCGTGCACATATTTAGGTATCATTGCACGCTGTGTCTAACTGCTACGGGCGCGCGCGTGTCACAAAGACGTAAGAGTCCGCGGAAGGCACATTATGAGTCCAGAGAATAGAAACTGAGTATTCGGGATTCTAGGCGACCTGCATCCGGCGGAGCGTGGAGGAACGAAGGAAAAAGACGGAGACGCAGAGGGAGAGTTGGACTAACTAACGGACTGCCGGCCGCTTCATTAGAGATCGCTAAACTTTAGGGGAACAGGAAGGGTGAGGATTTTGTTATCGCGTCTGTGTTTTGCTCGGCCACGGTACGCGGTTGGGGAGTGTGGGTGGCGGACGTATGTTCGCCGTCTGTAACCCTGTGTGCAAATTTCTCGATCGAACAGTCCTGTCTCTCTCTTTCTCTCTCTCTCTCCCGCTCTCTATCTACCTTCACTACTGTACCGAATGGAGCACCCCGAGCACTAGAGATCAGCACCTCTCCCGACTACCTACCCCGTACACCTAGCATTCCGGCGGAGTGTCGTCCCTGAAAAATAGTCGTAAAACCCCTCGCGAAAAGGGGGACGAAAAAGGAGCAAAAATCGGAAAAAAGTCGCCGCGCGCGCGATAGCGACGGTGGGCGGACTTTTATGGCGGTTGATTGCTTGATTTATAGTCTCGGTCCAGACTCTCTCGAGCCGTAAACGGCGGATGTGCGCGGGGCGAGGAACGGAGGGAGGGGGACGAGCAAGAGCAAGCGCAAGAAACGTGAGGAGGAGCGACAGAGAGAACTGCGGACGGCCGCGCATACGGCTAACGGAGAAAAAGAGAGAGCGGGAGCGTAAATATGAGATTTTTGCGCAAGGGCTGGCAATCAAACTTTTATTAAGAATCCCCGTCCCCCCGGTTTCTTTTCCGTCCGCGGATGGCAAAAACACCACCTTTCGTTAATCACGCCCCCGTCGTTAAAAGGCAGGACCTTGAAATTCAGCCGTGCCGCCCTTCGCCGAGCGATACCAAGCTTTCGGCTAATCAGAGATCGCCGTTTTATGATCGGACGGGAGATCGTTAAGGGAGAGACCGAACGATGGAAATGGCCGCCGCGCTTGATAGAGTTGGGAGACTACTGATCAACCAAAATTGCATGCACCGTGCGTTATAATAACGAGGCAACAGACGCGGCCGCACGGCGAAGAGAGTTCGGCTGAAAGCGCGAGCCGCTCGGTTGACCTATCAAGTTGACGAATGCGTTAAGGTCTCGAACGAGAGTGACTTGCAGATTGCCCCATAACGTTCTCAGCGGTGGTCCACGATCGGCGGCCTCTTCTGGATGGATCGATGGACCGATCGACTTCGACCTTAATAGGGTGGGTCTTTCCGAAAATGATAAATTTACTTTTAACCAAATGATGGCATTGACATTTCGATTCGGTTTGGCTGCCGACGTAAAGGGGGAAATAAAAAAAGCAGTAGGTCGGAAACACCACGCCTGGACTGTATGAGATATCCAAGTCCCTCGCCCTTAATAGCTTGTTTTATGCAGATGGTTCTGGTCGATGCTTTAAAAGTTCCTTAATCCTTAGATTACGTGTAAATGATTCGAGTCTTACAATTAGCTACTCCTGTCTTACTCCAATAAAACTGGGTTTGAGTCTTAACTATCACTTTTATCAGGACACTCCATCATACTCTTCATCGTGTACGATTCGTTGGTGGTCCACGGTCGCGAGAGATCTTAATCATTTATTTGTGTCGGCGGGTACGCTTGACGCTCATATCTACCTGTCGTTTCGTTCATTGTCCGTTTCCCTCGTGCACGTCACGCCGTTACAAGCCGATTCTCTTTGCCGCTCGTGAAACATCTGCCGCGTAGATTCTCCGCGGAAGATAGTCCGATAATGGACAGTCATGTCCTTTGCGCGTTGTAATACATATTTCAGACATTCCTTGGGCGCCGGCTTTTTACAATCTCTTACCTCGTAATCGATACAGAAATGTTAAAGGGTTCATTACGATTTCCATTCGTCATCCGCAGCTCGATGTTGAGGCAAAGGAAACGAGCAGGCAGTGATTATTATCGAATTAATAAATCCGTCCTCTATCCCCAAAGTTCTCTATTTCATTTTCGTTTCGTCTGATCCCGAGTACGACGATTGGCCCGGTAGAATGAGCTGAATACAGATTAGGTTGCGTCGGGTAATTTATCGTATTACGACTAACGGCACGTCCGTATTGATATGTGGGAGATAGGAGGCGCATACAAAATGTTTGCGCCGTCATATCACGCCAAGTGATATTTTTTAGCGTTGCACGCCGATGGTCCATTTGCATTGCAACAGAAACATCAACACTATTTCAGATGTAACATTGCTTTATTTTATAAACGTAGGACGAACAATGCAGATCATTATCATCATAGAAAAATAAGATTACAAAATATATTTTAATCAAACGCATTATGTACTTGTTGGGCGTATAAATGGTGATAACCTAGTTACGATCAGATCCATATATTTCATCTCGTTATACGTTTGATCATACAGCTTTCTTCTTTAAGCTCCCTTTTTTTAACGCTTGCCTTGTTCCGAATCTCTTTGAGAAATTGATCTGCAATCAAGAAATTCTTTTGGATGTATATAAATATTCCTTGAATTTCTTGACTCAGACGATCGTTTTAGATTGGTTCGTGTCTCGTAGAAATAAAAATTGGCATTGCCAAGAATTGACAGGAACAACGATGGCAACATGGATCCTCGTAAAATGCATCTCTGAACTGACTCGAACCGTGTCAAGTTAGAATTTAATTAATCGTTAAGGAGAATTGTTCAAATTTTTTCCAGCCAATGCAGCTGCCTTGGAGAGTACTATCTGTATATCCATCGACGGGAAGTTCTGAAACAATGAAAACATAACTATGCAGCTCCATTTCATCTTAGTCGGATTATGCACTACAAATACCCACTTGTAAAAGTTTCACATTCGTAGCAAAATCTCCGGCCAGCAACTGGTCCCTCAACAACCTAGGAAAAAAGTACATTACACTCTGCTGCAACATGTGCAAATGACGTAACTGTTTACATACAAAATCATCGCGCAACAGATGTGTATCAGAAAGCTGAATCTATTTTCGTCGGCAAAAAGAGAATCCCAAATTCGCATGACATCTGGCAATGGGAATTCTTGAGAGAGAAGAAGAGTCAACCACCTATCAAGAAAAAAACGTAATTCGAATAATGCGATCACATCGAAGAAATGCATTCACTGACAACACACACACACACCTAAAACTGTAGTACTGTGGACACAATTCCTGTTGATGCAAACGTAGCCAAATTTCATGATCATTCGCCTTCACCTGCGCAATTAACTTGCTCATCATCGAATTAATGCCAAACTCTGCCTCGTCCAGTGACTTAATGAAAAAGTCACGAATTTCTCCCATGAGGTTTGTGAAACAGAAGAACGTGTCAGCCTCGGCGTGCTCTGACAAATTAGCAAAATGTGTTCTTAAGAAGATTGAGCTCTCGGCAGTGATGGAATTGAAATGAGGATTAACATTAGTCCCAACTCCAATAATTATCTACCTCTCCACTTGTGATCTGGATCACATGCAAAGGCGTGATAAATGGGTCCAACAATCTCATTCATTCCCTGTACGTATCCTTGTCCTGGATTTAACTTGGCATAGAGAAAAAGTATCCTCTCCAGAACTTCCCAATGGGCCTCGCCACCTTCAGCTAGAGGTGCATAATCTTCAACAGCTTTTCGGACGGACACAGCAATCTAGAATGGAAGAAACGGCGCCCGCGGTGCTCGTACAAACGGCGTAAATTTATATTCGAGACATATGAAAATCAGGTTATCTATGAGTAGCGTTACGGTACCTGCTGCTGTCCACGATTCGCGCAAGCAACAAAAATATTCCATATTTACGGTAATCAAAGCGAGTGTGTGCCGCTGTTTTAGCGATACTGATAATGACCCTATGTAGTCACCTTGGTCATGCCCAGGCCCTTTCTCTCAACGTTGGCGCTTCTCAGTACTGTGTGCTGCACCCTGTGATGCAAGCGTTTCTGTCCACAGCCGTTGACTATTTCCTGGCAAGGATAGTCAGTGCCTTGTTGAAAAAACGATATGTCCGGGCATAGTCTCCTGTAAAGAGAATTAATCTTTTCAGCTCTTATAAACACACTATGTCTCTTAAATAGCATATATAACTTACCTAACATCTTTATCAATCTGTAATAGGACCTCATTATCCTTGAAATATGTCTGCCATTTACTGTCCGGATTTAAGTTTAAAGGATGGTCGTGAAATGTAACATCGACTCTCTTACCATCTTCATGTGCTTCTCCTGGCATAACAATGAGATCATCTGCAATATTTAATTCCCGTTATACCTCTTACTCGTGTTCTGTACCGAGAGTATTATTCAGATCACATTACCTATAAATGTCTTGTACAGCTCCCTCTTGCGCGTGAGAATCTCTGACCAACTGCCTTTGGTCGATGGCAAATAATTGAGCAGTAGTTTCCAGCATAGTGGCCTCAAGCTACCTTCATCCGGTATTCCTACAAAACAACGAATGACAGTCAAACTTCACGCAAATCCACTAAATCTCATTGAAGGCCCAATCGCAATGTAAGTGCTGTGACACACTCACAACATTACACCCATGCTTTACCCACTGACAAAGAACGGCAAACTAACAAAAACAGTGTGACCCAAATAAAAATATACTGTATAAAACCAACCATGGAAGCATATTCTCTTCAAGCTAATCAAGTCAATCTCCTCGGAATTGAGAACATCATCAAAGTCGTGCAATCTGTAACACACGAAAGCGCAGAAAGATGCTAAACAAATAACTCCAAGGAGCACGACACGGTGCACGGCCAGTAATGTGCACCAGAACGATAGTCAAGAAAAAGTGGACAAAAAACTCACCTCTTCCGGAGAATGCTCATCGTAATCGAATGTTTAGCACTTGCTTGCTCCAATAAATATCGCTTGACGGGCGTGTGGGCGTGCTCCGCGTTTTACTCGCATCGTTCCGTGGGTTAGGCGCAAGTGACAGGCCAACAGTCACGGCGCCATTTTTTTTGCATACCCGCCGTAGATGCCTTTATCAAAACCCCCCCGATTTTCCCTTTATCCAGCAACTCCCGCGAATCTTATCACCCCGACTGCGTCTGCTACAACGAGAGATAGCTCGCGATTGTGCTGTTGAAATTAGATCGAGTGGCTAAACGTTCAATTGAAGGCCTCGTTTGAAAGTCGTCGCCTTGGCACAGTGGAAAAAATCTAAATCAATGCTGCCGCATGATTCAATTTGCAAACATTTCGTACAGAACACTTCGCGGAAACGTTTTCCGTTGTTCCACGTTGAGTTTCTATAATAGCATGAATGTCGCGTGATTCGCAGGGAATAATAATAATGATTTGGTCCCCGGTATGAACAGAAATAGGGGAGATAAGTTTATATCGTAATGGAAAACTCCACGAGCGTTGGGTGCATACAAAACACGTAGCTTTATTGCTCTTGTTCTTGGCGAACAGTAATTATCTCAATATTAACGATATAACAAAAGATTCTGATTATTTTAGCATCGTAAAATCAGAGTAACAGAGGGTAACAACATAGATCGCTGCATTATCTAACGGTGATAGAGAGTATAAATTCTTCCCCCTAGATGTCGCGTCATGTTCAATTTTAGTAGCGAGCTTGATATAATTATATTATAATAAGATAGACTAATCAGTGTTAAGAAAACTTAATATAATCGTAGGCAATTTGATTGGATTATTAAAAAATTTTATCCAAACTGTGCCATCAAAATTAACCTCTCCACGTTAAATGGTGAAAACGGATATCAGTGGTGCCCTCTCTCGAGAGAATCAGTCTACCCGCGAGTTTACGCAGCGCAAGTGAGTGTGCCGTTCAGTGTGTGAAGAATTGAAATTTTAACCGGCAAACATCCCATTGTGTCGCAAATTATAACTTAAACTCACGCACGTTCGGTCTAAAGACATTTTCGACATGCAGTCATCATCGTACGAACCCGTAAACAAACATTAATTCGACGAGTGAACCGATGCTGAACTAGGACCTGCATCAGGTTCGATCTGCATAGTGACGCACTTCAGGTGGTTCCTTCCTTTGCCTCGGGATTGAAAATCGAGGACCAGTACGACCACGTTGTCGTCCCGTGTAAATTGAGAACTTTTTCGGAATTTTCGTGCGCACGGTACTAACTCAGTGTCAGTGTGAGAATGGAATCCTACCATCAATACAACAGTTGCCGATCGGTGAGTGATACATAACTTATGCCACAGGCGAGATATATGTAGAAATTGACCTGTCATCTAGTGGGAGTTTCATTTTTCGCCCAAAAAAACGGTTAGGCCTTCTCTTTTTTGAACTAAATAACTGAAAGTCGACTAAGCCTTTTGGTGTTTCAAAGAGAGTGTTAACATGTACTGCGAAATCTAAGCAGGGCACGTACCAATTCGCACCAGTTTCGGAGATATTGCATGTTGGAAACGCAAAAAAACTACAAATTTTGTAACTGTCGGCGTTCGGCCATCTTATAGAGCGTAAACGGAGCTTCGAAAAACACTACAGTGGAATCTCCATTATCCGGACATCCGATCATCCGGATTCATAATATTTTATAGCTACGATTGATAGTTTAGGCGTGAGGCTCGATTAAACACCGAGAAAATCAACGTCCCTTAAGAAATTCTCGACGCTATCGGAAAAAGGCGTTCGACTGTACACGTGCAGACGTTTGTCGTACGATTTCTCAAGGCATTGCAATAGCAAAGTGGCATTTTAGAATGCACGTGCACCAAGTAGCGACGCGCGAATTTGGTGGAAAGGAGACAGAAATATAGCTCCGTCCTTTTCGCCACGCCATGCGACCGAGCTGCGTGCGCAGCATGTACGGTACTTTCGTAGAAAGAGACAGAACATAGCTCCGTCCTTTTCGCCAAACGGTGCAATCGGTGCAGCCAAGTGGCGCGCGCATCGCACACAGATACGCACGCACACTGCGAGCAGTTTTGCACACACTGCCGGCATCGACTGTTATAGGCCTCGTTTGTACTCATACTCAATTACGTCGCATAACTTAATTCTTAATCAATCAGGTAGGGGTGAAATGGGCAAGACGACAGATAACATTATTTATTACTTTTTTGTATTCAAGGTATCTCTAATAACGATACAAGCACTAATTATAATTGAAAAGGTAATTCGTAATAAAAAGCGACGAAACGAAAGTCGGATGTTTGCATCATATGGGTTTTCTTCTGTTATTTGTTTCTTTTTCAATTTTTTTTTTGTTCGTTTTCTTCCTGTTATCTTTCATTGGTCACATATAACCTCGTTTCTTTTCTCGAATGATTGATGCTCTCGCAATTTGAACGCAACTTTTTTTTATTTTTTTTTTCTTCGTTCCATCTATCTCTCGCTCTCTTTCTCGCTCAACACACAATCTCTCCCGCACTCTCTCTCTCTCTCTCTCTCTCTTTTTCTCTCGCTCTCATGATTTCTTTGTTGGTAATAATTTGTACTTCTGTTAGCGCAAATCGTGCTTTGCGTCTACTTTTGTCGCATTGCATTATTCCCAACGCCGACAAAAACTTTTTGCGAGGTTCACTATCATTATATCGGGGCGATAATGATACGGATTATATAAACGATGCCTGGAAGAAGAGGGAAGCGCATATTTGAATGTCGAGAACGTCCGCTTTCGCTCCTTCGCCGCACCTTGCGCACGATTCGAATCCGGCGGTCAATGCAAAGAGAATGGAGAACGCGGCGAACATTATCGTACAGTATCATCAATGACAAGTGCATATAAAAGAACGAGCGTAGAACTACTTTCCGTACACAGTACGTACCTGGAACATACAAGTCTCAACAGTTTCAATGTAAATCTCGTGCTTAAAGGGGTGGACCATTGAAGGAGACGCGAGGATCGCGGCGAAAGAGCAAAGGTTGTTCGTTCATTTTCAAGGACCGGCTAGTATCATCACCACCATACATCGGCGACTCTCTTATTCCAGGTGCCTCGATCGTTGCCACCAACATCCCCCGTTGTGCAGACTAACAAGGGCGTAAGCGCGAAGTTCGACTGTCATCCTCTTCCTCACACACTCCCACTCGTATGCGCGCACAACGTCGTTCGCGGTGTTTGCGAACGATAATCGTCGTCGGGGAACTTAACTTACAGAACGTTAACATTAAAAGACTTCCCACGCGTCGCGCCTACACCCTTCTCACTACACAAGCCCAATCGATCGACCCGCGCCAACGTTTTCGTTCCCAACTTTCGACACCGTACAACGATTCGTGCGCAATGAATAACGTAACTGAGAAAGATACTTGATTTGTCGATGAAAAAGTTTCGGGGTTCGATCGTTCAGCCTCGGCCGCGAAACGAACTCCAAATCCGATCTGCGAATATCGTCGGCAAAAGTCGTATAAAGTGCTTAGAAAAAGAGCAGAAAAAAGGGAAGTCGAATCCTCTCTCGTTTCTTTTATCTACAATTAAGAGCGGCGTTCCAAGATGTCGATCTGAGATTCGACCCGGTTCGGGATATCCAATTCGTCCGTGAGTCTCGGCCCGAGGTGTGGGACCATTCGTTGTCCGGGAAGGGAAATAGAGTTCTGTTTAATTAGCCGTAATTAGAGCGAGCGACATCTTGGAATGCCCTTTGTCCTCCTTCGTTCCTCGAGTCCATGTTACATTGTCGGTTTAACAGTGAAGCAAAAAGTTTGAAGACTTCTCTCTCTCTCTCACTCTCTCTCTCTCTCTCCTGACTCTCAGTGGATCATACATTCGCGCATTCACTCGTCAATTTCATTCTCGCTTTCTTTCCCTTCCTCTCCCTTTCTCTCTACAGTTCTTCGGGCAATAAAATGCGGATATTTACATGAATTAACTCGCGGATACGCGGTGCCGACAAAGTCTGCACGATTAGATTATTAATTAGTCGGTAGTAGTTTATTTATTGCTGGTAGAACGGCGACGCGCTAGATCGTTTTTAAGTGATGGTCGCGCGACGTCGTTTTATGTAGCCTATTACACGTCTCCTCGCCCTCCCGAATTCCGTCGGTGTTTCCTCGTAAAGAAAAGGAAATTCTTCGCCGAGCCATCAACGATTTTTCGATTAGTCCTGCGACCGTCATACATCGCGATCAATTCGTGTGGCGAGCAGTGGAGTGTGAAATGTTACTTAAAAAATTAGAAAATCGACGCGGAGAACCTTTTGATCCCGTGCGACGCCCTCGCACGTTCGCGTGCCCGTATGGATAAGTTCTAGCTACAGTAATGAAGTCCGCTCGAACGAATGCCTCTCCGTTGCGGAGTCTTCGTTCTCTCGAGCTCATTTAAAATGCCTCTCGGTATTAAAAGTTCATCGAAAAATCCCTGCATGCTCGGTGACCCGCGCGTTCGATAAAATTCGTCTAAACTTGCCTCGTTAAAATTCGAGCTTCCGATCTGTTCTTGCCCTGCCCAATTGTCGTTCGTCGAAATTAGAGCTTAGTTCGAGTTGTCGACGAAGGAGAGAGGAACCGCATTGAAATTTCCTTCCTCTCCGAGAAACAGCGATCACACCCCCACTCTCCCCTCCCCTCTCTATGCTATCAATAAAATAGTTAGAAAAAACGTGTCGCGCCGTTTATCAATAGTAGTAATAAGTTTCTAGTAATGATAATAATGACAATGATAATAATTAATGATAATCATAATTAATAATAATTAATCGATCGATCGATTGATCGTCATCGTCGTCAATCGGCAATCAGTGAAGTCATATAAATACATCACAGAGAATTATGTTTGCTTTATCCTGCTCCTCGTCAACTCAACGCGTTCCTCCCGCTCATCATTCGTTTCCCTCACTACTGAGCGAAACCCGTTTAACATTGTCGCTAGAAATTAGGACTCTGCTCTCGAAAGCGTAGACCAACTCATTCGTCCGTGCCGTTCGTTCCTCCTCATTCACACTCTCTCGCTCTCTCTCCCACTCTCTGTCTATTTTTCTATCTAGCTTTCTACCTATTCAACGACAGCTCCCCCCACATTTTATTCGCCCGTGTCCGCGGCTCCATCCTCGCTGTCGGCGCTCAATTATTTCATAATCAACGCGTCCAGCCTCTAAAATTTGTCAATATACTCGAAGCTTCTCGCGAGTCGGCGCGCGCTCCATTTGAGATTATTAAACCAAGGGGTGTTCCTCGATCGACGAAAGGTCGTAAGAAAAATGTTCGTACCGGAAAAGTGGACATATGTCCCTTGAACGTCGTGCGACGTCGAGCGATGTCGCTGGTTATCCTTTTCGCATTTGTTTTTCCTTTTTTGTTTCCTTATTATTACGATTAAAGTGTATTAACAATGCTGTCAGTCGTTTTTGCCGCAGTGAAAGTTTAATTGTTTGTCAGGGTAGTAATGGTTTCACGTTGTAATCGTCGGCTGCTCTCCCCTTCTTTTTCACTCTCTCTCTCTCTCTCCCTGTCGTTAGTGAAAAATCCTATTCGTAATTTTTTTTACGCTATTCAGCGGATTTTCCTATTCTCGCGCGAGACAGAGATTCTCAATCTCTATCTGCGCGAAAGCGATAACTGAGAAGCGAAAGGGTAGGATAGTAATCTGAAAAACGAAGGTTCTTCGGGGGAGGAAAAAAGAAGCGTGAAGGTAGTGGGGGGAGAAGGATATTAGAATTAGACAAACGCGGAAAATCGATATATAATGGAGGATTCAAATTGCGCGAAAGCCTTAGGAAGATTCTCGGGTTTCCCTTAATTAATCGAGACCCCTAATTAGTTACACACACACACACACACACACACACTCCCCGTTCGTATACATAATACTTCCGCGATATTTTCTTTCCTCTGTACACGGAAGCGCGCACGAATTTTCGACGGAGGACGCGTTCAAACGCTCGCGTGGGGAGGATGAAATAAAACAAGCCGCAGAATGATTCCAGTCCGCAGAAAGTACAGGTATCGATTTTAAAGGGCTGGGGTGTTCAGCGGATTAATGGGATCAATTAAACGTTAGTTCAGCTTGTGCCACTCCTGGTCTTCTTGCACATTTCAGATGCACGGCCACATGAAAAAAAAAGAACAGAAAAGAAAAAAAAACGGGTTAAAAAAGCAAAATCTTAATTTTATTTGATGTGTCTAATGTGTTCTATTGACTGACAAATAAATTTGACGGTTGTTTCCGATGTTACGAAAGTTGCGCTTCGCAGCGATTAACATGTTTACGAAATTCCTGCGATAGATTTGTCATATATGTACACCGATCATTGGTTTGATTTTAAAATCAAATACCTGGACTCTCTCGGTCGTGCCAGAACGGAGGAGGTAAAAATAAAAAGTTCTCTTTCTCACTCGAACGCGTCCTCCAATGATTAATCGGTAAACTAATCCCTGGACTTTCGATCCCACTTGTACACGACATGTCGCGTGTCTCCCGCCTCGCAAAAAAATGCCACTGTCGATTATCGTGTAATTACAACTTTCCTTTCTCGAGTACCGCATTTCGAAGTTCCTCACTTTTGCCTTTCGGGCGAATCGCGGAAATGAAACGTGGAATATCGCCGGCGAATATAAATAGCTCCCGAGCGCGACTGTTCAATTTTCCCAGTTCCTTCCACTGAATTTCGGCTAGGCCAGTAGAGTCCACGGCGGATTCATTGAACCGGACGATCGACCTCAAACGAACGAATTTCGCGTAATTTATTTTTGCAAACGAAGATTCTTTGGCGTGATCAGTGCAGCGCGTAAAAATGTATATTAAGAAATGCCGCGAACTTAAGTGAACGAAAAATCGCAGCGGTGCGGATAATCGAAACTCGCACGCCTCGTTGAAGCTCTCCCCGAGGGCGCGAGACTAAAGTTTCCGCGAAGAAAATTGAGCTCGATATTGCGCGTAATTGGTTCCGCGCAATTAGACGGCCGAACGAATCGATGAAATTCCGCAATTTCGCGCTCGCAATTAATTGGAAAAGTCAAATGGCGAGACGCACGAAAGGCCCGTTGATCACGGCGTTTTACTCTTATCTCACCTCGTACAATAATGCTTACGTTACTTAGGTAGCGACGTACGCGTCGTACTAATTAGCGCATATGTATATATGCATACACATACATGCGTTGGTGTATATAAATATCCTCTATTGTATATAACGTGTATGCACATATGTATATACAATTAGATATACAATTGCACCCACATGTATATGGACGCATATGTATACATACACACGGTACAGCTTACGGATTAGCGTTTACATTAATCATACCGATTAGACGAATATTTGTTAACTTGGTAGTACTTTTTTCCCCAATGCGTAGTCTGCTAACAATTCCTATTTTTATCTAAACATTAAAACGTAACTAAAGTGTACCGTTAACCGTTCGCTCTTAATAATCAATCTTGCGCATCTTCTCGTTTCTTTTCATTCCTCTCTCGCCAGCATCTCGCCTTGTCTCTTGTTATACTTTCATACTTAAAGAGCGCTTAAAATTAACATCTTAGGCATACTTATGCGTTAGCTTCCTTAAAATTACATTTTTCTCGTACGTCGATCAACGCCATCGTGGAAAGTGTTAATAATGATAGAAACTGCAGTTCGTAAAGGATACGTTAGTTTGTACATATCCATCTTATATGTATGTACATACATGTACAATATGCATATATATGCGTATGTATGTGTATCTGTGCGTATATATACACATATATATACATATACTGTTCATTCGAGTCTGCATATATATACAAAAACGATTAGCGCATCGCGTATACTTACGTACGGTATACAGTACGCACAGCATACCATACGTAATGCATACCCGTGCATTTTCAATATATTTTCTATATCCTATAAATATACAATATTTATAGTTTTACATATTCTTTATGGATTGTAACGTATTTCTACGCATATATATGCAGACACGTTAGTATATAGCGCGCGTATATGTATAGTCGCATATACATGTATATACACATACGTATGTACATATGTGTTTTCGTTACTGGTCTATGAGTTATTGCTAATTAACGAACCGCTCGAAGGTAATTAACGCAATGTAAAAGATATGTATTAACGGAAACACAACTTCTTCGACTTTCTGGGTTGACGAACCGAAGGTTTGTCAAAAATCAATTGAACCCGTCAATCGTTCATTCCCCTCCATTGCACCCACTGAATAATAATTTTGCGTATCTGCTGAAATGATAGAATAATCAACCTCAATAATTTATGAACGGAAAAAGACGAACGATTGCCGTGCTAAGAGAAATAAACATAGAAAGGAAAAAAACAACTTCTCTTGCGACTCATCCCCTTTCAACCCCCTGTCTTTTCATATCTCCCGCACTGGCACTAAATTCTACGAAGGAACAAAACTGTGGGTACTCGTTTATTTGGCACAGATAAAACGGAATTTTGCCCGCGAACATTTTCCGCACTTGCCCGGACACACGATCACCAACTCAGGATAAGGAAAGAATCAGTACGACTGATTTCTTCATTCAGGAGAACAGATCCGGGCATTAGTTGATGAATTATTTCGATGATCTTTCCTTTCTCGAACGAATGAAACGGGGGGGATGTAAAATCTTTGTTCTGATTAGTCGACTTTGACTATTTTTGAGAAATGCCCAGATCTGGCAGACCCGAACGTCGCTCGTATAAAGTATCGTTCAAACTGTTTACTTTATTGGAATAATTATTTAATTAACAACTCGTTTCTCGCCTCATACGATTCACAGTCATTTGCAAGTAATTAGCTTACTAATTCACAATAAATGCCCAGATCTGATTAGGAACCAGGTCCCAAATTTCCGCTCGTCTCGTTAATAATAATTTGAAGAAAAATAAAAGAAAAGCAATACACGCCGTCTCTGCGCTACTTTCACGCATCGTTCGTGCATTTTTAATCTTACTTCTCCGTTAACAGTAAAAAAAGAACATAAATATATATATGTATATATACGTAGAGACATATATATACATACATATGTATAGATAATATAATATAATCTATATATATGTAAGTTATGTAGATAATGTATATAATACAGTGTGCAGCCTTAGGAGCTAGGAATATTAAATCGAGCGAATCTCACACTCGCCTTGTCTCTTAAACGCTACAAATTGAAAATGAAAATAATAATAATAATAATAATAATAATAATAATAATATTAATAATAATAATAAACAAAAAGGAGAACCTACCTCACGTGATCTCAACAAGGAGAAACGCCCGCTTCGTCTTCGACTCTCGCGGAAAAAGTAAACGCAAAAGTGAAGAGAAAGAAAAGTACGGAGAAAGATTGAAGAAAAGAGAAGACCCTTAGCAATAAGAGGGATCTCTACTATGTACAAGAAAGAAGTCTGATCCTCTCGCACTCGCGCACATCAATTTGCCCCCGTCGTGCAGCAGTTCAAGCACGAGGGAGTAAACGAAGACGGACAAATCATACTAGGAACATATGTGTTATCGAGGATCGTTGATCAGTTTTCTTAATAAGTCAGTCCATCAACGTCTCTCGAAGGAAGGTGCGGATTCTATCAGTTCGGAACGAGGCACAATAGCGGATCACGAGTGTTTCACCACGATCACGCCCGGACGCTGCTGGGTTTGCTGCTGCGAGTGGAATTGAAGGAAGTTGTTCACTTCCGCGTGGAGCAGACGCTGCTTGGCGGTCGTCGTTGACCCGTTGGCGGCGGACTTCGCCAGAGGACTCGTTGGCTTGTTGGTCAGAGCGAGAGGTACCTCCTGGGCAGGCTCGTCGCTGAACAAGTGATCGCCTTCTAGATGGCGAATGGCCTCCACGATGGTCTCCAAATTCTGACGCGAGGTATTGGCGAGGTAGAGACGAGCCTGAGGTGTACCGTCGTCTAGAGAGCTCGCTGGTGACGGCAACCTGAGAAGGAACCAAACAATTTTCAAATACTGTCCACCTGGAATCTGAAGAAACTGAAGGAAACGCTGCTGACAAACGAACGTACCTTTCAACCTCCACCTTTGGCTCCGCCTTCATTGCAGCCTCGAGGACACTGGGCAGTCTCTGCGTCTGTTCCGGTGGACTAGGCGAGAACGGTCTGCTAGGACTCGCGGTTATATACTGCGGCGAAACGTTCTTGAACTCCTGGGTCCCGCTGGACCCGTACGAGACTCTGTTCGACCTCGATGCACCGAATGAATCCGTCGTCTGGTCCTCGATGGTCGCGAACACTTGAGCCGACGCGAAGGTAACTATCTTCGGCGTCGGACTGTTGGACCGAGATCCGCTCTCCTTTATTTCGTCGGATGCCATTTCGTTTGGGACGACGGATGTCGCCACGACCGTTGTCGTGGCCGGTTCCGGCGACAGCGGAGGTGACGATGTTGGGTCCGGATTTGATGTTTCCACTGTCTGCGTCGAGCCGACCGGCGGTAGAGAGACGACTGACACTACTTGAAGACCAGCTACCGCGTCCTCGGTTTCTTGAGCCATCACGTTGTCGGTGTGTTCGATCACCTGCGCGAAGAATAATTCGTTAGACCGTCCGCTACGCACGACAATGTTTACCAGCGATCGTAAGGAGCAAATCGTTGAAGACAGCATGGAAGATGACGGAATCGAACGCGGAACGCGCGAATGAGGATGAATATAGAGAGACCGGGGAAATCTATCGACGTTGTAGAAGAGAAAGCCGCGTTTATTCTAACCTCGTGCGGTTGATAGGCGATCAGCTGATTGTCGCGGAATCTCTCCGGATATAGTTGGCTCTGAATAGCTCTGAGCTGCTTCTCAAGATGCAGCCTGGCGTGTCTCTCTCTCTCCAACTGTCTTCTCAGCTCGACCAGCTCGCTGTTCACCACCGAATGACCCTCCGTGGTAACCGTGATCACCGATAATGGTTCCGGGGACATGCTGCCCAATCCTTCGTCTCCGCTCTCGCTGACGTGCATTGGCAAACTCACTACGACACCTGGACGCAAAAATTAATTCAGCGTTACATCTCTCGAAGGACAATCGAATCGATAGGAAAACAGCCTCTTCTCAGATCGATAGACACTCACCTTGGGTGTCTGGTTTGCGCTTCTTGATAGGCACGTCCCCTCCTTCGTGCTGATTGACCAGTCGCTTCAGCTGACAATTTTGCGACAGCAGCTGAGTCTTCTCCTGCTCGAGCTGATAAATGTATTCGGCAGTCTGCTGGAGTATCGCGGCCTGCAACGGAAATACGTAATTAGAGAAGTGGCGGCAAGAGTGCGGATGATGGAAGTTTCGTGCGCAAGCTGAGAAGAAAACGCACGACAGAGCCGCGCGTGTATGGTAACCTACAATCGGGCGTAGTAAGCGTGAGCGTAAAAACGACCTCGAAAAGTGGAGGAAAGGGTCTTCCACTCTCGATAGTCGAGTAACGGGGCACTTCGAGTCCCTGCACACGGTTTGCACCTGTCGACAGGTGGCTAATGAACAGATGCCCTGATCATACCTGACACCCCGCTTCCTTTCAGCTCGTAATACTTGTTTACTACGAGAGCAGCCGCCCCCTGTCTAAAAACTTTCCGCAAAATTCTCCCGATATTCGACGACACGAAGACTCGCATAATGATTCCAGGCGACACGAGGAAAGCGGATATGGAAACTTAATTTCCATTGAGGTCACCCAATATAAATCGCGTATTAATATTGTCGCACTTTTTTCATATGAACAATGAGGAAAACAATTAGCAAGGCGCATTTCGATGGGTATATAAGTTTGGCGAATGACAAGAAATCCCGAAGTATCGGTTGTGCACTTATGGAATAAGCGTGCTGAAGAGATCATATTTCACTCGCAACATGGAAAACGAACCAAGCAGCAACGAGGCCGAAGATTACGAACTCGATGAGACCCTCAACAAACATGGCACCGACTTTAACTACAGACACAGGATAGTTTGGCCGCAAGCGTTTGTTCACGCATCTCTTCACGTCGGTTGGTTATGCGGGGTGCATGCGCTTTTTTATGCCAAATTTGCAACAATTCTTTGGTGTGAGTGTGAGAATAGTTTTGGTCGCTGCACGATAAGCCGACGAAAATGAAAAATGTTAAGATATTATCGTTGATCCGTTTGCTTAGCACTTGTCGTCGGATTCTTCAGTGCTATATCAATCGCAATAGGGGCTCATCGGTTATACACTCACAAGAGCTATAAGCCGACACCGGCTCTGGAAATAATACTAAACGGTTTACAACTTATCTCCGGCCAGGTTCGAACCAATACATCATTTGTTAACGACTGACGGAATGGATTTCGGTCAATGTCTCACCAATACATGGCCATATGGCCTAGTCTTCGACTTTCCGGTGGGGCATAAACGAATATTCATGCGACAGTCGCTGTGTCAACCGGCACGGAAAATACTGGTTTAATACTGAAAACTATGCGTTGTAGAATAGCATGTTCACGTGGGCAAGGGATCACAAGATTCATCACAAGTACAGTGACACGGACGCAGATCCACACAACTCCTCCAGGGGATTCTTTTTCTCGCACATCGGCTGGCTTATGGTGCGAAAGCATCCGCTCCTATTGAAAAAGATGAAGGAAATCGACGTGTCGGAATTGCTGTCCAATAAATACGTCATGTTTCAGTACAAGTAAATCTGCAAAGCGCATATTCGACACTAGGACAGGAGTGATGTAACTTCGACGAAATCCCGCTCGATTCTACTTTCTTGTAGGTACTTCTTCCAGCTGTACTTTGTAATAGGCTTCGCGTTCCCGATCTCGGTGCCAATGTATTTCTGGAACGAGACTTTCTGGAACGCATTCTGCGTGTCTTATTGTTTCCAATACGTGACCACGCTTCATCTGACATGGGGAATCAATTCGTTCGCCCACCTGTATGGCACCAAACCTTTCGATAAGTGAGTTTGAACAATTTACACGATCCCGGCAAGCGTCGAAGTTCGCCTAACAATTCGTCGTCGCGAATTCTTTAGGAGGTTAGTGGCGAAGGAATCGCCGTTAATCATATGGTGTACTGGCGGCGAAGGATATCACAACTACCACCATGCGTTCCCGTGGGATTATCGAGTGTCGGAGTATGGACGCCATGGTGGATTGGCCACGGCCATGATAGATCTCATGGCGTACCTCGGACTAGCTTATGACTTGAAGACGGCATCTGCCGACATTGTCATCGGACACTCGAAGAGGCACGGTGATGAGAATGCTCATAAGAAGATTACTTCGATCGAGAAGTGGAAGATGAAAGAGGCAGCGAAATCCGAAAGCGGCACCGACGAAATGAACCTGGCTGAGATGACCGGCCACGTCAAAACGCGATAAATGCTTCAGCGCGATATCGATCGCGCGGACAAAAATATTCACACTCGTAATTGGCCCCTCTCTCGCGACGTATCGACCGCTTCTTTATTAAGCCCCGCTGCAAATTCAATGACGCTCTCGTAGTGAAGTCCACGGCTACGGTGGATTGAAAGACGGGCGTATCGTAAACTACGACGTGACGCCGGTGAAAGGATTATTTCTCGAATTATACGAAAACACAGCTATCGCATTTAATTCTGTCGCCCGATCTATGCAACGTCAAGCCCTTTTTCCCACGAACCTTATACGCATCCCCTGTCATCCGTTCCCGCGCTCAGCCGCTCTTAATTTCGAAGGAATCGAGAGTAATTGCGGTGTCGAACGACTTGTTTGGTCCGAGTCGATGCGCGCAACTAATATGGCAGGAAGAGCGATCTCGATGAAGAATTTCTTACGGTCCGCGTTCGCGAGAAGCGCGGCGCGCGTAAAAAGGGACGTCTCGGAAAAGCGTACACGCGGGAGGGCGGGGCGCGCGAATTTTCTCGAGCCTGCGAAGGGGAATAGAATGGCGCCAGAATCCGAACGTTATTAACACGTTCGCCGCCGCGTTATTCAGCCATGCCAGAGAGTAATGTCCTCGAGTGCATGTGAGCGAGCGTACCGCGCTGAGAATGCAGTTGCATAACGTTACCCATACGACTGGCCGAGGCCTGTCTATCGCGCGTTCGCTCCCACTACGCCTTCCCCTCTATAATCCGCAATATGTGGCTGCCAGCATTGCTTTCTTCGCTCGTATATGCGCCGCGCGCCAATATCGACCGTTCCTTTCCTCATCTCTTACAACAATAGTTCGCGCCAATCTCTAATGGCATTCCACTTTCGAAGTTCTCTCTGACAATGAGGGCTCCGGAAACAAACAAAGAAGTGCGGCCGACATTACACGGCACGAGTCTCTCTCGCTCTTTCTCTCACACACTCTCTTTCTCTTCCTCGATTCGGCGGGATCGACGTAGGCGCGGAGACGTGTGAATACTGTGAATCATGCGCGCGAACATGGTCGGGAGTCGCGAAACGAATTACGCGAAGGGAATTCCCCGGCGCCATAAACAAACGGCTGGCCTGTACGAGAGCGAGAGCAAAATTCCTCGCCATCGTCATTATCATCGCTACCAGTGCCATTTTCAATACCGCGTTACAGCTACTACCTACTACACCACTACTACTACTACTACTACTGCCGCTCGCCCCACCATTCGCGTATCCGGTCTTTGGAATGCCGACGCCGTCCCTACCTCCGCGATGATGGAGGAAAAGGAAGAAAAAGGATTTCTAGTCCCGCCGGCACGTTTATGGAGAGGAGAGCGAGCGAGAAAAGTAGTGCGGGAGAGAGTTCGGTGGAAAAGGAGACGGCGGTCGGGAGAGGGGATCGAGGATGAAAGGGTATGAAAATAAAAGAGTGAATGAGACAAAGAGGATCACGGAATAAGAGAGTAAGAGTGAGCCGACGACGGTTGGAGAGGGTCGCACGTTTAGAGGGAGCGAGAGAAGGCCGGCGAGCGGCGAGTAACAGAGTGAGAATGCGAAAAGAGGTAAAGAAATTGACGGAGTACAGAGAGAGAAGAGGGAGCGAAGGTTGCACGGTGTGAGAAGGAATGAAACGTAGTATGTAGTAGTAACCAGTCGTGGAATGCTACGTCTTCCTTCCGACTACGCTCGGCTCGCGTGTTTTATAGCGGCGTAAGTTGCCGTAAATCGCAACGTGCAGCTCTGCCAGGAATTCTCTTTCAATGCGGGAGAATCGTAATCTTTGTTCCGTTTGCGGATAGATGTTGTTTCCCAGAATCATGCCCGCCGCGCCGTGAGCCCTTCGAGACGGCGCACGCCACACGCGCGCCCCAAAGAAAGAACAAAAGCGACGGCGCGAGGAGTGGAAATCGAAAATCGTGCGTAAGCCCGTTCGCTAATTTTACTTTGTGAAAGCTAGTTGATGTACACGGTGATACGTTACTTCTAACGCGAGGCGGAATGCGAAGGCCGACGCCGTCACGTTTCACCACGTGTCCCTCCCCCGTTTTCACAATAGCGGAGGTGACGATTACGCAAAGGCTGCGATTTCGGGCAAGTCGGCCGGTGAAAAACGGTACCGAAACTAAAAGCGAGGAGCGACAAAATCGGACGGCACGTGGCCGTTTATGGGAGACACGATGCCCATTGGATAGTAAGCCCGAGTCACTCGACGTGTGGACGACCCTGACCTTGACTGTCGGACAAGGACAACGACGCGCGAGAGGGTACAGGCTCGTTCGAAAGTGCAGAAGCGTCGGTGATTATTTTGTTCCCAGCACATGTATATCCGATACACCATCAGGCGGTGGCGCATTCAGATTTCGGGATGTACCATGGTATATATATATACATCGGCAGATGTACGTCTACCCTTTGAATTCACAATCCAAGACGACGGTACCACTGCCACAAGCGCTAGTCAGTGCCGCTACCAAAACACATTGGTACCAAAGTTCATGGCAACCGCATCAACAGTTACATCGCAAAGATACGATTGGCTGCGAGAGCAAGGACACGAATGGTACCGGTACCAGAAATTTAAAGTGGAGTAGACAATGGGGACGTTGCGGTACCAAAGGACTCCCCGAACGACGTCACATCGACGGTAATGGCATCGACGATAATAAGAATTTCAACTCCCAACCAGCGATACTCCCCACCGCAGCCGTGTACTACTACCAGTAGTAGTACCAGCTGATAGGAGTAGATAAGAGTAAATGGTCGGCAGTAGTACGACCATTGCGGCAGAACTAGAGTTTCGACAGAGAGTGGGTGGGAGGGGAAGGAGGCACAAGTAACGAGCACGAGTGAAATAGAGAGAGAGAGAGAGAGAGAGAGAGAGAGAGAGAGGAGGTAGACGAGAGGGAGAAGGTAGTGCTAGGTCGGCTCAGAGAGCTGCACTCCGTAATGAATGGTGCATCGCTTGCGCGGGGCAACGCCCTATCAGCCAGCTGACTGAAATGAACCGCGTCGAATCAGAGCCGAGACGATCCGAATCGAGCCGAGAATGCGCGCTCTCCTCTTGGCCGGAAACCAGAATCCCCCCCTGCACCCCGATTATTTTCCAAATTCCTCGCCTCCTTGCCGCAGGACGCATCTCACGAGCCAACCTCCGCTTCCTACTTGCTCGCTGCCAAGAGCAAGGACTACTAACGACCCGGAATTGCCGCGAAATTCAATTTTACGGATTCGTTTCCGACCACCGCGTCTGGCAGTCGATAGTAAAGTCGCTGGGAACGCCATCATGGTGTCCGGTGGATTTTAAGCACTCCTCCATCCTTCTTCGATCTAACTCGCGAACGAACGCGTTTGAACAGCTGACAACTTTTGAGATCTGCGCTGGCAGACCGTAGCCGCGGGGAGACCGCGACAGATAAAGTAGACAGCGGAATAGAGACCAAAGATGGGGGGAAAGAAAACGTTTAGGGCCGCGTGGGCGGAAGTGGACAGCCGACCGAGTCGGACGGACAAAGACGGCTGGCGGGAGAAATTCTTGAACTATTCGCAACGCGACCCGGTTCCACGCCGATGTACACACACGTCTGCCTTCCCTCGACCCATTAAAGCGGTACACCGAGCCCATACATTGATTCGCGACGAGAAACTGTGCCGCTCGCATCTTTCCGCATACAATTGCGCGTCCCGCGAGTCCGACGTTCGACAGCTGTCGAGCAAAGGCTTTTTACGTTTGCCGGTGAATCGAGGAGAGCGCGGAGGACGAGCGGAAAAACGAAGCTCTCGACACGCCTCGGAGCGATGACGATAACTCGCGCCACGCTCCTCGCTACGTACGTACCGGGAACGAGAAAATAGAGAACAGTTACGATTTGTATCACTGCGGGTGGTCTCGTCTATTTTTAAGCGCCGCCGTTACGTAAAGCCGCCGCATGATAATTGGACTGCGCATACAGGAAAGTAATACGTGATCGGTGTGTGTTACGTAATGCATCGAGGAGTACTCGTGGGCCGCGAGTGTTGACCAATAATTGGATCGCGAGGCGGAGGCAGAGGCCTGCGTGTGTATTATACGTCGGATAGGTGAATGTACGAAAGGTGGAGAGTCGCTTGTTACGTTTGCCTTTCTCGTCGTCGCTACTCCCGCTGCAAGTTCCGGTCTCGTCTGCGGTCGTGCACTCGAGATGACCCAGGCGTGACGTCACGCCCTGTGCAAGAACCGGGGCGGTAGGCAGGCTTGAGAGGGAAAAGGCGAGAAGGAGCAGAACGGCAGCAGAAACAATATAAGCGTGCGACGCCGACCATCAAAAGTATATATTCTGTGACGGACACGCCCGAAGGCGACGTCGAACGGGAATAATAATTTGGATGAAATAATGAATTAAGAATTTTGAGAAAACAGGATTGTTAAATGGAGAGCTGTGATAGAGTACGGAAAGTTGAGATTGTAGGAATCGTTGGGGATTAATTGCGTAGTTATATGGGGAGACGGAAAAGGGCGGGATCCAAGAAGCCGGCCGGCCGGCCGGCAAGAGGGGTCCACACGGCTCGGAGCACGGAGCCTCGTTCCGTGCGGCAGCGCAAAGTAAGAGAGGGAGAGAGGAGAGTTCGCAGCTGACGCGCTCGGTGACGTCACAGTTTGCGTGGGTCGCCGTCCCGACGGCCGGCGTCGCTCGATACAGGTAGTTCTCTCTCGATTTGTGCGCGGTTAATGCGCTTCTTGCAAGCCAGACGCGAAAAAGTTTGGTACCCCTGCGACTCCGAATGGCGGGTCTCATCTTCAGACTCTACGGATTCAGTCCGAAACATTTTCCCTACTTCGACGCTTCCCTTCTGCCCTGAGATATAATGCGACGTTTATGATCAGCGTACACACGGAAGGGATTGAATAACAGATTAGCTTCTTGTGTAAAATGATAGTTTTAAGACTGAGCTCGTAGTACGGAGCATCTGCATAAGCATAATTATAGGTAACACCTGATGAAGCATTAAAAATACCACCTCTAGACTTAGTTAGAACTATTATCGAGAAGAAGTACGTTCTCGTATGGCGAAAAAGAAGAGAAAAATTTGAGTTTTTTTACTCCGTACCTATACCACATGACACAGAAATCAATGAGTTACATCCTACGCGCATCATTCTGTTCGCGCACGTTTCCCGCCATTTTCCCAACGAGGTCCGCGAGCCTGCAAAAGGTTCGCAGTCTTGATAGACGGCAGACTGCAGACTTGCCTCGCGTTCCGGACAACCCGGAAGTCGGGGAGAGAAATGGCATGGATGAAAGAGAGAAAGAGGGAGAGAGACAGAGAAAGAACCTCTCGTCATTGTCTATGAATTCCCGACATCCTTCCGCCTGGGCGTGTCTCCGCAACCGGATTGTCCGCCTACGCTAAATCCGCAGCGCGAAGTTGCGTGCGCAGCCATCCTCCGGAACAGCGGAGGAGTGAAAAGTTTGAGTGCAATGGCCAGCGGCAAAATTTACAACTCTCGGATCAATGTGAAGGAGCAACGCGGAATTTCCCGCGAATCGAGGCTGCCGAAAAACATTTCACGACCTGCAATTCAGGGAAACGTCATCGTTCTTAAGCGCTTCTTGCGAGCAGAGGACGTCTTTCAGCGGAGGCGTCAAAGAAGACGCGCACGGCTGAAAGGAAGGAGGAAGTTTGCTCGAGTGGTCTCGTGAATTTTAGCACCTGTTTACCATTCGCCCGGCAAACTCTTTTCCCACCTGGCGACGGCAGCGAACTATGAATGCCTGTTCTATGTCACGTAGACCTCGTCCAATGCGTCTGACGCCCTCCTCGCGCCACTATCTTTTCTCTCCAGCCAGGCCTACGTATTGAAATACGCCAGTCAATGGATCGATTATCGTTATTATCGGCGCTTAATTGAAACGCGTCAGAATGCAGAAGCCCTAATTCAGCGCGGATCAATATGCTGCCTCGTAGAAAAGCCATTGAGGCCACACACTCCGCTGTGACAGTAAACCGTTCGCAGATAATTCAGCGTGCGCGCCTCGACTCGGCGATAATTAATTACGATAACCGAATTAGGACGGAATCCCGGCGAAAAGACCCACTTCAAGGACCCCGTCTATTAATATCGCTCGCTCGAACTGGCGATCCGTACTCGCACGTGGGAGACTTCTCGCGAGCGCGGCGGCTGAGACAGGAGGAAATCGGCGTCGGAAGGACGAGCAGGTGCAACAACGAGGACGCACGAGGAAGATGCTGATTGGGAAACGTGCGTGGCCGTCCGAGGGAAGAGAGGGGAAAATAAGAGTAAAGGAACGTTGAAGGTAAGAAAAGACAGAGAGAGAGACGAGGGAGAGGGGAGCGTGCATACTTTGCGCGCGAAGTCAACATTTGCGAAGAGGGACTGGCTTGCCTTGAGGAGGTCCTTCCACTCGTTCCTCTGGAATGCAACGCGTTACATCGCTGCAGGATGAAGAAGGAGGACGCGGGGTGTCGCGGCGGAAGATTAGACTACGTTCAGCAACTGCTGCACGACGGCGCGAATTCCGAAGATCGAACGTCGTCGGGAAAAGTGGAAAAGCGGGTGGGGGTCGAAAAATGCGGCCTGACATACTCCGCGCGCTTTGTCACCTACGAGAAGAGACGCGTAGGGAACGCACGCTCTTGGCCGCAGCAGAATATAAACTATAAACGAAACGCGATGCAATCGCGTATTTACACGACTCGAATTTGCTTACAAAGGAGACTAATTAATAAAGCAATAAGGAAACGCTCGCGGGGCGATTTGCTTAAGAACTCTCGGCGTCTGATAGGACGCCGTCTCTTTCTCGTTCGCTCTCCTCGATCGTCGTTCTCATTAACAGCGAGTTCTGCGTACTGGAGCGGATGCTGCTTGATTTATCACTGCGGCACGGCGACAGATATGGGCACCGTGAGGCTTATCAGAATGCTCGTTAGCCATGGCAGACGGCCGGGCATGAGCTAGGAGTAAGAAACAAAAGACAGAGAATGCGCGGAAATTTATCAGTGGCGGTTCTAATAGCGAAGACTCCGTGCGGCTGACAGCGGGAACGAGTGGATTTTTGAAGTCAGCGGGGAAAATTTGAAGTCGAAGGAAGAGGGGGGAGGATGCTACGGAGCTGACGAGGTAAAAAATGGAACTTGCCTGGAAGCAGAATCGTCTGGAAGGAGGTGGAGGAAGACTGATCCGCGGCAGTTGTGTCAACGGAGCGGAGGCGGGACGAAGTCGGCGAAGGAAAGTAAATGTCGCCGACGGGGAAATCGGTTGGTCGAGGGAGCGGAAAATAAAGTCTACACGAGGCAGCGCGGAAGAGATCTACGGCAGGAGAAACAGAGAGAGAGAGAGAGAGAGAGAGAGAGAGAGAAAGAGAGAGGGACAGCTACAGCGAAATCGAATGAACGAAATAAAATCGACGATCTCAAATTCTCGAGGCAACCAAGACTCTTCCACCCCCCCAAGACGTCTGACGTAATCGCTCGCAATGCGTATCGGTAATCGGATCACCTTGCAGACTGCAGCGAGCGTGTTGGCCCGCGCGGTGGCATCTATGCAGTCGCCTAAGGTAACTGACCTGCCGCGTTACGCAATTCTCTCTCTCTCTTTTTCTCTCCCGCCCCCCCTCAGTCTCCCGCGCTTTCCTCGTCCCTCTCGCGCCTTCTTACTTCGTCTCCCGCCGCACCAGTCTTTGAACTGGATTCCAGGAGAGTCCGATTCTGTGTATAAGATCTCGTCAGAGAGGCAAATAAACCCTCTCCAGGGTCGACTATCGATATATCTCGCAATGTGACTCTTGTTTCTCAACCCCCCCGTCCCCTCCCTCTCTATCTCTCTTTCTCCTCTAGTTTACTTGTCGTCGTACACACCAAGCGTACGCGTATGGGAAGGCGAGTGTGTGCGAGCGACATTCCGATCGTGCCACGTTAGTTTCTGCTATCGTACGTTCAGCCGGCCGATTGAATCCCCCTCCCGACGATTGCGCGTGCCACTACGTTTTCCCCACGGACGGCCAGACGGTTTTTCGTAAATGACGCGCCCGTTATTTGCTCATATGTTCTTAGCCGACGCAACGTCGTCAGCGTTCATGACGCTCCTCTGTAAGTTCGGTCCATTGGAAACGTTTGACGTGTTTACCCGTGGCCCCGGGGAAATACCTACGTTCATCTTACGGTACCGGCGAACGTGTTAGGCATGATTGTCCGCTGGTGCAACGTCCACCGTAACTGTGCACGCGGAGCTGAGAGAAGCAGCGGGCCAACTCGCGGCGGACGGACATTAATATTTTTGTCAGGGCAGCATGGAAAATTCTTCGAAGACGGACGGGAGGAAGTTCGTGCAAAGGTCAATGACCAATTATTGAGTAGCAGCGCGAAGACGAAGGGAGGAGTGTTGGGGCGGGTGCGGGGGTGGAATGGAAGGAAGGGAAGTCGGAAGGGAAGTAGGAAGGGAGGCTGGCGCGGGTAGAAGGAGCTCGTCGAGGAAGAGGGTGTCTTGAGGCCGACGCCCAGATCGATCCTCTCATCAGAGCTTCCAGCAGGGAGCAGTAGGCGGAGGCTCTGCGGAGTCCCCGGGTGCCAGGAGCCAGGTTAGGCCTCCCAACGCCACTTCCGAATCCTCGAGATCCGCTACACTCAACTAATTCCCCCTCCTCTCATCCAATCTCAGCTATGAAAACTTTCGAAAAAACGTGACGGTGTCTCGTCGAAATGTCAGGACTCACTTCCTATGCGCATCCGGCATTAGCTTTCCGCAGATCTAATTTCCCAGATGTCCGGACATTTAGACGTCCACCGTGTTCAGGCTCATATGGCTGGGTGCAAGCTTGTAAACGTCTAGACGTCTGCACGCACACATGCTGCCAGAGAGTATCCAGCAGAACACTCTCGATCGAACGTTCAACGGGGGAGTGCTGGAGCGAGACAGAGAGAGAAAGAGAGAGAGAGAGGAGACGCGTGTTCCACTAGTGGAACTGTGGCCTGCCTATGTTTAGACGTACGGTGCACGTCACATCCGGTAGTGGATTCCCCCTTGCTTGTCGGCTTTCTCATTCCGGCGGACAGAAGGAAAGAGAGTCTCTCTCAGAATCAAACCCCACTCCACGTTCATCTTACTCTTCTCCCATGCCGCACTCTAATCGCGTCTGACAGGAAATTCTCGAGTGAAGTCGAGCCCGAACGTGACCTATGCTGTGGATTACGAGCGACCTTCGCTCCGTACCAGGAATCATCGACCATCGGCTGATTATTCTCTGTCGCGCACATCGCGAGATGCAATTGAAAAGTTCTTTGCTCACACTTTCGATCAATACAATTTTTCTCATTTAATTGTCTCCGCTGACTCTTGTCGTTGCACGCTCGTCAGCTGACTCTCTGCACGCCACCGACGCTGAACATTCTGAATCAGTGCAGCTTTACGATTCGCCAGACTTCCGACGAGAGCCAGGGACGAAAAAAACAACCGCGAGCGCTCGCGATCGCCACTAGCAGGTCATTAATTTCGACTCCAATTAAAAGGACGGCGATCCAATTAGAGGGCAGACGGAAAAACGCGGGCGCGCGGAATATGAGACGCGTCGGTGGAGCATGTACAGAGCAGGGGGGGTCAAGAAGAGAGGCGGGAGTGGAGTAGTAGAGTGGAGTAAAGTTTTCATTAACGAGAAACTGGCTCGGCGAGCATTGAGAGTCGGACTGCAGCTTGAATTGCGTGCGCGCTTATGAACTTACGCGAGGCTTGACACAGGTGGTGGTCACGATTTGCCTCCAGATAAGGCGTGCGTGAGGCGTGCGCGCGTACGTTCTCGCTCCTTACGATCTCGCGCGCGCAGCAAGACGTACGTGGTCGCGCCGTCGGGAAGTATCAGTTTCACGGCACGCGGATGTGCAACTTTTGAAAACTCCTGCGGCGCGCCCAGATCGCTCGGCCACTCCACCGCCCCGCGGCTCTCAGACATTCAGATATTCAGACAGGCGGACGTCTGGCCGCGAGAGGCAATATCGACGTGCGCCTATACAGTTGACGTTGCGGATGGGGAGTGGGAGGGGAAAAAAAGAGGTGTCTACTAGGCTCGCAAGGATTCTCCAGTTCGCGTAGTAGTTTCCACGTCGTCATGAATCGGTTGGAGTAAAAGGCCCGGCTTGCGGGCCGGGTGGGGGCTCGGGCAAGGTGTAGGTCTCGTGACGTAGTAGTACGTACTTGTACTACTACGTCGTGGTCTCCCGGCACACTCACCCCTTTCGCCCGCCCACCCCCTCGTCCCGCCCGTCTATCAGACCTGCTTGTCTGCTTTTTAACCCCCTCCATCCACCTACTACCCCGTAGTACTACCTCTGCCTCCTGCTACTAGACGCCGGAGTACTAGAGCGTATAGTAGCGATGCGTACGACCACCGAAGATGGCCATTTTGGTGGGTGCTATTGCTAGTGGCGAACGTAGTAGTCGCCGTAGTAGTTTTCGTAGTAGCTCCTCGTAGTAGGAGTAGTATTAGTATTACGCGCAGCCTGCACGATGTCCCCCGGAGTCTACGCCCTCTTCTTTCACGTACACACACACCGGTGCCTGGCTCGTGCACACTGTACGCGGTAGCCATGGCGATATTGATCGAGGAACGGAGTGGATGTGGGGCGGGAGAAGGCAGCCCTGGCTCTGGCTGGGTTGGGATGGAAGCCTGCCGGGTCGAGTGGAATGGTCGCTGATGGAGTTGGCTGGGTTGATGGTCGGCGCGATGAATCAACATATAGGTTGACGAAACGGATAGATAAATGACTAATTAGAGATCTCGCTGCGGCGGATGCCGTAGGAATATAAGCAGATGAGATAGCGCGGCCGAGAAGTCAACTACCTCGACAACCGACGGCGTTAACCGCGGCTTGGTAAACTGACTAATGTGATAGTTGGTTAACGGGATGGACTTGTCCAGAAGTTATTAATTAGAAAGCTGCCCGCGCGGTTGATTGGGCGAGCGGACGGGTAGATTGCTAGCTGGCAGTTGGAATGAGTCAATAGGTGAATGGCTTGTCGGGCGGATAAACACTTGGGCGGCTCATAGAATTGAAGTATGGAAAGGTGTCCAGCTGATTGATTGACCGGTATTCCGGCCAGTTGCCTTCCTGTGCGTGTTTGTAAACTGGCCGCCTACCCGCGTAGCTAAAAAACCTTCGGGGACCACCCACCCAATAACCTATCCATTCCCCTACTAACATACTCCACAAATCCGACAATCCCACTCCGATCCCAACAAACTCTTCCCTCGCCTCTCGTCGGGTGTGCCCAACATCTCCAGCCTCAAAACGCCTCGTCCTTCCCACAAAATGGCACCCCGCCGTGTAATCTTCTGCGCGAACTTCCCTCCGAAGTGAAAGAGATAGACAACAAGAGAGAGAGAGAGAGAGAGAAAGATGAGAACTAATCCGTAATTGGGTCTCGACCTACCGCGGACTTCGCTGAAAGGCTCGATCGGGGTCCTTAACCTCAACGTCCAACGTGCTCAGCACGTAGTGGGGGGAAATGGAGGCTGCTGGCTGGCTTTAAATAGACGTCTCGTTCGTTACGCGAACCGACGAGCTGGCCCGTCCGCGAAATTCGCACAAAGTTGCGCGCGGAGAAATGTGCTTTGCTGAGGCACAGATGAGAATTCAAGTCGCGGCGAGAAGTGCGCGAACCAATGAGAGCGCTCGGATCAGGTACGGTGGATGAGACACAGGGATTCAATGTGCATTTTGGAGTAACGCGTGATCGATCGAAGAACGTGAGACATTTTTGCATTGTTGTCCCTGGCATCAGTGGTCCAAAGGAGCTTAAGAACCGATCTGGTCATGCAGTCGGAAAAGCGAGTCAATTTGTGAAACAAGCCGACCAGCACTTAACCCAGAATATTCGGTACGAAAAAGTAATGTCTGACATGCACATACCTGCGAAGTTCTCATGCATAGCTGTACGAAAGTCCAGATGCCTACATCGAAGGAGTCGTGTAAAAAGCTGGTCTAAACTGAACGTTACCGTAAACGGGAGCAGTGCAGCAGGACGCTTCGTTTGGGGTGTGGCCAATAAGGATACTACGGCGAGATAACGTCATTCAAACTACGGACACGTGTCCGGAACGAGACGTTCGGTCGCACCGTTTATAGCCTACGGTATGCATGCTACAGAGAGAGAGAGAGAGAGAGAGAGAGAGAGAGAGAGAGAAGCCATGGCGTACGGTCCATTGATCCATGCTTATAGTATATGGGTCTGTAGTGTGTGTATATTGTCACATGTGCACGCGCTGCATGGCTGTCACGGAGAGCAGTCAATTTTTGAACCAAGCGACGTCACGAGTTCGAAAAAGCCCTGTCATACCGCGGGACATGGAACAGTAGGATAGGACATGGTTCGTGCTTCACACATCGGACGAACCCACCTTCTTCGCCATTCCATTTCCGCCGCATTTACCGAGCGCGGCAAAATCATGGGGAGAATCCGGCTTTCAGCGAGACAGTTCGAACTAACGGTGAGATGCCGGCGAGACGGACACGTCGAAATAGACGACGAACTGAACCGAAAATTCGTGGCAGCGGTGCTGTCGGGGGAAAAAGACGAGTCCTGAACGAATTGAAAAGAACCGGGGTAGGTGGGTGAATGAAAACAAACAGCCCGACACTCGGCCAATTAGCGCTTCGCCGATAAATAATTCATCGGCCGCCGATTTAGATCTCCCGTCGCGTTAATTAGTCCGCTAATTAATCGGTACCGACCTCGCGTCGCGAAGAGAGACGCCATTGAATCCTAACTACCCTCCCACCGACGCTTCACGAGTTCTCTTCGTATGCCAGTGGTCACTTGGCTCGAGATTATACGGACAGTTTAAATGACAGGCTATAAGGTAATAATACCACAACTTGTAATAACCCGCTAAACGGACGATCATGCGATCTAAGGAGTTTCTATTTGCTTAGTAAAAGTTGCTTCGAAAAATGACACGGGCGTAGCTTTAATCGCGTCGCGGAATAATGAACACTGAACGTTCATGCCTGTAATTGGCGGTGATCGCAGGCTTCCTTGCTACTCTCGGAAGGCGCGAAAAGTCAGGCGACCTCGCCTACGAGTCCTCCGCAGGAGTTAAAAGACTTTTGAGCCTGTCCCAGAGCGTGATTTATGGCGGTCGTTCAACACCCACGGCGAACACCGTAGTCGCGCTCGCCGTCGTCTCGTTCAAGCGAGGGCGACGTTCTTTCGTCGTCTCGATCGGAAACAAGTCGTTCCGAAAAATTCCGAGCCAGAATACTGACGAAGTGGGTGCGATAGGCGGAAATTTCGCGAACCACGCGACTCAGGCATTCTTCGCTTCGTTCGACGCGGAGCGTCTTCGAAAGATACATGCACAGGAATCGTAAAATGAGTGTCGCGCGTCGTGCAGAAATCCGAGCGTTTCTGTCTGCCCCAAGGGAACCGAAACAATTGCCACCCCGCGGAACTACCCTTTTGGACGCGGAAAAAGGCGCGGGAAAAGGGACGAAAGAAAGAGGGCGGGTGGGTAAACGGGCAAGAAGTGGCAGGCAGACGGTCTATAATGGGCAGAGAGTATGGCGTGGCACGGCGTGGCACGGCTCACATCGGCAGTCCGCCACTTTTATGAATGAGCGCGCGGCGGGAGTGGGTGTTGCACAGTGTGTGACTGCGCCTCCTGAGGCGTACGTGCGTGCACGCGTTCCTCCGTATTGGTAGGTAGGTCTCTGTGTGTGTCTCTCTGTGTTGCGATGGCGAACGTACGCGCGCGTAAACTCGAGTGCGCGCGAGTAGGCAAGCGAGTAAGCGTAGGCGAAGATGGTGACTGGCGCACGCTTGTCCGTCTACCCTCCGTGTGCCCCGTATCCCCTTTCTTTCCTCGACACCCACGTTTCCGCTTTGCACACTCGTATATTCTCGCGCCCGTCGCACAGCCTTTCCTACACTTTCCCGGCGAAGCGCTTCCGAATTTTCCAACGATAATCCAAAGACGATGAAATCTACACTCTCGAGCGCTCTCTATGATTATTCATAAAATCTAATGCCAAATAATAATCGCGTGTCATCATCGAACGCCTGACAATAAATATTGTAGACGCGTGCAGCTTCGTGGCGCCGAAAGGGATAAGGTCTGCGAACGAACGTTGAGTCGGAAAATAAGGACCACCATCGATAGCGCATTGCCAGACAGTGAGTGCGCGCTATTTTCAGGAGTCCGCGGTTCTCTGTACCCTACAATGCTCTGACGCATCTACCCACTCTCCTCCGCCATATGTTCGCCGCAGTCTCCGAAGTAATAAACTGTAAAAATATTTTCTCGCATCCTCGCCCCGTTCGTGTGCACTCCCCTGGTCGTCACACACTCGCCACGCACCGTACGTACGTCGAGATCGATTCTTCGACTCGGCCGTTCTTAGCTCTCGTTATCACCGCGTTTCCAAACCAGCTTTCACTCGGATCAAGTTCCGCCAACGGGGCCCGTATATGGGAGGCCAACGTTCTCACGAGGCGTTCTCGGGCTCCGCGATCGGCGGCTAGCTTTCCCTGGATCCTCCGAAACAAACGCGACACGGTGGACAGAGCGTCGGGGCCAGTGCATTCTTCTGCATATTCCCTCCACTTGCGTAATCGATTGAATCGCACGATAACCCAACCGCACCGGCCCATGCCATTATGCACCGCGTACGTTTATGCACATACGCGGCTATGTTTTTGCACCGCGGCCACATTCACGCTTCCACACGCTCATTGCGCGCGCGCGCGAATGCCAAGGATAACTTTCATTCGCGCCCGGACTCCGTTCGATCCGTTTTCCTCGCACCCCGCATTATATCGTTAGAGTAACCAGCGCGACAGTCGATTGAATTATAAACTCGCGACGCCGTATAGGGCCAGCGCCGTGTCTACCTACACATCGAGTCAGACAGCCGTGCGTCCTGAATAATACGCCACGCTATCCGATCGATACCGCGAAACTTTCTCCAAACGTTGTGCCGACGTTTGTTACTTTACGCCCGTTACGCCGGAAGCATTATTACGTGCGAGCTCACTGAGAGACGAACAAATATTTAAGCGCAGCCCGTCGCCCGGGTTGACCCGCCGCGACAGGGGGGTATAAATGGAGAAAAAGACGCAGAAGAGAAATCGACGGGGACGAGACGTACGAGTTCACCAGCGTCGAGTGTCTAAAAGTCGAAGCGCCGAAGGTGAAACGCGGAGCCGCAATTAATTCATGCACACGAAGCGTAACGGTATAATTAATGCCCGCGGCGCATAGTAGTGGCGGGTAGGCGGTACGAGTAGTGGCCATCGGACGGAAACTTGAATGGAGGTTCCTGCGATTCTAAGCGCTGATTAATAAAACAGCGGCTGGAAAACAGTTGCGCGGCGTTCCGAGCCGGGCGCCGGCGAATAATCGTTCGTCGCATTGTCAGACGGAAATAGTCGGAAAATTCTACCCACTGCTCGCTTTTCGACGCGCAAGGTCGACAGACGTCCGCGCGTCGATCCTTGCCTACGTTCTGCTAAGGACCAAGACGATTAACCTGGCCCGTACTTACTTCTTTCCACGTCCATCGAGCGTGACGCGTCTAATTAACGAACATACCCGGAGTAATTAAACGTCGGGGTCCCTCTCTAAGTCGACGCGCGGGGGAGCGTCGGGGAAAGGGTTAGATAAAGGTGAGCCAAGCGTGGCCTGTGTACTCCGCGCTGCGCCGTGTGTTATCTATCGACACACGTCGTGTGGCACGACGCGAAGTTGACGCTCGATAAAATCGATTCGACGCATTCCGGCCAGCTGGATTTAATAACCGACTTAGCTTGCCTTAGCTCACACGGCGTACGTTGGTACGGCCTTTACGTAAGCGAGCGGTGAACGTGCTGGGCGGCGCGCGTGTATGTGTGTGTGTGTGTACGCATGGCGTGGAAAAGGGTAGGAAAACGTGGGGCGAGATATTCAGTCGAAGAGGCGCAAGCGAAACGTTGGCGAAGCATGCGCTTCGAATCGCTCGACTGTTCTTATCGTTCCTTTCCTACAAAACGCGACTCGGTACGAGGCGAACGACAGAAATGATAGCGACGAATCCGAGAGGAGGGACGGGACATTAACGGAGAGGTGGGAGGGGGCGAAAAAAATCGAGCGCCGAATTAACTCGAAAGCAATTAACGATCCCTAACGAGGGCCACCGTGCGATCTCTCGCACCGCGTCCTCCCACGTTCCACTTCGTCGCACGACTGTTTCTTTCTTCTTCTTCTTTTTTTTTGCATCTCTCCCCGCGGTGATACTCGAGCCGATAAAAGGAAGAAGTCCGGGGCACGCGGAGGAAGGGGCGCACACGTACGAGGCGCAGGTGCGTACGAAGACGCGGGGGCACGCTCGAAGGAAGGAATGCGCAGAAAATCAGAATGCCGTCCAGCCCTTTTTTTCTCTCCCTCTCACTCTCTCTGTCTCGTTCAATTAACAGAAACAAGCCGTGGCGTCGTTCGGCGGAGAGAGGAGGGAGAGAGTGCTGATTATTCTGGCACTCTCTCTCGGTGAGAAATAATTCGTTTCTCAGCGATATCGTAACGCGGGCTTGTGGAAAGAGGTCGTCGCGAAACAGGTAAGCCGGAGTCCTTTGTCGGCGGGGCCCCCGTCCGTCGAAGAAGGAAAGAAGAGAAGAAGGGAGGAGGGCGAGGAGGGAAGAAGGGAAGCCCAAGAAGACAAAGGACCGTGGCGTACCGTTGGTCGACGAAGGGAGGGGCTCAGACTGGACGAGAGAGTCGAAGGGAGAGAAGGAAGTAGGGTAAAATGACCCAGATGCCAAGCGGGGAGACCTGCAGGCTTGGGTCGAGACGGACAAAAGTGACCGCGAGTGGTGTCGAACCAGGAGGGGCGAAGAGGCTGCGGCGAAATATCGCGCCAAAGGGGACGCGAGGCTTGAGAATAATTTTATGTCCCGCAGGAAGAAGAAGCGGCCGGAACGAGCTGCTGATCGACTGAGAATATATCAAAATGCACGCGCAAATGAGAGTCCCTCGGACGCGTGCAGGTGAAAAAGAGCGTCAGCGTGCGCTGGTATCCTAAGAACAGTTTGTTGAGAAACTTATAGTTAATTGTCGAAAGAAAAATATCGAGGACGTTCAGGTAAAAATGTGTACGATTCTGAGACGAGAATTTCGGCACAGCCTCGGGTGTCGGGCTCGAGACAACCTTGTTACGGACAGACCACGGGGCCTCCATTGCAGTTTGCGGACTGCAACGGTAGTACTACTCCGACTGGCTGAGAGAAGGAGGACGAATGCCAGGCGCACAAAGCACGTGACGTCTGGCTCTCACTCGTCCTTGTCTGGATGTTGGGTCTTCGAAAAAAATTCGCCGCCCCGAACCCATCCGATCGCATCTATCCGCCGGGCTGTGCACCTCGCGACGCTCGGTATATCTTATCGGAACCGCAATTTCAGAGTATCTAATTCTGAAAGCGTACTAGTGCAACCGCTCGTCGCTAAATATACGCTCGGTTCCGATTAGAGCATGTCCAGTGCCGGCTTTAATTGTTCCTAACAACCGAGCGAGAACGGCCTTTTCAAGGAATTCCGCGGGCAGATAAGAAGCGTGCGTTTAAAACATCGGCGGACAGGGGAGGAGGTAGGAGCTTGTTTATTCTCGTCTCTGTCTGGCGCGCTCACGTTATATCGAAATAGGTCGAGGTGTCTGCGCTCACTTCAGGGCGTATTCCTTCTTTTTCGATGGCCTCCTCGGCGTTCACTTTTTACCGAGCGCACACAGACGTGGTCGCGCGACTTGCACGACCAGGCTCGTGCGGCCGCTTCGAAGTTCTTACCGAAGATTAACACGTCGGCTGCCGTGTTACCCGAAAATGAATGAGACGGCAGCTTGCTTTTCCCGGAGTGGCGCGTCACGCAAAAGTCGACGACAATGCACCCCAGGGTGGTATCATGAACGCTACCGGAAGCCTGGTCTTCCGACAAACGTGTTCGGAGCACGGAAACGACAAAGATTCACACCTATTTCGAGACACGCGTCTTTCCACGCTCACTGCGACTTTGTGCGCCTCAAATGCGATTCCGCTGCGTCATTCGCAATGCCTAATTGGGAAACTCAATATAGTACGCTGCCGGCACCGGGAGCATATATGTACGTAGCTTCGGACAACGACGACGCACCGCTACGCAGCATCACTCGACAATAAAAACCGAAGTAATAACGTCAAGTGTCGCGTGACTCGTAATTGCCTTCCGACGAACAGCTGATCTCGCGCGTTCCCATGCTATTCGCGTACTATTCGCGTGCGCGCACACACGCGTACACGCATCCGCCGAACACGCAGCACGCACGAGAGTGACTCTGCATTCCCCACGTGGGCGTCGATGCCGACAGACTGAAAAAGATGGAACTCGCAAGGGTGAACCTAAATGGCGTGCAGACCTACACGCGCTGATATTCGCGATACGGGGCGCGCGTAACGGTCAATGTCAGTGTCAGAGGGAGGAGAGGGTTGAAAATTAGCAAGAAAAATGGGCAAAATTGCAAGGCATCGAAAGAAATCGCGCACGTGTCTGGAACTACCTAGCAACGAGTCTCGGTCGAAGCATCGAACTCTGGCGACGAGATTAAATCGTTCGCAGTCTACCTGGACATTCGCACTTGGTATTCGGACTCACGGAGCGCAAGTCAGCGCTCAGTGTCAGGGGAAGAGAGAAGGGTAGAGAATAGAAGCGTAAGGTCGTGCGCGATTAAAGTGCCGGCACGACTTGCGCCGCGCTGTCGAACGGAGCGGAGATTGTGCCGGTCTAGTTTAGAGGCGTGGGATCATGCGGCAAACTTTCACGCGCTAAAATTAGCCCCGAACGAACGCACAAACGAACGAAGGAACGACCGAGCGAGCCGACGTGCGCAGGGCTCATTGCTGAAGGCTCGCGGCCCGCTATCTCGAGCGCGTGTCGAGAGAGCGCGTTACGTAACGCCGGCGAGAGAGCCGGCTTTCAGAGTGAGCCGCGATAGATGATTGACTTTTATTGGCGACTTCGAGTTCTCAGGGTGAACAGAAGAGATCGACTTCCGGGGGGCGCGTGCTCTGTGAGAACGGCCTTGAATACAGTAATCCCTTAGTCACGCTTGAGAAAAGACCTTACTAGGTCTCTCCTGCGAACGCTGCGTAACAGCGGGGCCATTCGTGCAAATGTTGTTCAGTCTGCGGGAAGATAGAGATTGAAGCGTTGAGCGAGTGCGATGCACACTGGCGTGGCCTGTTGCACCAGTGCCGATCAGCCGCGGAAGATGGTACTAACAAGATCGATCCACACGCTCCCATGAGGCGAATTTTGGGCAGATCGAGTGCAATAGTGCAGCATGACAAGAGTTCTATATACGCATGTCACTACCTGCACGTCGGACAGTACTCAACTGAGAAGCTCACGCGGCCGTAGGAGGGCATGCAGAGGGAAAGATTCTCTCCACCTCGGCCATCCCTTAATCCCTATATTCGCCTCCGATTCTGTGCGTGCAAGTCTTTTCGTCAGGTGCGCACTTCTTGTCCAGATAAACAAGCGACTCTCATGAAGAGGACGGACGTGTGAGGATTAAATTCTACTTTCAAGCTGGATGGTATATGATCTTCCTCCAGCACAGTTAAACTTATTGGAGGAAGCACGCAACTGCTAAGCGATGATCGGCAACCATTGGTTCCAACCTCAGACCCATGTACATACTACCTTCTCAGTCAATTGACAAAGGTTGCCGTCCATTCCTCTAAAACCATCCCCACGAACCACGATCGTCAGACTACTAGACTACAGAAGATACGTCACACGTTCGAAAGTCTCATAGAAATACAGTAGAGGCCAACCTACTTCTATTTGATAGCAGAAAATGTGAGCGTCGTACGCGGAATGCCGTAAGGACTACTTAATGCAGAGTGATCCGAACATGAAAGCCCCTTACCTTGGACAGCTTCTCGCCCTCATGGTGCGGCAGCAGGGTCCGCAGACTCTGAAAACCGGCGTTGATGCTCTGCATCCGCCGTCTCTCGTTACTGTTGGCGATTTCTCGCCGCATTCGTTTCTCTTGCTCCATGTGGCTGCTCCTTGGCGTCACTCGGCCGACAACGTTATTCGAGACGTTGTTGCTGTGACCAGCAACGATTCGGCGGGACTTCTGATGGGCGCTCTGATGATGATGATGATGGTGGTGCTGCTGGTGATGGGTCGGCTGCTGTTGATAGTGATCCTGAGCGCTCTCAGAAATATCAGCGAGCGACGTGCTCGTGCTCACGGGATTCTCCTCTTCCTCCTCCTCTTCCTCCTCCTCATCCAACGTCGAGACGACGCCACTGCCGCCGGCTCCGCCCACGCTGCAATCAGAATTTTCATTTTCGTTAACTTCGATCGTGCGACTTGTCGCATACCTTGGTTCGCGCGAGACTCGAATTCGGTCACACGTTACCGCCGAATCTTCGATGATTTTTTGTATCGCAACCAGTCTACATTCGTCGGAAGACGTTCGGTGAAATTGTGAATGATCGAAGGAGGAGGAGTGAATGATGAATAGGATGTGGCTCGCTGCGATTCGAACGGGACGTTCGAATAGAGCTTTCGAGGGTTGAAAGAACGGTCGACCTACTTCCACCGAAAAGCAGATCTGGCCGAAGCTTAGCGAACGGCTTGCTCGATAAACACGAGCTGACGTGTCACGGCATAGTGAACCCAGCCGCGAACCAGCCGGCCAGTCAGCTCTGTCAGCCAGTCAGAAAGCGAGCCGGCCGGTACCAGCTGATCTAACGTAACTCCGCTCGATAGAACCCGCCGCCGCCGCCACGTGGAATTTTCTTTCCTCCGGAATCGAATACAACGCGCCGGCCAACGCAGGCACGCCGGCTTTCGCGCCAGTTCCACGCTCTCTCACCGTATTCAGCTCGCCAATGCGGAAGTCTACGATCCTCGACGGCGCGGCAACGCTTTACAACCGTTCGTCTACAAAAATGTGGAACGACGCCCGACACATATTACACGGACTCTCGTATCTGCCGCGTTGTACGTTAAAACGTGTGCTTCTGTAAAAATGTGAAGTTGTGCAGGCGTGCACTTCCGAGAAAGACAGTCGCAACGTGATTGGAGGGGAGTACGGGTTTGCAAAAATGCATTCTGCCTAAGTGGCCGCGTAGAAGCTCCTTATTCGGCAAAGACAACAGGCTCGTTTAGTACATCACCCTCTCTCTCTCTCTTTCTCTTTCTATACCTTCCTACACTCGACCGTGTATCTCTTTATATACCTCGCGCCTCTCTGGCTCTCTCTTTCTCTCTTCGTGCCGTGAGTCACCAACAGCTGATGACTGGCGCCACTCAGCTGGCTGTTACCGGTGCCTCGGTGCCTGGTTGCCTGACTTCGCTATCTCTGCCTGCCTATCAGCTGCGAGCGCCTGGGAAAACGGACGTTTCACGGACTCGGCTGTATTAATGAATAAATGAACAATCGCGTCCGGAGATGCCGCGCGGGGAAGGAGGGAAGAGGCGTGCGGAGAACGATAGTGCGCTTGATAATCTACCCAGACTTTCTGCCATGCACGAGTACACCGTCGAACACGACCAAACAAAGAAAATTATTCAACTATCAATCCAGAAAAACGTGGTCCTTCATTTCCGAGAGCCCACGGCTTCCTAAATCGCGCCGATCGCCATCTCGAGCAGTGGGAGCCACGAAAAATGTCGGGAGCCGCTGGAAAAGGTCAAAGAGGAAGGAAAGCTCGTCCGACACCGGCTAAACATCTGGACGACTCCGAAAACGAGGCTATCGTCGTCGGGCAGATGTTAACGAAATTAGGACCGGGACAAAGATCGGAGGACATGAATAAGTCAGCTGTCCTCCATCCCTGACTCCGCCATCGGCTCGCTCGCCACTGGGAACCTCACCGACACGCGCCGAAATAAGAAATCCAACGACGACCGTAACCTCGCGCCATTTCTGGCCACGGATTCTCGCGTACCGTGAATTTATAATTCCATTGAACGCGATCGATTCCCTATGCCGTCCGCCATGTCACGCGAGGCGGGTAGTGGGCAGTGGGCTGGGTAGGGATAAAATTTCCAATAGAGGATGCAGAATCCGGCATTCCGAGCGCTCGGCGGACGTGCTAACTCGCGACGAGATGAAATAAAGAAGGAGAATGGGAGTGAGATTGGGAACGGCCGGGGATATATATTTAGCAGTGTGACGTAAGGAACAGCCCAGCAGGCGCCACGTCGTGCTCGGGGCGTCTACGTGCCTTCTCTCTTACGTCTTCCTCTTATTCTTATTCGTACACTCTCAGCCGTCTCGCTCTTCCTCCTTCGGCTCCGTCTTCCTCGCCTCTCTACGATTCTTCCTTCACGCCTTTTCGCGAGCCGCTTCGAATTTCCCGCTTTCGCAGCAATCGGCGGTCTTCCGAACGAACTTTGCTACGTTCGACGAGCCACGTTGGTTTCTCGCGCGCGTTATATTATTTCACGTTTTCTTGAGCTATTCGTTTTTCTACTTCTCGAAATTGCTGGCAGTGACGACTATAATTGTATATGGGATAATCCGTTTTATTAAATACGTGATTTTATAGTAGGTCTTTAGCAAGTGGTCGGCGGCCGTCGTAAAATGAGACAGTGATTTATGCTGTTCGAGGAAATTGAAGAAAGTTTTGCACTTCGCACGACCGACGAAGGCAGGTAGCAGGGCAATTGTGCTGCAACGTAAGAGCCAGAAAGTGGCGAAAAAAAGCAGAGAGAGAGAGGAAGAGAGAGGATAAAAGAATCACGGCTGCGCGAGTAGGAAGAGAAAGGATGACGGAAGAATGGAAACGCCCGGTGAAAACTCGAATAATGCAGGGACGAGGATCCTACAGTCGGCATGGCTGCGTGGCCTTTACAATTTTCGGAATGTTGAAATAGGACGGTCAAAAGCGAGAGGGGAACAAAGAACAGCTGGTCCTCCGCATTGGTCGAAAAATCCTAGAGGCCAGGTAGGTGACTGCGCGGCGAGGACTGGCGAAATTCTTTGTCAGGGCACCGGAGTCTATCAAGGCTTCCTAGTCTCGTTGTTGAAACCTGCTCTCCTCCACGGATCTCTGTTTGCGGAAACATCACCGGCTTACGTCTAGATCCCCACGTCTCTCCACAACGATTCTTCCAATTTTGTAATCTGCTCCCTTTTCACCGTTCTCAGTCACCACGACGAATTTCTGAGTTCGACACAGAAAACACGAGGCACCATCCGCGGAACGCAACGAGTTTAGCACTCGTCTCTGCGAGAAGAAACACACATTCTCGGCGGATTTCTCTCCAGCAGGGGTCATTACGAGTCCGCGGTTATTTAATGTCGTTAATTGCTCTCCCCGCAAGCTAAAGCTTCGCGTGACCTACGCAACACCGCAGAACGTAACTTTGTGCGACGGAGAGCACTTCGCTCCTCGGTGCGCCTGCACTCGAATCCAAAGGTTAACTCGGTGCAAGTAGGTGCAATGTGCGCGACATAACGCCCCTCCCCCACCCGCGCCGCCGCCTCGCTCTTTCTCTCTGGCGAACGCTAGTATCCGCTAGTCTTAACATTCCTCCGTGCATTCGACGAAGATTGCAATCATGCGAACGTGCGACTATTACACGTCGCTCCGAAGTCCAACGCAACATTGTCATGGCGCATCAGCGACGCGCGCCAGGCGTCGGTGAAATATACGAAATGACAAAGTTTGATCAATTTACATTTTTGTCTGTTACGTAGATTGCATTAATCGACTACTCTCTCTGTCTCTCTCTCGCGCGCAGCATGCTCTAGAATGCAATAAACCCACTTTTCTCTCCCTCTCTCGCAACTTCTTTACTTACTCGAACATATGGCCGCACGTATTTAACCCACACGCCGGTCTGTATTGTATACACTCGTGGAAAACACGTATCGCTTGAAATGCACTGCAACCGCATTGACCGTGGTCAAGATTGGCCTAGCCAAGATTTATTAAGTAAGGCGATGGACTGCCGCTGAGATTAGAACACGTGAATGAACGATTCGCGGGATGGAAGAACGGCACCGGCGAGGATGATCTCAGACGATTGAATATTGATGAGACGGACCTCGCTGGTACCAGGTATTTTCGCGTGCATTGCATTGTTAATTTACGCTCGATACCAATGAAGGTGCCGTATTGACGTGCACGCTGGGCGTGAAATTTGGGTGAGTCAAGATGTGTCGTTATCGCATGAACCGAAAGGACGGATTTGGAATTGATCCCTTGTCAAATCCATCGCTTCGGCGGGATTAAACGTGATTCTACCATGACGGTCTGGGAGTGTGTGAGATAGAGAAAGAGAGAGACTGAGAGAGAGATAGGTCGAGACTATGTTATTTGCCGAGGGAGAGGATAACTGTTCTGACTGGCAGATTCCTTGAAGTCACGGGCTGCTCCGATAGTCGACCGCACACAGTTCGCCCGCATATCAAAGGCGTCCATTGAAGATCGTGCAAGAGATATTCGAAGCGAACGAAACTATCGCGAATACACAACGTGGCGGTGTCGAACGTATGTAAACAAGGAGCCTCTCTCTCCCTCTTTCGCGAGAAACGCGCACGCTTGCGAAGCGGCGTGCTTTGGGTTATTTATAGACGGCCGATTATTGTGCAACAAATGTGTCTTTACGTAACGCGCGCGAGCGCGCGCGCGCGCTCGCGCACACTCACCGCCCGTGTTCGTCTCTTGTCGCGCGAAGGAACCCCACTCCTTTTCCTTCTTTTATCAGCCAATCGCCCCCGCGACGAAAGTAAAAACCCGACGCTTCCGATCCTGACGGACACGAGCGAATCGAGCCGGAAACATGCGACACACGTACGCGGAGACATTTTCAGCTTACTTCGTTTTAACAGGAAGCTCTTACGCTGTGTCATTAAATTCGCGCCGCGTACGTATGACAATATTAAACGCTGCGAACGTTTCGCTTAATTAAACAGCCCAACCATTCAGTACTTTCAGCCCACGTTACGTCAAAGCGCGTAACTCGTCGACGGATCCGATTCCCTGAAAGTGCTAAAACCTGCTAACAACGGTATGCAAGCGCATAACCATTGTTCCGGAAGAAATTCGAGCCTCCAACGCTGTTACCGCTTTCTGAGTCACCGGATGACGCGACGTGCAGGTTTATGTGCCACGAGTCGTCGAGAGGTGCGTAAAGGATCGTTCGCGCGAAGCCGGTCGTTGAAAAATATGTTCTTGCCCGCGAAACATGAGAAACGAGCCCCATATCCCTGGGCTCCTGGGACGCGCCAGCCAGCACTGCCGATTAACGCGACTCACTACAGAACGACACGGTGCCCAAGAAACGCCCGACAAGACGACGCTGGCGAAAAGAAATCGAGGGCGAGAGACTCAGAGTCGTCAGAGGAGGCGGGAGGAGGTAAGAGAGCGAGCTCTGAGAGGAAGAGAGGAAAAGAGCGCGAGAATCGAAGAGTGTAGGAGAATGAGAGAGCGAGGAAGAAAGAGCTAGAGCGTGTGCAGCACCGAGTATCGAACAGTTGTCGAGCAAACCTGTCCCGCGCCATGCTTGTTTGGGCGTGAACGCATGGCGAGTCGGAAAATTATCCCTCCAGACCCCGAGATTCTTGTCTCTCTTTCTCTCTCTCTCGCCGAGGCCCCCAGCTTCTCATCCACCCTGACTAATTTTATCGGCGAATTTTATTCAGACACTCCTCGGCGACGCGTGCCGGACAAATTCGCGAATTATCGCGTCACTCTCCTTTTGGGCGTGAGCTCACGAGCGGAGTGAGCGAAGACCGTCGGCAAGATGAGTCAGACTCACGAAATGGTGTGCGACGATATGAATGAAGGAAAGGATCGGAAGAAAAATGCGGGGATGTTGGGCAGAGGAGGCTTAGATGAATCGAGAGGCATACACGCCGGCCGGTCTTCGCCGGCCGGCTCCAACAGCTGGCCATATAACCACCATCGCCACCTACATTCCTCCATTGCTCCGTGCATCCGCGGGCGGCGAACAATACCACGAGAATGCGCGCGTGTACTACGCACGGGCGTACATATATCTGCAGGGACGTGTGTGCGTGCAGGTCTCTTATCGCCGGCGGGAAGAGGAGAACGTGGCGCGTCAAAATGCGACACTATGCATGTACGGATGTGTATGCGTGATAGTGGAGGAGAGCAGTGATAGAGTTCTCTCTCTCTCCTCCCCCCTCCCAATCCCGCGCTCACAATGAGAATGAGACCGAGAATATCACTCCCCGCTTTACTATAGGATCGAAGGAGCGAGAGAGACGCGGCGGAGAATTATACTCGAGGCTCGTCGACACGCTGCATTCTCTGCAGGAGCGAGAAAGAGAATTCCAGACGTCGCGCGCGTATTCAGTGCACTTCGCTGAAAGGAGAGAAGGGCATATACGTCTATATCGGTCGACGCTTATAAACTGCATCGCGAGCGAGAGAGACGGTATATAGATATCACTCTCCTCGCCTATTACTATGCTCTGCGAGAGACCCAGAAGAAAGAGAAGCCTCTACACCTCAGATACATTATACGTTAACATTGACGCGCGCGTCCAACACACACATACGTAAGAGACAGAGCGCAGGGAGCAGAGACACAGCCCCTTCCCCCTACCCTCCCCCCGTCTCTCACATGGCACACACGCCATGTCCATCTCCGAGGGAAAACTAATATGTCTCACTCACCCGGCAGACAGCTCCTGCTCCTCGCTCTCGACGATTTCCTCGAGCAAAATCCGATCGTCGCTGGCGAACACTGACATAATATCTCGACGAATCGCGGCACAGGAGATTCCGCCACCGCTGACTCGCCTCTTCCTTCGAGTCCCGCGAACGGGTTCCGAGCCAGGCGTTGGTTCCGCGAGTAAATCCGTCCCTTCGTCGTCGTCCTCGCGCCGTCCCCCGGACTTCCCACCCTTTTATCCGCCGCAGATCCGCCGACGAGGGCCGCACTCCGCCGCGCGCCCAAAACGAGCACGAGTTTTCGCGAGGCCTCAAGCTCGCGCGGGCAACGATCCCACCAGCTCGCTCGCCGCCCGACACCGCAGCCTGCCTTTTTACGCGCACGAAGCGTGAGACACACTCCGAGCACAACAACGCCCGGACGCGTTTTGTAATGGCGATCTTTGGCGGGAAACAGCTGAGGAGCCCGCAAACGCGTCGCGGATCACTCCGCCGCCACCGGCATCAGGGCCGTGCGAACAGTCGCGGAATCCGCACTCTCGCGCTCCCCACCGCCGAATGCGGGTCTTGGCGGACCCGGAGTCAGAGAGTCCCTCGGCGGATCCTCTCGGCGAGCCCGAAGAAATCTGCCGATCCCCGTTCTCGGGTTATTGCGACTGGAGTGGACAGCACTCTTGCCGATGAAAATCTGGTGCGCGCCGATCGATCGCCACTCATCGCATCGCGCCAACTCGATCGCAAGCGTTTTTTTCCAGCGGTCGATGACGGAGCACTGCGCGTATGGGTATCCTTGTCTCGATTGTGTTGTGGAATTATTATGTGCGTAGCGGGTCAGTACGCCGTCACCGGCAGCAGGGCCGTGCGTAAGGGCCGTACGTGGAGTCCGTCGAGTCGCACGAGGCACACACTCGCGCTTTGTACCCTCCTACCAACGGAATACACCGGACTGGGAAGGGTCGAAGGGAGAGTCTGCTGCTGCCGTTTACGGGTCGGGAACTCTCGAGCGTGCTCGGCCTATCGTGCGATGCCTCTTTCCAATCGAGAACGCACCTCACATGTCACAGGAGTCTGCTCGATGCTTCTTCCTCCTCTTCTCAGCTGTAGTATGTACACACACCGTGTCCTTATCCCTCGGCGAATGTAACTTTTTCGGACTGTTAACTGTTAAATTAATCGCGTCGCGGATCACACACCGCCGCCACCGGCGTCAGGGCCGTACGAATAATCGCGAAGTCACACGAGGCGGCACACTCACGCTCCTCACCCCCACCCACCGGAACTGGGACTGGAAGGATCGAAGGGAGAGTCTCTCTCTGCTCGCGTCGGGAATTCTCGGCTGCGCGTTCGGCTTGCCGCGGCCACACTCGCGATCGAGGAGAGAAGTCGTGTGTGCCAGCCCTGGTTATTCGGCGACGCACACACGTCACATCACGTATTCCAAACGATGACCTTTGCCGGACCGCAGAGACGGCTGTGCCCAGCGGGTGATCCTCTGTATTTCTCGTCGCACGGACGTTACACCTCTTGTAGGTTATCGCCGCGAAGCCGTTCGCGTTCGCGTGGTTGCACGGGGGGACTATATTCGACGCGCGTAGGTTTACGCTAGAGGAATGGCGCGGCACGCGCGGGAAACATCTGCCAGCTGGCGGAAGCCCCGCCCATAAGAAAACGACACAGCTACCCCCACCGTGGCCACCTGCGCCGAGACTGACGATTCTCGCCGCTCGGAGCGCAGAGAGGTGCCGAATGTGCGCGCGCACGCCGCGGCCCGATGACGCGCTTCTCTTTACTCGCCGATAGACTTCCAGAGGGGACAGCTGTGTTCCCTGCGCGTCTCTACCAGGGGAGAGGAACTCCCCTCCATAAAGTGTGACACTATAACTACCGCCATCTGCGGATTCCGTGCGGATGGTACTAAAAATATATATGTATACTTGTGCACGTACACTAACGTATCCTTCTGCGGATTACGCACACTACCATACACGTATGTGGGCCCGCTTTGCCTGGCAAATTTAATTAAATGAATATGTGGTCGGTGAAGGATAGAACCAGGACAGAACTTCAAGTTAGTCTTCAATGTTTGAATTTATTTTGTTTTTTCGCAAATTTCTCCTTAGCTGCTTGCGCAGTCGGGGATACAAAAGTACATGGTATATCTTTTCCTTTTAAAACTCTGTTAATACTACTTACCCATATTTTTAAGTTAATCGAGATAACCTCGGTGAATAATTGTTCTACAACAACTTTATGGTGGATGTCACTGCAAGTCTTGTCCTTCCTACGCAGTTTTTTTACTGCAATCTTCAAGTGCTCTGTCAAAAATTTATTTAAACCTGCCTTCACTTCGATTTTCCCCAAAAGTGAGCGCAAGATTTTACCAGATGGAAGGTGAAAGTATTTTTCCATATAAGAGTAAGCCTTGCCTGATTGCTTGTACAATGACAAAGACAATATTTTTTCATTAATCGTGAATCGCCTGCCCCGTTGATATAAAAATGATCACGGTAATACACCATATTTACTAGTTGGCGATATTAGTATTGTTCATTATTCTTTTTCTCTTCTCATATGCTTGGATTTTGGCCAATTTGGTAGAGTCTCATGCATACCCGTGGTTTATATTTTGCGATACGCAACTGCATCTCAAAAAACTGCCTTTCCATGGGATTTAAATTTTCCATTAACTTTAGCATTGTTGTGTTTGTGGCAGTTTTTTCTGCTAGTTGCAGCCTTGCCCGGAAACTTAACATTTTCCTTGATGTCAGGCGTTCCTTTCTTCTCAATTGCCTAGCAATAATGTAAATTCGTGCGGTTTTAGGACTCAGTCCTGCTCTGGTCATCATTCCCATAATAATTTTTTTGCGTGTTGCTGCAGGCTTCCTATTTTTCAATGGAGACATTATTGCCTTAGGTGTGTTTTCTTCTCCTATGGAATGTTCTGCATTTTCATTTGCACCCGATGTGCTAGGCTGTGGAAATGGTTCCCTTTCTTCAGTACATTCACGTTGCTAAAAATCAATTTAGTCTCGTCATTAATTTTTAAACTGAGGGTTTTAGCAGCATAACATGTTGATATCATACCTGATCGGATAAATTTATCGAAGGGATGACATTTATCCTTTCCATAGGATGTGCTGGGCTCGGAAGTTTTTCACTTTCTGCAGTACGTTCAGGTTGCTACAAATCAATTTAGTCTTGGCATTAATTTAAAAATTGAGGGTTTTAGCGGCATTATATGTCTATATTGTACCTTATTTGGCAAATTTTTTGAAGGAATCACATCATGTTTTAAGTTTCTTTTTTTATATGTATACACCTCATAGTCCTCCTCCCCAAAATGCTTATAACAAATGACACATTCTGAAGCTCATCCAATCTATAAAGGCCTTTGAAATGACGCACTGCTATCATCCACTTTAGCCGCATATCTACATTTTTAGGAAATCGATGGCTTCGGAGCGATGTCACTGATGGGCAACCGTACAGCACACATGCATGGCCCATTGCTTTAATAACATTATATGGTTATACTGCTACATTAGATTCAGATACTGATGTTAATAACTTCTATGATGTCAAACATAGTTTACCTTACCGGATTTCAGATGGTGTCTTACTCGTTGTATTTGGCGATAAAATCTTCCCTTTGTCCACTCCTGCTTCTTCAATTATATTAAATAGAAACTAGTATTTCCAATTCATATTAAGTTACTAACATTAACCTCTTGCAAACATAAATACTTACCCTTATCTCACACGGAACTGCAACAACTATTTTCACAGTCTTTTTGCCTTCAGCTTCAATCCACGATCCACTATGCACACTTTACTCACGCTAGCTTGCGCTAGCTTAACTGAAAATGGCTCCAAATTCCGTATACTGTAACGCACCCACGCCAACCACGCTACGCGTATTTGGGGATTAGTCGGCCATTTTGAAATTAGTTCATCAGCCAATCACAAATCAGCTACCGTGGCGTCCCCTAAAAAAGCCGTCGAATGAGTACTAACGGCAGAGGGTCACAGCGTGGACACAGCTAAAGGGAGGGACTGCCGCACCACTGGTCTCTATCCTAACAGCGTCTATACCGAACCTCTGCCCCCTCCGCCCGTGCGCCATGCTGTTCGCCGATTAACGAATAAAGAAAAAGTATAATGGCATGGGTAACGTGTAACGTGTCGTTTACCCCTCCAAAGAAAATACCTCGGACGATCCGTCGCTACCTTACGCAATAGATGCAATTGGAAGAACACACGTTTGGTCATTTCATATAAACAATGTACTTCCATCAGTATTTGCAAATTTCTTTACAATGTAAGTGTAAAACATTTATTCTTAATCTTATTTATCTCTATAAAAGAATTATACGAATGAGAAACTTATAAATAAAATGAATAGAGGAAAACAGGGGGAGGAAACTGATTTCCAAATCGAGCGTAAAATTAAATACTGCTGTCCATTATTGGTTCACGAACGAATATTTTATGTACACGGTATCGCGTTTGGTCGTTATTTCAACGGCATTACCATCGAAAGCATGGACAAGGAATTGAGATGATTGTAGCAAAAGCGGGTTGGCTTGAGGGACAATGATGTTGGAAGCGATCATTTCCTTTTCTATCGACTTAGAAAATCACCGCTTTCAAGATACACTGTTACTCCAGGCCACTTCATTCGATTGTCCATAGTCTCATAGGTATCGGCCGTGTGCACATACTGAAACGGTATACCGTGTACATTCATCAGAGAAATGTATTCACTGCGCCTCTTTAAATCTATCAGAGTCGTATTCGTAGCCACTGCCTATAGTATTGACGTATACGTAAGAAATATATTACACTGGCAAAAATATAATCAAAAAGAAATCTACGCAAATAGTTGCACACAGAAAACAACTATGAATACGGTTTAAATACGGTCTAAACTTAGGGCTAAATTAACTCTAACGTATCCCTCATGTACACTAATTCTTTTTTCACTAACCCATCGTACAAAGGCAATTCGGGAAGTACTCCCCAAATTTAGAATATACAACGTGCTTAAATATTTGAAATTGAGTCAGGCAATGTGCACGTTCTCACTTATTCCGCGACTGTGAATAATAGAAAAATATTCTTGCTCGGAAACGAAAGAAAAACTGAGATTTTCTAAGTTTCCGCCTTTGTGCGTTCGGAAGGAAATTGTTACAACTCCGCTGTATATTTTCAATGTTCTGCTCTCATAGTGTACACAGAATATAGATTTCGCAACAAAAAATCATAGGACTCTTACGTGCGTGCAAACGTGTACAGATTCAATTTTAAGGGTTAATCGTGTGGGGAGTGACACACACACGTCACACCACCTTGCCATGCGTCGCCGGTCCGGCAAACGAGCCGCGGCGTGTAGCCGGCGGAAAAAACAAAAGCGTCGCGGAGAGAATGCGAGAGTGAGGAGTCAGTCACGGATACGGCGTATTGTAAGCAAGACGTAAAAAAAAGATAGCAAATTCGAGTATTCCCGATAATCGTGTTACGTCCCAGCGTGACTTTTTGATTTTCTTAATTAATTTTTTCTTATCTATTTCCTTTATTCCGGCCTCCACCGGTTGCGACAATATTCATATTACGGCTTGGGCCTTCGCAGCCGGCGCGCTGTTTGAGTATTAGCTTTAAAATCATAATTATTTAATTTTTCCTCCAGGCCTCGTATGCGACAATACTCGTATTACGGCCCAAGCCGACCTTGTAACGGACACTATCCCGGCTCAACCACCACCGAGCATAGGCAAACCAAGTGAGATCAATGTACTAAAATTCTATTACGATTCGAAGGTACTATCATTGTTTTTACCACCAAAAACCTAAAATTACCACGACTTACCGCCGAAAAGGAAAGAGCGCGCGAGAGAGAGAGGGATAGAGGGGGAGAAAGAGCGCGTGCGCACACCGATTATTCCCGATTGTAGCCGAAGACCAGCGACACGGTAAGAACCTCCAGTCGCGCCGTCCGACAAAATTGTAACCATTGTAACCGAACTATCTCGTCTGACCATGCCCGCGTTTCGCACCACGGAGAGATCCACCGGGCACGGTCGCTGACTGCGTGAATGCCTTCCTGAAAACGAATTGTCGATTGTGAAACGCTTGATTTGTTAACTATCGCGAACGCTATCGTATCACCCCGTGAATAGCGTTCGTATTAAGGCGCATAATTGTCGCGCACTTGCATTCTTCCTTTTCCATGATAAATGCAACGAGAACTACTGCAGAACTCCATTAGCTGCCTTACGAATTCATCATACTCTGTATTTTAATTCTTTCTTTATATTAATATTTTTCAATGCAATATATCTATTGTGTTTTCCACTTATACTATTCTCTCTGATTTCATTTATGTTGTGACGTCACACCTCATTAACGTAGTACTACACAAACCGAAAACATAACCTCGCGAACGATTCAAGACCTGTACGGGTCTTTTCGGAAGCACACGTACCCTATTAGTCCTGCAAATAACTAAACGCGATATCATTCTATAATTAACTTCCCCGTTTAGCTTATACATATAAACCAATAATCCCACTCTTCCAGGAAGGGATTAAAATACCATGCAATATTGATCTTCAGTTAGATTACCGTTATTTATTGTAACTAAATATCAAAATTATTCAAACGTTACGCCCGGTCGCACGGCAGGCCACTCGCGGATTTCTCATCGACTGTCCTGACGGATACAAGTCGTGAAAAAGCCTCGCCCGGACGTAACAATCGTAACTTAGGGTAGTTAAATAAATTACGCCAGAGATTCTGAAATAACGGATAATAACTATTCCTTGTCGCTCCGTTGTACTAAAATAGTGTTTCGAAAGTCAAATTCTATTTCTCCTGAAAGTTGCCTGACTTATTTGATTCAATACGATATTGACCGTACAAATGCATCAGCCATTGTTTCTACTTTGCTGTAAATATCTTGCACAACACGGCATTTCTTGGCTTTCACTATGAAACAAGTCTGAACTAATGCTAAGTGTAATATTTACAAGACTAAACATCCATCAGTTTTACTTCACTTTATGTACATATGTTTTTCTGCGATACATTATACACAGTAAAGAAAATGTTTTATGTCTTATGACACTGTGGATTTCTCCAGTATCCTTGTGAGTGTGATATTCAAATTTGAACAAAGTCGGTCGGTACCATGGCTGATGCATTTGCATGAAACGCGGACCCACACAGAACGATGGATTTACAAATAACGGCGGCATTACAAAATTTCTTCGTACCATGGAGAATTTAGTAAAGGAATTTTTTCTTCCTGCTTCTATGTCATAATCTCGTTTCATTTTATTAAAAACGTTACATTAGATGCTTTTGCGTCAAATGGTTGCTCCCGACATATTGACAAAACTTAGAATAGCGTAGATATCTTTAACGATATGCATATATGCCATGCTCAACAGCCGAGTACACCGTACACAGAGTTTATTGCTTTCCAGAACAAATTGGTTTAGCTTTTTCAACAATAACGAAGCAGTAGTGACGTTAACGCACGAACTATCCCCAACCACGTGCCTTACCTGTAAATCCACCTTCAATCTACGTTAACGCTGGAACTTATTCACGTAATTCGCTATTTACTAGCTTTGTTATAACAATTTTTTCAATCCTAGCTTCAATCTTTCCTGAGCGGGATTCACTTTGATTTTTAGTTGCTGAATAAGATCATAAATTTTAAGCGAAGGTCCAACTTTAAACCCCGTTAGGTCTATTATTTGGTCCTTTGTTAAGGTCAACAGAGTCTTCCCGTCGATCTTACGTTTGCTGAAGTTGTCACAGTATGTGGCACAATCGTTAACACGAAGGAATTGCGCGACATCGAACACATTCCACTCGGATGGCACTAGTTCACCGGTATCAGATCCTTTTTGAATGCCATCTGCTAGCCTCGGAATGTATTTATTACTCGCTGAAGTGACCTGCTAATAAACCGAAGAAACTAATAATAATTCACAAGACGCAGTACTTAATATTTATTTTTCCTAATAAGAGCGAAGTAAACCAACATACGTTAATATAGGACGTAGCAGTCCTCTCTTTTGGTGGCGGAGCACTTGGCATCTCACTTTGAGCGTCGTTGAGACTCTGACCCTGACCACTCGTTGGACTGGGCAAGGTTTGATCAGGACCGGCTGGTTCTTCCGCAGGTTCCGGTTCCCTGCTTCTCTGCTCAGGTAAACTCTCCAAGTCCCGTTCTCTTTCAATCTTCGTACCCTGAGCAGGCTCCAACTCTCTATCATGATCGCGAACCATGCCGATACGTTCTCTGTGACGAGGTAGTATGTTTTTCGCGCAAGATACCTTGCTGCCCTTCTTCAGTTTCCTCTTAGCTTTACGTTTAAGGCCTCTTGGTGATTTTACTGAAAATACAAAGGCACGAATAAGTGTCGTGCATCATTCAACTCGTTGACATATAACTGTGCAAACGAAGTCATACCGGTAGGACTAGTATTCTTAGTGAGTACACGCGGCCCCTCCAATTTATGATCAACGAGATCGCACCACCCGACGGGATAAATGTCAGGACTTTGGCAGTCCAACCACTGATCGTACTCGTCCTCCCAACCGTCAAAGTGTACCCTCAGTAGCCTGCCGATCACCCTAGTGATAGTAGCTACGCAAACTAGTCTAGGATCCATTAAATCGGCAGCTTCCAACCTCATTCCTTCTATGAATCCATGCTGGGGTATGTCCTGCTTTGATAAACAGTATTAATACCAATGGTTACAGATTGAATATTGCCGATAAACGTAGTATAAGTACCCGATTAAAGAGCTGCACAGGCGCAGGAACGGTATTGGTCTCTACCAAGTATGAGTCCCATGTGAAGGCTGTTGGATCATATCCCTTGGGTGGTGTCAATGGCAAACCATGCTGCGAGCAAAATCCAATCGGAAAGACACACGGTGAGCACGAATGATAACAGAACCAATCTGCTCCACTGGTATCCTCATCGTAACTGTCGATGCGTATCATAATGTAGTCCTCCTTCAGGACTTGCATCACCGTCGCGGCACATATGGCGGACAAATTTAACGGGTCGATCGCCTCTATCTTCATTCCCTCGCGGAATGTATATCCCATATGCAGATGGTGGTTCTTTGGCACGTAGAAGAGATTCTCGGTGGCGTCGTCTTCGCATAGCTTCGACTTGCTAACTCGTTCCAGATACTCCGGATACGCGTCCAATGTTTGACCGACCCTCTTGGCCCAGCCAACCGGGTGAATTAGCGGCGAGTCCTCGTGGCACCAAAATCCATTATCCTCGGGCGGTGAATCGTAGTATCTCACGTGCAGGCGCTTTCCAACGATCTTCTGGATCGTTGCCACTTTCACCTGCGATATTCTGTTCTTATCGACCACCTCTAAGTGAAGGCCACATCTGAAGCGGGATTTCATGCTGTCGTTCACTTTGTTGTAAAAGTTCGTCGGCAATGTCCGGGCACCGGTTAATCTTCTCATTAGGAAATCCTTCCAGTCTTTGTACTTGTTAGCTATCGCTGCAAAGTAATATCAGTCATTTATGGTTCTAATTCTGACCTGTGTGCATGGTTACTTACTGTTTGGTGGTATGAGAGGTTTTCCAATTGTGGCACACCAACCGACTGGATGAATGTCATTCGAGCAAAGCGAGACCCAGAAATCCTTGTCCGCGTTGTGACCGAAACCTTCGTACCTTAGCAATGCTCTGTAACCGGATATCCGCAAAACTGTTGCGACCCAAAATGAATCAGGGAAAGCTTCGCACACCTCATCGCAGTCGGTGTTCTCCACCTCTACTTTCATCCCAACAGTTATGTTATCCCATATCTCAGATATAGGCGCCTACGAAACAGAATGATTGTCTGACTCCGAATGCACACATATTACAAATGCGAGAGAACCAGCGTCGAAACTAACATGTTTGAAACAGGAAACTGGCGATGCGCAAAATCCTGGTTCTATCAGCTGAGGAGTCCAATCGTACGATCCTGCCATTTCTGCCGTTCTCTTTCTTCTCACTGGCAAATCTTCCGGCATTACAGGTTCGGCGATAACTTTTTCTTTTTCGGACTCGGTGGGCTCCTTCATCTCTGCTTCATGTTTCACTACAGCCTACAAAACAATGTTGGTCAGATATTGTCCGCGACACAGTGCGAACGTAAATTGAAAGTAGCATGCTCACATCTTTGATTAATTTGACTTCATTGGGAGATGTAGAACTTATCGGGACAGGTTGATCCAACGAACGCGATGGGCTGTAAGTTGAATCAGCGGTGGGAGCGGTATGTTCCGAGGATCGAGCGCAAGCTCTGCTACAAAACCTGCGTTCCTTTGTATAAAATGCATGTTTCACCCCAATAGCACCACACTTCTCACAAACAGCTGCAAAGAAAATTTAGTGAATAGCACACCTTTAACTGTATCATTTATATCATATATAATCTTCCTAACTTGCCTATGCCATCCTTGCGAATGGGAATGAAGTTTAAATCTGTATGGGGCTGATACGCAATTGGTGTTTTTAAAACAAGTCCTGGGTGCTTTATAGGCTTTATCTTTCTGTTTCGATTGTCTTGCGTGGTTTGCGTCGCTGCATTACTCACAACTTGCTCCCTTTCTTCATCGCCCATGTAATCTTCCAATGTTAAATATTCAGTCATGTCCTGTCTTTCTGATTGTGAATCGTAGTCCTGGAAAATAAGATATAACAGGTTACGTAAATGGGAAAAAGTATGCCAAAACTCAAATAATTTCTTCCACTCACTTGCTGTATCTCCTGAGTATCAATAGCCTCCATGGCCTCATCTGGCTCTGAGCATTCGTTGGGATACTGTGGTGGCAGATAACGCACCATGGTTGTGGGTGCTATCTGATGATTCCTGGGATCTTCATAAGGGTGCGAGCCATGTGGGAAAAAGGGGCTCTCAGCTTGACGAGGATCCAGCATGAGTTCATGTGTCGGCTCCCCGTGCACCATCATGTCCCCCATCCATACCATCCCCAGTTCGGGTAAGCCAGGGATGGAAGCATAAACTGAATTCATACAAATATCCGTTCCTGTATTTGTACAACAGTTAAGACGTCGTTATTAGATTTCAACGAGCGGCTCCGAAATATTTGGCAGATAGAGAATAGCAGGAGTTAGGGCAGCAGGATACTTTGACAAATACATTCGAACGCGACGCCAAAAAGATCGCAGTACCACCGATCGCACATTTAACCTTTGCCCTTGAATAAAATCCTCGTCAAAGGTGGCACGCAGTTCGGCTTAAGATCTCTACTGAGCTCCCTGTCGAAGCTAACGAAATTGCTCGTGGAGAATGTCGGTGAGGCACGGTGGATGGAATAATGTACAAACCATTTGGTGCCTGCATCTCCATGACAAAGGGTCCGCCGTCGCGTATCTCGCTGATTTTTAACCGGTATTACCGCAGGCTGCGCTTATCGCAAAGTGTTTGTCCCATCTCGATTGACGTGCACCGAATCATCCCTCGCAGACGCCTCGTTGAGCTCACTTAATATTCAGGCATTTCTCGCAAACTCAGTCCCGAACAACACCGAACAATAGGGCAAAACATTCGGCGGTAGGCAGCATTCACTTCAGCCCCCCACCGACCTCATCATCACCACAGCAGTGCCGGCAATTTATGGGGAGAAATGTGCAATTCGGCGCCTCTATGTAAAGCTCGGATCGTTGAAGGTTTCATAAAAACAGCCTTACCGCGGCGTTTCTCGCAACGATCGTATTGTTTTGAAAGCATCGTTTCTCATATTATTGCACTGCACACTTGTAATATGAAATAAAGGATGTGACATATTTCATGGATGGGATATTGTTGAAAAACGTTTAATTATTATTTTTAAAAATATATTTACGAGAGATGCTGTGGCGCTAGTGTAGGAGACTACGGAACTCGTCGTGTGTTCCACCAATCTGTGTAGTTCGCGTTATCAACGTCTTCTGCGCTTTAAATGCACTCCGATTGACTCCGATTTAAAAACGTGAAACGACAACAATCTACTACAATGACGTTTCTTAAAACTACGCCGACGTGAATAGGTATTCCCGCGATGATGCAGGTCGAAGTGAAAGATATTGTGGAGAAGTCTCTGGGAAAGGCTCGTGATCACGACAGAACTGGAAATGTTGGGAAGGCGTACGCTTATTATACGGTGGTCGCTGAATTATGTCCCGAAAAACGATCGGAAATTGAGAAGGCTTTCACGGATGTTTTATGTGCGATTAAAATCGATATTCAATTGCGCAATATGCGAAATTGCTCTAACGCGGCACGTTTGTTGATTTTAGGTGAATGGGGAATACAGCTGATACATAACAACAGATTTCAGGATGTGTCACTGTGTTATCAGCGATCTTTAGACATTTATCCAAATAATACACGAATGCTGAATAACTTTGGTGCACATTTGTTGAGGTAACAGATGCTTTTATTTCACTATTAGTATCAATGAGGATCACACGATAGATGGTAAATCTCATGCCTTTTAAAGGAATGATGACCCAACGGGAGCGATAGTTTACTTAAAACGAGCTTTGGCATTGGATTCCACTTTCTTACCTGCTGAGAGAAATCTGCAAAATGCATACAGTATGGCTGTTGATCGTTGGCACTTTACCATGCTAAATGACAAACGTAGGAACAATGCATTTGAGCGGGCAATTAGGAAGAGGCTATTGCAAGGATATGATAATGTTCTAGATATCGGAACAGGCACAGGGCTTTTAAGCTTGTACGCAAAAGATGCAGGTGCCAAGCAAGTTTATGCATGCGAATGTTCACCAGTAATGGCCACAATTGCCAAACAAGTATTTAACCATAATGATGCAGGAGACATAAAATTAATTCCCAAACTGTCATCTCATCTTGATATCCCAACAGACATTCCAGAGAGGTCAGTTCGTTATTAAGCAAGGCTGAAATTCAGTGACAGTACAAGTTGGTACTGACTACATATATATTTTTTTTTTAGAGTAAGGTTAATAGTCACCGAAACATTTGATGCTGGCTTGTTTGGAGAGCTTGTTGTACCATCCATGATTAATGCACATGTTAATATTTTAGATACAGATGGAATGGGAATGGTAATACCTATGAGTGCTACTTTATACTCAACAGCAGCTGAATGCGAATACATTAGATACAGATCGTCAGTTGTCTTTGTTCGAATTAGGGATAACTGTTACTTGAACTTTGATGATATGTGTGTACTGCCAGATGATGAGTATTATGACACAGAGAATCTGGAAAATGTAAAGATCAATTATGTTACCGAGCCTCAGGCTCTCTTAACCGTTAATTTTACCGATCTCAATGAACTGGAACAGTTTAGCATGGATGGCGTGAAGGGAATTATCCAGGCTACTTGTAGATACGATGGCATAATTGATGGCTTGGTGACTTGGTTCAAACTGCATCTAGACGAAGAGATAACACTAGATTCGTCTGCAGGGAAATCGTGCTGGCAATCGGCTGTGTTCCCCGTCATCCCTGCTGCTTGCAAGCAAGGCGACGTTTTGTCAATTATAGCAGAAATGTGTCAGGATAAGCTGAAATGTTCCTACAGTTCAAATTCGTCCGTCCACAGAGCTCAGAGCAAATTTGTGTATCGATTACCGAAAGAAATTATCGCATTTTTAAATGACTCTGTTTATGTTAAATTGTTGTCCACGGTGGGCAAAAATCATAGTGAAAGAAATATTAAAAATATTTTGGACACATCGCCGTTTCCGATTTATGGACTGACTGTTCTAAAGGAGAACAAGCGCTGTGAAACGCTTTATTACGAGACTGAGAACGAACTTCTTCGTTTATTCATTGAGCAAGTGGCGAAGAATAGTGGTATAGAAGGAAGAGTACAATTTATATCCAATTACAATGAGATCAGCCGCCCTTTGCAGTCTGTGTTCATTCACAATTTCGATATGAAAGGGGAATTGAAGGATTGGGGACGAGACAGCTGCAGAGATTTCTTTAGGTGAGAAGCGATTTTCTCAGGGTACAGTAACAGAGAAACAAAGTAATTTTACAAAAGTGCTTTCCAGTTCATTGCTTGATCCAGACGGCATACTGTTACCCGAGAAAACGTTTCTTATGGGTCAACTTGTGTACTCTGAAGATTTACCTAAAATGGTGTGCGTAAATGATGAAAATCTTCAAAGAATGCCTGTTCAGACGTCGGACGGTAGCACTTGTAGCTCAGAAAAGGTAGCTTTTTGCTAACTTATGACTTATGACTTCTTGAACGTAATATAATGTATACACTTGCAGTATTCCGATGAAGAGATAGAACTGGTGCAAGAAAGATTATCCGATTGCACGCATTATAAAATTGCGAAGTACATTAACGAATTCAAGGTTTGTTTGCAGTTATTGTTGTTTCACATAAACAGCTGACTGTGGAGTAATCATATCCATTTTCCCAGATTGATCAGGTCTTCGATCTGAACTCGAGTCTATATTTATACGAACCAATTAGCGAAGCCAAGGTTCTGACCGAAATCGTTGAGAACGAAACAATTGAGTCCATTGTAAAGTTTGGAAAAATAAGTGACAAGGGAAAGGTACTTGTACCAAATGTTTTGACTTGTTGGTATAAAGTTTATCTTACTGCAGACCATATACATGATACCAAAGGGAATGAATCATTCATGAACCATACTGCTATGGTGCTAGAAAACGAGTTAAAGAATGTAATTACCCAAGCAAACGACATAAAGCTTAGGGTGTTTCAATCTAATAGTTTAATAAAAATTACTGTGTTAGATACTTAATATTTAAAAACTTGTGTTAAAGTTGCATTGTTTTAGGTAGATTTTTACACACAGAATGTACAATAAAGTTTGTGATACACGTTATAAATAATAAGGACTCTTTTGCACAATCCATTTGTACTAAGATAAGAACACCATTAAAAAATAAATCTTTGATAAAGATTCAATGTGCTAATTCAAATACTTTCATAGCTTACTGCTGAACATATTTTTACTTAAATAGTTACATATGTATGGAGCTACTACTTCTGGATTATTATTATGAACATCATGGTTTCCCTTAACTACTTGAATTGTTATTTCTTTCCTGTGTTGTGTAAGTTTTATGTGCATCTCATAGAAACTCGCATAGGATGCTTTTGCAAAAATAGCAAAAATTGGTGTAGTATTTTGATTGAGCAGTAATAATGCTTGTTCAATATTCATCCATGGTCTTACACCTTTTTTTAACCTCTGATCTCGATTGTACTTATACATATCATCTCCTACTTTTGTCACGCTGCGTGAGAAAAGAGCACTTGCAGCAGCAGTATTTAATGTTGAATTTCTCATGTTCTTCAAAGCGTGTATAACTTCTTCCTTTGTATAAGTTCTGTATTCAACATCGCTCATGGCTTTAGCAGCATCAACATACAACTCCTGGACACGTTCAACAAGGCAGTCGTCATCCATAAAATATGGAAGCAATGCATCAATGGCAATGAGCATTTTGAACCGTCCAGGATATAAAATTGTATAACAAGTAGCTAACTGGCTCCCTAAACTATGACCTATACAAATACACGTGTCCCATTTCAAATGCTCCAAAACAAAGCCTATGGTATGGACGTAATTAAAATAATCCAACGGTAATCCGGGCGGAAAATGAGACGACTTGCCGTGTCCCGGTAAATCAATTGATACATAGTAAAAATTCCTCGGGAGATGCTGCAGCAGTCTGTCGAACGAACCGGCATTGTCTAATATTCCGTGTAGCATTAATACTGGTTGGTTGTCTTTCGAACCCCATGTCTTTCCAGCGACGTGGCCCCATAGCACTGGTATTTCAATTTCCGTAGATTCAAGTGGTGCCATTTCCTCCATTAATGTATGTGTTGCTCCTTTTAAAAATTATGAATATTGCAAAACCTAGAAAGGATTACATATAAATAACCATTTGACACAGTGTCCAAAGTTCGATGCATTGCGTTGTCACGATATCATATATCGATATATGCAAGTCATAGCGCTTTTATGTACGTAATATATGAATTGTTATTCGTCTTCTGACAGAGCTAGATATATAGTTACAACTTGTAAAATTGTCGAATTTACGATGGATTGGGTTTGAAGTTAACATTTACCTTGTTCCGATATTCAGGCTTACGACTTTTCCAACCGCCGCCGACGTTTCTTGTCCTCTTATGATGGACTGACAGCAACTGACATATAGTTGCACCTACTTTTATAGCAATGTACTTTGCCACCTATATACTATAATGAAATGCAATCTTTGTGGACGTCATGTTAATTTATACTGCATAAGTGCGACTCTTTGATAATACGGTAATGATTACTCAATCGTAATTTGCAATTTTTTTTGTCTGTTATCGATTGCGCATACGTATACAGATATGGATTGAATTTAAAATTTCAACGGACTTCTTTCGTAAAATTTTCACATGTACATTTACACTGTATTTCCATACCTTTAACCCAAACCTTATTCTTCGTTCAATTTTAAGCACTACTATCGAAACGCAACATTAGATGGCACTAAATTTAAATTTGATATTAGTATATATCTATCTAAATTTTTAATATTTAATATTCACTACAAAATGGGAATTGAAACTGACAGGATTTAGGCATTTATTCGTAACATACAACGTATCTGATGTAACTCGCGAGAAGTGAATAAATATACTTCGATAATTATAAATATGTACATATTCGAAACTGCAACGAAACAGATTGCTTCACATTACGCAACCGTGCAGTGAGGAACTAACACGAACGGTATTAGATTACTCAAAAAAACATAGTAGAGAGTGCAAATATTGATCCGTGAGACTTGATTTGATTTTCAATTTAATTATCTGGATTATCGAATAAAATGATAAAATCAGGATCGTAAAATTCCTCGTCCGACTCGTAATCGAGGAAAGCATGTAGTAAATCGTTGTCGTCGAATTCATCTGCTTCGTCATCCTCTCCGGGTATGACTCCCTGATACAATTGATTAAAACATTTCGATCCAGAATTTTGGAAATGCGAATACGGTAGTTTCGGATCCAATCTGGTCCCGCAGAGCCAACAAAAGAAGGTTTTGCATCTCCAACAGGTCATCTTATTGCATCCGTCCGATTTCTGAAACAATTTCAAACAGTTACTATTGATGTCTATGTTTGATGAATCTCAAGATGATAAATCCTCTCGCGGTAATACCTCGATCGCGGCATGGCAATGTGGACAGTTGTGACTGTTGACATTGATCCAATTTTCGGACATAGTGTTCTCCACCAATAATTGAATTTGCTTCTTTCCATAACGGTGCTCCATTTCAATTTTCTTTTCACTCGATGCCGCTTGGTATTCATTAACCAACTGTTGCTTCACAGCTGTAAATCAATTATATTATTAGTATTTGCATTGTGTACAGTACTGATTTATAGTTACATATATTCAGTGATGCAGACCTGAGTTAACTTTGCAAGGCTCAACCCCATGATAAACCATCTTGCAGTAGATACAAAACGTGTATTGACAAACTGGACAACTGGCCATTTGTTCATTGGATTCACAGCTCACTGGATACTGACAATGGCGTCTTGGACAATAAAGTATGTCTGTCATTGTATCCAAAGTGGCACTTAACAATATAGAATCGTATTTAGCAAATAGTTCAGGGTTCAATAGATCTTTAATCTGAAACAATTGTCATTATTGCATAAGTTAAACAATGCAAGGTATACTTCTTTTTCCATACCTGGCCAGGTGTGACATCTGAAGTACATTTTTCCTCAGGACAACAAATATTTTGAACACTGCCCTCCTTAATTCGAACTTGTAGATAACCGCTAATACACTCTTTGCAGAAGACATGAGAGCAGGGTAGGAACTGTGTGCAATGCTCCCCAGATTTGTCGCAGAAGCAAATCTTACATGTATAGAAGTTTTTCTTAAATTCAATTTGATTCCTGATCTTGTTGTAGTCTAATAAGGTTTGAATTGGATTTCTACCCACAGGGCAATCAACAATTGCTCTCTTATCCAACGTGTTTTGCTTCTGTTTTCTCTTTCTCCTCAGTACCCGCCTATTGACTATTTTAGAATCAGTGCCAGCCTTCTCATTTTGGTAGCCGTCAGCCACTTGCTTAGATTCATTTTCCTGTCTGTTTCTTTGTACAATTTGTGCTTTTTCCAAAGCCATCTTATAACGTGTGTAGGCACTATTCACGCCAAGGCTCTCTTGAATGTTCAGAAACCAAAGGATGTCGTCTCTCAAAAAGGCAACCCATACAAACATGATTTCTTGGCCCTTGTTCTCCTCCCATAATTTATCCAACTTCTTGCAAAGTTTTGTTAAGGCACACTGCTGTAGCCAATTTGAACATATTGTGAACTTTGGAGGAGAATGAGAGGGATAATTATCTGGCAAAGTGACAAACAGTGAAATAGGTGGCAGGTGGGATATCTCAACTTTCTCTACTTCATCGGTAGAATTTCTGTTGTCCTTATAAGTCAGCTTATACGCCTTTGGCAAAATGATAAATATATTAAATGTACATTGGTAACGTTGATTCTCTTCGTGGTACGAAAATTCTTCTTCATTGTAAATACTTTGCAACACGAGAATCTCGTCTTTTTGCTTCTCGTTGTCCATTGACATCAGGTGTCGTGAATAAATGTTCTGATAAATATCAGTGTATGGAAATAGAAAGTTTGACAGTCGGCACTCGTCCGTTAATTTTCTGCGAGGAACGTCCGTTGTGCAATCCAAATTATTGCAAACACATTCTAACTGACGTTTGAAGGTTATGGTCTGCACGAATATTCCGTCATGTATCTATCAGCGATATTCCGATGAATTTGAATAAGCAGTTGCTTAGAGAATTTGGCAAATATGTAATTACGTGGCCAGCGACGTTATGTTAAATTGACGTTCTGGTGCAATCGCAAAGTCACACAATGCAATTTCCTGATTTCCCACCACTCGTAACCGGTCTGCGTCAATCGTACAAAAACTTTGATGGCACTCGTCTATCGATACGGCTCCGTTTGGCTCCGTTTGAAATTAGGCGTCTCCTTACGACTCATTAAAGTACGACCTCTCTTCGTAGCATTGGCCGAGAGACACTCACTAGACCAATCTGAGTTCTTGACGATCGTTACTCGGCCTAATTCATGCGGTTTCATGAGTATCCCTGATTTGTTTCGACATCATATGATACTTATGCAAGAAATTTTTAAATGTACCCAAGAGCGTGCCGAGCGTGTGTGCCTGCATGCACAGGGTGTTCCGTAATCGGTGATAAATACAATCCGAAAATTGATTTTGAAATCACGTAAAAACGGGCCGAATTGTTAAGTCTACAAGACTATTCTTTGCGCGGTGTCAATTGGAGTATGAGACAATTCAAATATGAAACAAGTATAATAACAGCAAGAGAAAATGGTACCAGGATTCAGCAGTCGGTGATTAATAAAGAAAGAGTCTCGGTGAATCAGTTTTATGTTATATTATTCGTCTTATTCCTTCTAATAAAAAATCGTTACCTTCCCGCTTGCAGACCCAACACCCAGTACATCTGCCAGTTCAAACGCCGAACCAACCTCCAACCCCCCTTCGCATGTCGACGGTGTCGCACCTACATAGTGCGTTACTAAACTCACTAACGGTACACTAGCGCTACCTAGTCGATCGCGCATGCGAACTATCTATTCCTCTGACCATTCCGCACCATTCCGACTTTCTAGGTCAGGCAAGCAGTCGCCACTCACGTCGAGAGTCCCCCGATGGTGTATTCGATATTTTGGTTGGTAAAATCTCGGCAGTCGCGTTACAGTGTCATGCGAGTGGCTTTTCGAGAGAGGATCTGAACGCGTCGACGATAATAATGAGCCGATACGCGCGTGAAGTGCCCTAGACGCCTTAGATTGATCGATTAAGGACATAACACATACACGTACTCCCTCGCTCTCGCTCCCTCTCTCTCTATCTTTTACTCCGTCTCTCTCTCTGTCTCTTACTTTTCGCTTCTCTCTCTCTCTCGCTCGCTCTCCCACTGTCTCTTTCTCTGTCACATACACAGACGCACATTCGTGAAGGAGCAACGGCGTCTTCCCTATCGAACGATATCGAATCGACAAGGGTCGGAATTTTAGGTGCGCCAGTTCATTAGGTACGTAAAACAAGTAGCGTTCAATGTTAGCATCGTGACAATTAGACTCTCTGTTGCGGCTTGCGCGTATATAACGGGCGGAGAGAGGAATTGGTTGGCGTGGGCGGTATTTGGGCTCTCTCCGACGAGAAATGGCGAACGCGCGTTGCTGGCGGTGGTGGGAATTTCGGATTTTTGTCGAGAGTTTCGTGGACAATGGCGGAGCAGATTGTTTCGGGCAGATAACCGGGGGAAAATGTTCTCCTTTTCCCTGCTGTGTGTCGGAGCAGAAAATGCGTGTGTGTGCCACGTGATGCGAACGCATCACGTGGGGTAACGCACGTAAGCCGGTTTCGGAGTTATGAGAGAATATTGAGAGGTCGACGCGGCGTTCGTGGTAGATTTCTCCCAGACAATGTTTTCGGTTGTTGAAGTAGCCGTAACGCTTGACGCGTCTGATGTTTCTTGTACGGACGTAAAGGTTGGCCTTTTCGTCTACTTGCAGACAGATGCTGGTTACTACTTCAAGCGTATCCGTCGGCTTAGGCCCAAGGACTTTTAGGGAACGACCCTAAGTCTTCCAGCATCCTGGAAGTCCCTTCAACCAGCCAGCTTAACAGATCGTCCCACGATCATGGCGGAGGAATGTGCGGGTGAGGTGAAGTCTGCTGGGCCATCCTCTCCTAGGAGTCCGCAGACAAGCGCCAATGGTAAACAAAGCAGTCCAAACTCACCGCAGAGACAGGCGAGGAGAGTCAAGTTGACCCAGCAACAACTGGACAGCTTGACAAAGGATGAGCTGGCTGTCAAGTGGCAAGAACAGGACTTGTATGTGGAGTGTCTTGAGGCGCAGGCCGCAGCCCAGGAAGGTACTGAGATATCACAAAAAAGAGTGAGATATCAATTCTCGCTCGAAAGCACATTTCTTATGAGAGAGTTATTGAATGGCGATGATAGTTCCCCTCTGTATTATGGGATGAGACATTTCATAGGGACATTAAGATAGGGAGAGAAATTGAGCGTCTGTGATTAGGATAATTAGATGGTTTCGTACTAAGCGCGAGGGATGTTGATTGTAAGAAGGCAATGAGGTTTGGTCTTGAGACAATGGATGTAATTGCACTTGTAATGCTATATGCCTTGAGCAATCAGCATCTCATAATAAACTCTGTTTATAATGCTCTGGAGTTCACTTTGGCAATGTATTTCCACATAGTTGCATTGAATGTATGTCAGCGTAAGAGAAGTTTGCCAAAAGCACATTATATAGGCATATCATACTGAAATATTGCGAAAATTTCTTAAAAGATTCTCCTGTGATGTGAGGTGCAAAAAGGAAGGTTTTCCAAACATAATCGGTGAGATTTATTGGCAGTGTCAATGAGTGGAGTAGAAAATTGGTGAAATTTGCTAAGAGAAAGAAAAAAAGCACTAAGTGATATTTTGAAAAAGAAAAAAGTGATAAACGTGTCGGGAAGAGTTTTGCTGAAAGAAAGCTCCAAAATAGGTGTGATAGTGCCACCAGTGTTAATCGTGCGTGCGTGTGTGTGCGTGTAAACATTTGGATAACACAGCAACCGTCCCAGATGGCAACTATAACTGCGCATTGTCCAGGGAGAGGATAAATAATGTGCTGCTGGCAATTGAAACGGTCAGACATCAGATCCATTGGCACAGGACATAATTCTTCCTCTACATTGTTGTTCCACTTCTCCTTGAAACAAATTGAGCATACATATGCTGGGTGCCTTAAGTCTACTTTTCCATAGTCCCAAAGACTTTCCTATTATCCAAACTGTTTCCTACATGTGCTAACTCGACAAGCAAGAATGGCCCAATTTCACAAGGATCTACACCTCTCTGTTGGCATCATTGACGTCACACGCAACATCAATGATTCTCATGCAGAAGAGAATGTTCCTTTTCTCCAAAAAATGACAGAAAGAGAAAGAGAAAGAGAGAGAAAGACACAGAGAATGAAATTACGAAAACGGCACGACGCAACAACTCAGTCAAAGTATGCGCCAAAAATTAAACAACAAAATGTCTTGTCAGATAATTTAATCTCGTTACTTAAGAGTATAAATGCGTTTATTCTATAGGAAGCTTATCGATTTTTGTGACCGGGAGATAGTCAATGGATAACTATTAATTATTGTATGTTTATTTGCGAATGATTGAAATTTCTGCAGACCCTCGTGTGTTTCCGAGATTCTTGACTTCGAAACCCGCATGCATCACTGATAACATTATCATCATATACAACTGTTTGTAACGTAAGATCCATCGCTATATGATAACGGAGACCTGTATCAGTCGAAACCTGTAATTGGAACAAAATAGAGTATATTACATTCTTGAACGGAATCGCGGGAGAATATTCGGAAAAGAGCGCGAGCATATTTTCCGAAGCACACGGAGGTCTTTGGGATGGACTCCGAAATGGAAGCGTAATTGACAGAGTATCCTGTTATAGGTGAACTAGCCTCGTTGAGAGAATCCGAGGATAAATATCGGCAGCAACATGCCGAAGCATCTCATAGGGAGAAGATTCTTGTCAGGAGACTTGCATCGAAAGAGCAGGAATTGCAAGAATATGTTGTACGTAGATGTTTATTCCACTTGTTTCGAGGGCTGATTAGCTAAGTCCTTCCGGCTACGCCCGGCAACGAGCCGATTTTATGTCCGAGAGTGTTTAAATTCCCTTGAATTTTCATTGGCACCCGGTAGAATCAAATAACCGAGATGAAAGCCGCCCACGCTCCGTCCGCTGCCGCATTAAGGTCGGCGTTACTAGACCCTGCTGTAAATATTCTCATCCAGAAACTGAGGCAGGAACTCGTTACGACGAAGGCGAAACTGGAAGATACGCAAAACGAACTTTCCGCGTGGAAATTCACGCCCGACAGGTGAATAGATACGTTTAGGATATTTAAAATGGCGTATACATTACCTGACAAATCAACTGAGACGTTATTGTGGCTACGACTTACAGTAACACGGGGAAGAGATTAATGGCCAAATGCAGATTGTTGTATCAAGAGAACGAGGAGCTTGGCCGAATGATCGCGAGCGGTCGAATCGCGAAGCTGGAGGGAGAACTTGCGTTACAAAAGAGTTTTAGCGAGGAAGTGAAGAAATCGCAGTCTGGTACATACCGCATACTTAACTAGATGTCTATTGGGAGATGATTAGCAGGGATAGTCAAGATTGCTTTCTCAATTTGCAGAATTGGACGAGTTTTTACAGGACCTCGACGAGGACGTAGAAGGCATGCAGAGCACTATCTACTTTCTTCAGCAAGAACTACGGAAGGCTCGGGAGTCAGTGACTCTTCTCCAACAAGAGAATTCGTCGCTAAAGTCGAGCAGTGGTGAGAACAATCTTTCGAACGGTTTATCGCCGCATACGCCGCCGATTAAGAAGGAGGAACTGGACGAGGCGCTGACAGACAGTAAGCCGCTGAAATCCATTGAGGACAGTGAAGTGTGCAAAGGTGCAAGGACTCCACCGTTAACGAGGTCCCCTAAGAACGAGCTGGAGACTGAAAAGTCGGAAAGAATTGTAAAGCCTACTCAAGCAGATCATATTGACGAGAGTTCCAGCGACTCGGCTGCGTTGATAATCAAGGTTGAGAACGAGGAACTGAGCGATAGAGAGGAAGAACCACCGCAACAGCAGCAACCACCGCAGCAACAGCCGCAGCAGCAACCACAACAACAGCCGCAGCAGGAGGAGAACAGGAGCAAAAGATCGTTAAGGACTAAAAATCATAGCAGGGGTAGTGGTAAAACAAATGGGGAAGAGGTGCTAATTAGAACGACGAGGGGTAGGGAAAGGACAAAGAGGGACAAAAGTGCGCCAGGTAGTGACGACGAAAGGACGCACAAAAAGAAAAGACGAGAGAGCATTCTTTCTCTCGATTATAATGAAGCCGACGATGACGCGCTCGTTTTGACCAATGGCGAGACACTTCAGAGTGATCCGGAATGAAAAGTTTGCAGGTATTTCTGAGACAAGATCAACGTTTGTATGAGAGGCTGACTGTCGTGAACAAATTTATTGAGTTTGGCTTAGGAATTCGGGAATTCGTCTGTGTCATTTCAAGTTGCGTAATAAGAACGGAATAGCATCGGTGCAGTTGGGGCTTCCGTAAAAAAATGTCATTTTCACCCTAGTTGCAGTTAATGCGTCGCAGTCGGACTCTCTAATAGGATTACATTAATTTTTTTTTCTTTGAAAGTCGACCGGTTACTTTCTTCAAAATGCCTGCAGACACTTACCATACAGTGTATCATCTTCGTAAAATGAAAATCCTAACTGTACAACTGTACAACAATTGCATAATCCGTACTGTTCCAAAAGAACATTAATACCCCGACTAGTTTCTCTAGTTGACGTGATTTTTTTACGCAACGGCTAGGCAGTGGAATTTTACCGTGTAAATATGCCCAGGTCAAGAAGACGTTTCAATTAAAAATCAATTTAACGATTTGTATAAAAGAAACCCGTCAAGAATATGTCCGATCGATAGCGGCAAATGATATAACGGCAGTTATTTTTGCAAGAATTGCATATTTTGTTCGATAGGAGTACAATGATCAATATTTCGTTGCAGCCATCGATTACAAGAGATGTGGCATCCGGGTATTAATCAATTTTACTCATGAGTTATCTGTAAATACACACCATCTATAGACAGCGCTTTTAATTGTGTACCATAAGATTGGAATCTATTTGTTAATCGTACTGGAGAAAAACTTGTAAACTATTGAAAATACAAAACAACATTAAGTTTATTGCAGACTGATCTCATAGGCGACGGCAGATCTTACACACACTCATACTTTTATCTTTAAGTTTGGCAGGCTGCACAGATTGTAAAATACGTTTACATTACTTTTTTATATTATTCGTACATAATTAAAGAATACAGATTCGTTTTCTATTCTCTATTCATCGAAACATGCATTTCAATTGACTTTTCGGTTCGTATTACTTCAATAATTTCTAGTGAACGAGACGTATTGCAGATCATCCGATATGCAATACGTAACAGGTAACGTAAAGAAATAATTACCTTTTCAACTTTCTGTGCCAACACTCCTTTTATATGATCAACAACATTTTTTACTATGACAGCTCAAGGCGTTACGTTTTTATATTCCGTTACACGTAAAACTTCCCTCATTTATCTCATCATTGTGTGCAATGTTACATGTATATATGTGTATATACATTTTATTCTTGACACGATAACAAGGACCTTCAATCAATAATTCGTAAAAACTTCGTTTTACGTACAGAATAAACTTAATACGAAACAAATTACATTTTTAGACGCACCCACCGGTATCTCTTTACATATTTATATGTACTTCGTGTTGCAATAACGCTAGTGTGAAGCAAATAGTAAGATGATAATAAAGTATAAACGAATCTCTCTACCGTAGAAACTTGCTAAATTCATTTTAATAGAGATCGGTTTTAAGTTATGACATTTGGCAGTACCGAAATAAAGTACGACGTTTATTGTCAGTCTGACAGTTGCATCTGACTTTGTTGGTCGAACGAACGATAAAGTAATTGAAGTGTACGCGTTTCTAAGATTGAGGAGGTATGGTGATTTTGAAAATGCCGTATTATTAGTGCGCCTGCGCGAATGACCTATGGTAACCGGCTGCGCAGTTTGATCTGCTCAGTAACGCGTGCGTCGCCGCCAGTCGCCGCACGGTACACAGTTGTCTGGAAGTAACAGCTCTGTTTTTCGTGAACTCTTCCTAACTTTCATTATTTTACAAACGTTCGTGCCATTCCAATCATGTTCGCTGTCAGACGTGCTTTACTTTCAAATTCACTGTAAGTTAATTTGATTACTAACATTTCTACTATCGAATCTTGCATTATATAATTTCTAACCTCAATGCGTGATGTGCGCCGTTCTCGCTCAAGAAATCTCGATTTATGGTACCGTTTTGAGAATAAACTATGATTCCAATCTCTGAGCAATTTGTATATAACATAATGTAAGTTTCGTTGCTTGGCGAGTATAAAGCGTGGTTAAAATTGTTTAGCGGTTAGCAGGATTTCAGAAGTCATGTACCCGGAACTCGCAGCTATGCACGAACCGTCTGCGTCTGTACTTTCATTTGTTCACTGTGTCAGTTTGAAACAAAAGTTCTTTCAATTTTGCGCAACTCTCAAAATATTGAACTTACCACACAAATGTTCTTTCAAACGACAGTCGCGTATTATCAGAAACTGCATTCAATTTATTCTCGCGTACTATATCCACTCCATCGGCTCGCAACTCAATACCAAATACCATACCAAAACCTCATTTGTTGCCACCTCAAAATGAGTACGTCGCACAAATTTCCATTAAAAGAGAAAAATGGTTTGCCGATAAAGATATGCACGATTCAGAGGTCGTCCCTTTTCCTTCAACCGATGTTCCTCCGCTACTGGACGCCGCATTAAACATATCGTTTCGTAGCAAGGAGACGTTCGCGCGAGCAAAGCACACGCTCCCGGACCTTCCGTACGATTACAAGGCGCTGGAGCCGATCATTTGCGCGGAAATCATGCAGCTCCATCATTCGAAGCATCATGCCACCTACGTGAACAACCTGAACGTCGCCGAGGAGAAGCTGAAGGAGGCCGTGGGCACGGGCAATGTCACTGCGCAAATTGCCCTGGCGCCGGCTATCAAATTCAACGGGGGCGGTCATCTTAATCACTCAATTTTCTGGCACAATCTCTCACCCTGCGGCGGAGAGATCGATGGTAAGACGAATCCAGAATGAGACGCCGCACCCGAGAGTCTGATGCGTGCAAAAAATTAGAGTCCAGCAAGGCCAGATATCGTGCCGGCTAAATATAGCCAGTATTTCGCGAGAAGGTTCAGGGGCTATCGTTATATACCTATGCATTGAATTGGCCGTTCGGATCGGTCAACAGCGAACGCGACTCGTCCGGTCGAACATGAAACTTGCACGCTTCCACCCCTTCGTGATGATTCTGGGCTTTAAAGCAAGCCCACGGCTGCCTTTATTTTCGCAGCCGCACTCAAGAAACAAATTGAGCACGACTTCTCCAGCATGGAGGAGATGAAGAAACGGCTCTCTGAGGCGACCGTTGGCATTCAGGGTTCTGGCTGGGGATGGCTGGCTTACTGTCAGAAGTCGAAGGGTCTGAAGATCGCTACCTGCGCTAATCAAGATCCACTCCAGGCGACGACCGGTCTGATTCCGCTCTTCGGCATCGACGTCTGGGAGCACGCGTACTATCTTCAGTACAAGAACGTCCGTCCGGACTACGTGAAGGCTATCTTCGACATCGTTAACTGGAAGGACGTTAACGCGCGCTTCAAGGCGGCTATGTGTTAGAACTTTTGTAACAGCAACCTTTTGTAATGGGTGATAGTAATTAGAGATCGTTGCACTGGGGAAGACCGAAGTCGTCGGTCGATGCCTGAGTAAGTCGATGAAGTCTGTGATACGTTGATGGCTGGATACATCTCGGGGCATTCGGAGTGGAGACAGAGAGGGAGGGCAGAGCAGTAAAATTGATATTGGTTCTAGCTATTGTATTATTTCGAACCCTTTCAATTCGATTACACGCTCTATGCTATCCCGGATCCTGCTTTCTTCCACTTTCCGTTTCATCATTCATGAGACCACGTCAGATTTTTCGTTTGCGTGACACGATCAAGTTTAGACTCATGATGATATATGTGGGGACCGGTATAATTGAGATTGAAACTCTATTTATATTAGAGTGGAGTGGCGGCGTATAATAAATTCAGGTAGAACAAAAAGCAGCGATCGCTCGCCTGAAGTCCCTCGCTAGTTTACCTCAAATTTGGTCCACCTAACTTGCAACGTGTGCTAGAAAATAGAATATGTATATAACAGCGGTAAGGATCAATGGAGTGAGGGAGGTAGAAATACTTTATAACTTGTGAGAAACACAGTTCAGTGTGGCCATCTCCCGGCCACTACGTCATTAATTTCTCGTAACCCTAGAATACACTTTGGGTCCAGTAGTAAGTGCAGTGCTCGATCGTCCAATTATTGTTACTCACTATTACCCGTTTTATTACCGATACGTCACGCCGACTCGTACTATAAATTATACCCGCGAACGCTTGTCAGCGAAGAACAAACAACTTATCAATAAACTCTGAACAAAATCTGATTTCAGGATCCCTCTACGCGGTGTTTCAATTTACCGCCGAACAAGCGTGCCAATTGTTAGAACCGTGCGACGTGCGAAGTGACAAGCGACCCTGCAGAGTTGGTAACACCGGCGACGGTCGAAAGGAGGAAAAGGGCGCGTTGATAATCGATCGACCAATTCTGACAGTCCAGTAGCGTCGCGACGCGAATGAACGTCGCGTGCAGGGGAACGTCGCGGAACTAGAACCAGTATGGCCGGAGGACCTCAGCTGTTTTCACGTCAGTGCTCGAGTATCTGGTGAGCGATACCAATATCAATCACTTTCCATCTATTTCCTTCATCGGTACGCGCTCTTCCAAGATAGACACCTTCCGTGCAGCATCATATTCCGGCTCTGTTCGACGCGTTGGTCGGTTGACAGGCTTGAATATCGCATACGCGACGTCGAGCCGTGCCGTCAAGAGTGTGATCGCGAGTGTCACTCCGATTTTCCGACGTTCTCATAAATCGCACGCTCCGCTGAGTCGAGTGAAATATTAATATCGGACTTTCGTCGATTGACATGTAGAGCAGGGTACTTGCGCACCGACGTGGGTATCCGGTGAGTCATACTCGACTTATTTACGGCTCCTTTTGTATTTCGTATTCGTGCGCGTTCTCCCGGAGCAGACGGCCTTTCGTTTCAAAACGTTATGTGCGAGCGCCATTTTCAATAGTTGTTCATCGACGCCCGCCGTAGTAGACGATATTCTAATCGTCTGCAGCGATAGTAGACGATGAGTCATACGCCACATAGTCACGACGATCTTTTATATCCCTTTGACCGCCCGCATTCCCGATAAGCAAAGATCCTTGACAGACGCAACGCGCATCGATTGAGAATTCTCGCGAGCGTTAGCTCGGCACTGACGAACGACGAGCGCTCGTTCCGACGCGTTCGACGGATAATTCTTCGAGCGTGTGTTTTGCGCGAGGGAATTTGGTCAGAGGGGTTGAAAGACATTTGGGAGGGGTGTGCTGTGAAAGTTTGCCTGACCAATTGATGCAGACGGTTAATGAGACGTTTCACAGACCTACTGACGCCTGTTCATCGACGTGTACGCTCAGTGTTGTACGTTTAGTTGGAGGGGAGGTGTCTGTGTGCAGGCGCCGAGGTAGGATAATTTTTCGTTGTCAGGCGATGGAAATTGGTACGAGTCGATTCCGGCAGCTTTGATATTAGGGAAGACACGGTGAACGCGCGAAATTCGGTAATTGTAGACGCTTATTACTGAATGTATATGTGTACTGAAAGATTCAGATGAACTCTGTAGCTTCGTGCGCGTTTCTTGGTAAAGGTATGAAATTTCTGAATTCATGTTTTCATTGTAAGCCATGCAAATAGTTTTCGTATACTTGGATCTGGTCACAGGGCATCGATCTTTCGTGTTTCATAGAATGTTGGTATATTGAATGCAATGTCAACCACGTACGGTTGATACTGTAAGTGTGTCAGAGAGCTATGGTGATATATATATATATATTAGTTCTGTCACATCATTATAGTATATTTAACAATTTTGTACATTAACAATTGCGTCCGTTAACAGTGGTCCCGACGACATTTTTTATTTCTTTTCCACCACGTCTCTAAAGCTATTCTGAATATTGTCGCGATTGTAATTTTTCGGAGTCTAGTTGCACCGCCTTTTATTTTCTAAAAAAGCATGCGAAGGGGAACTTTTACGTATTAACCGAAATTCTGGCACCATTTTTCATCAAGTTTTACTCATACGTCGAAAATGTTGTCCCTTTTTGATAGTTTTGACTTTGTCTCGAACTAGTACTTCACAGCTTCTACCAGGCTTCAGGTAAATCCTACTTTTCCTTCGACAAACACCACTATGGCCAAAATTTAAGAACTATTATTTGATGTGTCAGTCTTCTACGGGAATTTTATAATAGACATCGACGCCACTCGAAAATTGTATCAATCTCCTATAGAACGAATCTCAAGTATGGGTCGAGCAAGCGGGTGCCTTTCCAAGGTGTTTCAACAGAGAGGGCACTTGATCTTGCTAACACTAGACCTAGTGCCGCCAGATCGAGAGGTCTCCCCAGATTTCTTTGTCTACTCCCGGGAAACGTGAGGAACATTTATTTTGCTTTCATAAAAATTGCGTCCGAGCCTGATTTCCTGTAGTAGACTGCATAACTTTGGAACTTCTGAAGAATGCCTTTTGATCCTCTTAAGCTGTTCTTACGTTGAAAGATATTGAAGGACAGGGCTAATCATGTCTCTATTATCTTTCAGTTACAAAGAGTAAAGTTCGAAAGCTATTTCGGTGGTATACGATCTACGAGAATATCTCACAGTTTTCCGTTTACTTGCGACAATTTCCCATCGCTCCTCTTTAATACCTCAGAAGGGCAAGTGAATCTGAGAATAGTTTATAAAATTCGTAATTTGCTAGGTCATGCGCGCGTTCACAATATGAACCTTTAATTATGTACGGCAGAAAGCAGACTGATTAGTGCAATACCACATCGACCGCACAGCTACATGACACCAGATCGATTAACGGGAAAATCTATTGGAATTCTATCGGGAGGTATCTAGACGCTTCACGACGTTAATGAAAAAATGCCACGGCATACCGGCGATTAAGCGGACTGCACGAGCAGATAATGCGTATGAGTTTGATGAAGTGCATTTTGCTGCGGTCGCATATCGATAGGCAACTTTGACCCCGCACTCAGGTGCCCCCGATAAAACGCATTTATTACACTTCACCTTACCGCATGACCTTAATTGGCGTTTTGATCGCGATACTGCCGCTTCCGCAACATTGCTTCTCGACTTCCTGCCGATGCTCTCTCCGGTGACTAACGATCATATCGAATTATTAGTCCCGAGTACGGCAACAGGTTTCTAGTGTCCATTAGGCCCAGCCGTTAAGCTGTTACGAGTGTCGGGTTAATCCCGTACATCGGTGGGTCCTGGGTAAATTGCTAACCAGCCTCCGTAACCAGTGAGCTTACATCGTGGCGTCGTGGGACGGACTTTTTTTTCCGTGGAAACGTCTGGACCTGGTTCGCGACCTTTAACGGGACCGAATAATCTTGTTACTCGACGTTCGTTGCGCTACGCGAATGCTTCAGCACTAGAACTACCGAGCAGTCAAAATGACTGTTGTGACGTTTTGCTGTAAGGCTCACGTTCAAAAGATTTTATGTCCGGGAATTTTTCCTGGCTTTCATTCAAAAATTTCAGAAACTGAGATCACTTAAGCGTGACCCTTCATTGTAGCAAAACGTGAAACCCGTCATTTTGCTGAATTGAGTTCGCGTCGAATTTGCTGAATTTTTCGTGACCTCCGACTCGCTCCCGACGAAACACGCTTCCCAATCTGAACCTGCCGATCGATCCGCACAGTATTGCGGCACGATCGCCTCCACGGACGTCCTCAGCCATTCAATTTTCACTGTTTGCGCGAGGCAGCTCGCGCAAACAGCACAGGGACGCGTATATATGCATACAGATGTCGCCCTTCGCGCCGACATCGCGCCCCTGGTTCGCCTCGCGGAAAAGCTCTCTCCTACATTTTTGCATGACGTCGCAGGAGCCTGCCCGACAAAATTCGTCGGCAACGCGACACGGCCGAGCCGGAAGAAAACAATCCGTGCTCATGCCCGCCGACGTCACACTCTCTTTCCACCTCGAGCAAGGTAACTCGATCCGGGCAGCTATGAAGAAGCCACCGCATCGACGCCCGCAGCACCTTCTTCGCCTTCTCCGAGCCTCTCTGTACTCCTCGGTCGTCATAGTGTCCGCTATTGATTGCTCGTGGAAATTGGCCGGCGCCGCCCGCGCCGCCCGCGCCGCATCGGTCGATCGCTCGCCTCGCTCTCCTCGTGACGTCACGCCGAGCTATTGATTCTCGCCCCGAAGCGACCCGCGATTGGTCCATGGCGGGAGAGCGCACGGGCACGACCCTGGACCACCACGTCGATCGACGCGCGCAGAGCACACGAGGCTCCGGAGCCGCGACGCCATTTTGTCTCGAGATCGTAATGCCTTTCCGAAGTCCGCACGCTTTTCCTTTTCCTTACTCCGACGTTCCTCTCCTCTCACCCCCCACCCCTTCTAACTCTTCAGCCCCTCGCGCACCTGCCGATCCACGGAGCGCGAGGGATTAATTCCATTAGACAGGCCTTGTTCGTCGGCTCACTTCATTTTCGCCTGGGGATCGATCCTCGCGCAAGAGTCGCGCAAGGGTTGCGCTGGGACCATCAGGTTCGTTGGCTCGAAAGACGTCTAATATCTGGGAATTAGAAGGCTAGGGTCGGGCACCCGAGCGGTGATTTCGGCATCATTTCGAACGCGTGCGGATCAACCCCAGCGGTCAAAATGACGGGCTCGACATTTTACCGTAATGGAGGCACATTTACTTTCTGAGATTTTGCTTCACTTCAATCTACCGATGACGCATTCGTTTCCATAAAAATCGGGAAAAATTTTCAGAAATAAGATGTTACGAACGCGAGCCTTCATTGTAGCAAAATGTCGTACCAGTGATTTTGATTGCACGGTAGATTTGGTGTTAATTTGTCTGGGTCAACCCGGTTGGGGTAGTCGGGAGGGGTGGTCGGTCGTTTAGGCGGACCGACACAGCACCTAGGCACCGAAAAGTCTAGACGACAGCTCGTTCCGCCGTGCCGGCGAGTCGCCATGCCCCCGACGACTTTTCGATCATCTTGCACGTACATGAACATGACGCGCGCATAATGTACCGCACGCGTGGGCGAGACGCGGAGGTCTTGCGTCAGGGTGATCGTCACGAGGAGGCGTATTTACGTGCGAGCGTGTCTTTACGCTCGCGAGGGGGCTAGATCGTTAGGTCGCGTGGGCGGCCAGTGGATTCAAGGAGAACGACGTTCGTGCGGAATGGCCTCCGAATTCGAAGTGCATTGATGTTCCCACGCATTCCTGTCCTGCGCCCCGGGGGGGAACAAAGAAGTTAATGATTTGTTTACGTCAGAAGCAGTCTGGTCGGGAGAGAAGAAGGCATATTTCAGCTTGAATAATTGAGCAACGATCGTCTGCCTGAATGGTGGCGGAAAGAGCGGACGGATTGAAAAGGTGAGAGATAGAGAGGAGCGGAGGGTGGTGCTCACGAGCACCCTGAAGACTGCACCGACGCGTCAACACAGGACACGGATACGTAGCCATTGAAAGTCCGCCGACGTCAGCTCGGCGGATTAATCCGTTGAACAATTCGCGAACGAGCATTGGTCCCGCTCGATTGGCGGCCATTATTCGTGTCACCAGTCGACGGCTAATGAGGCGACGTTTCAATTAGTCAGACGGCTCCTGCTGTCGCGGCCGTAAACCGCCTGCGATTCTCGGCAAGCGTCTGCCTGACAATCAGCCGACGCATTGCGTTGTCAAGCAAAAGAGAATGAAAATTTTCCCAGGTCCCCCATCATCGTCATTCCCCACGAATCCGTCCGACAGAAACGACCTAATCAACTTCCTCCTTCGTCATCGACAGTCCGTTTTGCATGTTCGTCTCGTGAAACACGTTGAACACGATCTCTATTGATCCTTACATAAGCCAAAAGCGCGAGGCGAGATAATCATCGACGCCAGTCGTAAAAATTGAACCCTCCGGCCGGGTCAGACGGAGATTCTCAATTCCTCCGATCACCCCAATTGCATCCCATTTCACAAGCCCATCAGCTTTCGACAAGAAAGCAAACATTCGCGACCGCCTCCCTCTCTTCGCTCCACAATATTATATTCCTCGACTTCCGGCACGCTTGCGCGAAACATCCGATATCTGCACTCGACTCCGCGCATGTGCAACCAACCACCCTCGTCCTCTCGCTCTCACTCGTCATTCGACTTTCGACTCGCGAGGATTGAACGCGCTCATCGAACAGTCGCCCCTCGACGGAAGTAGAGAATCTCGTTTCAGCACCGTCGTCGTTGACGGACAGCCGAGAGGGGAGGTGTCGAGTCTGAGTCGAGGGACGCGCGCCGGGAGTGTGTGTGAGGCAGTGAGAATGACGCGTACATGAGTGAGGTGGCCCGCGCGATACGGATGTGTTGATTTCGTGAGTGTTCTGGGATTCGTCAATGTCGTCGAAGCCGTCTTCCCGACGCTCCTTCGCTTCCCTGCCGCCCACGTCGCTGTTGGCGACTACGTCGTGGCCCGTGGCATCGAGCGACGTGTAACGAGACTAGGTATGGTCGCTTTTCAACCCCCTTTTCGTCGCTTCGAGCACGTAGCGACTCTGTCTGTCTATTGAACGACGATGATTTTCGCGGGGAACGATTGAGGAATAACGTTGCATACGGCTGCGTACTCGTTGTCTTGTTCGGGATAGTTCTTTGGTCAAGGTCCATGGATCCGTGGACTCATTATTCTGTCTGGTACTTGGTTGCGCTCGTACGTCAGCGTCTCATGAGATTAATCGCATGCTTAGACGGTATTAGTTCGGTCGACGAAGCTTTTGTTTGCCACTTCTCTTGACTCTCAGCACGCTACGTGTGCCAGGCGTCTGTGCGCGGCGGCAGTTAGGCGTCGAATGGCTGTCAAAATGGCTGGCATCGTTGGTTTAAGAGCGAAAACAGTGAGGCGGATCAAGGATTAGTCAGACCGGCCGTCTATCGTTCCGAAAGGACGAGGTGATTCATTTCACGTGCTATCTGCGACGAAAGTTCATAGGTCAATGGCTTCTAGGCTGAGCCGTCGTCACTCCGCTGACGTTCCATTGCGAATTGAAGTCTTTTTATGTCGATATATAAATTTGATCCTGAAATAAGTCACCCGGTAACCCGTCGTCCGCAGGATCGGTATCAGCCGGAGTTTGCCGTGAATTTTCTTAAAACGCATACGTTTGACCCACATCGCCGGAGTTTCCGCGAACTCCATTATCATTTTCCACCCGACTCAAAGGCACAGTCGGACTCCGGCGTCATATCGATCACACTGGCGACCGATAGTTACTACCGTCTCGAGGATGCACCCGGCTGGGAGCCTCGAAGTCTGCCGACTCGCGACGGCAGCACGACGGCAAAACTTTCCTCGTCGGAATGCTTCCCTCTTCCGCGGTTTCAAGGAAACAAGTCCGTATCAGAGAAATAATGAAACGCGCCTGCCGTTTAGGCACGGCCGGCCGCCGCTTTACAGTCGTCGCGATCAATTTCAGTGGTGCAGGTCAGCGAAAAATCGTACGCACGGCGCTTCGGCGGAATCTACCTTTTCGTCCTCCGCTAATTGTAAGTTCTGCTAATCGAATCACGTCAGATTCCACCCCGCCACTAGGAAGGGTGATTCATTTCCGATGAATCAGCAATTAAAGCCTGTACGTCGGGGGCCGTCCACACTGCCGTGCAGTATGCTCATCATACTCCGCTCTGGCATGTTCTTTTTTTAGACAGACTCTTTAATGTGAGGGAACAAGAATAGCACAGACCAAGATGCTAATCCGCAGGAGCGGACAGTGATGATAAGCAGGACCTCGAGTTTCTTTGATCCTCCCCAGACGCCGAGGGGCAGAATCACAGTGACGCGAGTCAAAGAGAAATCAGACGCGACATTCACGCAACATTTCCTTTCTATATTCGGCACCGAATGGCCTCCCTTCTACCCTCCGTTGGCAACGGACGCACGCCCGCGACAAGCAGACTGGATGAATCCTTATTGCCAATCGGCAGTTGACATTTACGCGTCATTAAATTCCGATCAACGGCGTCGACCGTGGGTGGAGAACTCGAGGTCCGTGTCGAACGACGACCATAAACAGAGTCGTGCGCGCCGTGTACGCGAGGGTCGTCTCGGGCCGAACCCACTATTTATCCCGACCGTTTTCTGGATCGGCGAAGCACTCATGTCCATGACATCGATTTCCGATATCTACGAGGCAGTGCCGGGTGTGGAGATATTCCGTAATATAGATATTACTCGCGCGGGCGTTGAATGGAAACGTTATGGAGTGAGGGGTTGCTTCGAGGGGTTGAAGTTGAAGAGACGCGGACGGGGCGAGTGAGGGTGGCCTCGCATCTTGACACCGTTCCATCTGGATTTATTTACCCCCGTCGCACTTACGCTGTGATGCGCGGCTTCGTCGAAGGCATACGTTCCAATTAGCCTGGCGGCATTCATCGAATGGCTCGTCTTGATTAGCGTCTCATGTAATTGGAGTGCGCTCGCCTTCGTGATCGCGCGCTCGCCGATCTGCGGCGCTGGTTCGGAGGGATGATTAGCGTTCGTTAATGAAGGCTCATTCTGTTTAATTACAGAGGCGTAGACGGAGAGGATCAACAAACCAGCCCCGCCGCCATCGCCGGCGTGACCGAACGCTGAGTTAGCGGAAACTGGGAAAAATGTCGTCGGTAAAGGTGGCGGTGAGGGTACGGCCCTTCAACAATCGCGAGATATCGCGGGAGGCGCAATGCATCATCGATATGAACGGCAGTACAACCTGTGAGTAGATTGTTTGCCGCTCCTTAACGCTCCTTCGCGCACACGCGTTTTCGCCGTGGCAGAATGTTGATGCCACGAGCGGAAGCGAACGTCCTATCGTGTTCCGTGCATTAATTATGCACCCGCGTCAGTGCTCGTGAATATGTTTTGCTCATCAGCCGTCATCAGGCAAGACTGAAATGCGCAGAATCATTACCACATCCAAGTTCTGTCTCTTTCTCCGCCTTTCGCCGACCCCACTCTCCCCTCACTCTCTTTCTCTCTCTCCTCTTTCTCTCTCTCTCTCTCTCTCTCTCACTCTCCCTCGAAATCGATACTAAATTGCGCACTTTGGTGCCTCGCTGCACGATGCATGCCTCCCGAAAATGCAATAAATCTCGTCCATGTTATCGTGCCTATCGCATTAGTCATCGACCTTAAACCATGGAATTCGTTCCGCCTTACGTTTTACCCGATAGAGTTAACAAACGGGCGATCAAGTACAGAATAATAATGTCGGTGTACACATATCCATGTTTCCTTTTTTTACTCGTTACAGCGATACTTAATCCGAAAGCACCGCCCGGCAGTAAAGATGCAGTCAAAAGCTTTAATTACGACTACTCGTACTTCTCCATGGACGTAAGTAGGCTTTAATGATTTTCTTCGCTTCCTTGAGAAGTGTGTGTGCGTAAACGGAAGCGTGAAGCTGACCCTCATATGTGGGTCACTTCTCTCTGAACGCGTAAACCGCTCACCCCAATGCGTACACGCAATAATAAGATTCATTAAAGTGGCGACAAGGAAGAGTGTTAAGGTAACGGGCACCTTGAGAACATAGTTTTGTTAATCAGTTAAAGACAATTTATCGCTCGGAAAATATAACAACGTAATCGGTATAGTTCTTTGTTGCGATTGTAACGAAGTTTACACTGGCCAAACCAAGAACAGCGGCAAACCTAGAAAATGCCGAAATCTGTGACAAATATGAATCCTTCTACAATAAATCCAACAACAATTAGACAACTTTACACCGACAACAAAATTCATGACATTTTAGATCTCAGTTTAGAAACCTTTTTCCCCCTTCGCGTCAATTAGAAATATATCCGTTTAATATATGTTAACGCCGACGTTTCGACCGTAACTTATTTACGGTCCTCTTAAGGGATTTACTGCGTTGCCGTGTGGATCAGTTCTGTCACGCGTAAAGTGTGACTTACACGCGATGAATTTGTCAATAAAGCGGTTGTGTACAAGTAACCGCCTCGTAAAGAAAATTTCTCGTAAGGAAGCTTGAGTAAGGTCAGACATGTATAATGTTTATGTACATTATAGCCGACGGAGGAGAATTATTCATCTCAAATCATGGTCTACAAAGATATTGGCGAAGAGATGTTGGAGCACGCCTTCGAAGGTGAGAAACTTTTCTCAATTGCGGCAAAAATTCAATAAAGTCCCGAGCAATGTCTGCAATCCGTGCCCTCTGCTTGTCAACAGGCTACAACGTGTGCATCTTCGCATACGGCCAAACAGGCGCCGGCAAGTCCTACACGATGATGGGGAAACAAGAGGACGGTCAGGAGGGCATAATTCCGCAAATATGCAAGGACCTCTTCCGTAAGATAAGTCGCACATCGAATGAGTGCTTAAAGTACTCCGTCGAAGTGAGTTACATGGAGATTTACTGTGAGCGTGTGAGAGACCTCCTGAATCCGAAGAACAAAGGCAATTTGCGGGTTCGCGAACATCCGTTATTGGGACCCTACGTCGAGGATCTGTCGAAATTGGCAGTGATGTCTTACGAGGACATTCACGACCTGATCGACGAGGGTAACAAAGCAAGGCATGTTCATTTATCAACGTTATCAGCAGTGACAGCTGAGAAATCGTTCGCTATTAAGTGCTATTAATCGCTGAGACGCGATTGGAGAATAAGGGTGGTTTTTGTTTGCTGCATTTTAGAACCGTCGCAGCGACGAATATGAATGAGACGTCGAGCAGGTCTCATGCTGTGTTCACAATCTTTTTCACCCAACAAAGACAAGACTCAGCCACCGGATTGGTTACGGAAAAGGTCAGCAAGATCTCACTGGTCGACCTTGCTGGTTCCGAGAGGGCAGATTCTACGGGAGCAAAGGGTACGAGACTGAAAGAGGGCGCGAATATTAACAAGAGTTTGACCACCCTCGGAAAAGTCATCAGTGCATTAGCCGAAATCGTAAGCGTTCGCACCGTAATTCATTCCGTCTATTTGTAAAGCAAAATGCTCATCGGCGTAAACTAACTTCACGATTTCGTTTCTTTATCTGCTATTATCGTTTGTATGGACTTGCAGGCGGTAAGTTAACATGGTTTTCAAATGTTGTATTCAGAAATATTAATCGAGCATAAAATTACAAGGGCTTATGCATGGATAAATTTTGTTGACCAATCCCCATTGTTTGCCGTTCAATCAGGCGACAAAGAAGAAGAAGAAGGCCGACTTCATTCCTTATAGAGACTCTGTTTTGACGTGGTTGCTTCGCGAAAACTTGGGAGGCAATTCCAAGACGGCGATGATCGCTGCCGTTAGTCCAGCTGATATCAATTATGACGAAACATTGTCCACATTAAGGTATGTTAATAGATCGTCCCGTTCGCAAAGCGTTTCACGATTATTTACTCTAATACCTTGCATGTCGTATGTGTAGATATGCAGACAGAGCGAAACAGATAGTCTGCAAGGCTGTGGTGAACGAGGATGCGAACGCCAAACTGATCCGGGAATTGAAGGAGGAGATTCAGAAGTTGCGGGAACTTCTCAAGCAAGAAGGCATCGACGTACAAGAAGGTGAGTACCATTGTGAAAGTAGACCAATTTGTTTTCTTCAAAGATCGTATCAAGTTTCGAGTTTTCGGCAGATCTGTCGAGCTGCAATTAGGCCCCTATGCTTGAATCATAGACTTCCCCAAGTAACGTATCATGTCGGCGCTTCAACTGAATGCGGAAGTCCATGCAATGCATAAGAATGTTTGACTATAGATGTAACGGTGTCATTCGGTTGGATCGTCGGATAATGTAGCTTCGACAGCTCTGCTTTGATAAATTTCATAAATTTCAATAGGGAAAGATCGGAAGTCAGTGAAAAAAAAAAGAAACTGGTAATCGAGATATAAAATTGTAAAACGTAAGTACTATGCGCGTTAGACGAAGCCATTTACAGTATTCTTTTTTTGTCCCCTTTGCGCTCGACGTAGGGCCAGATGGCAAAGTCACTTACGAAAAGAAAGAATCTAGTAAGTAGCAAAATAAGAAAGAAACAGATATCGAAGCAGCAGACCTGGGCATTCGTTTTTACTAGAAGAGTATTACATTATCCCTTTCAGGATCTCATTTTTCTCACTCGTCCACTATACAGTACCTTCTTTGTCATAATCTATCGTCTCTAAAAATTGAAAAATGACTCGCACTTTATTATTTCGTCACTGCATCTTTTATCCCCGGCATTTGGTTCAAGTAATATCCACCAATGTCCAGATCTGCAGACTGTCACAGCCAAAGAACAAAAGATCATTACCAGGCAAAGATCCGTCACCCTAAGCGCTCTTGTAATATATATAAGCTTTATAAGTCAAACATATGAGCTTTATAATAGCGAGCCAAGCGCATAATTACGTGTGCATACATATATGTATATGACCAGTACGCATATACATATATTTACCTGTTTGTATAAATGTGTATGTTGACAAGAAACTTTTCATTTGCTTCGCGACAAGCCTTCAATATTTTTGTTACATTCATTGACACGCGCGTGTGTATTGTCCTACCAAGCCTTAAGTGACTATTTGTTTAGTTATTACACCTCCAGTAGCCGAGGCATGATGCAGCTTTTTAATCGAACTATGTTGATGATTAATGAGAAGGGTATAACGAGCTCGACTGACAAGGAAAAATAGAAGACCACTTGTGGGGAGGACCCCTTAAGATTGATGAAATTTCTCTTAGCAAAAACCAGAAGAAATACGTTGGAAAGAACTTATACGATTACATATTCTTGGAAGACTTTAAGGCTTAGCACGATCGATCGTCAAAGCCAAGTAGCAAAGACGTGCTCGTAGTTACTGACGCGCGCAATTCAGAGGGCGATGCATAATATAAGATAAATTGTGTTTCGTTAGAGTACGCACGAGTAACATAGCTTTGTCCCTTATTACTGTTCTGCCCATTTGAGTCCCTCGCTGAACAGTTCTTCTCGAACACGATATGCGTTTGCTTACTCTCTGTCCCCCTTATCTTTCATCGTCTCTATCTTCGTCCCGCTCCTTCCGACAAATCCATCTTAAGTCGTTGCATGGCACTGGATTTCCAATTTGGCGAGCGTGTCTCGGAGGCTAATTTTAGATAAGTTCATTAATTCAACAGGATATGGCTTTTGATGTTTTCGAGACGCGGTCTGCCCGTTGCACAAAATACGCCACGCTAAATTGGCATCGTACCTGCCGCACCGAAACTGATCATTATTAAATTCTGTTCTGTAGGGGACGAGGTCGTTAGAGCGAATAATAATAACAAGCGCGAAGACGAGACAAAGGAGTCAAGATCGAGGATTCCATCGCACACGACGTCCGCCATTGCTGAAGAGGCTGTCGATCAACTGCAGGCTTCTGAGAAGTTAATTGCCGGTGTGTTTCTTAGTCGATATTCGTCAACAATTATTTATCTGTAGAGTGGATAGAGACAGTCGATTGCATCCCTGTAGACCGATTGTGGTCGGGTACGCAGTCTATTAAAAATGCTGGATCAGTCGTTGCCTGTCTTTCGGGTCCGACAGCTAAAAACGTACTGTCGTTAACCGCTATTTTTACTGGGTTTTACGGACTTGCACATCACGCCGGTCCAAAGACTGCGATGCGTCTTATCGCTTTCCCAGAGTGCTTCGGCGAAGGCTACGCAATCGGCTTACGTAGATTACATTGTCTACATGTTGCATTGTAGAATTGAACGAGACTTGGGAGGAGAAATTGAAACGTACAGAGTCTATTCGCCTTCAACGCGAGGCAGTCTTCGCTGAGATGGGAGTAGCAGTGAAAGAAGATGGCGTCACGGTCGGCGTCTTCTCGCCAAAGAAAACACCCCATTTGGTCAACCTCAACGAGGACCCGCTTATGTCGGAGTGCTTAATTTACTACATCAAGGACGGCTTCACTCGAATAGGAAGCGCCGAGGCTAACATACCCCAGGACATTCAACTGTGTGGCCCTCACATATTGAGCGAACACTGTGTGTTTGAGAATCGCGAAGGAATCATCACGCTCATGCCTAAGAAGGGAGCGCTTATTTATGTGAATGGCAGAGAAGTTACTGAACCAATCATCCTGAAAACCGGATCCAGAGTTATCCTGGGCAAGAATCATGTGTTCCGGTTTAATCATCCAGACCAAGGTATGTGTTTCAGATTAACATCTTATTAATCGTTCGTTTGCAAATATTGTTTGCTCGTTGTTTTAGTTCGTGAACGGAGGGAGAAGAGTTCGCCTGCGGAGACACCTGGAAATGGCGAAACAGTCGACTGGAACTTTGCGCAGATCGAATTGTTGGAGAAGCAAGGCATCGATCTAAAGGCTGAGATGGAGAAGAGGCTTCTGGTTTTGGAGGAACAATTCCGTAAGGAGAAGGAGGAAGCTGATCAACTCTTCGAAGAGCAACGAAAGGTCAGCTGATTCTATGGTCCCGAGTTGACCATTTATTATACCTCCACCGTTGCCTTATGATTTTCTTTTGAATGTTCAGAGTTACGAGGCTCGGATAGATGCTTTGCAGAAGCAAGTCGAAGAACAAAGTATGACGATGTCTATGTACAGCAGTTACACACCGGAAGACTTCAACAACATCGAGGAAGATATCTTCGGTGAGTATTAATAACGATTTGCTATGATCACAATTTTACTAAGTTCTCCACCGCAAACTTTTTATTTCAACGAGGATCACTTGTTTCTTTATGATCACACTGCGTGAATGACTCATTCTGCATTCATGATCTCGGACACCATCACCACACGACCCCGTACCTGATTTTCGTTAAATAGAAGTTTTGCGGCTGATATAGAATAATGCACACCCCTTTCGCTGATTCGACTGCTTGGCTCCTCTGACTGTTTTGCCTGGCGATGGCTTGCATTTCAGTCAACCCCTTGTTTGACGCAGAGAGCAACTGGACCGAGAGGGAGTATCAACTGGCCGCGTGGGCCTTCCGCAAGTGGAAGTATCATCAATTCACGAGCTTAAGGGATGATCTGTGGGGCAACGCAATTTTCCTTAAAGAGGCTAATGCCATTTCGGTCGAACTTAAAAAGAAGGTACATTTATTTTCCAAAAAGCTATAACGTATAGGCCCGTATGATATGGGTGTTACACTTTCCTTTTACGTCTATTCAGGTACAATTCCAATTCACTCTATTGACGGATACACTGTACTCGCCATTGCCACCTGATCTCTTGCCTGTTGTTGAGGATGAGGATGAAGAGGAAAGACCATTCCCACGAACAATCGTCGCTGTTGAGGTCCAAGACACGAAAAATGGTGCTACTCATTATTGGACCCTGGAAAAATTAAGGTTTGTTCTCAGGTTCTCTTTGAGTTGAGGTATATTCGTCGTGGTTATTGTAGATAAAGGTCTAAGTATCTACGTCAACGTTTAGTTCACGATTCAATTCGCGTTTTAACTTCGCGCTTATATAAGAATTCGGAGGTAAGTCCAAAATCCAAAATTGTTAAGGTGAGGCAGGTGTAAATACGGATCCGAAGTTAGTCTTTTTTTCACTTTTCTCCGTCTCTGAGATCAAACATGCTCTTAGGAGTGGACGAACTTTGTTCATTTTATTCAGTTCATTATTATTCGTCATGTTTCAGTCTACCTTTGAGTGAACCGATTTCGTTCATGTATTAGGATTCTGATGTAACCCGGGTTCTGAGAGTAGAGAAATCGTAGAACGTTTAAAAATGAAAGAACCTCGACGACTCGCACCTTCAATAACGAAACTTCAGCTCAGAAAGCGAAGAGCGCGATGGCGCGCGAGTAATAAATATTAACTTGTAGACAGCGCTTGGAGCTGATGCGACATGTGTACAACGAGGATTCGAGCCTCAGCACTCCGGAGGCTAAAGAGGATATTTTCCAATGCCTTATGGTCTACTCTAATCCGAAGTTCGCGTTCGCAAATCTTTTGCCTTCGAGGTTGGTGCTCGATCGCGATCGCGAGGCTCTCCTCTATCTCTCTATCTTTCATCACAATGTTCATTTTATTTTTCTTTTCCCTCCATATTATGTTCTTTCTGTCTATCTATTTTTCCATCTCCTCTGTTTTCTCTCAGCCGCACGCTTAAGGAGGCACTGTTTTTTGAAAGAAGAAAAACTAGGTGTGCAATTTTAGGCTTTGGTCGACATGCAATGCAGACTCAGAACGAATTATCATCGTGCGTTGATTAATGTGAATGTGTTTGGATGTCTTTCGTTTGGTCGTCAAATTAGTTAACGCCGGTGCTGATTCTGAGGTGAATAGGAGTAATCGAATGATTTCATGATGAAAGAGATGTTGTGCAATACATGTTCGGACAGATAGTAGAGCAGGCAGTCAATGTATTAGACAGCTATCGATTTGGCACTGCGTCAAGCTGCATGCTTACCATCTCTGCACTGCGAACTTTTCTTCTGAAAGCATATATCCGGCCGGCCTGATAATCAGAAACATTCTTAGATATGCGAATTTTTCTGTGCGTTGCGCGAGTCTCATAGACGCTATTACTTCTTATAAGTTGTGACTCGCATCCTCACGTGAAAGGGAACACGTTTGCTTTTCAGGCAAAGACTCGAACTGATGCGCGAAATGTATCACAATGAGGCTGAATTGTCTCCCACTTCCCCGGATTTCAATATCGAGTCCATCACTGGTGGAGATCCGTTTTATGATCGGTTCCCATGGTTCCGCATGGTGGGCAGGTCAGTCTCTTCAGCAAACTCATACTACTTCAACATGACTTACAGGGTCCTTACAATTTTCCTTGATTCTGCAGATCCTTTGTCTACTTGAGCAATCTAATGTATCCCGTTCCATTGATTCACAAAGTGGCTATTGTTAATGAGAAAGGTGATGTGAAAGGATACCTACGCGTTGCCGTGCAAGCAGTTGTCGGTACGTAATCAGTGTCTGTGTTCTCGGAACATTAGAAATCATTGAACAAGTGCGTAACCAACCCTTCTTCTAGAAGAGGAAAACAGCGAATACTCAAGTGGAGTGAGACAGTCAGCCAGAATCTCGTTCGAGGACGACTTGTTCAGTGGTCACAAGCACTCGAAACGTAGTACTTTGTTAGCCCAAACTCTGGAGAAGAATCGTCAGATACTAATGAACGAAGAGAGGGTTGTTGAGGGTCATAATGAAGTGCAGAAGGACACCAAAGATGAGGACGATATCGGTGATGCCGATAGTGGACGCGGTGATAGTTCGGTTTCTAGTGATATGAAGGAAGAAGAATTGCCGGATCATTTGCAGACCGGGTCAGAATTTACTTTTAGGGTCACTGTACTACAGGCTATGGGTATTTCTACTGAGTATGCGGACATATTCTGCCAGTTCAAGTAAGTCGTAAACTTGGTGCAGGCATAAGGTGCAGCGTACTTTGTAGAGTGTTTGTTAAAAAATATCGATTAATTGCAGCTTTTTACATCGGCACGACGAAGCATTCTCGACAGAGCCTGTCAAGAATACTGGAAAAGGCAATCCTCCTGGATTCTACCATGTTCAAAATGTAAGTAACTCTATGCATGACATTAAAAAATCATTAATATTTATTTCATTGCTTCCGCACAGATCACTGTTACGGTAACGAAATCGTTTTTGGAGTATTTAAAAACCCAACCGATCGTCTTCGAGGTATTTGGGCACTATCAGCAGCATCCATTGCACAAAGACGCGAAGTTGGATTAGTAAGTGGACATACAGCCAATAAGATATGTTGAATGTCTTTTCGATGTTTGGGAAGCCTAATGCCTACCAATTTCTAGCAGTGTCCGTCAACCACCGAAGAGAATGCTGCCACCATCCATTCCAATCAGTCAACCTGTGCGTTCTCCTAAATTTGGAAGCGTCTTGCCATCACCCAGCACATCCCATGTTCACGCAAAATACGACGTACTCGTCTGGTTCGAGATTTGCGAATTGGCACCAAATGGCGAATACGTTCCATCAGTAGTTGATCACAGTGACGATCTGCCATGTCGAGGACTATTCTTACTTCATCAAGGAATTCAGCGTAGAATTCGCATCACGATAGTTCACGAGCCAGCTTCCGAACTCAGATGGAAAGACGTTCGAGAACTGGTCGTTGGTAGAATCAGAAATACTCCCGAGCCCGAGGAGGAGGATAACGATTCCTCCGTCCTCTCGCTGGGTCTATTTCCTGGCGAATATCTGGAGGTTCCTGGCGATGATCGGTGCATGTTTAGGTTCGAAGCTGCTTGGGATAGCTCGCTTCATAATTCAGCGCTTCTGAACAGGGTTACATCTTACGGAGAACAGATCTTCATGACTATATCCGCATATCTCGAAGTGCGTCGTTTTCTTTTTTCCAGAAACTATGACGCCACTATATTGTGACTAGGAAATATCCTTATTAAATCCTTTTCTGCGCATATTTATAGTTGGAGAATTGCGGAAGGCCAGCAATAATTACAAAGGACCTAAGCATGATAATATACGGCCGCGATGCAAGAGTCGGCCCACGCTCGTTGAAGCACCTCTTTAGTGGAAGTTATCGTAACCAGGAAGCAAATCGGCTGAGTGGCGTCTACGAGCTGGTTCTTCGGCGATCTTCGGAAGCAGGTAGCCCAGGTTTGTCCTGCCTGTCCCTTAGCGTAGTTCCCCTCACATCGTGAACAGCCCCGATCAACAAACTCATTACCCCCTCTTCCTTTCACGCTATACACAAACGTCGCTCGGTGTGCAGAAATCCTGCTTGCTTTCCTAATTACTAACCGCGTAATCGTCTGTCTTCAAACCGTTGTAATTCTATACTCCAGGTGTGCAAAGAAGACAACGCCGAGTTTTGGACACAAGTTCGACTTACGTGAGAGGTGAGGAGAATCTTCATGGATGGCGACCACGTGGCGATAGTTTGATCTTCGATCATCAATGGGAGTTGGAGAAATTGACCAGATTAGAGGAGGTCGAGCGAGTCAGGCACACTCTTCTGTTGAGGGAGAAACTTGGTATCGATAAAGTGCCGCTGTGCAATAAGCCACTACACGACTTCACCAAGAGTGAGAAGGTAGGGATCCGGGCTGATCACAAAGTTTTTATTACATAGTCATATACCGAGAATGCAATATTGTTGATTGATGCTTTTGCACCGCAGGAGGTTTGCAATATGGTGGCTAAGGCCACAAACGAACCGCATGCTAGCCCCGTAAAACTAAAGCGTTCCACGAGCAAAGATGTCTATGAACCATGGGAGATGACGGATAGGGAGCGCGAACTGGCGACGAAATACATCAAACTGATTCAGGGAAGGATTCCGAGCAAGGAACCGATTCTTCTGTCAGACGTTTCGCCCGGTGAAGACACCATGGCTGACATGTCTACGTCGATGATGTCGTCTGTTATTTCGTCATCGTCTCAAGAGTCAGTATACAAGAGAGATTGCCTATACGTTCAGCAGGTAAAACTCCGCTAACATCCGAGTGCTCCTTGTGGCGGTTGTCCATGCTTTGCTCGTTCTCTTCACGCCTAATCACTTTTCGCAATCATCACAACTCATGAGGTTCATAAAAAGCTAAGGACGTGAGTGAGACAACCGCGACGCATTGTTGTTACGTGAGCCCCGGTTATGGCGGAGTATTGCTTGCAGGCGCCGGGCAATGTAGTATGGCGCAGATCTAAGTCGTGCCTCCTTAGGTTGAGTTCGCCGGAGCGTGCAAGGCTCCAAGAACTCCAGGACAGCATTTTGGCCAGTGAATCGGCCAACCAGGCCTGCACTGCGCCCCCGCCGTTGGGCTCAAGCTCACCCTCAAAAGAGAACCTGGTTCTTTATGTTCCCGAAGTCGAGGAAATTAGGATCAGTCCAGTGATCGCTAGGAAGGGTTATTTGAATGTGCTCGAACACAAGACTAATGGTTGGAAGAAACGTTGGGTGGTACGTAGTAATGTTCTCAGGATTTATTCATTCGGCTAGGGGTTCAGTGTGTGAATTATATTCTGGTTGATGCGTACAGGCTGTGCGTCGGCCATACGTTTTGATCTTCCGGGAGGAGAAGGATCCCGTTGAAAGAGCTCTCATTAATTTGGCTACTGCACAAGTCGAGTACTCCGAGGATCAGTTGGCAATGGTCAAAGTGCCCAATACCTTCAGGTAAGGTTCCATCTAGTTTATAACACTTTCAGATATTGATTGGCCTCAAGAGCATTTCATCCAACATTTGCACATTGTTCATAGTGTTGTGACGAAACATCGAGGATACTTGCTGCAGACATTGGGTGACAAGGAGGTCTACGACTGGCTGTATGCCATTAATCCTTTGCTTGCAGGACAAATCAGGTAAGGTACCTTCGATTCGTATAGGGAAATTAGCTTCACAATCAAGGTATACAAGTGTGCGAGAAGTGTTCTGTGAATTTTTCGTGAAATAAATCCTTCTTTCAGATCCAAGCTTGCGCGCAAGGGCCCAGCATCGTCGACACTGACCAGCACCCCGATTGGTTTAGTTCCGTTGCTGGATCAGAACAGCAACCCCGGCAAGTGAGTGCTCGACGGCCTGGCCGGCGTAAGTCGTGAGTTACTGCGCTGGTCTCACTCGGTCTTCGAGGCCGGGGAATTATGCTCCGGGCTAAGGATCTCCGTTTGACTGACTTCGACTCACTTCGACATTAGTTGAGCTTCAATTCGAAGGGTGTTTTCTTGAATCGTTCGATTCGTGGATTGTTTGCGGTCGGGTTCGGTGGAATTTTCGTGGAACCCGATTAGGGTTGCGTTGGATTCGGCATACGGAATATATTGGGAATTTCGATCGTGATATTGACCTACTTCGATGAGCAGCTACTTGGAATAGACTTCGCTTCACGGTTCAGTTTGATGGAATTCGAAGTGAGGAGGAGTTAGGAAGCGCGAGAGCGAACGATTTATGTATATCCTTGCGACGATCTATGGGTGCGGGATCTAGTAGACGAATTAGACAGACCTGGGCATCTCGTTAATTGGGTTGGAATGCAGAGAGGGTATGAGGAAACAGAGAGAATGGTGACTCAAATTATTCATTGTTCTAACAGCTCTTCTACTATGAGTATCTTTACCGAAAACCGTGTTATCACGTTTCCTATCAATCTGCCGCGTCGAATGTGGAATATTCGGACAACGAAGCGTTTTCAATGGGATATTACTTGACGACAAATCTGGTCGACCTCTTGTTCCGCACAAATTTGATTCGACGCATACTCGGGTCTGGATTAGAAACTCCTCTGGCCACGTTTCGCGTTTAGAAACGTCGAGGCCAACGAGGGCGTTTGAGCAGTTTTCACTTTGACACGTCTCGCGCATGAAGTACGTGTCAAAAAGAGAGAACGGAAAGGAAGGAGAGCAGAGAGGCGGCGGAATAAGAGGAAGATCGAGGAATTACGTTCGCGGAAAGCATTTGAATTGCCTAATAAACACATTCCTAAGTGCATCGTCAGAGAGAGAGGGAATGGAGTGAGTGTACGACTAGGGAGAAAGGGTTCGTTTGACTTGAGCCTTCAGAGATTGGTATATATTGTATTTAGACTCGTTGAGTTTCATCTTGTGGGTTGAATCGATTAGGCGGGGCTTCAAGATTAATTAGGACGGTTTTTCGAATGTGCTTTTTGGTTCGGGGATGATTGGGATCGGTGTGCAATTTCGGGGACTCTCTCTCACTTTGATTCGATCGTCGGTGATTACTTTGTTGATTATAATAAGAATTATTCAGTCGCCGTGTAAGTATAGGAAGTAACGGGAAGAACATTGACAGATAATTTGTATATCGATTAAGTGGTCGGCAATCTTCTTTGACCATAGATATCTTATTTTATATTCGATGACAATATTTATTTTAGCGCAATCGTTTTCGAGGTCCGAGCAGGCTGTTGTTGATTTGTTAATTAAGAGATAAGGAGTCATTCGATCGCTGTAAGTGTTTAACGGAAGTGAACGAGAGAGCACGTGTATATTAATCGAATGGTCGGCAATCTTCCTTCCTAACTCCTCCTCCCACTCACCGATCATTCCCTTCTAAGTTTCGCGGATATTCGGGACACACAGAGTGTAATTTATAATATCGCAACGGCGTTGTTTTACGTTTGAATGCTTAGTGCACCATAGCCGAACCATGACGTACGTGTGTTTATGTACATTCTATAACGAAATATATTACAGCGACTATTCTAATCTAATTCTACCGTTAAGAGACTAAGTTTTATTACGATTGCATTAATTGTACAGATGTATTAATCGACGGTGACGAGATAGGGATGTTCGTGTACCGAGTGGACGAACGATTATTTATACTAGTCTATATTATATGTACATATTAATTTAATTTACTTTAAAAGGTTGCCGACCATCGTTTTAACCGCGCATCAATTATTCGTCGTTCACCTTGATTTTCAACTGAATCGGCGTCGGGCAATATTTAAGCGAAACGGGACTGTGGAAAGATTGCGGGGGAATGATATTAAGGGAAACGCAAAGAACACGTTCACTCTCCCCAGGGGATCCCTAGACTCACCTCCCTCCCCCAAAAAAACAGATACGCTGAGAAATACAAAACGCGCGATCGCTGTAGAACAAATTTCTAATCACGCAAGAGCATTATAAATATAACGAAAAAAAAAAACGTAACGCCGTTTAGACATCCTATTCGTAAGCGTTTTAACAAGTAAAACAGTGCGAAACAGACCGAGAGTCGTCGCAGCGGCGATTAGGCTTCTTCGATTGATCGTGACGCTATCAATCCTTTTCATTAAGAAATAAGAAAGGACAACTGTCTGTGCGATGACTGAGAGAGCGTTGAGTGGCGGACAATTTAGTGGGGAAGCAGGAGCTGGCACGGTGTGAGCTTAGGCGCATTAAAACGATGTACATACGATGTTTTTACGCACACAGTCGTGTATGCGTGAATCGATTAAACATTCCTCCCATCGGATTTTATGTTATTGCGTTTAACGAGCTGCTCGCTGAAACGAAACGGTTTCGTTTGATTACACCTCGCCTGCGTGCGATTTTCCCGCAGTCTGCTCCGCGTACGTAGTTAAATGGTTTTCGTTCCTTAGGACCGTTTTTGTATGTCCGTACAAATGTATACTTATTGTGTTCTGACGGTTCCCTCGATTAAGCCGACTGTCGTGGCGATAATATTTGCTTCATCGACGATGTACAACTTTCGTTTCTGTCACTTGACAATTGCGTCGACTGTGGCGTAAGCGAGTGGGAATGAATCTGAAATGGGAGGCTGTAAAGGAAGGTTGACTCTCATTAAATTGGCTGAAGTTCCGAGCTTTGTCTTTCATTTCGTTTGCAATTAGATCGAGACGGCCTTATTGAAGATTCAACAAGACCTCGTCAACACTCTCCTCATTTATACAGTATTATTCTCTGATTAAGTAGACGAATTTTATATACTTGTATTTCGTTACGATAATGATTATTTGCAAGTGAACCAGGCAAAACATCGCCGGGGCAACTAATTGCGGCGTAACGGAACTTCGGTCGACGCGGTAATAATAATTGTTAACGAGAATATTGAGTGGAGATCTTGAGGGGCAAGTGCATATGAGGACGAAGGAGACAAAGGAGAGAGAGAGTGAGAGAGAGAGAGAGAGAGAGAGAGAAAGTGAGTAGAAAGTGAGGGAGGTTGAAAGAGCGCGTGAGAGATTGAAAGAGAGTATGAACGTGCGAGAATGTTTCAATCGAGCGAAAGAGTGGGAGAGAAAGCGAGAGACAGCGAGCGAGAGAGAACACGTTTGCTTATATACATACATTATATAGATAAAGTATATTCTATAAATATATATAAATAAATTTAATATTAAACTAAGCATTTTGTCAAACGTAAAACAAGACAGACGCGACGATAAAACCTTGGAGAAAGAGGATGTGGTCGCCGAGATATGACATTGTGGTTGATTGAGCGCGAGGATGAAATATGAAACGGGAATCAATAAAACAATCGCGACGAGTGCTCGATCTGTACCAAGTATGTAAGTTCATGTAATTGTTTGTAAGTTTAAACAAAACGACGATTGAAGAGTCTTTATCCCTGCGAGAGCCATTTCGTTCGGTCGTTTGCTATCGGGAATGTGCATCGATGCTGTAATACTTGTATTTATTATGATTATTACTTATGATTATTATTATTATGGTCATTCGCCTTACACTAGGGCTCACTATAAGTGGTATCGTGTAATAAATCGGTCAATAAAAGGCTTATGTGCTTAAGAATTAGCTTGCGAATTATTCTAGTTCCCTTGTAAATGTTTCTCATGTTTGAAAATAAAGCTTGAAGAAATTACTGATTCTCAGCGCAATAATATGTGAATATATGTAGGAAATCCTCGTCTCTATACGGACCTATTTTTAGCGGCCTATATTATTCAGTAAAGTGTGTTAATAAAGTTTTACGTTTGTAAATAAAATGTTCTAAGAACATTTGAATTTCCCGCCATTATTTAATATCTTCGGTATGGTGGCGCCAGGCCGATCGGAGAAACGCTCAAACTACTCATTGGACATCCGTCGGTATTGTCGGTAACTGCAGCAGTTTCCAACATTACCGACCGGTGTCCAATGAGTAGTTTGAGCGTTTCTCCGCTTGGCCTGGCGCCACCGTACCAAAGATATTAAATAATGGCGGGCGATTCAAACATTTTTAGAACATTTTATTTACAAACGTGAAACTTTATTACTATACTTTACTGAATAATATAGGCCTCTAATTGATGGGAAATTCAAAGCATGTGAATTTAACAAAGAGCAAAGCATATGTGCAGAAGATATATAAAATTGTAATATATTCTACTTCAAAACAAACCCATCATGACATTATCTATTACACAGGTTAGTCTGCAAGGTAGTTGCAACAGGTACGCAGACTTGTTGTTATAACTTTCTTGCAGGAGTTGGGTAAGTGTTACAGAATAACAAAAATTTAACATGCTAAGGCTAAAGGTAAAGCATGTAAGTAACAACCGAATAAATATTTTCCTGTTTGTTGAAGGAGCAGTGTATATACTCAACCCTTCTTTATCTTTCAGCGTTTGATTCACTCCAACCTTCAGTGATTATTCAGTGATCCGAATGTTGTGGCTGCGTATATACCTTTGGAGTCTGACTTGCACCCTTCACAATTAGCACGTTCAAGATTTGGTAGCTGTACAATAGAATTGCTTTTCCGAATCAAGAAATAGATTCTGTGAGGGGGGTAACGAAATCAATTGTAATCAGGTAACATTGCTTCATAAAAAAAGCCACGAAACCCCTTTATAACTAAATAAATACTAATAATCGTAGACAATTTACATGTTAATGCATCAAGGCTACATCCACAGGAACTCATAACGATAATTCTTGGAAAATTGTATAAATTTTAATGATTTACTCAGGTGCTCATTGTCCATCTTCGTGAATAGTTGAGACAACATTGTTGCATCGCCTCTAAATTTGAGTATTTCAACATTAAAACGGTTCGAGACGACTCAACACTAATCAGTACTCATTTAACACGCAACATATTCAATAATACGAATAATAGAGAGGAATTTAATGTAATTTTGTGTTTTTAAATAAAATTGATTATAAGCGTTTGAATTTTCCGCCAATTTTTAACATCTTCGGTATGGTGGCGCCAGGCCGATCGGAGAAACGCTCAAACTACTCATTGGACATCCGTCGGTATTGTCGGTAACTGCAGCAGTTTTCTAGATTACCGACCGGTGTTCAATGAGTAGTTTGAGCGTTTCTCCGCTGAGGGTGGAGCCACCGTACCAAAGATATTATATTTTGGCGGGAAATTCAAAGTCGTGTAAAATGAACAAACGGTAAACGAATAGCCAGAACATCTAAAATTGTAAGTTTTTCTCTCCGAAACCTCCATTATGACACTACCTATTACAACTGTTACACTACCAGCACAGAGAATTAAATATGTGCAACTTTCTGCAGTTCCAATTTCGCTGCTAGAGTCGGATAAGCCTTACAGCACCCCTAAATTAAACAAACTCTCGGCAAAACGCAAAAAACGACAGTGAGCACCCATTAAACATCTTTCTATTTCTCTCAGGAGCACCATAAAACAAATCCTTCGCCCATCTGCATACACCAAACCCCACCAACCATTCCTGAAACTATAAAAATCTTCGTAACCGAAAAAAGAAGCCTTATGCACCCTCGCTATCCCATACGCTCCACATTACGTTCCGCACGTATCATCTTCATAACGCTTGAGAGAATGCAAGACTGCAGCGAAGACCGCATCAAAGGTCCGCCTCCATTCCCGCGTTCCTTCTCCGTTCGTTAAAGCGAAATTAAAAGTCAGTCACCCATTTCCTCGTCCAGCCGGCAATCACACACGCCGGAGCACGTGTGAGTGCGCGCGGATTTCACAGGACGTCGATCACTCGAGAGTAATCAGAGGCAAAGACACGGTGTGTCGCAATAAAGCCCGTCGCACATCCGAGCGTCGGCGTCGTTCAGGGCGGGCGGCACGCTGAGAGAATGCACTGGGTGTGTTAAATTAAAGTTGCACGCTGCAGCGAGTCCTTCCATTCCTGCGCCAGCTCCTATGCTGGCTACGGGCGCTGGCTGACTGGAACGTAACGCAGGAACGTAATACGCTCCGTCGACGTCAGACCAAGGAAGCGAACGAGGCTAAGGAACCATAGAAGAGGGTTTTGGCAGGAGCGTGGGCGGTGCAGGAACACATTGTCGCACAGGTGGACTTGCAGGAAAGGGCGCCGAGACGTTGACTGCTGAATAGCCGCACTTCTTCCATGCACGCTACATTTTTCTTCGGCCGCAGAATTTCGTCACGCGACACGCGCGAGAGCTGGACGAAGAAGGAATTTGCGAGTGCCGATTGCGAATTTCTTTTTCAAAGGAAACTTCGCTGGGGCGTGCGGTCGCACGTAGAACGTCAGCTGCGATGAATCTGGACGGCGTTCGGAGTTAGATTTTCAATGTAACCAATTTCTTTTGCCAATCGCGCAATCTCTAGTCTGGAGTCGGCTGCGACGAACGAAGTCTGTTATCGCTTAAGATTTTGAGTACAAACTTCCCTAGGGCGGCGGACACTTTGGCTGGGAACTTGGACGGCGGTCGAAGTCGAAGGCGGCCAGACCTGCGGAAGGAGAGGAAGGAAGTGTTTGTTCGCGCAGGAATTCATGGCCGACGAGACATCGTAGTAATCGTCGTATAATTTATTTATTGTAACTACATTAATTTCTCTTATATATATGTATATATTTTTTATTTATATATTTATATATATATATATATAGCTTTTCTGTTAATAATTACATACAACGGTGTAACATTTATAATATCTTCATACACAACCTAACAACATTTAACGCAACGCACGCAATCTCACATCGTATTCGTCAGAGGGGGTTGGGGAAATAAAACTGCATTTTTTGTCTTCGTTTTCTTCATATTACTCTTCGAAACGCCGATTAAAGCAAAAGCGATCGTCCGAGCGAGTGAGACGTCACACATCGACCTACACTCTCTATGGCACACCAAACATTTTCGCTGACATCATCCCTCGCTCGCTCCAATACAATCATCGTTTATCGCAGAACAATGCTCCCATTAATTAATAACCTTACATCTTTATACACGACACACAGTTACACATAACTCGCGAGAGACTCCGAAAAGTCGGTAGGCGTCTCCCAGTCGATCCTTCCCCAAAATTGTCCTCGTCGCCGGCCGCGCGAGTTTCGTCCCAACATTCGACAGGTGCGGGCCGTCGATTGCTGATCGAAAAGTACGCATTCCAAGGAAAACTCGCAATATTACGAGTTCACAAACTGATCGCGGGATTGAGACGCGAGAAGGTGGACGTTAAGAGCGAAGTTTGGTCGTCGACGGTGAGAGCGCTCGAAGGACAATTTCGGTCCCTCCGCGAGGCTGAGGAAGCCTGGGTCACGTTTCGCAGGGGCGTTTTTCGTTGGACTCGTTTCCGCACACGATCGCAATTCCGCCGACTTCCTCTCGTTCGATCGTGAATATTTACAGGCACGCACGAATCAGACCACGCACACGGCATACATTCGCTCGGCACACGCACAGCCACGCACGCACGCCAAACGGAGTCATGCACCACGCACAAATATATATATATATATATATATTTACTCGTATATTGTATTTATATATGTATACACGTAACATAGGTTTCTGTACAGACACACAGCGCGCGAAACGGCGCTCGCCTTCGTTTTTTTTTTCCTCTTCCTTTAACTGTTTTTTTTTTCTCTTTTTATTTTCCTTTCGTATTATAGCCTAGCGTTCCTCTGTTGCGGACTACTTAGAAATGTACATGCCCCGGGGGAAAGTCGTGGAGAGCCGTTTGCCGTTCCTCGTCGTTAATCCTTTGACTGCCAATCGCGACGGAAAGTAGTGGCCGCGAGTGTGCCCGCGGCCGCTTCTGCGAGGGACAGTTTTTGAGTTCGACGTTGAAAGAAGTCCCCTCGCTTCTCGACCGCGAATGTAGGATTTCGTTTTCGTGCCGCAGACGCTTTGCGAGCCGCGAGACCGTGGCACGCGCTGGCGGTCAAAGGGTCAACTGAGAAACGGCGGCCGGCGAAAAGATTCTCCCGCGATCGTTCGTCCGGACTGTAAAGATTGTGTGTCGTTTAACCGTTCGCATGTTCCGATCGGCAAGTCGGATCGGGGCCCTTTAGGCGAAGCGTGCGTTCCGTCCCGACGTCCACTCGACACCGACTGGTGCTGGTCGTGACAATAGATGCGATTCTAGACTCGCGCGGACTATCTCCCGCGACGTGGACCAGCCGGCCCAGCCGCTAGCGATCGGAGAATACGATTGATAACTAGTAATTGACTAGTCGAGCGTTCGAAAAGTGTGGCTACCCCATCGGCCGCGTCTACGGAACCGCTAATTCTCTTGCCGGCCACTCTCGACGCGACGCGTACTGTCGCTCCTGCTGCCGCCAGGCCCGTTTGCGGAGTGTTCGTCGTCGGTCGCGCTTTTAGGTCTCGAGTGGAAAGGAATGCTGCTCGCATGCGAGAAAAAGGAACGCAGCGTCTTGATCAATGTCTGAAGCCGCGGGAATCATTTATTCAGAATCGGCGACGGCCGACGCGAGGGAAGAGGCGGAATTCGTCCGCGCTCGTCGTTCATTATTGACGCGCTCGATGCTCGATGTCGATCGAGTGACCCTCACCCTCGTGACGACGGACGATCGTCGGATTTCTGCTTTCTTCCCGCCGCCGGCAGCCGCGAGGCGTCTTAATTAGCGAGGTTCGTTCGGAATTGCGCTCAAGAGGCCGGCGTCCTACCGGAAGTGCGGGCGCGTCGGCGCGCCCTTGTTCTTGTTCTCAATAATTGACTAAGTATTGTACGTGGCAATGTGTTACGTGACGCGAAGTGGTCCCCACCGATGACGCAGACCTGGCCGTTCGCTCGGCGATCGGCGCGAGTGAATTATCGAAATCGGCCTCTTCGCTTTGATGAAAATAATTGGACGATTTCGATGGGCCGGCCGCCGGAAATGCCGGCTTGGTGATTCAGAAGAGCTTCTTGTCTCTCTCTCTCTCTCTCTCTATCTCTCTCTCTCTAGCTCTCTACCGACGGCTGCACGGAAATAATTCGAGCGCGGCCTTTGTCGGAAGCGACGTCCAGATCTGCTCGACGATGCTCGTGCGAAAGAAGGATACGGTACAAAAAATATCTGCGTCATATCTTATCGATCGTTAAAGAGGTGCGAGACGTGCGCGACGTTTACCTAGAAAGCGAACGGTGGAATATTTCATCTAGACTCTCTATAATTATCGTCTCTGTCTGTGTGGGCGTATTCTGGCTCGAAGGTCCGAGATTGTTCCGGCTGACCCGTGAGCGCGGAATCGAAACTTCAGCGGTAACTAGAATTGAACGGTGACCACTGTTTCGCGTTGCATTTCGAGCGATAACCCGGAGCAGAGGATACGACGACATTAAATGATATGTTGTGCACGGCGCGCTTCCGCGCGTCCACTCCCCCCTCCCCCCTGCCTCACGAAACCCAGACGTTATCGACGCCGGAAACTGTGCTCTCGCACTTCAGCGTTATCGAAGTCAATTTATACGGTACGATGGGGTCGCGAATATTCTAAAGCTTTTTCCGACGGGCCAGAATCAATTGGACCGTTCGAGCAAAAATCCACAACGACGCTCGTGCACACATACACACACACACTCATACACATGCACTCACACGCACACAGATGCACAGAGACGAATCGCTGCGCGAAAAAATGTTCCCGGAGTAAAATTTCGTTCGAGACATTTAGAGCCGTAAGCGCCGTTCAAGCGAGCTCCGAACGGGATGGTCAAGTGCATGCAACTTCGTACAGCGGCTCATACGTATTCATACGCGCTGCGTTCGTCGCACGGATGGTCGGCTTCGACCGGGCGAATCGGATCGAACGGAAAACGTGGACGTGCACGAAACGGCGCGGACGATGAACGCGCCACGTACCGCTTATATCCCGCCTTATTTTCGGCAGATCGGGGGTCGTCCTGTATGAAATTGAATTGCTCGCGATTGCCGCGGCAAGCGGACAATTTGCCGACTCCTCGGAAATCGGACGGTCGGCGAACATGTGCAAGGAGCAGCGTACGAAACACTGCTATCTTGCCGACTCGCATCGGCCGCGTTAACGTGATCGCAAGACTCTTTCTCTCTTGAAGAAGAAGAAGAAGAATCCTGAAACGTGCTCCGGCTCGTTCGCGACGTCCTTACCCTTTCGCCGACGGCGGAAAAGTTAATCGCATGTGCGCCGACACACGCTCGCCGGAGCGTGCACGAATACGTACGACCGTGCGCAGAGCTCTCTCTCTCCTTTGATCGAAGCATGCACGTTCGTAGTCGTCGTCATCGATTTACCGTCTCGAAGATACAAGAAATAAAACATGAGCCCTTGATGCGCATACGTGTGGATACGTGCGACCGTATCTGCCTGGCGGATACACAGTGTGCGTCGGTGTCTGACTTGACTCGGAGCGTGTCACTGTATCGATGGGCCGCGAGCGCGGCGAGTCTTTCCAGTTTATTTTTTTCCGCCCTCTGACGTCAGGCTCAGCGCGGATTAATTTGGAATTTGGCCGAATCGCGCGGGCGGAATCGGGGCTCTCCGCGCGACAAAATTCAATTATTTCGTGAATAATAATGTAAGGCAACGTCCGACTCTGTCGAGAAGAGCGTCTGGTGCCGCGACCAAGATGTGAACGTTATGTTGCGCTCGGTGCGTCGGGCTCTGACGCGAAATTAATGGAAAATACCGCTGGGTATCGCGCACGGTAGTGTATCCGCTGTTACATAAATATAAATCGTGCGCGGTAAATCGACGAATCGACCACTCTGGCGAGAAACGATTTATCAAGTGCAGACCCCGCCGGTTTAACATTGACATTTGTTTTCCACTCTCTCTCTCTCTCTCTCTCTCTCTCTCTCTCTCTCGCTCTCTTACTGTCTTTCAAATCAATCAGATTCGATCGAGCCGACGAGTTGTCTGTTCTTAGTCTAATGCCGCGCGTTAGATTGTCTATCACATTGACTGGAATTATCAAGAGGATAAGAAAGTTTTGGGGAAAAAATCGTCGATTAGCAAGGTCTCCGTTTTAATTAACCATTAATAGTGTCTTTCTTTCTCACTCTCCCTCTCTCTCACTCTTTCTCTACTAAACGTTAATTGGAAGAAGTTTTTTCTCTCTCTCTCTCTCTCTCTCTCTCTCTTTCTCATATATCTACCCTGTAAAATTTGTTGTCTCTCACGAACTTGTTAGGCTTTACAATATTTAACTTACACGTTATTTATTAATCTGGGACAGAATTGAGAATAACTGTTGCAGGCGATAAATTGACCGATTTTCATTCTGACCATCAGAACCTTCTGGCTCCTCCCTACGCGTCTCTGTCTCTTGCACGCGATAACGTGATTATCGTCCGAACCGAAAGGAAAGCGACAGACACCGTCTCGTTTCTTCGTTTCTTCGTTTCTCTAAACCGCGCTAGAGACTCCGACAGAAAATCTCTACGCTGCTCACTGTTCTCGGCAAGCGACTCGAAGCCCCCGGAAGGGAGTAGCCTAGTCTCAATTACCAAAGGATCTTCATCGAACGTAAGGATTAGTTCTAGGCCCACGCCGTTGATTCTCATCTCGAAGAAGAAGTCGCGAACGTAGAACGTTTTATGCAAGAATGATGGCGCACGGATAAGCGTACGCTCGTAGAGACCGAGGTGTAACGAGAAGTTCGTTGACGATGCAAGGAGTCTCGTAAAGCTCAATGTATAAAAGTTTAACGTGATTGCGAGCGCGAGAAGAGAAGTCGTCGAACGATTCCTCGAAGGGACAGACGCTTTTTTCGCGGAGGGCGAACCTTCGAACCGGAAGTCTAGGTTTCATGCATGCGAGTAGGCGAGTAGGCCAAGCAGCAGCGCGCGCCTCATTTTTTGTCGCGTATGCAACCGCGAGGCGGGCACGTCTGCCGCACATGCCGCTCCGGAATTGAAGATGGCGACGGTGACGGGAAAACGACGTGTATCTATGTGTATATATAATATTTATATATGTATCATATATATAAACGGTGTATATCTAAATACAGATGTACAGAGGGTGTATACGGATATCAACGTTGCGTAGTCATTAATCCTATATCGTGCGTCAGTTTTCGTTCCAGTAACGCTCGCTGGCGCTCGTATTGACTCTGGTAGATGAACTAAATTAACCCTTCCGTTCTTTGTCACGCAGCGATGCAAAACGTCAGCCTATGTGCCTTTGATATTACCGATTGTCTATTCCCCGCTGAGCCGATCGACGAGGCCGCCCGTCGCCCCCGCGCCGGCCATCGGATCGTCGTGGCTGATACGTCGGCTGACATTTTACAACGAATCAGCGAGTCCGGGCTGCAGGCGGAACGGGGCTGGGGCCGGGGGCTGCAAATTTCTACCCTCGCCGGCGCGAGGGCTCGAGATACGCGAAGCGGCAAGCGCTCGTGTCGCGAGGAATGCGAAACATCTGTGGCAGTCGACTGTTTGCGAGTCGACGACCCGGTAGGCATGTTCGATGCTGTCCAAAGAATCGATTTTTTAATCAGTCAGGCGAAAGGTTCAAGACGTAATAAACGCTCCAGATTCTCTACGAGTATCGAAATAACGAAATCCAATAAGAATGGATTTTTGGAGTAAAGAATCGAGTTCAATAATTTAACGCTAGAACTACCGAAACGGTCGAAATAATGGGTTGAAATTTTAGTGTGACGATGGCTCATTCTGAAGTCACCTTACTTTCTGAAATATTCCTTCACTTTTACATATCAATGATGTATATATTCGATAAAAGTCAGGCAAAATTCCTGGAAATAATATCTGTCGAACACAAGCCTTCATTACAGCAAAATGTCACACCAGTCATTTCGACCGATCGCTAGTTCTAGTCTTAACAAATCCTGCCGTCGCTCTTGAAAAGTCCGAATCGAGAAATCGACTTTCCGAAGCATCGAATCGCATTCGAACGTGCCTAATACCCAGGCCCCGATGAAAGAACGCGCGAGCCGTCGCGATCACTTCTGCCCCGTTTACCCGAAGCCGGAAAAACGTGGTGCGGCCGAGTCGCTACGATTATTATTGACTGCGTCAGTAGTTAACGGCGCCGCTCGTCTAGCGTCTAACGTCTAACAGGACAACGTATGAGGACTGATGAGTGAAAGCGCTCGAAGGCCCGCTAACGGCACACTACTGTCCCGCGTTCCTTTTCGAATTCCCGCAAAGAAGAAGCGTCGGGCTGACACGGCTACTCTCCCTAAATATTTTCTATTCATTTCATCAAGACGTAACGCACGAGAACTCGACCTCGACTCGTCCTCGCGAAACTTTTGCCCGACGTCCGACGGGCTGATTCGCGGGAATATAATAAATCTGAGAGTCGGATCTAATTAACTGGGGCGAGGGGGTGGGTGGGTCGGGGGGCGTAATCGAATTTCCGAACGACGAAACGTGGAAACGGCCGATTCGGACAGATGTCGACGCGCGGCCGTCCGGTCGGACGATTGACAAAGCGGGCACGTACGTCGTCGGCCGTGAATCGGAGTGAAGAAGTCGAGCGCGATGAGCGTTCACGCGGCTTCCGGTTACGCCGTCTCGATGGGTCTCTGAATATAATCATACGTTCCCTAGGCACTAATCGCGAGGCGGACCTGCGCGCGGTCGCGTCGAAATCCGCCGGCGAGCGGAGCGGATTCGGGGGAGTGATTTTCGGTTAAAACCGGGAAAAATAGCGCGCGGCGAGAGTTTGGTTTGCTCGCACAATATTTGCGCGAGCGACTATTTTACAAGTGGATTTCGCGCGCGCGTGATAGCGGCCGCGCAGGCCCGTTCCGACGTCGTAAAATCCTTACTTGACACACACGGCGGCCTATCTAATGATATGTGAATGACTTGCTTACGATTACTAATAATTCGCGAGAGGGTACCGAACGTTTCGAACGCTAACAAAAGCCGCCGACTTCGCTCCCCCCACGATCTCCGGCACATTTTTCTTACCGGCTTTCTCGTTTTCTCTTTTTCTTCTTAGCCGTCGCCAGAACGGTACGCGTTCGCGGCGTCGAGACGAGAACGAAAAATTATGCGCGCCGCCGATAAAGACATTTAAGCTGACGGTCCGAGGAGCGACGACGTCGTTATCGGAGATCTATTAGATTCCTCTCTCTTTTTATTCGCGAGCGCGCGCGCGGTGTTCGCGTTTCGGAATAACGCGAGAGATGAATTCGTCATTCGATTCGTTGTACTCGCAGCACTTTGTCGGCTCTCTCTCTCTCTCTCCTCGATATCACACGCGCGCACACACTGTCGAAACTTCAGCAGTCGTGAATTTGGCATTAATTGCGCGTCGCCCAACTCTTTCGCGTCCGTGCGCATTGACGATAAAAGCGGTCGAAAAAATAATGTTCGTTGAGCCCCGCCTCGATTTCAATAAGATTATCAAGACTAACGTTAGGCTGCCTAATTTTTTAGTTAGAGCCTTAAGGAGTTCCGACCGGCGCCGGGATTAAATTGTTCCTTGAGCTCGCGGTGTACCGCTATATACCCCGTATGCGATGTCTTCTTGAGAAACTTCTCCTCGAACGATGCCAATTTCATTATGCCGACAAACGCGTCGCAAAGCCGTTAACGGACTGGCACGTGGCACGGTGACAGACTCGATAAAATCATCGGCAGAACACCTTCTCCCACTCCGGCTCCAATCAACAAGTACCGGCCGGACTAATCCGAGATCCCAGCTTTATTTCGGGGTTCGATCGAAAAAAAAGGATAAAATAAATAAAAATAAAAAACGAAAGTTTCATGAAACATGGACGCGAAAGTGTCAACCCAATTCCGTTGGATCGCAATCGAGTTCGCCCGTCGCGAAATCATTCGCTCGTTGTATCGCCGAATTTCGTCGTCTCGAAAAGAACGACGTCGAAGACATCGACGAAACCGTCGCACCCGACGGCTGCCTCGTCGTCTGTCGCGACGTCTGTACATTTCGAGGAGGGTGGGGTGATGGGGGAGGGGAGGGGGGTAATTAATACTTTAATAATAGGAATATCGCAAAATATCGGTGCCTCTATCGTTGTGTCGGAGCACGCAAAATAGTTCGTTCCTGCCGACGCGATAAACTCACGTAGAAAATATGTTGTCTTTAACGAAAATCTCTCTCTCTCACTTTCTCTCTCTCTCTCTCTCTCTCTCTCTCTCTCTCCTTCTCCTACCTTCGCTCGACTATCTCAACTTCGAATTGACCTGACACGAAATGGGGCCAACATTCGGGAACGATGACAACGGACTGCCAAAGCTCTAGGCTACGATCAATTCTCGGGGTAGTTTACAGTAGGATTCTATCCTCTCGTATTAGCGCTTGACTAATTAATGCGTATAGGTGATATGTACCAAATGGAAGATTCGCGTTTCTTCTGGCGCTCCCACGATCTGCCGCGAGACGTCGTTCTCCCGCTCTCCTTCTTGCCCCGTGCAATCTTCTAATTACCCACGCCATACGTGTTCCGCCTCACCTTCATTCCCTTTTTCCAAACTGCCCCCTCGTTACGCCACTCCATTAACAGAGCGCGACGTCTCGCGACAAACGAACGCCCCTGACTCTTGTAAATTACACTCCTCAGAGATCAGATAACGATTCCTCTTAATTGCAACCTCAACTCCGCGCGCCGAGCACGCGCGTACGCGACACGCGTGCATTTCTATAATGTATATGATCGCCGGCGTCGACTCTAGTTGTCGCGCGGGCAGATTACGCTGGTGAGTTAGTGCTACGTCGGTTATGGCTAAGATCCTAGACTCCTCACTTCCCGCGCGCCACGCGGCGTTAATCGAATATAGTTTAATCTGTATAATGCGTATGTACATCGCTTAACAATAATATACCCTTTAAGCTGCCCGCTACGTGCTGCTCTTCGTCCCAGCGGCTCAGCCCGATAAATGACGCGCTCGCCGTCCCGTCCGCGGACCCGGCCGACCGCCATTGTCGGGCCGAACTTTCGTCTCCGCTTCGTTTCCTTTTCTTGCCCTCGCGCGCCCAAGGATCATTGTTCAGCGTCAAAAGTTACACGAGAGAGTGCTCCCCGTAATTGGTATCGTTAAAACTTTGTATTCCACTGATTCCGCCGACTCCTCCCGCAACCCTCCACTCCGTCCGCTGTCTTGTACCATCGTGCGGCCGTGCAGCGAGATAGGGCTGAACGGTTAGTTCGTAACGCGAAAATGTCCGAGCGAGAGGCAACTCTTCGGAAATGCTGTTTCTTGTTATCCCGCTACTTACGCTATCGTCTAGAACTCTTTCTCCCGGCGAACGGTGTACTCGAGTTTCGGGGGAAGGCTGTCGCCGGCATAAATGCGACGCACGTCAGGTTCAATATTTGAGGAGCAGCGTCGCGACGCGCTCCGTGGCCCGTTAATTGCTCGCTTCACCTGCTGCCGGCGCTCTGGAGTGCTCGGCGAGTCAAAGATTCGCGCGGGAAAAATAATTCCCTTCTTCTGCCGTTTGTTCAGTACGTCTTACTCGCGCCCCGAAGAACAGACGCTCGCACACCTCGGCGGGCCAATATTGAATTTCTGCCCCGACAAAGGGAAAGTTTTGCCTCTCCCTTAAGGGACTCGGAACAGACTGTTCCTCGATCTTTAAGCAGATCGCGGGAAAGAAGTAGCGGCACTCGCCCGGTCGGATCTTAAGCTGGAAAAGACGAGTGAGGATGAAGAAGAAGGAGAGGAGCGGGGTGGGACAGGATGGAAAGAGAAAGAATGGCCGTCGTCATGGCGACCGTATCTCCTCGCACAGCTGCTCGAGGCACCGTAAGATGGATCAATATTCATCAACGCATCGTCCACTGTTCTTTCTTTTTATCCGTTTCCGTTTCTTTTCTTTTTTTTCCGGAAAATCACTTTCGGCCGAGAAGAGCAGCGCGGTGAGATGGGAAAGGAAGGAGTCGATGGGGAGAAAGGTGGCCGGGGGATGTTGACGTGGTGGCGGACGATGGGGGCAGATCGTGGGATCGTGAAGTAAAAATTTCGATCCCTCCGATTTTGCCCTCTCCCTCGCCTTTCGCGGGATCGTCCGCGCGCTCCGACGTTCGAGCGAAAAAAGTGAATGTATCGATCCGAGCCGCGAAAATATCCGCTCCCCGTAATCCTGTGTCCCGAGAAAACTGCTTCGGCGAAGATTCCGCAGAGCACATCGGCACTTTCGAGGCGGTACTTCGCGCTCGGGCAAAAAATCCATCGACATTTTTATGGGAGGGCTCGTCGAAGTTGCGAAGCGTACGCCCGAGACGCGGGACTAATAAATGAAAGTTGCGTGGAAACGAGCAAGTGAACGAAGCGGACGCGTACCCCCAACTTTTTCCACCGCTATGTCTTATCAAACGCACCCATTTACTTCTCTCAATTCTCCCCGAATCTAACGTCTAACCTTTGAACGCCTACTATATCCTGCCTTCTGCGACTACCTGACTCTCTCCTCGCCGTCGGTACCAAGCGGATTGGCTGATTGTTGAAGCTTGGACCGCAAACGTATGTTCCTCGCATCGCGGAATCGGTCCACGATCCGTTCACGTCGAAGACACCATCTGTGCCGGCGCGTCGGCAAAAAATATGAGCTTTATTTCTCTTACGCTCGATCGGGCGGCTTGGCCGCTTAGTCGATCACGATGAACGTCCTCGACGACGATTTTTGACCGCAGCTCGATGTCCGTCGTGCACTCTCCCCCTCTCTCTCTCTCTCTCTCTCCGTCGTCCTCTGGATTCACGGCTGCGCCGAGCTCGGAAGGGCTGGATCGAGTGGTCGCGGCCGATTCTACAAGGCCGCGCCGAGCGACGAGAGTGCCGTGGCGAGAAGCAGAATGGCCACGACGGCCTGGTCCACGGTCCTCGGGTCAACGCCGGCCGACGAGACGCTCGACGCGATCGCGCTGTTGCACGCCTTCGGCGCCGGATCTGCGAACAGTAACAAAAATGCAAAGGCTCAATCAGCGAGCGCTGGATGCGACCATCGACGACACCCCGGCCGTCGTATTTTCGCGCCGCCGATTCGATTGTCCGCGAACAAATGTTTTGCTTTCCTGCTGGGCGGCGACGCCGGTTAAATAATTCAAGCCGATCGATTCTTCGCCGACCGTTTCCATGTCGACTATTTCATTATGCGAGTAGCCGGTCGCCGGCGTCGAATGTTTGCGCGGCGAATAATCTGGCCGGTTCTCGTTTTATCCCGCAGTATTACAAGCGGCATCGGCGCGCGGCCGGCCGTGGCGTGTTTGGGGAACGGGGCAAAGGCAAAATTGTACTACGCTGGCGAGGCTGGCGCTTTGAAAATCCGAGCCGCCTTCACTCCCTCTCTTTCTCTCTCTCTTTCTCTCGAATGCGATTTCACGTTTTTCCGCGAACTCGCGTACAGAACAGAGAGCGAGAGAGAGAGGACGAATTCAATGAGCCCGCTTCTGTGCGTCTCTGATTGCGAGCTAACGTCGCGAGACAAAGCGAATAATTTGTTGAGCGCGGAGGAGCGAAAAGGCAGATGGTGTACGTACCGGGTACCCCTTTCAGTCGCGGCAGAAACTCGTTCCAGAAGGCGCAGGACGTGGTGCGGGGTCCTTTGCCGAGGCTGTCCTTGCCAGCCTCGAAGATGTAGTACTTCGGGGACTCCCTCGTATATGGCGGCCAAATGGAGTCGACCGGCGCCGGTTTGCTGGGAACAAGGGATTAGCGCGATGTTCACTACGTCGACGAAGCGTGAATGCTTCGGAGTGCGCGCACTCGAGGAGGCGTGCAAAAAATTTTCCGCGCACGTGCGCTAGCTGCGAAGGTGGCTGCATCGACGTCGACCGCGCGCGTTTTTTAACACGTTGTCTGCCGAAAATGTGCCGAAAAATTGCGTTTTTAAATTAATATTAATTGTGTCATGTAAAGCGTTAAGAATCTATTTTTCAGAGTCCCATGGGACAAGTTTTTTCGTCACCCGAATATGGGTGACGTGGCAGTCAACGTGTTAATGCTGTCCTCGAAACGGCGCGTGCATTCGTAAACGGGAATGGCGGAAGAGAAATATGCCGTCAGCTGAGCGTACAATACTTTTATCGCTGCTTCATCCGCGAGCTGGCAAGTTTTTCGTCCGGCCAATTACATGACTTACCGGAGCGCGCGCTGTTTATTAACCTCATTATTACGAACGTCACAAATGCCTCACTGGGTCCGAGGACCGTTTAATCCGAACTTTTTCCACCGGTCGCGAGAGAGAGAGAGAGAAAGAAAGGGAAAAGGAGAGAAAGCAATGGGAGTTCCGCTTTTTGCTAGCAACATAATGCTGCCGGCTTTAAAGTTAAAATGAACGAACTTCGAGTTCGCGGTCTTTTCAAGCGCGCAAACTGTGAATCCTAAAAGCGATCGTTTCAGCGGTCTTTCTCTCTCTCTCTCTCTCTCTCTCTCTTTTTTTCTCTGACACAGACACACCTTAGTCAACTTTAACCCGTTAATCCTCCGACGAATTTTTTCGGTCGCCGAAATTTGCCAGGAAGATCAAGGTGACTTACCCGAAGTAGGCGAACTGCGAGAAGCTTAATATCATTTTTAGGGCGAGGCTCTGCTCCCGCTCACTGTAGTTGAGGGACAGGTTTAGGGGATGACCGAAGACGTATTGAATTTCGTCGCCGTGCATCACGCCCATCCATTCGCCCCACAAATTCGTGCTCGTTTTCTGAAACACATTCAAACGTACCTCCTGAAAATCCTGCCGCTCCCCGACGAAAGCGCGTGCGTTTTGTCTTGGAATTTAATATCTGTCATCTCGCGATGCAAGGAGGGTCGTAAGAGGCTTACGGAGATAAAACAAGAAGGTAAAAGAGGATGAAAAAAGAGTGGGGGGGGCGTTCCGTGCGAAAGCCCCTATACCAATTCCCACAAATCACGCGGGCCGATTTTTTAACCCACGCTAAGCTTAATTCTCGCTCGGTGCGATAAAGAATGGCGGCACGTGAGGGCAATTTTCGGACCGCCTCCGTGCACACACACACACACAGGCGTACAGAGTACACAAGCGTGCACGAGGGGTGCACGAGTTGCGAGGGTCTCCCTCGAACGCGGCTCGTGGGAACGCGGAAGCGCACGACCAAGGCCGGACAAATTCTACAATGTCATTCAACATTGACGACGGCGTCGTGCGTAAGAATCAATCAAGGAAGTCTCGCGAGCGCCGTGGGTCGTAATTATAACTCGATCGCTCTCCATAACCTAGCTCTGATCCACCAAAAGCTAGACTCGGCGAGTCACGTAGTCTAGACCACCCCGAGTTCATACGATATAAAGTCCACATATTAAACTGCCTATAGGGGTTCGCAGACGAGAGGACAGATCCTATCCATCCCCCGTACACGTGTAGCTTTCCTTGGGGCTCGCTTTCGCGTCGCAAGAAATGTGTGTCTCGCCCTGTCTTGCGGACATACGTACGACAGCACGTGGCGTTACGAGAGCATGTTGACACTTCGCCCCGACAATATCGATCCCGCCAGGCTCTCGCGCTGGCTAAAGGGACGGCCGGAAGGGCAGAGAGAGACAGAGGAGAGGAAGGGGTATGAGAAAAAGTGCGCGGCAAAAATTCGTGCCCCGGTAACCGTGAAAACGCGGCGGACGGCTAGGCGCGCGTGGTTGCGCCCTGCTAAATCGCGTCTATGATTAATTAGTGCCCGCCGTCGACGCGGCGAGGAGCGATGCCAGGCGCTCTAACGAAATTACACGCGCTCCGCGCCGCGTTCCGTTTGCTGCGCCATCGATCGTAATGTCGTTACGCGCGTTCTTACGGCCACCTGTCAACGGGCCCCGTCTCCCGGCCTTTGTGAGTTTAAGGATCGTTAAAATTAACGATGTTTGCGGAACACCGCGGGCGAATACAATAATTGTACTGCGGGCAAGGCGCTGGTCTCGGTTTTCTGAGCTCGCCCGGTGGCGCTGTTAACGGATCCGCTTCGCGCCCTGCCGCTGTTCTTGGGAAAAAGAAGAAGAGGGACGTTAGAGCAGGCCTGGCCAACACGCGGCCCGCCACGTCAAATTGTGCGGCCCGCCAGCGATTTTATATTTCTATTGAAACTTTCGTTTCTCGTTGTCTAGTCGCCGAGATATAGTCGGCCACGTGCACTGGCGGCATCGTATGCTGTCGGCCCGTTTGTAGTCGGTATTGTTTCATGTTGTGCCGGTTTCATTTTCTATTTGTATTCCATTTTTTAAACGCATGTTTACCTAAAGCAGTGTTTCTTAACCTGGGGTGCGAGAGAGATTTCTAATGTTACAATAATTGTCATCTCCTAAATAAAAACATCTGAACATATTTTTCAAGGGGGTCCGAGACCGTATTTTCAGATTCAAGGGGGTCCCGATCACCAAAAAGGTTAAGAAACACTGACCTAAAGTGTGGCCCACTGTAACATTACGCGTCATCAAAGTGGCCCGTCAAACAATTTGGGTTGGCCAGGCCTGCGTTAGAGGCTTGCGGACGAAAGTTCTGCTTCGCGGTCTCGGCTTCAGGCGAGGCCCGTGAAATTTGCACGACACCGTCGGCAAAGTCAAGGCTGCGCCCGGGGAGGAGAAAAATGGAGAGAGGACAAACGTATCTGCGTCTGCAGCGCGAAGGGCGCACTCTTCCGTCCCGGCGACGACGGGCCGAGGAAGTTAACACTTGCGCATTCAAAACTTAGCTGCGCCCTAACGCGTTCGTCAGCGTCGAGAGAGAAGTGAACGCCGCGGGAGAGTTGCAAGTGCTCGTCGAGGAGGACAGAAACGGGATCAAGGAGAGGACGAAGTGTCCGCTGAAATGTGTGCGAGGGTAGCGGGTCTACGTGTGTCCTTTGTTGCACGCGGGGGGTGCGAGGGGAGGACAATGGTGGTGTCGGGCCTCGTTCCTTTTAATTACGCGCATTTTTCTTCGACCGCGCCAAATCGATCGCGGCCGGGCCAGAGAGCTTTTTTGATGGCTGGCGAAGAACGCATGAGGGTGAGAGGGTCGAATTTTTGCAAGGCGCCGAATAGTGGATCGCATACGTCATACGTCATACGTGGTACGCTTGGCAGAGATCGCGCGGCCTTTAAAGTCCGATATGATCGTCGCGCGCGGCGATAAAGCAAACTATCAAAGTCCGCTCGGCTCTGCTCTCTGCGGCACGATTAGCTCTCAAGACGCCATTTTTGCCGCGAGTGGCCTCCGGAGACCGGAGGATATCGCGACTTAATGTGGCCCGGAGATTACGTAATTCGCGCGAGGCTTGCGACATTTGCCCGCGGGACACGTACTAATGTTAGGAAATAGAACGCGCGGGCTCCAAGTTTTGTCCCACTTTCTTCGCGCCTTTCCGGTTTTAACCCATTTCCGCGGCCACACGTGACTGCTTCTCCTCGCGAGAGAGACCCAGCGCTAAATGTGCCGCATACGAAGTATTATGTAAGAAAATGTTTCCACGCGACGCCCAGAGACGTGGAAATGTCTTCTCGACGGAGCGCAGTCGTGTGCGGTTCATACGTCGCGGAAAAAGACTTCTGAGAGTCCGCTTTAAAGGAAATGATTCATTGAACGTGTCTTGCGACACTCGTGTGCACCAGCGATTCGCGCGTAATTAAGTGACTGAAAAGTCGCCATAGAAGTTACTTCGCTCTCGGTCCGTTCTCGCGCGATTCATTAATTTTCGCAAAAAGGCCAAACGGCAAAAAGTCCGCTTACCGCGAGGCAGTCATTTCAAAATAGCGCATTAAATGACGATCTCGTGACGCTCGAGCGGCCGCCGGATGGAAATCAAAGTTCTTAATGGCGTCATAACTTTTTAGCGAGCAGCGAGTATTGAAAACGACGCACATACCTCCTCCGACGACGAATGGAAATGGAGTCGGCGACCTGATTCCGCCCGATTCGCTCTCGGCTTAGCGCATTTAAAAAGAGAAAAGGAAAGAAAAGCCGGGGAAGAGTGGGGCATTTGAGCGTGAAGATTTTGATGCTCTTGCCGGCGGGTGTGCTTTCAACGGCATCTCTCTCTCTCTCTCTCTCTCTCTCACTCTCTCTCTTTCTCGAATAAAGGGCCCCGCTCGTCTCGACGTGCACTGAGAACTTTGTCACCGTATTTCTATGAAATTCTACAACACACGTTATTGTATTTATGCTTCTCCGGGTTCGTATAAAAATGAGTCCACCACTTTGCACGAGGATTTATCCGAAATTCCCACAATTCTCTCTATCCAGAACACTTCGCCTCGGCGTCGTCGGTGTCTCGTCTGTCTCTCTTCCTCTCTCTCTCTCTCTCTCTCCCTCTTTCTCTCTCTCTCTCTCTCTCTCTCTCTCTCTCTCTCTCTCTCTGTGTACGTGCGCTACCATGTGAAAGGTCTAACAAGATGGAGCACCTCCGAGTTTCGCGACGAATACTTCATGAGATCTCGCCCGCAAAACTGGATTAGACACTGCCAGAACCTACTTCTTTCTCGCGCTTCTTTCGTGCCCCACATGTATAACGCGTCCTGAACTCCTCCTTAACGGCACTTATTAAATATTGAGTTATATCGATGCAAAGCCGAGTGACATTTCTATGTGACATATAGTCGCACACACAGACAACACACACACATAGTTAGCTTCCGTTCATTTCTCTAATGCCGTAACCATTATGCCCATTCGGCGAGTGTCGGCCGCAAGCCAATCTTCTCACTTCCACATTTTACTTATGCAGGCAAGCGTAGCCGATCGCGAATCGCTGTTGGAGAAATGAAAGTGCAAACATCGGCCTGAAAGTCAGAAAGTGGATCGTCATAGGGACAGGACATGGGACGCTCTGACATTTTCCAAGGGAGCCTCTATTCACGTCTCGCAGTCCAGATCTGGCTGATAATTATTAGCACTGTAAATAGCTCGTTTGTCCGCCCGTGACGACGGAGGCGTTAAGGGCAGAGGTGAACTATTTTTTAACCACCCCGACGCGCTGACACGGATCTCTCGCGTTCTTTTTTTCTCTTTCCTTCTCTTTTTTCGACAGAGGGCTCCACGGAATATCGAGGCGCGACGTCAGGGTCAGTTTCGCGCGATAAGGTCAGCTTCAATTAAAAACGAATCGAGTCTCGTTCGACCGGTTCGTTTCGGGACTGTGTTCCTCGAGACCGGACCCTCTGACGTCTCTCGCGGAACGGAGAACGCGTGCGGAAAGCCGTGGGGACGGTAATGTTCCGATGAACGGAGGCGGAGTTGATACGAAAAGTGTTTTACATAGCGATTACGCCTTTAAAACGGTCCGGCACGCAAACTGCCGCCGCACGGCCGGTACGAGTTGAAGCAGAAAAAGAAAAGGAGAAAGAGAGGCTACCATAACGGCGCCGTGATTTACGAGGGCGGTTTAATTAAAAGGAAGAACGTATAACCGCCGGAATTTGACGGACACGGGAAAAAATTTTGAATTCGTTTAATTAAATGAAAGAGAGTAACGGGCTCTGCGCCCGCAGCGGATGTAACGGTTGATCAATGCGGGCCGCGGGACTCCGCGAGGCTGGAGGGGGCGGGGCGGAAAATACGCAAGCGTGGGAAACGTATAATCCGCGGGCCGGTTCTTAATAAATTGCCCGCTTCCGTATAGAAATTCAAGCGCGATCCCGGCTCACTCGGGCCATCCGGCTAAAAGTGATTTAAGCGCGCCAATTCATTCGCCGCCTTTGACATTTCAATGCGAGAGCCGTCGTGGTCCGCTAGGACAAAAGGGGGCCAGCGGGCGCGCGGCGCTCAGGAGTGGAAAGTAGTGCGAAAATGATATGCCACGTTCGAGCGACAATGGGCCACCGGCGTCGCGGCCATATTTCTTGCGCCGGCCGCGGACCAATTTAACACCGGCCGATCGTCGAGCCGTGTCTCTGAAATACGCGGCACGTCGTTCATGATGCATGCCTCGAGATTTCCGAAGGCACCCGGCCGCCAGTCGAATAAACATGCACGCGTCTCATAGTGCTCGTTCCGATCCGGAGCGGCGCCGTTAAAATTTCGCCAGCGCGCCATTTGTCTCTCGTCACGCCTCTCAAAAACAACGACTGCCCGCCTCGTTCCTTCAACATTTAACACACCGGCCCGAGCTTTTTATCTCGACCGCGTCTGACGGGCAGCCCGCGAAAACGTTTTTCAATCTCCCGACCCGCCCGGACCCGTGGAACCGGTAGCAAACTGCAATTTACACCCCTGCGAAGGGTGTGTAAATCATGGATAACAGAGATTACGCGTAATTAAAGCGCGCGCGCGCGTCCTGGCAGCTTGCCTCGGCGAGAGCTGTAACGTACGAGTGACGCGTTATTACAGGGAGCGTGCGTGTACGAACTTTAATACACGCGGGACAGACGCGAGGACCTTTCCCCCGCGCCACCAATTTCGAGCACGCTCTCCACGTTAATTTCCACCCGCCCTCCCCGATTCCTCGCGTCCCATACGTCGCGCACGACTCTCGACTCTCAATAATAAGCTCGTCGAAATTTTTCAATACGCTCTCTCGCCGACGACTTTTTCTCTTGCCTTCCGAAAAACTCTCCTTACAGACTGTACCCAGGCGGCCGAAGCCGCGACGAGGTTCTTTCGCCGAGCAATCTTCAAGATGCACCCCGCGCCCCGACGAACTTGCCTCCTTCGCCGTGCGACAGACAACGTCCCGGAAGTCCTCCGATTTTCTCGGCTGACAGCACTCCGCAATATCCAGCCAGAGCAGAGTCGCCAGAGTCGCTCGTCGGTCGGCCTGGCGCGGCCGATATTAACTCTCGGCACAATAGTCGGCCCCAAGACTCATAATCAGCGTGCTGGCGCGCTCGTATCAGATGCTAATTCCTTCGGCCCGCAGAACAATCGCGAGCATCTCTCGAGGCCTGTAGACGTCGTCGGCCTGCGGCCAGGGCCGGTCACTCGAATTAGCCAGCCTTGGACGAGCGGCGGTGAGATAGGGGTGGGGTGGGCTCTAATTAACGGCTTTCCACGGGAAAAGCACGCTTTAATCGTCCACGTGCCGGCTTATCCGGCCCGGCGATCGCGTTCGTGCGTGCGCGCGATCGAGCGAGCTGAAATAAAGAATCGCGGAACGTGCGCGACGTTCATTAACGCTTTCGGGGTCTGAATCTTTTAAGGCTCGCGCGGACGCGCCGCGATCGTATCGCGGCCTCTGTTACCGGATTCATATTCCGTTCATTTTTTAGGTACCATAACGTGCCGCGTCGCCGTAAAGCAGTCGCGGGCCCGAGGCAAGAAAGTATGATTTCGTACTTTACATTTAACGACGGCTATTAAGAGTCTCGCGTACGACTTTAGGGACGCTTATTGTTAGCCGCGCAGTGGCATTCGCGCACCTCAGACTCTGCTCTTTAAATCGGAATCGCACGAATGCCTAATGTGACCCGATAAAAATCCTCGTCTGCCCGCCGGTTTACTTTCGACGCGGTGAGTTCTATATAAAACGGCGCGAGGCTGATCAGCTTGCAAAATAGCCGCAGCAGGAGCTATTCTTATCGCTCCTTGTCTATGCGCCTTATTATACGTACGCGTACAGGCGTCGCGTTAGACAAATGTCAGAGGAGTGTATATCCGTCAGACGGACATAGAGGCGAGGTGCGAGGTGGCACACATCGATCGGGCCAGACTTCACGTGACCGGCCCTTAACGAGCGGAGAACAGAGTTGCGAGGACTCGACCGAGTCGCCGAGGTAGTCCTTACCTGCGTGAAGAAGTAGTAGTACACCTTCATGCCGCGATCGGCGAACAGCTGGGCGAAGTGGACCGACGGGCAGATGAAGAAGTAGTCTCCCACCACGTCGGCCACCATATTCTGATACAGATAGCCGTCGTTCACTTGCTCCCAATCAGTATACTGAAACAGATCAAACGACGTCTCGGGTTAGCTTCAAAGGTACTTGCCCAGTTGACCGGTGCACATTTGAAAAAATAGGGCCGGACCGCATATCGCATATCGACACCGGCGACTATATGCGATCAAAATGATCACTCATGCCCGGGCCAGTTAACTTGACCAGTCCGCCACTGGACAACCCTACCGCTTCCTCGCGGATTCATTCGTTCAACAATCGACAAAGGTCGCCTCATCGGACGTTGCACTTTTCCATTACACATCGCCGCTCGAGCCGGCGCTAATTACGCGAGCCGGCCGGATGCGCCTCATTCTTGAACGGCTCGTTTGCATGCGAGCGTCAGGGGAGCCTCTCCGTCGCCTGCCCGCCCTCCGCCGCGGCCAAGTCGCACTCCAATTTCATTTCGTCGGCCGCGAGCTCGCCCGCGCGAATAATACCGCGAGGAGTACGAAATTATGTTTCCAGGCTGTTCCGCGAAAGTTCGATGCGCGCAACGGGTAGGTGCCGGGCGTCGCACGGGCATTGTGACGTCGGAGGGAGGAAGGTTGGCTGTTTAATTACGTCCGGAAAGTTCGTCCATTGACGCTTCTTGCGTCGGCGAGAAGGAAACGGGCCCGCGGCCTCAAGACTGAAACGGTGCTAAATAACGAGCTCGCTGAAACGAGCGCTGACGGAACGTTCCTACGGAACGCTGCTGCGGCAAGAATTTTTTTGTTTTTTTTTCTTTCCTCGACAGATACGTATATATTTGTGCCGAGGGGAGGGGTAGTGACGGCGGGAGGATTCTCGAGACTCCATTCTTCTTACTTTTCCTCCGGACAAGCATGGCGTCTCGCAACTCCCTTTCTCGCTCACTGTGCGACGCTATGAGAATATATCGCGGGTGTTTAGTACAAAAGGCCGAGAGGCGGGAGGAAAAAATAGTGTGATAAAGAAGCGGTAGGTGAGTGCGGCCGGCGGGCGTTTCTCGTTTCTCTAAAGTACTTTTCGGAAAAACAAAAGGTTGGACCGGTCGAAGGTGGGGGAGGCGGCAGGGGGGCGAAGAATGGAGTTGGAAAACAAAATGTCGCGAGAAGCCGCGACAATGAAGAGCGGACGAACTTCCGTTTAATAATTCCCGGAGCATTGTGAGCGCGACCCTTTTCATAATTACGTTCCTCAATGGGAGTCTCGATATTTCTCGCCCGGAAATGTTGACACTCGTCACGCCGCGCGCGCGCGCGCGCGGCCCATTATTCCGCGTCACGATTTTAACATTTACATTAACTCCGCGCTTTCAACGTCGTGCCTGCAGTCTGTTAACGGTGTGAAGGTTATTCGGTTTCTTGGTTAGGAAGTCGAGCGACAGAAGCGAATAAACGTATTTCTCTGTTTGCGTATGGCCATCGACTTGACAGTCAGCGTGGTTAAACGGATAAACAATGCCGCTGTCGTTGTGCAGTCATTAGAGCCAGAGCCCGCGACAGATAATCCGCGCGCATTCGGAATTAATCTTATCGAGCGGGCTGGTTAGACGAGAAAATATCGCGCGCATCCGGGATAGGCAGGTTTCGCGGGACGCAGATATTAATGGCCGCCGGTTATCGAGTCACTAAATCAAGCGCCACGGCTTACACGCGGCACAGTCTCGATAAGTGAAGGCCCTTAAATCGACCGCGTGAGACCCGTAAAACCCGCGCCTCCGCCTTCCACTCTCTTTCGTCCCGCTTATTCCCGTTCGTCGTCCGCCACAAAGCCAGCCGCAAGCTGAAGTCCGCCGAAGTTACGTTTAACACTGGAACTAATGACTACTCAGCAGTCACAATGACTGGTATGACATTTTGCTATAATGAAGACCGACGTTCAAGACATCTTATTTCTGATCATTTTCCCTGGCTTTCATTGAAATCTGTACATCATTGATACCTGAGAGTAAAACAAAATTTCGAAATGTGAAACAAGTCATTTTGACCCCTTGGTATATAGTTCTGCTGTTAACGCGAGTCCGCGGTCCGAACTTTCGTCACGTAGCGATTGTCAATTTCACACCTTTTCCCGCGAACGCGCCGCCCGCGCGTTCGCAATTAGATCTTCGAAAGGAAGCTGAGACTTGGCTGATCGAGCGAACTTCTGAGTCCATTTCCGCCGCAAGCCAGGGCGAGCGATAAGAGCGAGGCCCACGGGGATGCGCGGCGCCTGCAGGACGCGTGTTTGAAACTTCCGAGAAGCGGGGAGCCGTGATAGCTTCCGGAATCCGAGAATTTGATTCGCGCCAAACCTGGCCTGTGCCTCGTGTCCGGAATTATAGTTTCATTTACGCGAAGTTGCGCTGACCGAACTGAATGCGAACAATTTATTCCGTCTTATCAATCTCACTTCGGCGGAGGTCTGGCGAGCTGTGAAATTATTCCGCTTTATCGGTGGCACTCGAAAAGCAAATCTGCGGACAGGATTGGCCGGCCCGAAGCTTCGGCTTAAGAAACCATAAAAATCTAAGCGTCGCTGGCCATTGAACCGCGCGATAGAAAGGAGACGTATTGGTTTTGCGACGAGGCCTCGACGGCGACGAATCGTTCAGTCTAATCCTAATGCGCGACCAAGTGGCATTTACCTTTATTGCACTTCCAGACACTCTTATTGCACTTACAAACTCTCCCTCTCTCTCTCTCTCTTGCTCCATCTTTTCTGTCACCCCGCATCGCGCATTCATTCTCATTGTTAGCATCGCAGTAGGATGGCAAATATGACGTTACGTATAATGCACATTCGTTCCAATGAAACGTATTAACGCGACAATTTTCCACGGAAATCGCAGGCGCGCCGGGGCTCGCAGCGGAAAAAGCCCGACTCTATATTCTGTCTGATGAAAAACTAAAGAGAACGAGTCGCTGAGGGATGTCTGCATAATTAAAAAGAGGGGTAATGGAGCCTTCTCGGAGTCCGGCGGCGAGAGAGGGATTTGCTCTTGCGGCGGGTGTAAGTGAGAGAAAGGCACAGAGATTGGCCCCTTTTTCCTGCCCGATCGAGATTGCTAAATTTTCGCGTCGTGCCGGGGAGTCGCCGAAAGCGGATTCCGTTTCGCCGAAATATCGCGATCAGTTTCGAAAGCGCTCGTCATTACACATGCCCACTTTTAAATGCCCGGATTATCGATATCGACGCGCAGATATATCTATTCCCGTGGCTTCTATTATCGTGCGCGAGCCGTACGACATTCCTATCGGGCTTATTTGACGTCCCCCCCTATTTTCAATCGCAATCGGCACAAAGAGATTCGAGAAACGAATTTCCACTAGCGGCGTACCGCACGCGGAAAAAGAGTCCGTCGGAGAGCGCAAACGCGAGACAGATAGAGCGAGCGGGAGAGAGGGACGGACCGATGGCGGAGGAGGTTTATGCATGATAAAAGGCAACTGAAATTGATTTCCGAGCAGGTGGCCGCATTTGCATAGACGCCTTCTAACGGCCGAGGACCGCGAGTGCACGGAGCGCACCTTATTTCACGAGCTATTTACCGCACTCGAAATGTCGACCCGCGGACAAACTCATTTCACCAATTACCGCCGACGTTAACGTCATCTTCGGCGCGACGTGAAGTCGTAAAGCGCGAAATATCCGGCACGTTAACAGCAGCCTACCGTCCGCTCCGAGCAGCCTCGAGCTCGGGGAAAGAAAAAAAAAAACAACGCACGCGATTCCGTTAGCAATGATCGCGGCCGACCCGGACGCGCGCGAAAACAAACGTCTCTCAGCTTTGCCGCGGTTGCGGAAAAATATCTTCGAGAGATATGTTTCGAGAGGCAGAGGCGTGCAGCGCGCTGCGGATGCAGATGCGGACGCAAATCGCATCCCGCGCTCGGTTATAAATATGTATGCACGCTCATTTGCGGCCTCAGGCGGTCCTCCCGGTAAACACTGAATTTTCGACCCCCGCAGCGAAGCCCGATCGTTATGGCGAGCGCCTCCGTTTGCCGCGGAAGACATTACAATTTCGTGCCCGAAGGGAGGCGGCGCGCGGAACGAACGACGCGGTTTTATATTTCGAACCCGCTCCACGATTCCTCTGACCCGCTTCGAAAGGACTCCGCTCGTAGACGCTAATTCCTGCATTACCCTTAACTCGTTCGGCACTTCCGCGAAAGAATAGTTACGGAGTTCGCTGAGAGGAGAGCGAGAAAGAGAAAGAGAGAGAGAGAGAGAGTGGCGTCGGTTTAGGTGGACAAGCTAAAACCCGCAGTTAGCCAGCGAAGTGAATGCACTCCGGGCCCGCTTCGACAGGACTCCTGGGTCAGGTTTTAACTTTTGTCACGGCCGCGGCAGCGGGCGAGCTTGTTTAACTTAGCGGCGAGCGCGAATTAACGTCCAACTGGAAGCGGCAGAGTTCGGATCGGACGGACTCTCGGCAAGAGTTTCTCGTCGTCGTCGTCGTCGTCGTAACGAACCGCGCGGACGCCTCGCTCCATCGGAACCGACCGCATCAGAGCGTGAAACGTGACAGGCGAAACGTCTACTCACTTGGAATGCGATCGCCTCCCGCTCAATCTGCGACATGTTTTTGAATATCGTGTTGATGATATTCAAGAATTTCTCCCGCTCCAGGAAGGTCGCGTGGTCCTTCTCGAAGAAGTCGATGAAGTCGTAGAGAATGAAGTAGGTACCTGGAAGAGAGAGAAAAGTTCGAGTTGATGGATACTGTCGTCGTAACCGTGTCACGTGCGCGGGCTGGCGCGTGCACGTGTGTGCATGTGAATGGAACATGGCGGGCATGGCGAGGAGTCCGATCGGGGAGAGGACGGGAAAGAAAGGAAAAAGGGAAAAAGCGGTAATATATCAAAGGACGAGGCACAACGGACGTAACGAAAATGTTTACCGCGCTGATATCGCGCGGAAATATCGGCGCAACGGAGAGAGAGAGGGTCCTTTATGCGACGGGGCACAGAAGGGGGAAAATACATTTTTGAGGGCACTTCCTTTGAGCCGTCTCCCGCGCACCACCTCAAAGACAGATTTCCCTTAGGCGCCACTTTCGCATGTCGGCACAGATGGAGTTCCCGTGTTATGCGGGCGTACGTGTATAAATGTCCATGTAAATACGGCGTGGAGGGGGTTGAGAAACGGGCGCCAGCGGGGAGGGTGGGGACGGATAAAAGTACGACATCGTTTTATACGAATTTTAAGCGGAAGCGTTTAGAGGCGGAGAATTTAATTTGACGTCGTGGATAAAAAGTTTGATGCCGAGAGTTAGCGGGGGGACGGGTGCGCGGATGGCATCTGTGCTCTCTACGTATGTACGTCGGACATGTGGAAAAACGCTTCGGGTGGGAGTCGCTCGACGGAACGGTTCGTGGGTCGTTCGAATAAACGCGCAGCTCGCGGCGACACGGGCCGCGGTCGAAAGGACTCGCGACGTTCTTGGCTCGAGAGGGTGCGCGTCGCGAAACGTTCAGCGGCAATGTAATTACATCCGCAATTCAATTCGTTGACGGAAATGACATTATTATCTTATTTGCCAGGCAGTGCGTCTATGTTATCTCGAGACACTGGCGCGGCGCACGAAGTCAGGACGGGCCGTGTCATGCTGCGGTTAATTTTGCGGGACAATTATCGGCGGATGATTGTTTCCCGATTATCTCTTGTAACTGTTAATTCCGCGCTCGTAGTGTACGGGTCCGGGCCGGACAGGCAAGGCGGCGGAATTACGCGTGATGAAGAGTGACGTGAGTAAGTTTCCGATTAACTTTTCGCTCCCGGCTCTAGCGATCGTTTTGTTAACGCGGGCGCGGGCTGAGCTTGATGAGTCCGTTAATGTAAGTTCATTAAAAGTTCAGGGCCGTCATTCGAAGCGTTCGCCTGGTCGCGAGCGAGTGCGAAATAACCGGCGCGGAGAGTGGACTGAGCGGGCGGACACACTTTTTTGCCTCCCTTCAAAATTGACGAAGCATTTCGAAGAGGATTTTAACGAATTAACCCGTTTCGAGGACGGCGCGCGAAGGATTTCGCACGGCCGGCGCACTGACGGTTCCGTAAAGATTGCAAATTATATCCGATAAACGGGCGCTAATTAATCGGCCGCGCCGCGCCGGTAGCATTGTTCCAGACACAAATAATCCGCCGCGGCGTGTAATTATCCAAGACGAGTAATTAACGGGTAAGCAATTCCGTTCGAAACAGGGCTCCATTAATGATTCCACTCTATTATGGAATACGCGTTGACTGTACTTGTACCTCGATAGGACTCCCTCAGCCGCGCGCGCATTGTATTCCCATGGTACTTTGTTAATGTAGAGTCGACGTACTACGAATTGTATAACGCCACTCCGAAGATTCATGAAATTCAAATTTGCACCCCCTCCCGCCCCCGCCGCCGGCCGTTGACCGAGTCGCGCGGAAGTATTTTTCCGAGGGCTGAATAATTTCGCGTCATATCGCGATCCACGTGAATCCTCCCGAAAAATGCAGCGCGCTCGCTGAGAGAACAAAAGCCGCCCACCCCCAATTCCTAGGGACCACCCCGCTAACGCTCTTATTCCCTCAATTACGATTCTTCCCTAATCTTCCGCAAATTCCGCGCCTCATCCCGCCTTAATTCGCCTCACAATCCTATTCGGCCGGCAGCAAAATCGGAGGTGCGCTCAAGCTCTCGTAAATTGAATCTTCCAGCGCCCGGCCCGAATCCCTATTCGATTCAGATCCGCGAAATTACGTTTTCCCGAACAGGACACCGCCGCGAACGTTCGTAATTTGCGCGTAAGTTCGCGCAATTGACCGACCTCCCACGCCACTGCGGACTCTCCGCGCGCCATTTATAATCGCTGAAAAGCGGCGAACTTATTTGCCCGCTTTGCCGCGTCCATATTTTAAGCAGCTAACGAAACCTCACTCGTGGCTCGTTCACCACTTCCCCCCTCCACCCCCTCCTCCACCAACCTTCCCTTCCGCGGCAGGTTAATTCTTAATTTCCAATTTGCATGCTTTGGCCTGGGCCCCGCTCATTGTCTTTGCCCGGCAGATAGGCACGGCCGGTCGAAAAAGAAGAACAAAAAAGAAAAGAAAAAGAACATTGCGCCCGACGCTGAAAGGCCACAGGTTGCATTATGATTTCTCGCCCTCCACAGAATTGCACCCTGGATGAAGAGGAGAAAATTGAACGTCGAGCGTAACGCGAAAGAAGATAGAGTCCTGATTGCGAGCGGCACGAAGTCGGGGCGAAAATGAAGAACAAACGGAGACATGCGGGTGGGTTGAGAAATGCGCGGCATCATTAAAGCGCTTCATAGCGTGCTCGCAAATTTCGGGGAGGGGTGGAGGAGGGGGAGGGGGGGGGGGAAGAATACTTGGGGCGCGCGGCTCGAAATTTCGGTGCCCGATCCGTGCGGATCAGGCGGCGGAATTAGTCGATCGAACGTACGGGCAGGAACTAACAGTTACGAATCCATTGCGCCCGGCCCGGATCGACCGCAAACAGCGACGTGCCATTAACAAACTCCGGCCACGGTCTCGGCGGGAATGTTTCGGGGCGATAGTTAACTCGGACGCCCGCCGCTCGCTCGCGGGGGCCAGCGTGGAATTACTTGAGTCCCGAGCTAATACCCCGCCACCTTTCCGAACTCTCGCCCCTGACAATAAGTCGCTAAGCCGGCCCCCTTTTTATATTCACCGCGACTTAACGTCGGCCCCGCAAAACTGGCGAGCCCGCGACACGACACACGTTCGCTTGCCACACTCTTTCCTTCCCCGCATTTCAGCTCGACTCTCATTGAAAATCTGTTTGTCCATCGGGCAAGCATATTTATCGCGAAGGGCGAGGAACGCCGTGCTCGCTGAAACGATTTATGAATTCCCACCCACCCCCCTCCGTCCCGGTTATATTTACTGACGCCCGATTGTGTTTGGCGCGAGAGCGCCGGGCGTAAAATGTTACACGATGCATTATGTTTATCCGACGATCGGTCATGACGTTCCGATTATGCGCCCGCGATTTATCGTCACGCTCCGGGCTGCACCGAGAACGTGCCGCACTCGCGTTTTCGCGGCCGGCGCGGATGTTTGAGCGTTAAGATTGGACGTCGAGCGAGGGCTGGGAAATTGTCCCGGTCAGGTTCCGGGGGCGGAAAATTAATTAACCGGCGCGGCGCAGGTGGCCGGGCGAGCTTTATTGTTCCTGGGCGTATCTTAAAGTTGGTAAGCCTGCTGCACCGGAGCGGTACTTTACAATGGGGCCCTGATATTTTGGCCGGGAATATAATAGCGACTGCGGCCGTTACGTGCGATTCGGTACGAGGCTCGTTTCTCGATGGAACAAAGACCAATTCGGATCGGCGCAGTCGGGAGAGGACTCGGACGCCGTAAAGCTGGCAGGATCTCGTAAACGTAAGACACACACAGCGTCTACCCGTACGAGAGGACCGACGTAAATCTCTTTGCCAATAAAAACTCGGCCTAAGTCGTGGCGAGATAGAGATAAATAGATACAGAAGGAATAGGCCTGAGAAGAGGGCGGACTAGGATAAAAAGTATTCCAACCTCGAGCGACTTGCCCTCGTGCTCGACTCGTCTTTCTTCGGAGAACGAAGTCCGGATGGCCTCCGGGCGATCCGTAATTGAGTTCTTTCGCATCGGCATGCCATTACATTTGAAAATATGTTTCTGGGGGTGAGCGAGGACTCGAGGGGACGCGAGCGAGAGAAGATGGCTTCGCTTTATCCGACCGAACGAGGCGCGGCTCGAGTCTCGGCCGGCATTGTGCGGGAAAGGAATCGTCCGGGCCGTGCTTTCCACCCCCGAAATAGGAAAGTGAGCTCCGACGTTCTCGTTAGAGCCGCGTCCGTCTTGATCGGGAAGAATCGATCGTGCGCGATCGGCCGGCCGACTTCCGGGCCATCGTCGCTGGCGAATTCTATTAAGGATATAGGCCGAAAAGGAAAGTGTGTAATATGTATACATATATTCGTTCTCCGTATATCGTTCTCTCTACTCCCTCAGTCTTTTCCGTGTCAACTCTGCTCCCTCCGTATTGCGCGGAAAGCACGTTCCAGGCACCCCAGTAGCGATGGAAGAGACAGGAAGAAACAAGAGGGAGGCTTCTGGAGTGGTGGCGAAGGGGTGAACGATGGAGCGAGAGGGTGAGACGGTTAGAAAAAGGGAGCGAGGGAGAGACGGCGGATAGGGGCGGAAACGGAAGGGAGCAAAGGGGAAGAGCAAGCTGCGGGCCTGGCCTGCCTAACCCCCAGACTCACCCGTCTCTATCGATTCAACACCACCAACTTGTTGGATACCCTCGCTACGCTCTCGTGGCGCCTACAAATTCACCGCGCCCCTTCGAAATGCACATTTATTTCGGCTCCTCGCGAGAACACACACTCTCAGTATTTTCCGTTTCGCTCGCAACGGGTCAGTCGTAGTCGGCGCCGTTGATTGATCGCTCGCAGACTGCAGACGGCCGGCGACGCTCGGCGAGAAGACGCGAAGCTCGACAGGAGTGCCCTTAGAAATATTCAATATTCGCACCGAACGTCCTGAGACCCGCCTCCCAATCGAATCCGGGGGATAAAAATGCAAAGACAGCGCGGCGAGATTGGGACTCTATCGCGTCGAATTTTCTCACGCGGCTGATAGACGTGTATACGAATCCGTCCACCGAAGAGCGCGGATGCCGGCTGATGGAATTTGTTTCGGCACGGGAAATATTGTAAAAATATACGTCGCCGCGGCCGCGTTCCGGATTCGCAGGGCGCCGGCTATATTTTTTCGCGACTGCAAATATTATTCTAGCGCGGAGAAGTTCGCTGTTGCCGTGTAAAATTAAACGATAACAAGCTGGCCCGGGGTGGGACGGAGGAATGGATGGCGGGCAAGACGTACTCGATCGGTCGTCGGGTTGGATAATAATCTCGGTGGCACCGGCGAATTTGAGAAATTAATTAGATGTTGTCGGCGAAATTAAGGAGTCAGAGGCGCGCGGAATTATTCAGGCACGGGTGAGTCACGTTGGACAGCGAGACGACGTTACAGGTGATTGCATAAATTATTTCTTCTCGCGCGGCGCGCAGCGCTATTGATTGTTCGCCAGAATTACGAGGACGCCGACAGACGCCTTGACGAGGTGTCAGAAAGGCGATTCCGATCACGTATCTCGGCTCCCTCGAATAAAACTTCCATCTCTATGCAGATGAGAATGATACCGGCGCTAGCTATCTCATAAACGACGCCGGAAAGAAAGATTCGGACGTGCGGGCAGCAGGGTTGGTCCGAAGAGAGAGAGAGAGAGAGAGAGAGAGAGAGAGAGAGAGAAAGCCGAGGTAATTATTACCTCAGCCACAAAGTACGCGCCCCTCGTTTGCTCGCATTATGCAGCCACGTCTGTCTACACCGTACTGCCGAAGGGCAGAAAATCGTAAAATTCAATTCAAGCGTAGGGGAGGGGGGTGAGGTTCAATTTCGCGGATGGCAAAGTAAGCTTAATTCCGCTTAAATTCCGGACTGATTGCGAATCGACATTCGATATCGCCCGAAGGCCCGGCCGGGGATTTTTGTTTTCCTTTCATTCGAGACGGAACAAAAGAGGCCCACCCCCGCCTTTTTCATCCCCTTTTCCGGCAGGTTTCGAGAGCGACCCCGGCTCGATCGCTTCCGTTTAGCGCGTCGCTCTGACTCAACAGCGCACTTGCGCCCGGCCGACTCAAACTCGAAATCCTGTCGGACGGCTAACAATTTCGTCGTGCCTCGCGCGAGGGAGGAAGAGCTGGCGAAGGGGCGATAGAACAATGTGCTTATTGTCGGAAGGCCGACAGTCCTCCACGGTAGGCTTATTTGTCGAAGCAACAGCTCGGGGGCGGGAAAGCCCTCTCGTCGAACACCCCTGACCCACTTCTATTTCCAGCGGGACACGTTTTACGCGTTAGCGTGCCTCCCTCGTCTTCGGCCAGAGCTCGGCCCCGACTATTAAGAAAAGGACGTCCGCGGAGCTTCATGCATAAAATCGAATATTTCCCGTAGAATATATTCTGCGTCCGCCGGCGTCCTGGGCCGGAACGAACAGTGAACAGTGCCGCATGAACGAAAGACAACGAGCGGCGTCGCGAGGCTGAATTAATAGAAGCGAACGGCTGTGCGGATCAGCCACAAATTTCCAACAATCAGGGCAGTATTAGCAGAGCGCCGACGCGAGCGCTGGAGGGACGGGAATGTGAGCGGGGAGAGAATTTAGGTTCGGAACATTAGCTCGCGTGGAAATTCGTCGAAATTCGCCGATACGTACGGTACGGAAGGAATTAGCCGTAGACGTGGAGAAGAGAGCCTGAGAGAGAGAGAGAGAGAGAGAGAGAGAGAGTGGAAGTGAAGGATGGCAGCTCGTTTGTCGGTATGTCGAATGTGCCGGCAATTCGATTCGGGTGGGAGCGAGGCGGACGCCATGTTTGAGTAGATAATGAGGAAATGATAGCTCCCCCGCACACCCTCTCTCTCTTCCGAACTCTCGCATTCGACTTCCGCAGACTTCGCCCGAGGGCCGCGTTATCGGACGCGCTTTTTTTTCGCGTAGACGCGTTCAATTACACCCGCTGCCAGCCGCTCAAGGATCATTTCCCACGGTGCAGACGTTCTCTGCGCTCGCGCTCTACGAACTTCCTGTCTTCCGCGCGCCCCGTTTCACTCGCGAGCCGGAGCGCACACGTAAAATGTAAATTCGCGTAAGTATGGACTCGGGGATGATCCGTTCCATGGCTATCAAAAGTAAGAGGCGGGAGGGGTGAATGCTGAGGAACATAAAATACGGGATTTGCGAGGATTACACGCAATGCGCGTAATGTTGCGTTTCTCTCTCTCTCTCTTTCTCTCCCTCTCTATCTCTATCCGTAAGACAGAAAACGTGCATGACTGAGCAAACTCACGGTCTTAACGGCGGGACATCTTTATACCCCGAAAGGATACCAGTCTTCTTTCCGTATTCCCCTCACACTTCCCTGGATTATCGACTTGACCCTCTTCCCTGTTCTCGACCCTCGCGAAAGTAGCCACGCGAATCTATTTATCAACGCTCCGACGCCCTTCCTGTACGTACAGGTCGTCCGGGTGCAGGCGGGTCGAGCTTGTATCTCGATTTATTATGCGCGTAGCAAGAGGGTTGGTTAGGGTAAACGTTGCGCGTTATACGGGACGCGCCGATGGAGTGTAAACTATCCGCTATATTACCTCTTTCGCTAAAAACCGGAAGCGGCGGTCACTATCGATTCGCAAATTCCGCCGACGACTGTTCCGAGGCCGTCTCTGCGCAGCCGGCAGGGCTGTTTCGCTCATTCCTTACAATGCTCCCTTCGCCATTTTACACGCCAGTTTACACGCCCGCCAACGCAAACGTGCGACGAAATTCCGCGCATTCGTCGAGACTCGTGAGCGCGTCTGTGTATTTGCGTGTGTGTGGTCAAACGTGTGCAAGCGACCGAGGAGCCCTCGAGAATCTAGAGGTTTTTCGATGGTGCTCGAAGCTCGAGGGATATGGCTCCTTACTGTGAGCACCGCTTATCCCCAGCACGCGAAAAAGTGGGAATTATTTGCGCGTATTAAATAGGTGTTTGCTCGATAAAACGTACGCGAGACCTCTCCCGTCCGGCGGAAGGCTGGTGGGGGTAGAAAATTTGATGAATCCGCAAACCACTCTGTGTACACACCGCGAGTAAGGGGTGGGCGGGCGACGTCATTATCGGCGAGCACTTTAAAAATGAAACTGGTCACGTCAAAGTTAATCCGCCTAGCAGGAATGAAATCGAATCGAACGCGCGCGCTCGATTCTCTCCTCGCAAATAATGGAGCGAAGTTTTAATTAAACGGAAGCCGGCGCGCGACTGGCGAGCGTCTCTCCTTCGGAAGATGCGCCGATGACGATATTGGCCGCAGTATCACTTTTACAGCCCCACCCCCGCCCGCGGCACATGTACATACGGAATGTGTGCACGCACATTACCGCGGTAAACCGGCATGACCATAATAGACTATCCCGGCCAAGAATGTAGGTTAACGTCGAACGTATAGGGTCAGCCTAAAAGGAAATACGACAGCCTACTTCGTTAAATCGAAGCGAGCCCGACGAAGGAAGATATTGAAATTGATGCGCTGATGTCGGCGGATGTATATGTTCGCGAAGCAATAAACGGCAAGGAGATGGTCGCCATATGTACACTTAATTCGACTGCAGCGAAAGAGGGAGTCGGGGAGTGAGAGAGAGAGAGAAAAGGAGAAGGACAAGAGGAGAGCGCAAGAAATAGCTCCCAGTCCCATTTCTCAGAAGTACCCTCAAATGGCGGTGTCCTTATGGTTCGCATAACGTCGAGTTTCGGGCGAGTTCTCCCTCCGCCGGCCATGGAAGCAGTAGATCATTTCTTCTGCTCCCCACTCGCCTCTCCCATTATAAAATGATTTAAGGCACCTGATGCCAGCCGGTCCACGATTTTCTTCCGGCCGGCACGGCCGATATAGATTACATAGACCCGCCGCGCTCGAGGTTGACATCTTCCTACTCGCGCGCGGCGTACTTCCGAGTTTGCCCCGGATAACTTTCGGATCGCCGAAATCGACTCGGATCGGACCGGCCTGTACACGCGGACCCTCCCGCCTACGTGCGCCCGCCCATTCGGCAAATTCTCGATTACTCGACCCAGGAGTGGGTCACTGACACGCAACCGTTAGCACGCACCCGCGCCCGGCATAATTAAGGTTAAAGAAACGATGTAGCGGGCAAAGTACTTTGCGCTACTTCGCCGAAAACGTTACCCAATTTACGGGACGATGATCGCCGCGGCATCGGCGTATACATTAGCCGACCCGGCAATTTGGCAGTTTGCATAAACGTGCTTACGTGTGGAAATAAGAAATCAGCGGCCGCGTGCGGTGCCGAAAGTGGAACGGCGATCGGTTTAATTAATGCCGCTGCCCGCGATTAATGCAAATTAAGCCCGAGAACGGCGGGCGTAGATACCGGCGACGAAAATGGAACGTGAAATTGGATGATCCCCGGCGATCTTCGGCCGTAATGGCGGCGCATTTATCCGCCGTACCAATGGCACCGTCATTTCGTCTCTTTAGCCATGCAGCCGCCTGTGAAACGAACTCGAACGACGATCACGCGCGGCCAGTCGACGTTTGATTATCGCGCGGACGCGTCGGTGGATAGTTCGCCGGAGCACCATTTGTCCCGACGAATTTGTCGTCCCGGACAACGAGCCGGCCGAACTTTGCCCGAAAACAACTCCTCGAACTTATCGATTGCGCCCGACTCGTTACATTACGCGGACACTAGGGGCCAGTGTTCGGAGTCACGGCTTGAGACTCGAGATATAGCTCTGCGCTCCAAAGTCGAATTTAGAGAGAGTGCTCGTTGGTCGAAACTCTGCCTAAGACAGACCTCTGCTTTACGTCTCAAGATCTGACTGCGAATACCTACGGCCTAGGCAAGTCTCGCGGTGCAATTTCGAGGCTCTCTCGAATTCCAATTTTCACTTCGCTCCTCCGCGAATTCGTGGAAATTGCTAGAAGCGGCCGCGGCTCGATAATATTCTACTGCATCTCGCTGCACGGAAAAGGAGACAGGAGGGTGGGGGGGGGAGGGTAGTAGGAAAATGCGAAACGGCATTCAAACGCGTCCGCCTCATTCACTTGCGAAGGGACGACGGAGTAGGAGGAGGCGGGGCGAGGAAAAAATTGGCGAAACTCATCCTTTAACTTCTTCGCGAGAGTTTACGAGCGTGCCGCTGACAGCGCGGCGATTTCATTTCCAGGGACGAAGAGTAATGCGCGAGGAGTTTAAAGTCGCGGGACGCTTTGCAAGCTAAATTACCGAACCGTCTCGGCTATACGTGCGCGCGCGTACGCGGGCGGCAGATGCATAAGGACGGGATAGGCGCGACGTGGTTAAGTTCAAAATTATACAACTTTCCACGAGCGCGAGAGTGCGCGCGCGATTTAACGCGGGCGTCCCTTAAGGCTCGAACGAGCTGTGGATTTTTCGCGATGAATAATACTCATATATTTCCTCGTTGCCCTCGACGGGGGGTTTGGTCGGTGGAAAAAACGTCTAATTCAATTACGGGATAGTGCATGAAATTGGAGGGAATTGCATTGGTGACCGCCTGGAGAATGTGCGTCTACACACACCGCCCCCACCTCTTCTCCTACCCGTTTAATTATCTTTCCACGAAGTTCGCGGACAACTCGTTGCGAACTAACCTCCCCCGACGGAGGACGACTCTAATTAACGCGGACAATTTGTCAGCGCGAACTCGAGCGATATTAATTCGGATCGTTGTCAGGATTTGACAATCATAAATAGCTGATCCTGCGAGCGCGCGCGCCCGCGCGCTAAGCCGGTCGTTCGCGTCGCGAGAGCGCGCGGACGTGAGAACGCGACGGGCTAACAAGCGTCCGTGATCGCGACGAAAAAGTTCGCCTGGGAGAGAAAGAACGGCGGGCAGACACGCCAATGATGGCCAACTACGACGCCGTTCGCGCCGTGACGCAACGCGCCGGCGGATCGAGCGGAATTACTTCGATTGGTTAATGCGTCCAATCTTTCGCCGACCCAATTCCGATGGCATAGCGAGCGGTTCGATGATTTTGGGCGCGCGTCGACTCACGCGAGCCCGCGCGTCGGGGCTTTTTTCGATGCCGAGTTAGCGCCACTTTTTTCCGTCGGCGCGTTTTAATTGGCAGGCAAGAATTCCGACGGTCAGCTCTTCCGCCGACCGAGATACAATACGACCTCGGTCAATTCGAGTCAGACTCATTTTTTTCGTCGCTCTTTCGACCTCGCGATGCATCGGGACACGCTAATTTATTGTCTCCCAGCTCACCGTTACGGGTCGAGGGAAGGGCGAGTTATTATTTAAGTGACATCTCGCGCGCGCCGCTGGTCGCGATTCCGAACGGCACACAATCGGTGGGGTGTATCTTTGTCGCGGCGATGGCCGATCGACGAGAATACCTGGCCGAACCGGCGGTAAAAATTATAAGCAGCTGGGTCATGATATCTCCGGAAATAGTAACCCAATTCTCCGGGTCCCAGGAGCTGAGCGGGTCAACGATTCTGACGCACGCCAATCACGTGCGTCGACGACGGATTTTTCGGGCTAAATGATACATAGAATGCCCTATCTCGTCGCGCCGCCGCCCCGCTCGCCTATTTCCGTTCGCCACACGGATGTACATAAAGGTTGTACGTGTCTGCGGCCGTTCGTTAAAAGAGCCTCGACGAGAGGAAGGTGGACCGAGGGCGAAGAAACATCTGACTGGGGCTGAATGCGCTATAAATGGCAAGGAGCCGAGTGGGAAGACCACTGATCGTTTCGTTTCACATTTTTCGAGGGCATCCGTCAACTCGCTAATCGAAATTCGATCGTCGATGCATCGGTATCTCTATGTATAAATATATGTATGCGCGCGGACACGTGTGAGCTTCTTCGACGTCCGCACGTTTCTAGGGCGTGACGCGCGGCTGAATGCGGGATATTGAAGGGTTCGGGGGATTTAAGTTTGAGTGTGCCGTATGCCGCAGCGGTACGTTACTACATTAGGATGCGCCGCCGTAGGGCGGCGCACCGTTATATCCTGGAGGTTCGGGGAATTTTTTGAAATATAGTCCGGAAACGCCGTGGGACATCCTGGAACAGCCCAGATTTTCCTTTTCATCAGCAACATCCGGCGGATTGGCGTGCGCCGGGATCGTTCGGGCGGTTTCGGGGCTAAAAAAGGAATTGGGGCAGAAATCGCGGGGCGCTCGCGTCGGTCTCATAATTTCATTCCACGTACATGCTTTATCGACATGCCGCGGGGGTCGTTATATCGACCTAATGTAAAGTAACGCGCGCGCGTACGTGCCGGGCATCGATGAGACCCTCTTTCTTTCTCTCTCTCTCTCTTTCCCTCTCCCCCCTCTCTCGCTCACTCTCTTGTCCTCTCTTTTTCTCTTGTGCCAGGGGTAACGGAGAGCCGTATTTCTTATCGCTGATCCGGGGTAATACGTGCGCGGCAAAGCGGATCGATTATACCCCCGAAATTGACCGCCCTAAATGCTTAATGCGCACCCGCGCTCCTACATTAATGTAGCCGCCGAATTTTGACCGTGGCCAGAATGCGAGCCCGTTTCCTACGGACAACGATCCGATTCAATTTCCTGCGAAATTATGCCACCGTCTCTCGGTCGGGTTGCGCGAAGACGTTGGCGTGTAGAAGTATTTTGACAGGGCAGCAATTACGACCCGTCCCTCGCCGTCCCGGGAACTTTTTCTCGTCGAGATACGTAGCAGACGCCTATTAATGAATTTTTCATAGCGCAATCTGTGACCCCCGCGCTGGAACAGGCCGGCCAATTTCTGACACGCTCGAGAATTCGAGCACGCGTCAATTCCTGCAATTTCTGGCCCCGTAGTAATTCCAGGTAGAATATCCACGCGCCACGTTCCTGCAGGCCTACAATTGCATTAAATCACTCGACACGGCCAGTCCGGATTCGGTTAATGCCCATACGTTCCCATAAGCGCTGCGCGATCGGCGCGTATGTCGCGCGTGGAGTGGAGCGAGGTGACAACAATATTCGAGTCTCACGCTGGCAAATTCTCGGCCAGAGGTGGCGAAAATGCGCGCGTGTGCGCAATCAAAATTCGCGAGCGCCGCGAAGATCATCGTACCAGACCGCGCGTTACACCTTACACTTACACCTTTTGTCCGACCCGAAGGGTCCCGAGACCGTGCCAGATTTTTCCGTCATCCCTCCCCTCTCTTCCCCCTCCCCTCTCACCCCAACAATGTTAGCTCAGGCACGATGGCTTCCGAGTGATTTGCATACGGCGGTACGCGCGGAATTTCAAATAACTAAAAGTCCGCCTCGGCCGCCGCGAGGGAGTGGCGCACGTTTTTGAAGTTAGCCAAAGTTATAAGTTGCCCGCGCAAAAGGGAATTAGAATTTTATTGTTCCCGGAGATATTCCGCGGACGAGCCTGGGCTTTTGCATAAACGCTCGGCGATCCTCGGCGCCGAAGACGCGCCCCGTAGTTTCAGCGAGCCACTCGTAAATCACAGTGATCCGAAGCCGAACGACTTCGATGTCCGCCTGACATCCAACTACTACACAGATCGTTGCCGACTAAGTATCGCGTCAGCCGAGCCGGTCAAACCCCAGACCTTTTACCCACTCGCAAAAATATAACTTCCTTTTAAAGCGTGCACTCCGCCGAGTGCTCACTCCAAACCGTCCCTTCCCTCGAGCCCTTTCTCTTTCCCCGCATATCCTTTGCTCGCCTACCAGCCAGCGAGCCAGCCCTCCTCCCGCCGTCTCTCCGAAAGCCAGGCCTTTTCAGATGCTTTTTACGCTTTCACTCGGCAGCTTTCAAACAACAAAGACGTGCCCGCCGCCGCCCGCATGCTGATATCCCGCGGAACTCGCGCTAACGAGATGGAACGATGGAAGGGAGCCAGCCGGTGGCCGTAGCTTTTTCTTTTGCGCCCGATGCCGACGCTTTAATTACACGATTGGCAGCTATATGCGACGGCGTGCCAGTTTTGCGCGCCCTCGACGCAGATCGGCATCGCCGGATTTTTTCCGCCGGCCAGTCGTTATAAATACAGCCCTAGGGGCACTGTGACCCCGCGAGGGCGCTGCCATTTTATCGACGCGAAATTGACGGACGCGATTGTCACGTTCGGATATATGTGCCGATGTATGTGTATATAGATGTATATGGATGTACATGTACGCGAATAGCGATCGAAGTTATGAATAACTTTCGCGCGACAAACTGTCCTTCACACTCGCGCGGCCCAGCGGGCAGATTGATGTCTCGTTTTGGGGGAGTTAAAGTTGGCGCCCGTGCCGTCGAGGAAGGTGGCGACAGAAGGCGAGGCCGAAGATTCGCCAAGTTCGGGCCTCCGTCCTGGCCTGACCCAAATTCGCCGCGGCAGATTCAGGGATTCGATGTTAGACGCTCGCACGGAGAGTGGAGACTGGGCGAGACGAGACGGTCTTGTCGAGCAGTTCTTTCCGAATTTCATCGTTCGGCCGCGATGTTCGACGGGCGACGAAAATGGCTGGCGCGAGGAAGAGCAGATTCGTAGCGGACGAAAATACGGCCCGATGAATCTGTGGGTGACGTGCGAGAAAATGACGCGGACGTCGAATGAGCCTGATTATTTCGTCGAGCGTGTCTTCTTTATGACATTGAACTGCTGACGTTCACGATAGTGGTGGGGGAGAGAGAGAGGAAAAGAAGTGAAGTATATATTTCAGTGCAATTTATCTATTCGCGCGTGGGTGAGCACAGACAGCCGCCTCGGTTGCCAGGATCGATCTGACAACGGGCAGCAAGGATATTCGGTCGGGCGTGCAAAGAGACATTAAGTGTTCCTTGTTGCGCTCGCCGCGGCTATTGCGTGGATTTCTCCCAGCCGAACAAAGTCGATCACCTAATGCCATACACTACAAGTGGTCGCGGCACACTGTACGTACAATAACACAATCTGCTGACTTCAACGTAACACTTTCTCCTTGACCAATCGCCGCTGCCGCCGCAAACTTCGCCAAAGTGGTAAAGACTAAAGAGACAGTTGCGGGAGGAAGTTCGCGCAGGGACGCGGAAGGGGTGTGATTTGATATGCACGGGGTTGAGTCATGCCATTGGTCGATATGTCCGCCTCTATGATCCGTACGAACGTGCAATTGTCATTCCGTCGCAGTACGCCATTATTTTTTCAGGCGATCCTGCAAGCTTTTATCCGAACGTCAATAATTCGCGACTTTATGCCCTTTCCCATCGTTTCGCTCTTTCCTCTTCCACGATTTTCTCTTCCCCCTGTCACCCTGTTTTCCTTGCCTTCGTTCCCGCGACAAGACAGATTGACGTCGGTCCGCATCTCGTGCAAGCGCGCGCTCGCAAAACATTTAATTCACGTGACACGAATATATACGTTTCTGCGCAGCACTTATTCATCCGACATTTTAATTATAACACACATGATGCCCGCGATCGTGCGCGCCGATAAAGATCGAGACACGCGAGGCGGACGTTTAATCACGTAATCGCGCCGACCGGACCAATTAGCCGAACGATTCTAATCTGCCGACGAGATCGCCAAAATCGTCCGTACTCTCGCGAGAGAAAAAAGCGCTTTCCGGGGAAGCGATAACGATTCCAAACGACCCAGCGCAGCTCCTTCCTCTACGCCCGATAAATAACACTTTCGCAAAAGTGGTAACAATTCATCAAAGTACCGCGGCGGTCCCTGGGCAGGCGGAAGAAGCGGGCATTCCTGCTTTCCAATAAATACCACTTTCGCCCTGGCGTACCGTGCATCTTCCGCCGATCTCGAATGCGATACCTCGCGACGCGAGGATCTCGCGGAAAAAGTCGGAAATTCATGCCCGGCGTTATCCGGAAACTCGCGACGTCGTTAAACTTTCATCAAAGTGACTCTCTGGTTTTTTTTTTTCGCCTCTTTTTTTCCCCCGGCTCATCGTCGATGGACAGCGAGATGAGCTGTCGCGCTTTAACTCGCGCACCCCGTAGACGGATTGAAAAGGATGGAGCGGCGGGGCGAGGGAGGGGCAGGCGAAGAAGCTTCGTTCAATCTCGCGAGCGCGAAACAATTTTCTTCCTCCAACGGCTCGCCGTCTTCATACAACGGCGTAATCAAGTTTCCTCAGGATTCGGCCGTTTCCCGGTACATTGGGCAGTTTTCACGCTTTTCAGTTTCGCGCGAGACGAGGGATGGCCTGAGCGAAGGTTCTACACTGATGCACGGTTTTTCGCCGGGAATTTCACTTACAAGTTATTTCTTCGAGAGTGCTCGACGCCGATCGAGAGTGACCGACGAACTGACCCGAATTTGGGTCATCGTTTCGTCGAAAGTATGAATTTGTATTATTTTATAGACGAGAGATCGCGCTCCGTGTTATGAATATTGTACAGCGTTTCATACGAGCACGTGTATATGTTTCGTAATGAATACGTGAAGCTGTTAGGTTCATGCTTTTATCGTTACTTCTAATTATTCGTTCTGTTATTAATTCTAATTGTTAGACAAGTATCCAAGAATATCATGCTCCCAGTTTGCGAAGAGCCACTGAGCCCGTAACAACCGTAAAAGGCCAGTGGTAATGGTAGCTTCAATGGTAACGGAGAGAAGAAAGAAGGCCGGGTAGTATGAAAAGGGGTGGTGATGTGTAGTTCGAGTGCAGTTTACTCTTTTGCTGCCGCGCAGGGTGTCGTTTGCAATCGCCCTGTAAATTTTCCATATTTCAGGGTGGAGGGAGGAAGGAATTCCGTGTATGTTCGCTGGAACACGTGTCATGCGGACACGTAGAAAAGCACCAAAAAGATAGGGAGGTCAGGATAGAAAGAGGAGCGAATACGGCCACGTATAAGAGTGAGGAAGACACCGAGCTCATTGTTCCCGGGAACTTCTCGATATCTTCCCAGAACGGTCCTTCGGCGTTTGGCCAATTTCCGGGCATGATCGTCCACAGTCATTGAGAACGCTGCTGTCAACTCTCAAAGAATAATATTTTCATGTCTCGACCATTTAACGATTCCATTTCACTTCTTACGTTTACCGAAAATTCATACGCTTCAAACTGTCTTTCTACCAAAGTACACCACAACCGTAGAAATAGTAAAGTACATGAAACACACACTTAACATCCTCCGCACAAACATACAAGTTTCAATATTACCGTTATTGCACCCCTTAAATCTGTAAACACGAGCGTGTCGAAAAAAAAAAGAAAAAAAAAATTGGCACGCGGCGCTTCTGATTCCCGTGCTCAACAAACCCGTTTCAAGGAGAACCGAATCGTGTTCAAGGCGCGCGCGCGCGCGTCACTCTCGCCAGATTCGTCGGTGCACGAGCGAGGACGTGTACAGCTTTTTTCACCGACCACCCACATTCTGCGCGGACCGAAGCTTTTATTTGCAAACAGCAGCGTCCGCGGAAAGTTTTCGGCGCAAAGTTCCGATTATTCCCGCCGAGGGGTCCCGTGACGGTGGCCGGCCTTAATAAGGGTCCCTTTAAGCTTCTAGTTACGCGACGGTCACTTTGATCCTGCCCGGGATATTTTGTCACCGTTCGCTCAGGGCTAATTGGCACGAAGGACGAGCCCTTTGTGTCCCACGTGGCGCGCCACCGCCAGCAGGCGTCGTGTCCTGGTGGAATTTCGAAAAAATCCCGTCGCACGGAGGGCTCGCTTTAATTGGATTCGAACCGGCACGCACTGGCGAGTCGCGCGCCAGCCGCATCTGGATGAGCGAATCTTTTGACCGCGTGCGCGTGCGACATCCTCAATATTCTTCGAGCGAGCGGAAAGTAGCGGGCCTCTGGGGATCTTAATCGACGATTTCGATGCACGGCGTCTGCAAGTGCAGCGTAATCCCTCATCGGATATTCCATTACTCGAGCGTCTTGGGTGTCCTTTGAAACGAGCGTCCACAAACGTTTTGGTGTCCGATAATACGCTTACAAGCCTTTAATGCGCTTCCGAGGAATTGAGGGCTGCATCTAGAACGGTGCGTCCGTAAGAAAATTTCCCGTTTAACTGGATCGAGTGCGATGGTTGCGATGCTCGCCATTATTTCGTCCGCTGCCATTGGTGCGGGAGCCTGAATTTCGCGCAGCGACACGCCTGACTGTTTTTTCGTCCCACACTCTGCGCCGGATTTACTTCTTATCAAATCGCGGCAGTCCGCTTAGACGACTCAATCGGATTAAAATATTCGCTTGGCGGAGCACATTGAAATAGAGACGTCATCTTCCCAGAGACGTCTTTGCCATCGGCGACCACTCCCTTTAGTTCCAGCTCGACAATTGAAAGGCCACGAAACGTATTCACCGGACATTTTACATTTTATCCGCTCGGCACAATAACCACACTGGCCCGGATCCATGAAGGGATTCGCGAAGATATTTGAAGGGGCTGAAAGAGGATTCCCTCCCTCGCGCCGCCCTCCGCGAGAACTTCGAGAAAGGACCTTGAAGATACTGTGACGGAACATCGTGCGCTCGCACACACGGCTAATCGATTTTATTCGAGCCAATTCCGCCGAAAATAGATTATAACAGATGGTACGGTGCGATATGCTATGGTTCGCCAATATTCCGTCGACGATAATCGATCGTCCGGCGAGCACACGTCCGACGTGATCGTGCGATTCCTTCGAAAGATTTCCTCGATCGTATCGGTGATCGAGGGCCGCGATGAGTTGGCCGCGCGCTGCAAGAGCGAGACACGTTCGACGCGACGATACTCGGACGAAGTTAAGAATGAAGCTGGTCGTGGAAAAATAATGCTCCGACATTCGATTCCAGAACGTTCCCCGAGTCTTGCCTGACCCGGCATCTCTTCGGGCGGTCTTAATTGGTTTATCCCGTAGCTATCTCGAGAGCGCGAGCAGCATGAAGCTGTCGTTAGGTTAGAGACTCGGGGCGGGCAACGAGACGTCCAATTGAGTACCCCTATCGACCAATGCGCCCGCTCTCTGTGTACCTCGAGAGCCCGTTGCTTACAAATACAGGCCCCGGGCGCTCGATGTGCACGATCGATGGAATATCCTTCGGATAAGGAAATAGTGTCGTGCAATTTTTACAGGAGCCCCCTTTGTCTCAAAGGCGGACGCACGAGAAGCTTCGGCAGCATTGATCGGCCTCTGCGCGGAACCAATGGCATCGTGCTCGTAACGAGCTCCGATTGACGTGTTACATGCGGGTCGGATTGTTTCGACGAATTCTTACAAATCGTACGCGATCCTACTAACAAGCCCGCGCTGTAACGCTCGGCAACAAGTGCACGCGCGTAAGCAGTGCATGACCCGATGCCATCCCTTTTTTCCGACCAGCTTCCCAGTGTTCCTCGATATGCGCCGTACGTGTAAAACCGGACGTGTACACGGCTTGTAGCCGTGCTCGTCGCTACTACCCACCACTCACGGCCCGAACATATCCCGGACCTGTCATCCGCACTCTCCGCGTTCTGAGCATGAATGCGCCTCGTTAGATTTATCCCAGCTTCAATCCGACGCCAATCCGAATTACTTACTATCGACCGACGAGGTATGAGGGAAAATGAACGTCGAGACCCGGCAGGACCTGCTTTGTTCCCCTTCACAATGAGCGCCGTTACGTCGAGGAGAAGAAAAAAAAAGAAAGAAAAACATATTTTCACGCCGCAACGGTTCGCGGAAGGGGGTTGCGCAGCGATGTAACTGCGACAACGTTAATTACCGTAATTACACGGCCCTCTCCGGCGGCGCAGCAATTCTCTCCCGCTCGCGGCACGTAACATGGCGGCGGATTTGTTTCTCGCGCGCCAGAGAGACAAATACCGAGGGCGAGGCGACCGCAGTCGAACTCTAACCGACGAGCTGCTCGCGGAAAAAGAGAACCGCGCGGCCGGGGGCTATTAACCGGGCAATGCTTGATTAAAATTACCCCGGCCCTCGCGCGGTATCGAAATAAGCCCTACGCCCGCCCGTTTGCCGTGCGGTTCTAGCAAAAAGAGCGACCTTTTTCGTCCGCGAAATCTGGAACGACGCGAGGCTGCGTTATCGGGAATCGTCGGCAGGTGCGGATACGGGAGCGTCACGTGCGCCGACGATATATTAACGCTACCCCCCCGGAAGTACGTAGAATTTTATTGGCATACTGTCCTGGAACATTGTACACAGTACACCGGCGTGCGAATAAAACATCACCGACATAGGGTAGATACGCTAGCTACCGCCGCCTTACACCCAATACCCAGTGACACTTTCTTTAATCAGCGATATCGTGCTATCCGCTAGCTGGGTACGCGAAGTTTGTCTTCTATTTTTTTTTTCTTTTTTACCAGCACCGCTCGTTACGTTCACGTATCGAGGTTCGTGGTTCGAGGCGTATTAATCGGCCGATCGAGAGCGACACACGCGGCGCGGCATGCTCTCGCTACCAGATACGAGTCCCGGGGTTTGCGCAGAAACGGATGCGGCACAAATCATTATTATCAAGTGCGCGCCAATGCGTTGGCCCGCGCGCGGGTAAACAATGCCCGCGGGAGTCGCTGCGACAAAGCGAGAGAGAAGCGGTGCGGAAAAAGTATCTCTGGCCGGCGGATAGCGAAACGGAACGCAGCACCGATGCCACGGTAAGAGACAATTGTTATTGTGCCGCACGTTTGCCCGGGCAAGCGCTCGCGATCTCGCGATTATTTCTGCGACCAAATAATCGCGTCGGAGGGAATCGCGGAGTGGGCGGGTGTGTTTAATGGAGACGTCGCACGAATTGACGACGAAATCAGTGCCTCTGCGGCGCGGCTACGATCATGCGGCGATTATGCGAGTCCATGTTCGTTGGACCGTGCGCGCGCTGGGGAGGGGGGGCGAGGATGGTAATTAGAAAATCTGCACGGCAAACGGAACAGGAATAACTACGCTGCGATCCCAAAACTCTTTCCATTAAGGGCACAGAAACGAAAAACTTTTTTCGACCACCCGTGATTATCCGGTGGAAAAAGGAAGCGAGTTTTCTGATTTAACATCGAGCGGGTGGAGGCATAGGGGATGAGGGGGAGGGGGGTGGGGGAGAGGGGTGGGGGTGTAAGGGAAGGGATGAAGAAAGAGGGGAGAAAGTAGAGCGCTTAATTGCCCTGGCTCGCTCAGCCGCGAAACAGCTATTAATGATCCGTCACCTTGAGGTCAAAGATATCGCTGCGTACCGTCGATATGACGATGTGTCGGTTTTAATCAATTTCCAGTTCGCTACGCGAAAATGAACCTTAAAGCGAGGCCGCCCCGACGATCGCTCTGATAATCCGTTTCCGTCATCGAGCTGCTAATGAATTTTCAGTAGTAACTGGCAATATCGCTCAGCCGGTTGTAATAATGTTTCGCGTTTCACGCTCAACGTCTATTCGAAACGCTTCCGCGTCTCGCTCGTCGTCCGTCCCGCTCTAATTATTTCATCTTTTTAATTGTTATTTATTACATTCTGTTCCGTCGCCGGCGCGGCGGTCGGTGGTGTACGAACTGCGCAAAATGAAATTGCGGCCACTCTAATGACCAAAGAGCACACTTTGTCTGCGCTTCGCTTAAACTCTTAAACGTATTCAGTCGCAGGACGCGGCGATCGATTTCTTTCGGGTCGTTCGGACTTAATCCCGATTAAAACTGCGATCAGGCAACATGTTCCGACCTCTTGCTCGTGGGTCGTGCAGATAAGTGAATCCTCCGGAGATAAGCGAAACGAAAGGTCTTAAAGTGACCGGCCCGACTCTGCGCTCGTTCTTAAGACGGCCCCGAAAAAGAAGGAAGGCGCACACGGCTATCGCACTCGTCTCCATTACGCGGCGAGCAATTCCGTAAAAGGTAGCGTTTCGCGAGTGCGGCGGTACATACTGAACAGTACCCGCACCGGCGACTCCGTCCGCTTGAAGAACTCACCCTCGTTCTCGTTATTCCCAATAAGAATCTCCGTGTCCTTGAAGTCGGTCTCCCGGAGCAGATCCAGCGGATGCTTGGGCAGGAAGATGCCGTCGATGGTGGGCGCGGACGGGAAGCCCAGTATACCCCAATAACTGTTCCACTGCTGAACGGAGATGGTCTTGGCGTCGACGGATCTCATGCAGGCCATGACCCTCGCCGGATTATCATTGAGCATGGTGGAGTTGCAGCCGCAGTCGTCAACCAGGATACGCGCGACCTCGTTCGCCTTCTCGCCGGTCATGAAGCTCCAGGGCGCGTTGAGGGTGCCGCTCTGAAGAATGCCGCGCCTGACCAAGCCGCGGGTGGCCGGCGATATGAGATGCAGGGATACGGAGCTGCCGCCGGCGGACTCGCCGAAGATCGTTATCAAGTCCGGATCGCCACCGAACGCCAAGGCATTGTCTCTGAGCCATCTCAGCGCCAGCGCCTGATCCCACAGGCCCATGTTGCCCGGCGCCTCCTCGCTGTTGGTGAAGTGCTTGTTCAAGTAGAGGAAGCCGAAGGCGCCCACGCGGTACTGCATGGACGCGACGATGACGCTGCTGCTGGCGGCCAGGATGACGGCGTCGTAAACGTCGAGCGTGGCGGTGCCGCTCATGAATCCTCCTCCGTAAATCCACACCAGCAGCGGCACCCCGACTCTCTGCTCATCGCCTGGCGGATCGGAGCCCTTGTGCCGCAGCCGCAGCTTCTGCGGCACCCAGATGTTCAGGTAGAGACAGTCCTCCGAGATGTTGGTGTTCGGATTCCACATCTCCTCGCCCTCGAAGCCCGGGAAGTACTCGTAGCGCTCCTGGTAGCAACTGTTCGGCAGCGTGGTGGCGTTCAGCACGCCGTGCCACGGGTCTATCGGAAGCGGCTTCCGGAATCTGAGCGGTCCGATCGGCGGCTTCGCGAACGGGATGCCGTAGAATACGTGGACGTCGCGGTCGCCGATCGTCCGCGAGAAGCCTCGCACCAGGCCGCTGCTCGTCTCCACCAGCAGCGAGTCGTTCGGGCGGTCGGTCGTCCCGATCCGGAGAACGCCGAGGATTGTTAATAGGAACAACATCGCGGATGGGAGTGAACTGAGTGGAGAGGAGATCTTCGCGCCGCTCGGACCGCGCAACCCGGGCACCACGCCTGTGGAGGAGCCGGGAGGGGGGTAGGACTCAACAAGTTCGTCGCGCGCGCGGTGCGGCGAAGGGTGTTTCAGCTTTCGGCCGATGGGTCAGACGAAGGACGGTAGGACGGTAGGACGACGCCGCCTCTCGTCCCTAATTTTCTCTCTTCTTCCTCCGCTTTCTTTCTCTTTCTCTCTCTGTCTCTCTCTCTTTCTGTCTCTCTCGCTCAGCCTGGATTTCGCAATTTTATTAGCCCCCACGTCACCTCCGGCCCGACGATCTGGACTTTACGATCTATCAGGCTCACTTTGGACCCCGGACTTTACGATCTCGCCCCGTCTCTGCGCGAGGCCACTTCGCCGAACCTTCTCAAAATTTCTTTTCCCCTCTTTCCCTCTTTCTCTGTTTGTCCAAGTTCACTTTCGGCGGATTTTACGATTTTTCCTGCCTCTACCCGAGTGCCGCGGGTGAGCGGGGTGGAGGGCCGACTCAACAAGTTTGCCGCGCGAAGTGGATGAGGGTGTCCGACGGGCGAAGATTGCTCAGAGGATTTTATAATTCGCCGACTTTTCAGAAGCCACTGGCGAATTGCGCACCCGACGATATCGCGCTCACGATTGACACCCGCGACCTTCCAACGTGCCACTCCGGGCAAAGTGGTTGACGAGAGACCGGGAACCGTTCGATTTCCTCAGGGTGCAGCTCGAGCAGATATTGCGACTTTCTTGTTTTCCGAGAGAGCAGAGGAGTTTCAAGGGGGTGCGAAATGTCACGGGCTCCGTAACGTTCAAAGACAACGAGCGGAATTCACTTAAGCTTACGGCCTCTTAAAGATCGCCGCTGAATACGTTTCCCGAGTTTCCTGAATTAATGCGTCACAATTCACAGCTGACCTCTTTTTTACGCTCTCGAAGAATTTACGAGGCGGATTCTTTGCTTGGAACGTTAAAGTTCGCTGATCAAGATTCGCCGGCGGATTCTTCTTCCGGTTGTTACAGTTCACTAATCAAGATTCACTGTTAGGTCGTTCTTCGGCAGAGTACGTTCAATTCGCCGTCGGATTCTCTCACGGACTCCGAATACTCACTAATCGGGATTCACGTGGGAAAAAAGTGGTGCATATATGTCGAGTGAATATTACGGCTCCGTTCACCGATCATTGTTCTGTACTGAGCGTTCACTCCAACATAGGTATACTAATTACGATTCATCGATTGATACTATTTGCAAAGTTCGAGAGTATGCATATCGGAGTTAACCGGAAAGTTATTTTGGCCGAGACTGAGTTGAGCCAACTCATAAATTATCATGAGACACCGCTGCACTCAGTGTCGGGTTCCTGCCCAATGTCAAGATTCACTGTTAGCATTGAATTCGGCGATCAAGATCCACCGTCGCACCGCTCTGTCCAATCCGAACTGATGCGGCTCGGAATTAGCCCCATAAATTTCCCTGAAACGTGATGTTGATTCACTGTCAAGCCCGATTGTACGGAATCAATGCGCACTAATGGAGATTCACCCTTGAGCCGTTCCAGAAAGTCCAATCTCATCGATTAAAAGTTCGCCCCGGAAAATCGCTCGCATCCACTGACGGAAGATAATCAGGCCTCGCGCCGTTCCGACGCCGAATTCCTAATCGGTCGATCCAATCCAAATCCGCCGGTATCTTCCCCTCGACAACGTTTCCGCATCCAGCCGACTCTCTTTTTTTCCATCCCCCTCCGGCCCCCTCCCAGCGAAGACTAACTTCTCCGAAGGCGAGCACAGATTCGCGCGAATTACCGTAAAGCCTCTTTATACCTCCGCCGCCCGAGCTATCCGGTTCTTCATGAATTATTGGTCCCGCTCAGTGGCGTCCAGAAAATATCGGCCGAAGCGGCTCGTTCCGCGCGCCGTCGAGTCCCGCCTCTTAAAAGAATCAAGAATTCAGCTTAGCGCGCCTCTTGTCACCCTTCTTCATCACGCCACTTCCTCCCCTTTGTCCTCTTTGTTCAATCAAAGGCCGGCTTGGTATTTTGCCAGAAAGCAGCACGATCCTCGACGCTTCCTCCACCGACTACGAGCGCATCCTCCTGCTCGCACTCGGCGAACTCAGCCTCTTACTGCGTTTCAGACGCTCCTTCCCTCCCTATTCGTCACCCTCCCTCCCCCTCGCCCTTCGCCAGCCACGACCCTCCTCTCGCGAGCTTGCGTATCAGCTTTTTATTTCCTCTGAAACAGCACGAGGAACTTTAAATAACGTCGAAAAGCAGCACTCATCGAGCACACCCTCTTGATGCCGCCACTTCCGTCTGTCTCTCGCCGTTCTGTCGGTCCTTCCGTTTTTCCCTCTCTCTCTCTCTTTCTCTCTCGCTCGCTTTTCGGCTGGCTCTCGTTGAAAGTGCTCGGAGCTTTTCGCGCGCGGCCGGCGTGCCGCGTTGCACGGGGTCGACTGATCGCGGAGATAGAGGTGGCACGGGGTAGTGCCATCGATGGCGGACCCTGCCGCTAGCTGCTGGTGCCGTGGTAATGGTGGTGGTGGCGTAGGTGGTGGTGGTGGTTGGTGGTGGAGGTGGCGGCAGCGCACGTTTAATAGCGCGCGCGCGCGCCCGCGCGCCCACGTTCGAGGAAGAAGAACACTGTCAACTTGGTCTCGGCCTGTCTGTCTGGGTGCGGGTTGGCTGAAGGGTGACTTTAGGGCGGGTGGATATCTGATGCCGTTGATTAATGCCGCCCAGACTCGGTGTTGCGTTTTTTATTGCGTCTGTCTGCGTCCGTCGTGTACTGCCTTCCACGACGCGACGTCATCAAAGGACTGTACGAAAGGCAGATTGTGAGTAACTGTGTAATTGGGAGGCGTAGTAGTGTGACGGCCCGACGATAGTGTTTGCGAAACATTTGTCAAACGGAAACTAATGAATTCGATGAGATGGATGTCAATGCGAAGAGAGAGAGAGAGAGAGAGAGAGAGAGAGAATTGTGTTGTAGGAAAAAAACAGGAATAGCAAGAGAGCGAGAAGGAGGCGAGCGTTTATAATTAGATCCCAGGACAAGATGTCCTCCAAGGATCGAAAGATTGTCTCGGTTTCCGTAATTAGAACTGGTTTATTTTTAATCGCTTAGCGATATATCTGTGGGACTATAGAGACGGCGGTGGTGGTAGTAGTAAGCGGTAGTGGCGGGGTAATGGTATTTAAAGCATAAGAAACGCTCATGAAACAGAGGGTAAACGAATTCGTGCGGATGCGCGATACGAAAGAACAGAGGCGGAGGTAGGGAGAGAAATGGGGAAGCGAAGGGGCATAGAACGAGCGTGGAATATATAATACAGACTCATCCATAATTGCAACCCACCCGAAAGGGTTTCTTTGGAGAAATGCGTCTACATACGCGCCAGTGTGTGCGGGCGCGCACCACACGTGCACATCTATACATCTTCCACGTTAGTCGAGTTAATACGGTCCGCACCACAGGGATCTCGCTCCTTGACGACTCCTGCACAATGTGCTCCCTCTCGAAGCTCGCAAGAAGTTGCTTTTTCGTTCTCGCTCTTACACACGAACGCCCGACTAGCGCAGTTTCGTCGTAGTCGAACCCAATTCCATAATTCAATTTTATCGGAACAAGCCGCGATTCAATCTGGAAATTGTTCGAGGATGTAAAGAAATCCGACGAACGGCCGTGTTTTTCGGTGCCGTCTAAGTGATCGCGCGCGTTGCTGCGAAGGTCGCGACGGACATGGCCCGTGGACCAGACTCGGCGACCGAATCGGAAACGCCGAAAGCGAAGGACGAGCGAACGACGCCGGAATCTGTTCTTCGGGGCCGGCCAGTAAGGGAAACGCCGGGGCGAGAGTTCTGTGACGTAAACAATGACCTGCATGCCGGCCTCGGTTATTCTCGGTGAGTCTGCCCCTGCAATTATTTCTTATCTTACAACCCGCCGTTTTCGGCGACTTTTTCCATCCGTCGCGAGCCGTCGCCTTAATCCGGACAATTAAGCGTGACTGCGGCGTTAATGTCTTTTTAACGCCCGCTGATTACGCCGTCGGACGCCGGGCACATTATAAAACGCAGCAGTGCCGGGCCGCGCGCGCGGGACATTAGCGGAAAGTGTGCAGAACAGTCCGGCGTGACTTCGCTCGGGCGAGTGCGTTCGAACGGTGCCCTTGAACTTTGCCGCGAGACCGGCCGAGCACGGGTTTGTTGAAACAAATCGGACCGATTTTCGATCGTCCGCGCGCGGCACTACCAATCGTCCCATGATCGAATCAACTGGGCTATATTGAATCAATGATCTAATAACCGCGTCCCATAACAAGATGCGAGCCGGTTTCAACTTGTAAACCCGGGTAGTAATGTGCAAACGGATTGCCCGCGCAATTGTCAGCGGAAGTGGCTCGTTATCCCCTCAAACCAAACTGACCGATCATTATTCTCTTTGAGCACGATCGTTCGCGACGTCTTCGTTAAACTCGCCCCGAGACTTCGGCACTATACTTTAATGCCGTCGCGCGGCCATTTTGTTGCCCTCCGAGTCGGGACGTCGAGAGAACTTTCGTTCTCTTTTTCTCTCTCTCTCTCTCTTCCTTTTTTCCCTTTATTACTTTATCTCGCATAAAAGCCGTGCAGACTCCGTAAAATTGTACGCCCGAGCGTGTCGGACGTTTAAGGAGCCTTTAACCCCATCGACGTCGCCGACACATTCTTGCCTTCATTAAAATTGGCCCTTGAGATATCTGAGCTCGAGCGGCAGCGCTGATACAAAGCACTCGGCTGCATTATGCGTTTGAGAAAGCAGGGCTGTTTTCACTGCAAATAACGGGAATGCGCTGCCGCGGGCCAGAACGGGACACAGCTTGGGACCCGGCCTGACGAGTCCCTTCGGTAATGCAAACAGTGCCATTAGCGAACGGTGTCCGACATGCAATTTGCAAAGCGCAAAACGATGATTTTATCGAACGGCGCACCGAAGGAGTCCGTCCGAAAGAAGTCCATAGTCGCATCCGTTGGCCGGCATCGCCGAACTTATGCACGCCAACAATGAGCACCGCGTTCCAATACATTTCGAAAATCGATACACGCGGGCCGCAAATTCTCCGCCTCGAGAACCAAAGCTTGTAACACCTTGGAATTGGAGACCGGACGATGATTGCACACGTGTCCAATCGGCGCCGAGTGAAAGATCAGTCGGACGTGCGCGAACGGCGGGAAGGAGTAACAGAAATTTTGCTCATCAAACTGTCGCAGGCCGCATAAAGATTTCCGCGGAGGATCGGCGCAGAGGGGGGTTAGATTGAGGGGGGAAGTAGGGGGGTGGGGCAACGTCTTTCCGGGCGATTCGACGAGAATTTAACGCCCCCGTAAATTTCCGCGACTCGCAATCGAACCAGACTGGCTCGACCAGTCTCGAACAATCGCGCGTTGCATAAAGTTCGCAACCGGGGTTTACCGCTCCGGAGGCTTCGCTTTTACTCAGGGACCCCGTTATATATAGAGCGATCCCAAGCCCGGCTAGATTCGCGGGAAATCGATACGCAGCGAACCTGCCACCTGCTGGCAGCCTTCGTTCCCAGGCGGGTTCAGGTTATGGCAGGATGTGATCCCTTTTCAGGGACTCCTTTGGTTTAAGTTCCACTGGCCCGCGGATTCAACACTTTTGATCGTTTACTACCCGCGGCATCACGTATTTATGCGCCCGGGAGTAGTCGTACTTCGACGCTGCACTGTGCTGCATCCTATGGGCTATGTACTGTACAATATATGTGCATACGATGTACGTATGCAGCTGCGACTGACTCTATATAGACAGACGTACCCCCGCTGTATGTGGCGCAACAGCGCAATTAATGTTATCGGAGGTAAGATGACCAACAGTGCACAGTGGCTGTGTGTTTAGAGATGAAGCGCGTATGCGCTATTCAATGATGGAAATAGGAACAGTTTCAGTGGATACGATATTACGGTATTAGGACTCCGTTTCGAATCTACTTGTCCAGAATGTATAGTTCGCGTAGTAGGTGGACGATTTTTAAATATTATAGAAGCGGGTATCGGGAAAGTTTTCGTTTGGATCTGATGAAGTACGCGGTTATATTTTCGTGGTGAACGTAACGCGATATTCCGCGTGGCAGATTCAAATTCGAACAACATCGAAGATTTTTTGATTCGTATGCGGAAACATGAAAATAGTGGCACGCGGTACACAAGTGATTCTGTGAAGGTAGGTACTGAAGGTGGGACATTGCCGACAGTTGTTGAGTCAGGTCGAACCAGGCGGATAACGTCGTCGCTTTCGGGTACAGAGGCAAAGGATTGACATTTGCGATAACGTGGCCGATATAATTTTGACATGCGGTAACAGCTGGATAGAGACTAAGTATATACTATAACGTTATCGACGTTTGAAAGGGTAGCACGTAACTGAAAAATAAGCGATCTATTCCAACATTTTTCACTCTACTCCTTCACTGCGTGGATGATATGATGTAACAGTCTGACTAATCACTATCATTCAAGAATAACATACATTTATTCTGTATCGTGTATCATACTAAGCAATAATTGCTAATTTGTGATTATAAATCATCCAAGCGCAATATTCTCTGATACGTTTTGATTTGATTCAATCAAGCCCAGGCGTTACGTGTTTGAACCAGTGACTATAGATACTATGAGACAACCAGATGCCTTTCTTCTCAAGGAATTATAAATGTGCCTGGAGAACGAGCGGTATCTGCTGAATAATAAGTGTTATACGCCACACTTTGCTTTTATCAAAATGAAAATGTAAATAAAGAATGATTTTATACATTTATATGCTTTCTATATTCATTTCAGAAATATAAAATTTTAGGTAGCACCCATAAATTTCGTTCCGCCTGGACCCCTCAATTGCATACTGTTTGAATTCAACTGTTTGGCGCCATTGCCATATAGAGGGCCCTGCATACAACGTCAACTGTGTTTGCCAATATTTCGAATATATCAAATATTTCTAAATATTCGGTAAATAGGCCCACATCTCTCACGTACATCGCAAGGAATATATGCTTATACCTTTACAGATGTATATTCATCGAAGGAAAATGCACTCACCGTTCAGCACTGGTTTATGACAACGGGTATGGACATCATCGGTTGACCTTGGCTGCTACGACGATCAGAGATTGTCCGCAAAAATTTCACTCAACTCGCACAATTGTTCGCTCACAACGATTACCGAATAGTCCCTCACCTTTGAACACTACTTAATTGTCATTACTCACGTTTCTTTCGTGCAATATTGTTAATAACCACGCGCACGCACTGAAGGGATGCGACCGGCGCCGATTTTCGCAAGACATGGACTGACCACTGTGACCAACTTTGTTTTCGAAAACAATGAAATTACTAGCGTCGTTGCATAGTTATATTTATCACTACGTAAGTTATGAAAAAGTAAACCGATGTTATTTATACGGACAACTAGTATTGACACACAATATATCTGCAGTAGAATAAGTTGCTATGAAGAAACGTTATTTACCTGTAGGAGGAAACCGATAACGCTGATACATGTACAATCGTGCCCATGTGTAAGCGTCAGCTTACGAAACGACTTGTACGCTTTGCTCGACACATGTCGCGGACTTCTTTTTGGAAGCTTACCTCGGGCTACCACTTTCAGTAACACACCTGGCTTAAGGCCCATCGTGTACATACCGGTGTTATTTAATTACGAATGATGAATATACATTTAAGAGTTCTAAATGCATACCTTTACAGCAAGCTGCAACACTCGCGGTTCTACGACAAAACATCCCCATATCTTTTGAATATTTCGATTCGCGCAAATTCCTGTTAATCAGCGCTGTCTGGCGCCGAGCACAGTAAGCGGTTTCCCTCATTCTTCATAACCTCGATCTACGTAAACTTCGAACCCAACGCCTGTGAGTTCGTTCTACAGTGGTCACTGTGCGTCAATCTTTCACGAATCCCGGGAAGATTCGTATAACCTCGTTCCTTCAATAATCGTAGCATATTTCACCGATAATGACCGCCTGCACGATCCGAGAGTCGGCCGCTGATAATCAGTGATAATCAGAAGAGAACAGTAGCGTTCCATCGTGTAATATACAATTTTCGCGCGTCACTCGTGCCTGACAAAACACGGTCGAGACTTTGACAGTTTGACGGGGCGTATTGAAACACCTTGCGCCGAACGAATGTGATGTCGATCAATGCTGTGATTCTTTGATCTCGTCAACCAGCAATCTCTAGATCGCTGAAACGATCGTGAATTACTTGAAACAGAGAGCCCTGCATAGGAGGGGCGCCGTAAGAAGTTGCAGGATCGTTGGCGGAAGAAGAGTTTGCTGTACAAGACTTGCGTTATTTTTTTTTATAACAAATGTCAAAGAACAAATTGAACCTAACACTACCTCCTGGCTCAATTGAACCAGTCCCAGCTGTGTCACCCTCACCGCCAGTTCCACCATTGCCAACTTATGCGGAGCCTCCTGTTATTCCTGAGTAAGAGCGTCTTCCACTCTCATTCTAGGAAATCATTTGTCACTTTTCTTATTTATATCGTTGCATTCTGTCGCAGCGATGTTATGGGTAAAATGAGCATAGATGCCATCCAAGAGCAGCTGGAGGAGCTTGAGATGGACGAAGAACAAAGAAAACGGCTGGAAAGTTTTTTGGGCGAGAAAGAAAAAGTTGGAGAATTATGTGATGAGGACTTTGAGAAACTTGGGGAGCTTGGAGCTGGTAATGGGGGTGTTGTAATGAAAGTTAGGCATAAGAAGTATGGTCTTATTATGGCACGAAAGGTAAGCTAAGTTATTTATGTATTACATATATATAGGTACGGTAGCAATACATTTATTACTTGTACATTGCATATCAGTAAGAGAGCTATGATTTGTCATTTCAGCTTATACACTTAGAAGTTAAACCGGCTATTAAGAAACAGATAATCAGGGAGCTCAAAGTTTTGCACAAATGTAATTTTGCACATATAGTTGGTTTTTATGGTGCTTTTTACAGGTAATGTTCATACAATATATTCACAACTTATTAAGTAATATTATTCGTTTATATTTCATCATCATTGTTCAGTGATGGGGAAATAAGCATATGCATGGAATACATGGATGGTGGATCGTTGGATCTAATCCTTAAAAAAGCAGGACGAATTCCAGAACCTATTTTAGGTACCATCACTTCAGCAGTAAGTAAACTATGGTCCTCTACAGTTACTCCTATTCTATGCAAAGTGTTATCACACTGCATCACACAAAAAAATACAATATCTTTGAACATTTTCACTGAACTACTGAAACATAAGTATAGAAGAATTCAATGTCATTTATAAAAGACCTTGACACTAATAGTAAGTTTCCCTTTCGATGAAGCCACCTGGGAATCTACGAATACAAAGTCGTCGTACTTCGTCATATATCCAAAGACTGATGCCAAAAGGCAAGCATGGCCAATACCAATATATATCTAATGGCATTGTTTTTAAAACTATTTCCGTTCCGGGCACGTATAAAAGTATGCCGGTCAATACAATCTCGAATATGAACGAAAAATTGAGGAACCAGTTGCTCATACCTTGCTGGAAGATCGAATTTCTTCTTGTCTTGCACATAATTAAATCTATCATTTGCGTTATCACGATGGAGAGGAAGTATCCACTTCTGGCTTCATTCAGCAAATCCATCCTATTTTGATAAGTCCAGGTCTGTCCGTAAGAATCTGTTAGATCGTTGATTGAGCGATTTTCCCAATCTAATCTCAGTCCCAATAGATCGTCAGGGAAAAAACCGTACATCATGAGAATCATAAAATAAGTGAAGAATCCTGCTATTGACTGAGTCATACCGATTTGGCCATAGGTGATCGAGATCAGTCTCTTGTTAACGAGTTTGTCGTATTGAGGATTTCTAGGGGCTCGTTTCATGATGTCTGACTCGGGTTTCTCGTATGCAAGAGCAATCGCGGGTAATAGGTCGGTCCCAATATCGACACATAGTACTAGTTCAATCACGAACGGCAATGGTATAGCAAATATCAAGCTGCTTAACATCGGCAACATCTCCGGTACGCTGGAAGTGAGCGTGTAGGCAATAGACTTTTTCAGATTGTCGAAAATCAATCGGCCCTCTTCCACGCCGGTGACGATAGAGGCAAAGTTGTCGTCCATGAGAATCATGTCTGCCGCATTTTTCGCCACATCCGACCCAGTAATTCCCATTGCCACTCCGATATCAGCCTTCCTCAGAGCCGGTGAGTCATTAACTCCATCCCCAGTGACCGCCACAATTTCTCCTAATCTCTGACAGCTCTCCACAATAAGTAGTTTTTGCTGTGGCGACGTCCTGGCAAATACGATTTCCTCGTAGTCTCGAATTATATTGTCCAGCTCGAATGACGTCATATTTCGAAGTTCCCCACCAGTTACGATAATTGCGTCCGATTCTGCTTCGGTAACCTGTGAGAATGACTTGTTCTGAAGAATAGCTCTCTCGTATCTCGTCTCATGGCCCTCACTCATTATTCCGACTTTCTTGGCTATTGCCATGGCAGTGACCGGGTGATCACCGGTCACCATGATGACCTTAATTCCTGCCGTTCGACATTTCTGAACGGCTTCGGGGACATTGGGTCTAGGCGGATCTATTAAGCTTAGCAAACCAACGAACCGGTATCCTTTGGTGGGAAAATTGTATTTGCTAGGAGTCTGTGTGTTGAACTTGTAGCTGGGTGCGTAGTTTGCGAAAGATAATGTCAAATCGCAATAAGCGAGAACTCGTTCGCCAAGATATCCTAGTTCTGCACAAGCTCTTTTCGATATTATATGGTCTTGACCTGTCATGTCCCTAGTCTGACCCTCCGTAGTTAACATCGACGTACAATTATCTATAATCACTTCGGGTGCACCTTTTAAAATCATGATGAAACCATTAGTGTCTCGATGAATAGACATTTGGTACTTAGTCGTCGAGTTGAAAGGAATCTCCGCCACCTTCGGATAGGATTCTCGGAATTTCTGCGTCGAATGGATGTGTTCGCAAAACCTAAGTATTCCTGTTTCTGAAGCATCGCCGATTACTTCTCGCTCGTCAATCGGATCCACTAATGTGGACTCTGCAGTGAACTCCGCTCGTAAACAAAGCGTGGTGCTTCTCATCATCAACCCGAAGGCTGGTTTTTCCATCAAGAGATCGCGTTCGACACCGATTCGTTCACCTGTAGGAAACTGATATCTCGTGTGCCCGAACCAGAGATTAGAAACGGTCATTTTGTTTTGTGTAAGGGTCCCTGTTTTGTCTGAACAAATTGTCGATGTCGAACCCAGGGTTTCAACTGCCTCTAGATTCTTCACAAGACAATTTTTACTAGCCATCTTTTGGGCGGTCAACGTCAAGCTCGTCGTGACCGTCACTAATAGAACCTCCGGTACATTTGCTATGACGATGCCAAGAAGATACGTAAAGGCCCTGACGAAATTTGGCTCTAGCATAAGGGACAGACCAAAGAAAACAAATCCGAAAACGATTGCCATTATCGTGATGATATTAACAAAATGTCTAATTTCCTTTGCAATGGGCGTCTCGGTTTTGACAAGATGAGAAGTGAGTCCGGCAAGCCTGCCAATCATTGATCTGTCTCCAGTAGCGATAACTATGCCCCTTCCTTCGCCGGCCACTGCGAATGACGAAAAAAATGCGACATTACTTGATTCAAGGGGATTCTTGTCGGTCGGATAATCGGTTCGTTCCACAGGCTCGCTTTCCCCAGTTATACTGGAATTCTCGACTCTCAATCCGGAACACTCGATGATCCTAATATCCGCAGGAATCTTATCCCCCAACTTGATTTCTACCAAGTCTCCCACTACGAGTTCTTCAGTGCCCAAACGCACTTTTTCCCCATCCCTAATCACGGTTGCGAATGTTGGTACCATCTTCTTAAAAGAGTCCATCACCTTGGAGTTCTTGCTCTCTTGGATAAACGCAAACACGCCGGACGTAATACATATGACAACTATTATTACGCCGAGCCATTCTATACCAGCTTCGGGCTCTTCGAACAGGGAACTGAGTCCATACAGAAAGAAACAAAGAACGGCACAGCCCCACATAAGCGCTGCGAAGCCGCTGAACATGCATCGTAAAAATTTCACGTATTCCGGAGTCACTTTTGGAGGCGTCAATGCATTTGGACCGTCTCGGAGTTGAATCGTTTCGGCCTGCACATACGTCAGGCCTTTCTTGGAATTCGTGTTCAACTTTTCGCACAGTTTCTCCAACGGTATCGTATGGTCTACGGTTTCTAACTCTTGATGCAAATCTTGAATTTCATCTTCCGTCAATTTCTTCTTATGAATGTGAAGGGAGGATGCGCGTTTCGGTAATGGATGAGGCACTGGTGCTGGAGGGATGTCCCGACTTGTATGGGCTTCTGAAGGAGAGGGCTGCGGTTCTTTCCCGGACATTATAAATATACTAACTGCTTGGTTAACTAATAAACTTGTTGCATACGATTCACTGTGATAGTCAATTATTTGAAGGCATATACGCGATTTGTTTTACTGCCAATGTGATCGACCGGTCTCTTATTGTCAACAGGTGTTAAAAGGATTGAGCTACCTTAGGGATAAGCACGCTATAATGCACAGGGACGTGAAGCCTAGCAATATTTTGGTTAATAGTGCGGGGGAGATAAAGATTTGCGACTTTGGAGTCTCCGGCCAATTAATAGACTCTATGGCGAATTCGTTCGTCGGCACTAGAAGTTACATGTCGGTAAATAGCTTAGGTTGCTTCTATTTAAAGCCTTATTCATGGCCAGCTTATAGCGCGTCTTCGTCATTTTCAATCGAATTGTTTTGTTTAACAGCCAGAAAGACTGCAAGGCACGCATTATTCAGTGCAGAGCGACATTTGGTCCTTAGGCTTGTCGTTAGTGGAAATGGCTATTGGAATGTATCCCATTCCTCCTCCGGATGAGAAAACGCTGGCCTCAATATTTGGTAATCAGTCAGGAGCACAAACGACGGATAATACTGCGACTAATAACATACCAACACCAACCACGCAATCGCCAGGGCATAGTTAGTAATTCAACATACGTGGGTGGAAAACAATTCAACTGTAATTCCCAAACCATCGTTGTCGTTTAGGTGCAGGTAGTCCAAGACCAATGGCGATATTCGAGTTGCTGGACTACATTGTAAATGAACCACCACCAAAACTGCCATCCGGTATTTTTAGTTACTCATTTACGGACTTCGTGGACCGTTGTTTAAAGAAGAATCCTGCTGAAAGAGCGGACTTGAAGACGCTTATGGTAAGTTGATAATGTTAATAAGTGATGTATTAATTGTAAATCTCGTGTCTTGAATGTGTGTCTCAGAATCACGAATGGATAAAGAAGGCAGAGTCGGAGAACGTGGATATCGCTGGATGGGTATGCCGCACGATGGATCTCCAGCCAACCACGCCAACACGCTTGGCAAACGTACAGTCCTGAATAAATGTAACTCTTACATACTTGACAACGTATATACGCGTTCAGTACTCCTAAGTCGAGATTTATTTCGATTTCGTTCCAATTCGTTTAAAACGGTGGCGCCGCATTGTTATTTTTACAGTGCATCCGTGTGTACCCCTTAAAACAGTTATTGACAAAATTGCACAAGAAGAAACGAAATCAAGCTTCGCGACATTGAAGACGGATTCGAAATATTTGTCTATATACTCCGTTTGGAATCAAAATGTACAGTTCCCGCGTAGAAAGTATATCGGAGCGAATTGTAAAAATATTCGTTCGTGAAATTTTATTCTTCAACGTGTAACCACTCCGTCTTTTACGTCGTGACATGAACGTTAAAGAGTTTTGTAAATATTAACAATTTGTCGAAGTGATCGACAGTTAATATATTGCTTTAGGCGCCACTGCAACAGTTTAATTCTCGTCAACGAACCAATTGAAGTCTTTTCTTCAGTTTGAAAGTATGTAAGATGCGCGGTATTGTATAAGTTTTATTATTACTGCGATGAAAAGATAAAATACAACTCATGGGCAAAGTGTGCTCCCTGTGATAGTATAAGCGTAACACGTATGAACATCAGTTTTATAAGGTATTGTTTCCCAAAAGTTCTACTAGGTCAAGTTACACTCGTATAACATTTGTACCTGACATCTGAAAGGTGAGGAAATTAAGCGGAGACGGCCACATTTTTCCCTCTTTTCGCTAATTGTACGAAAATGATACCTGATAAGCGTCGACAAGCGAAAAGAACGACTGTTTTTACTTAATCTCCTCACTGTCTATAGAGTTATTTGCATCAACGAATACGCGCTTCCTCCATTGCCATTTTTTTTTTTTTACGCCGAGGGACCGTTTATCGAATGAGGCTTTTTCCAACTAAAATGGCTCTAATAATTTTTCAAGTCACGACTCTCAATTTCTCACTGTATAGAGGAATTGTTAACTGTGAGTAAAGTATTATGATTCCCCTTACACCCTCGTTCTGTGTGGTAATTCGTCCATTTTCAAAAACGAGAACCGCTTGCATAGGTAATTTATTTTCTGCATATACGTGATTAAGGACTGGCACACGAGATAATTAGAACTGTTTAGTATGTCACAAAGCTTCGACGTATTTTAAATATTGTCTGAGTATTGTAATAGTTGAAAATGCTGAAACGCTTGAAAAGGACAGACAGTAAAGTTACTTTGTTTCATTTCGTGAACACAATCTTATGCTTTCAACGTAACCGAATCTTTTGAAACTTCCAACATTTTCGTACGTCAAATGATACTCAGAGTGATTCAACGCTTTACAGTGATCGACTTGTTTGGAAACCAGCAATATCGTATGTCTACTATCGCTAACCACCGCCATTTATAGTGTTCTAGGGCTTACCAACTATTGCGCCTTATTTTTATCACAGATTAATGACATCGTGTGCATCGTGTTCACGCATAAAAAACATACGGAGCGTGTAGTTAATTTATTGTTTGATAATTCTGATTGCACGCTCTGCAAGATTGTGGCGATTTTAAAGAGCCGCATTTTAAAATAAGAAGAGGAACAGAGTCGTTGTTGCTTGATCCTTGTTGCTAGCTTCGTATCTAGACATTTTTCCATAACTGAGGTATCAGGTATAGATATTTAGATCTGGGATTTTTTAATGATTTGAAGTGATTGTTTAGATTACCGTACTTCAATGTTAAGAAACTAGAAAATAATGGTACTTGAGACATTCAAATGACGAACGGAAAGTGCGATATTACTAATAATTTTAACAGCGTCGTACAATTCATGCCCAGGTCTGGTTTTTGTCTATTGACTCCTAATTGTATCCACAGAATCATGTCTACAAGTGAAATTTGGTGCTGTTCTAAAAAGAGATAAGAAAAATATGATAGCGCTAAATGTGACAAATTTCTAGAATATTCAAAGTAGATAGTTGTTAATGAACGTCTGACGTAATTAGTCAATCCCTTTTGGATCGTTGTTAAAAATACATTTTGCGTAGGTTAAAATATGAATTATTGGTATTACGAGGATTACGCGACATTCGCGAAGACAGAGATGGAAATGTAGTGACAGAAAGGATTACTTGGATAAGCGGTGAAACATGAAAAAAAAATTGTGATACCTCTAAGAATTTTATGGTGTCTATAGTACACGTCCAAATTACCGTGCTCTTCTTGCTTAGGTATTTAATTCATATATGAGTGTAAGATAATTCTTCGTGTGCCTACGATTTGTATTTCGGTAGGCTTATATCGTTAGTAGTTTATATTTTTATAGACATAGAAATACCTCTTTTTACTTTCAAACAGTCGATATTCGAATTAATGAATTGAATACCAAGGCAAGAGTACAAACTACTGGACGTATGGTTATTGTAACCGATCGTTGTAAGTATCGTAATGTGTGCTTTCGCAACCTCACGACTTATTCAAAGAGTTCTTTTAATCATTATAATTTTCCGTTCGATTGCGCCTAAGACGTAATTGCCCAAGAACTGATGTTTCATATTATGTTCATACGTGTAGTAACGATGCATGTTATAAATATGCTATTTCCTGTAAAGCCAGGAGCCAATTGTGTCGCGAGAAAGCGCAGTACGGCACAACTGGATATCGTGAATAATGCAAAATGTATAATATAGGAAGTTAGATAAAAGATACAGTGAATCTTATGCAAGAGTTTTCAATAAAAAGAAGAAGAAACTCGCCAAATTCAAACATATACAAATGCTCTTTTTATAACAGACAATTGTATCGATTCACTGTATGAATGTTACGATTACTGAGAGAATAAATTCATCCCGTAACAAAGACTGTATCCTAGATTTAATGTTTTAGCAAGCAATAGCTTGCATCACTTTATTTCACTGAAATAATTACATTTTTCGGCAGTAGAAGACTTAATTCTAAGTCACTTACTTAACTGCTTCACAATTGTTTTTTGCTTTGTTAGAATAAACAAGCACAGACATGCGCGGCTTAACGTCTATTCGCTCTACGTCTAAGTGGTCTAAGTGTAAACGAAGTCGATACTAACCAAACCGGATCCAGCAAACAATAAATTTCTGCACATGCGTTGGATATACCAATCGAAGCATACACTGTTCACACCATATCTTCGATATTTAATTAATGCAGTTACTCTACAATATCCCGTATGGCTTTGCTAGGAATGTAACATTCGGTTAACATCCTATATACTTCCCAGAACGTATCGCGAACGTTAAGCGGCACATTGACTGTACTAACAACCATTCCCGCAGTCCACTAAAATTCTTAGTAGATTGTAAAGTATGAAATGTAAGAGATTAGATAATTACCCCGATCGTTGGTATCGTTGAACATCTTACTCTATATACACACACCTCTGTAACGAACAATTGTATTCGTACACTATCCCAGATCTGTCCTGCCGTATCAGCAAACATCTCGAACTCTTTTTCTTCCACCGGTTACCATGAGCGTACTATTGGTGAGAAACGTTAACAGATCATTTGTTTCTTCGTTATGGTGAGAAAAATTTCAAGGCAGAAAGACCATCTGCGTAGAAGGAGTCACATGTAGGTATTGCGATCACGCATAGACTGCAATTCCCCAAAGATTGACAGATCAACGTGCACCACTTGCAGGAAGGGTGGATAGAACATAAATTCCTCTATGATAGATGTTCCTCCCACGTATATTTTTAGTATCGTATTATGCGTTCTTTTCCTAGTACATACTACCGCTATATGCAGAGTGTAGTTCGTGATCTCCACACATCCGGATAAATCCAGGAGCTCTAAATGCGGCGAATGTCTGATCAAAGATATTATACCGTCGTCTTGAAGATGCTTGCAGCCATGGCACTTGAGTTCCCGTAAATTGCACATCTCTTGTAGCCCTTCGGCTGTTATTTCATATAAATAACTGAGTATGAGGGATTCCAGTCTTGGAAGTGTTGCTAAAGCAGCAACACCGGCGTCCGTTACAAATTTACAGCCTGCAACAAAGGAATCGAGCAGGTGAAGATGTTTGAGGGCAAATGTTGTTTGTAGAAGAATATTGCATTTTACTGTTAATGTCGATATATTTCAATTGCCTGCATTTAAAGGCAAGTTCGACCAGGAAATTATCCGTAACGGCGCTATTTCTCCCAACTTGAAGACTCTCTAATCCTTCGAGTTTTATTATATGCAACATATCCTCCGACAGCATTACCGGGAAATCTCCGACTAATTCTAACGTTTTCAAATTATTGCAGTGTGTACCGATCGCTTCCATTACTCTGCTACTGATTCCAATGCAACCCACAATGGACAGAGTTCTCAGATTTTTGAAGTTGTAAAGGGCCTACAAAGTAAATAATAAAGAATCGATGTCAGTACGATGATTCGTTTGCTGAGATATTAGCTGTAGACAACAGAAACTTACTTTTGCCAAATGGCAATCTCCCAATGAGATACATACACGTAATCTAAGCTCCACCAAGGAATTTGACAAGTAAAACAAGCATTTTCCAGAAATATTGTTTTTGGATACCTCAAAGTGTTGTAAATTCGCATTCTGAATAAATAGTTTTTTCAATTCTTTCTCACACGTGTTTGACGTTTTTCCCAGACAAAATTTTGTGATGCAACTACAGTTATCTGCCAAGGAGTAAATTCCCGCGGCCGAAACAGTGAGTGCGGTTACATTTATCGTTTGAATATTTTTACACAGTTTTCCAATAATTGTGAGAGCATTGGAGCTAAGCTCATGAGAATAATCTGTGATATTAATATGATTAAGGAATCTGCCACAGCGAATCAGAACTTTACGGAGTCTAGGAGTATTGATGGCCCTCCTCTTATCATTCATTCGAAAACCCCAGTTTGCATGCGAGAGATCTAAGCTCTGCATACATCTCCATGTCTCTTGACTTATGATTTGCCATCGTTTGCATACTCTTTCTATTCTAACCCTGTCTACGATTGGTAGACATAAGAAGATATGCATCAAGCAATCGTCGTTCAGAATATTTATACAACTATAATTAAAATCACATGAAGTAAAAGCTCCGAAGAAAAGCCCATTTTCACTTCTCTCGAGTTGTTTATTGGAATTTTCTTTTTCAGGTCTATGCTGATTCTCCGAGCAGTCTGGCTGGTGCCAGGAGTCTGCTGGTACTACTCTTAAATCCCTACTATGTAGTGTTATCTTTTTCCATTCACCATCCACACGAGCACTAAAAACAATGATTGTGCACTAAGAGACAAGAAGAATATATATAACAACAATTGGCTGTGTATTACCTCATGGCCTCCGTTACTTTACTGAACGTAACAAAGGCATAATTATTCTTGCTTAAGTTTCTCTTTAGAAAACAACTCTCAATATTGCCATAGCGAGAGAAGCGGGCTGCTAAATCTTTATGCGTGGTCTGGAAAAGAAGTGTCATGTTACGAGGAAAGCACTTTTATTCATAAACTTGCTTGATGGGACAATGTGACAGACCCTGCTCGCCAAATTGCAAACAAAAAGCTTTCTGATTGGAACACCATCCACCGTTGTAGGCAAAATTCCTTCTTCTGATATATCATCATCCTCTGGAAAAATTAAATTTCGATGCTTGTATTGCTAGGTAAAAGTAGAAGTTTGGCAGTTGGCAGATGTAGCAACAGATGATAGTTTGAGTGGTAATTAGGAAAGTCTTGCTTCTTTGCAAATTTAAAATAAAATGAATCACGTACCCTCTCTAATCGCGAGCTGTATTCGATTCCACACGTCGTAGTATTTGCTCTCTATGAACTCATTCATTTTAAATAAACTGCCCGACTTGTTTATCAACTATTTAGCTTTAGCGAGCACTAGCGAGCAATGACGTATGTGATTACATGTATTGCGAATAGCATGCATATATATATGACCGGCGCACTGTAATTCTGGCGCGGAATGTTTTACCAATACTGCACAATGCACATTATTTGTTACGCACTGGCACTAAGATTCTTTGTTCCTGAAGTGCTTGCAGTTGCCTGTAACCTGTAACGTACACGGATTCCACTGTCATAAAGGCGAATTATATCAACAATGAACGGGTCTTTGGTGCTCTTAGGGCTGTATCAGGCTGTATATTCACAGTCAGACTGCAGCAGATCAGCCATAGCCATAAGTCCATAAGACCGTCTTGCCCAGGGATGGCAGACAGTACTCGAGCACCCTTGGATTACCTTGGACCACCTTGGACTTAAATTCTCGGGAAGCTTTTGACAATTTAGTGATATTGCACTATATAGGGATATTAAACTACACTTTACAGATAGACGTTTATAACCTCATTCCGGCCGTATGCAGTATTTTTTGATAAACAATAAATAATAACATTTCACGGCCGCAGAAAAGTAAAAATGAACAAGTCCATAATCTCAATGTTCTTGAGATCATTCGCAAATAAAGCGACGTCTGGTATACGTAGGAGATTAAAGATATCTGGGAGTAGTGAAAGCAGCGCAGATTTGGAAGATTTTGAAGATAACCCAGATGATTTGGATGCGCAAGAAGGAGATTTTATGAATATCGACAAAGCTCAGAAGTCATATGAAAGGTAAATATATAGGCAATGTATATTGACAAATTCCATATATCATACAAAAATATAGTGATATGACATTTAGCACGTTGGTTTAATGTTAATTTACTTATTTTTACTTGTACCGCCCAGAGAGAAAGTAACCAAGAATGAGTTATTGAAGAGACAAATTGTTATGTCACGATTCTTTAACAAAGAGAACGATCCTAATTTTCTTACCTACATGGAAAAGAGTCAAATAAGAGCACTACATGAATCTGATCCAGATGAGTGGACGATTACCAAGCTTAGTAACAGTTTTCCAGTTCTCCCTCATATAGTAAAAAAAATAATAAGGAGCAAGTGGCAGCCAACTTCAACCTATCAAATTCTAAAATACGATCAAAATGTCATGGAGAACTGGAAAAATTTCCGTGCAGGAAACTTAGCTGTCAGTTATCAACTAAAGGTGCACTTAATGAAATTTGAGGACCGAAAAATCAGCTCTATGGGCAGAGAGGAACTGGCTGTGAAGTTTATACCGCCAAAATTTGAGATACCAAAGCCGCAGAGTCAATTATTTGCTAGTATTGCTGAGGGATGTATTGACAAAAGTAAATCTGAAATTTCCAGTAAACAATTGAAAAGTGGAACTGATGTGAGCAGCAACACAGCCACATATAGTCATTTAAAACCGAATGTACAAAAAGAAGCAAGCTTTCAATTTTCTGCGGTTGAAAGAGTGGGGAGAATGGAGCAGTCGAATAAACGTCATAAGAAACAACGGCCAATGAAATTTAACGAATTTATAGAACAGAAAATAGATAAATTATGCTATGAGTCCCCAGCAAGAACAATAGAGTTGCTGGAAACATGTAAAGAGTATGGAGTAGAACCGATAATTATTGGTGAGGCTGGGTCAGATCAACCTGTAGATAATGCAGATAACACATCAACCGACTTGACGGAAGCCCCTGTATCCAATAATTTGCCAGTGCCACAAACGAGAAGCATTACTCACAATTTGGTAAATAGCAGTACTGAAACCTCTTTAAATACATTTATCAAAGCACGAAATAGAAAGGTAACGGAAACTGAGGACTACACGATGAGAGTAAAAATTCCAAAAACTTTGTATCAAAAAGGCATGACTTATAGAATAAAGGATTGCTACTACGACGATGATGGACAGTTTTTGTATAGAGTTATAGGAATGTAGCGTTACTTTTGACGGTATCTTAAATTAGTTTATGTATAAATGTATATTAAGCGAATAAACGGTTTAATTGTACGGAGAGAGGGTATCAAATGGTTTTTCTCTGAAAGTTTTGTTTTTATCTCGATAATGATTTTTGCAGCAAGATAAGCACCATAAGCACCGCTCCCTCTAGACTTGTTCGGAGAGTTGATTTCCCGCGCTTAGTTTGTTTGGCGCAGGCGCGATGGCCGCTGTACAGTAAGCTTTTATACATCTAGCTACATCAAACCTGATCGAACCTCAATATGGACATTTGAGATATCAATGTTGTTCGAGTGATTTTGTTGAACATTAATGTTCCACATTTATTCGAAGAGTAGTGTTAGCATCTGTTGTGAATGTATTCGTTAGTATGCGCAGATTTTGAAAGAAGCGATAAGGATTGAGCGTCCTTACAGTTTCAGTCCCCGGATCGCCCGGGGACTTTATTCAGGTTTGAATAAAAATTGTTTGGCATGTAGCATGTAGTTTGTGGATTATTAACACTTACACAAGTATTATCACTGAATTTTTTACAATACACGTATATTAATGTTTTCGAACAATTTTTTTTGTAAAGGTTACTTGTTAACGGACGTAAAATCGTTGTCAGACACAGGGAAGAGTAGATTTTCCAGTTTAACATCAAAATGATGCATCGACGAGGTGGCAAACGTATACGCATGGATGACCCTGTGCCACCAGAGTACGAGGCCCCAATGACACCAATGACACCGATAAATGACAATTCCGGTGGAGATGCCAATGAGTCTTACTCTTCGTATGCAGCATATAATCAGCCACCTCAAACGCCAATACATAATCCGACGTGAGTATATTTTCAAATATAGCATGTGTTTCATTGAAATATTATATATTTTATGGTATGTACATATTTTTATAGACCTGAACATTATTCTTCGGAGAGCTATAGCTCTCCAGGCACATCTCAACAACAATACCAAGAGCATTCGGGAAGTTTTGACAATCCAACACAATTTGAGCAACCTATGACACCAGCCACTCCAGCTAATATGAGAATTACAAGAAATACCAGAGCCAGGCTACGTGGTACAATACAAATTTCGTTTGTTTATGTTTACTGCCAATATTAAGAAAATTTTATAAATTATTTATCCTACGTACTTTGCAGGTGGTACGGTCCAACAACCTAAATATAAAGAAGTTGATACAGATTACATTCCAATGACTAGTAGTAGGGGTAGGGGTGGTGGTGGACGTGGAAGAGCAAAACGTTTGCATCATCCTCACAGTCTTGAGGACGAAGCAAGCCTTTACTATGTTATTAGGAATAACCGCTCTTCGTTAACTGTAAGCCATTTATGAAAATCCTATGAAATAGTGCATACTGTGTTTGAAGATTGAAAGTTTTTACGACTATTCGTATTAATTCTGCATTTTGTTCAGACAATTGTCGATGACTGGATAGAGAAATACAAAAGCAACAGGGAAAATGCCCTTTTGATGTTAATGCAATTCTTCATTAATGCTAGTGGCTGTAAAGGACGTATTACCTCTGACATGCAAGCTACTATGGAGCACACAGCCATAATACGAAAAATGACCGAAGAGTTCGATGAAGTATGAGCGATTACCATCAGATTTTATTCACGATTCTCGCAATAGTTTTGCTTATATAATATTGCTAACAGCATTGACCTTTCCAGGAAAGTGGAGAATATCCATTGATAATGACTGGTCAACAATGGAAAAAGTTTCGTGCAAATTTTTGCGAATTTGTACAAATCTTAGTTCGACAATGTCAATACTCTATAATTTATGACCAATTCCTTATGGACAATGTTATTTCGTTATTGACGGGACTCTCTGATTCTCAAGTGAGAGCGTTCAGGCATACTGCTACGCTTGCTGGTAAGTAATGTTGTATTAATAAATTAATAAATATTTAATTTAATGAAATAATTAATATTTACGAACCAGAGTGATTGATTAATACAAACACTATTTTATTGTCATAGCCATGAAACTGATGACAGCGTTGGTAGACGTTGCGTTAACTGTATCCATCAATTTGGATAACACACAAAGACAGTATGAAGCTGAAAGGCAGAAAGCTAGAGAGAAGCGGGCAGCTGATCGATTAGAATCACTAATGGCAAAGCGAAAAGAGCTTGAGGAGAATATGGATGAAATTAAGAATATGCTTACGTATATGTTCAAATCAGTGTTTGTACACAGATACAGGGACACGTTACCAGAGATTCGTGCTATTTGCATGGCGGAAATTGGCGTGTGGATGAAGAAATTTCACCAAAACTTCCTAGATGATTCGTACTTAAAATATATAGGTTGCAAACACGTGTAGTATCAATATATGTTTAAAACAAACAACTTTCTCAAAGTACTCAATGCTTTTAATATTGATTTCAGGTTGGACATTGCATGACAAGGTAGGAGAAGTCAGATTGAAGTGCTTGCAAGCCTTACAACCTTTGTACGCGTCCGAGGAGTTGAAGACAAAATTGGAGCTATTTACCAGTAAATTTAAAGACAGAATCGTAGCAATGACATTGGACAAGGAATACGATGTGGCCGTGCAAGCCGTCAAACTGGTTATCTCTATATTGAAGCATCATCGAGAAATCCTCACGGATAAAGATTGCGAGCATGTCTATGAACTCGTCTATTCCTCTCATCGTGCAGTCGCTCAAGCAGCCGGAGAATTTCTAAACGAGCGTTTGTTCAGGCCGGACGATCAAGCTGTCGCCGGCGTGAAAACGAAACGTGGCAAGAAACGTTTACCGAATACACCTCTCATACGTGATCTCGTACTATTCTTTATTGAATCAGAGCTACACGAGCACGGAGCATACCTTGTAGATTCTTTGATTGAAACTAACCAGATGATGAAGGATTGGGAGTGCATGACGGACCTCTTGTTGGAGGAAGCAGGCCCGGAAGAAGAGGCTCTCGATAATCAGAAGGAAACGTCTCTTATCGAACTCATGGTCTGCTGTATAAAACAAGCTGCAACCGGTTAGTAATCCAACTTTTATTTGTATTATGACCATTTGTGTGATGATTTGACATGCAGTGATTTAATGAAAATTACTGTCATGCAGGAGAAGCACCTGTCGGACGAGGGCCTACGCGGAAAATTCTGTCGGTGAAGGAATTAAAGCAGGTTCACGATGATAAGCAACGACTTACGGAGCATTTCATTCAAACGCTGCCCCTTCTTTTGGACAAATATAGAGCAGATCCTGAGAAACTTGCAAATCTACTGGCGATCCCGCAATACTTTGATTTAGACATTTATACGAAGTCGCGCCAAGAACAAAACTTGGATTCTTTGTTGAGTAAAATTCATTCGATAGTAGAGAAAATGCACGATACTGAGGTTCTGGATACCGCTTCCAAGACTTTGGAACACATGTGCATCGAAGGACATGCTATTTTTACAAGGTGAGCTATCCGTCTGAACGCAAACGAATAGAAACATTATGTTATATCCATTGTGACATTTCCATGAACTGCAGTTTCAAACTTGTAATATTTTGTTTGCTTCTGACGCAGATGCGATGTAGCTAGATCAACTTTAATCGACTCGATCGTAAATAAGTATAAGGAAGCCATTGACGAGTACAGAAACTTGATAGAAGGTGACGAAGAACCCGACGAAGATGAGACGTTCAATGTTGTACAATCTCTAAAAAAGGTTTCAATATTTTATTCATGCCATAACATGAATCCATGGGGAATTTGGGATTCTCTCTACAAGGACATAGAGGATACAAGGGACCCATCAAAGTATTATTGTTGTTTGCTCTCTTTTGACTTTTTGTAGATAATATTTGGCTATTACATATTTGATTTGCACTTATAATGTTGTAGATGTTTACCGAACGAAGCTATTAAATATTGTATCAGCGCGTGCTTCTTCGCTATTTTGTGGGGCCAGCATCATTTAATGGAAGCAGTGGATTCCGGTAGTCGGGGAGAAGATGAATGTCGGCAACTGAATGAAAGACTGCACGCTTTTATGGGATCAATGCGGCACTTTGTTGGCGGCGACGGAATTAGCACGGTAATATATTTTAGTACATATAAGTGATCATTTCTAGATTTTGCTTTGTGTGATGCAAATCTTTTAAAGCGTTTATTAATGACCCTTAGCCATCGCCACCTATTTTGAGGGAGGAAGCATATAATACCATATGCGATTTATTGGTCGTATTTTGCGTGCAGCTCTTCACTCATTCCAATTCTTTAATGCATGAATTGGTGTACGAACCTGATCAAGATATGCAAAATATGCTGAATCGGTTTATTCAGGAATATGTATTTTTCGAAGAAGAAGATGGTAAGCGAACACTGAATACAAACAAGCTTAAAAATTATTTTATTGTTTTTAAATGGTGTATCCGTCTCTAGCGATCCGACTGATTCCTGTTACACTACATTTTGCATAATATAATATAAGCGTTACGGTATAAATTAACTTTGCAGATGAACACGACGAGCATTCGAAAATTGAGGAACTACATAAAAGAAGAAACTTCCTGGCAGGATATTGCAAATTGATTGTGTACAATATGATTCCAACGAAAGCTGCTGCCGATGTATTTAAACATTATGTTAAATATTACAACGATTACGGTGATATTATTAAAACAACTCTTGGCAAAGCCCGGGACATTAACAAGACAAACTGCGCCCTCACTATGCAGCACAGCTTGAATATATTGTATAACGAGATACTGGCTGAGAAGGAAAAAGTTAACAGAAACAGCGAAGAGTTCACGGCTATCAAGGTTTTTGTCACAATTATTTATAGCAATTCGTAAACATACAATAACATTATTCTCTGTCCGACTATTACTAACACAACTTAATGAAAAACGAATCATTACAGGAACTGGCCAAACGATTTGCTTTATCCTTTGGTCTGGACGCTGTCAAGAATCGTGAAGCGATCACTGCACTGCACAGAGCCGGTGTCTTATTCGCCATTACACCGCCTGACGGGATTGAGCAGGATCCAACTGGACCCCCGCCAAACTTACCATTCCTGGAAATTTTATCAGAATTCACGAATAAACTCTTGAAGCAGGATAAACGTGTCGTGTGGGTAACATTGAAATATCCATATCTAGGTTATATGTTAACATAATATTAGGAGCATGTATTAATAGATATATAAATTCATGTTTCACAATTTGTATCACATTATCGCGTTGCTTGTTATGTTGCTTCTTATGGATTCATAGTTTTGCGCATGACTGTCATTTTCAGGGAACATGTTAAGAGAGATCTAACATCAGTCTTGTTATCAATATTGCAGACTGAATTTCCTTGATAGACGTCTTCAAGCTGGTATGCCGTCGTCGCGGGGGGAAGATTGGCAACCGTTATTATTATATAGAAACAGCCTTTTACACGGCGAGACTGATCAAGTGCCAGTTACCAGTAAGCGCGCTTACACGAGGCGTAAAAAGGATCAATTAGCTGGTAAGACCGATATCATTATCTTACTATGATAATACTCTGATGCCACTCAACAAACCTAGTCCTTATTTTGATAACTTATTTGTTTCACTTTGCAGAAGAGGAAGAGGCAGATGATGCTGATGAGGGTTCTGATCATGAATTTGCAGGGTGAGTTAGGTGTACGCAAAGTCTAAAGCAGAGGCATTTTTAATTCGTTTCCGTTCAAATTATTGGTTTGGAGCCAATTCTAAAGTTGCAAGTAATTGCCGCATTTAACAATACTCGTTATAGCAATAAGTTCTTTCCGTTTTTAATTCATAATAGGAACATTAAATGCTTGTTTATAACCGCTTTTCTTTTCATAGAGGCACTACTTTCACACTATAACGTAGATTGTAGGTTTATTAAACAAAATTTACGAGGTGACCAGGCTTAGTTCGTACGCATTACACGTGCTTTTTGCGCCTTATACAGCGAATAAACTGATCATTCTGCGTAGTGAAAATACATAAGGGAAACATTCCGATTAACATGTTTAGTCATTTCGTTCTTCAATCTCTCTCTTGATAATACCCAACACTCTTCTGTGTGCATTAAACAACCTTGCCTATTCTTTCTTTTATAACACAATTTTGAGAATGATTTCACACTATTGCAATGGTATCATATTTTTTGCATACGTATATTATTTAACATTTTTCTCAGACTTCGTGGGATTTACATCCTCGAAGTAACATACTTCTTAGAAGAAACTATTATTGTTTATGTGGTACGTGGTTTTACATGGAGATAATTTAATTTTTAATATTTGTAACCAATTTTTAATTTAACTGAATTATGTTACACTGTACGACTTGATCGTATCTTCCTTTCGCTATACTTCTGCATTAACAGTACAAACTACACGTAACTGCCGACATATCTCTATAATCTATTCATCGATAGAGCATCGCCTCATTTAAGACGTACAACCGCTTGCTTGATCCGCTTAATTTATGATACATTTACTTTTCTTTTCTTTTCTTTTTTGTATTAGTAATTATTAATTTAGTACTTCTGCATGGGTAGTGATCCTTTATAAATGGCTTGTTACAGGCTATCTGATCGTTTTCCGAATTAAAAGTTAGAATATTAAGCAAAACATATGTTACGTATGTGTGTATAACTTATAAGGGGCAAAAATGATACGAGGTAATGACCGAAATCTATCCAATTCTGATGCCTGCTTTAGATTCAAATTGCGACAAACAAATTCATTTTTCATTAATATAAGAGAATTAACGAGAGATTAGGATCGATAATTGTCGATACAATAATATAATACAATATTTTTGGAACAAATACGCGGCAAGGTAGTACATAGAGAACGATGTGTGTGCTCTACTCATTCTAAGGAAATAAAAAGAAATTCCGTAATTTAAAAACTTTGTATTCTGTTTATATAATCAATAATATAATTTGGTGAAAATATGTGAAAATATTAATTCAAATACGACCCTTTACTCCCAGTGCTCCCAAATCCCAATTTTGTTTTTGACAAAATTTTTCAAAATTCTTTTACCGGAAAACGTTAACGCACGTTCTTAACATTTCATGTTGCAAACATATACATATATACATAAGTATATAGGAAATGTGGCAGAATTAACCCATTGCTTCACATTTCCTGACACTTTATTGACAGTTTATTTATAGCACGCCGTTCTCTACTGCCACTCTGTTACGAAACTGAAACATTGTCCGCGTATACTGTTTTGGGTTCACCATAATTATACTTGGGTTAATTCTGTGGAACATATTTCACCAGTATATTATTTCACGTAACAAAATTGAATATATTTCATCGTAGCATGTATAATTCAATCGTCTCATATCTAAAAACGATCGAAGCATTACCGACAAACGAAAGAAAAACGATGATTTATGCAAACCGTACATTTGGCTACAGAAAGAAAAAGTGTCAAATTTTTGTCCCTTTTTCTTAGCGACTGAGTTCGAATAAGTTTGCATCAATGAAGCATTTTTCTTTCAGCAAGCACAAGAAAAAACGTGGTCCGAGGAAGAATCCGTGAGTAGCATTGTATTTCATCGTACCATCACTATCTGATCTCGAGGCATGCCTTTACTTACTTATTTTAAAAGAAGCATTATAGACCGACGAATATGATCCATCATAGAACTATAGCCATTTCTATTAAAATCAAAACTTAACTAAAAGATCATATGTTTAGTATAATGCACACCTTTCACTAGAGTGTTCCAAATTTGTATATTTGAAAATTTATTTTTAGATTGGCCATCAGCAAGGTGTCGATATCGCGCGGACCTAGATCAAGCAGTTTCTATGACACAAACGAACCTTCGACGTTGCAAGAATCACTTGCACCGATAACAGAAGAAACATCAACAAGTCCTTCGCAAGATATTGACAGTAGACTTAAGACATTGCAAATTCAGTCGCGGCCGTAAGTATTGCTGTCCGTTTCAGTCTCCATATTACATATGTCTTGATTTATTAGAGGACACAAGTATCTACATGCAATGTACCCTTTGTATGCATATACATATACGTAAGGTGAGTTTCTATCGACAGACGCAGAAATTTAGATAGTTCCGAGCCAAGGGAATTGCGGAGGACATCCAGAAATTCGGGTCGGTACATCGAAGGCCAATACATGGTAAGGGATCAAAATTAATTAATAAAACTCGTTCGTAGATACGTACAGTTTAACTGTACTAAATGTAATCTTAATATTTTACTCTGCTAATATATTAAATTGTTTTGATTGTGTAGGAATCTGATTCTGAGTGAACGCTTGGAAACTAAATGTGTTGGCGCTTGAACTTGAAGAAAGTCAGATTGGTTGTTCGCAACAATGAGAAAGGTTTATTTTTTTCGTTACGTGGGACCTACTCCGCTGAACGCACATATTAAAACTCGTAAGGCGACAGAGTTTCCAAAGACTCTGTCAATATCGTATCTCATTTTTACGTTATAAAAACCCTATCTGTCTCTCCTCTCTCTCCTCTCTCGTACTTCGACTGACTTTTCTACAATACAGATTTCGTTATCACGTGATTCTCATGTTATATATAATATAATTATATTGTATTTTCCGTACATTAACATTTTGATATATATAAAAAAAGTAATCTTAAAACTATCCTTGTTATTACCAAAGTATTTAATGATTTTTTTAAATAAACGACTATGGCAGTGACATTTAGCGTTTAGAGTGATTTATTTTTTGGGCAAGTTTATACATATTGTGCCGAACAGCATGAAGAAGAAGTACTTTCAGGCTGCGTTCCAACGGCAGCAGCGAAGGACTATCTTCAGGAATTTTGTCATTTTCGATGGTGCCATTTCGGGAACCCTTTGATTCCACATTTTAAAGTACATAATATAATCGTATTTATGTTTATTTGCCAATAAAATGTTCCTATGTTTTTTTTTTGTATTTGGAGGAATTGTTTGCAATTGCGCGTTTTCGTTGGAATGTACTCTAATAAGTTGTTTGATCGGTTCTATGGGAAAGCTTCTACGGTGCCGAATTTATGTTGTGATAATATTGATATCAGATGTACAACACCCTATAATATAATCTATAGCCGTATATAAACGCGTTGTTTCTTACTGTCTGCGTCAGAATTAATCCACCTTGCCTTTGTCTTATGTTTATGAACAAAGAATTCTAATAAAATCGATTATCGAAAAAGTTCTACACGGTAGCTGTTCTTGTTGGTTATTTTTTTCATTCAAATTGTTTAATATCACATGAATCGTTGCTTTTTACACAAAATCTTTGCTATCCAAAATTCTACATATTCGTTATGTTTTTTCTTAACTGCATACACTCATCGTGTGTATCATACTAGCTATTCTATACTAAAATCCCGGTTAACAGATATAAAACTAACACGCCTGATTTCCAAGTCTCATCCATCATAATGGATATCGTCTCATAAAAGAAGTCCAATTATTCCGACAAACTCGGCTGACCTATCCCACTGGAATCAGCAGATTTTTCTCACTGTTACGTCGATATAGAGCATGAAAGGAAGGCGGCCTTTGTGTTTCAGATACGTGTAAAATATTTTAGGGCTGATAGACTTGCTACGAAAATTTACAGAACAGAACTTTATCTGAGAGGCGTGTTCGTTCTGTGTGGAAGACTAAACCAGATACAATCTGATCACCAAAAGAATGGAATCGATTCTAAACATTAATATATTTAAGTTAACCAAAACTACACAAGGATATAATAATTTAGAGCTGATGAATTAAATGACTAAAATTTAAATAGAACCTGGCATTTTTTTTATTGTAGCCCGATTTTTCTTAATATTTTGCAAAACATCTTTATACATCGTTAAGAATGCTTCTTTTCGTATGATGAAGAAATATTATACCTTATACTAGCTACACGTTAAAAGAAAAATTAATTACGTGAGAATTAGTACTTAGAATTACATGCAAATTTAAATAAACCGTTACATTAACATAATGAATGTTTCCTGCAATTAAAATTTTGATTGACTATGTCGAGAAAAGAAGTAATCAGACATGACTCCGACAACTTACACAAGATGGAGTTGTTACGGGCAATGTGTTCAACGTGGGCATTCTATACAGGCCCGGTCATTATGCAGAATGCCCACGTTGCATTGTGCAAAATGCCCGTAACAAGTTTCGGTCAACCTATAAAATGTCCGGTCATTATACAGAATCCCACGTTGAAAACATTGCCCGTAACAGAGTAACTTAGAATTTCTTTCGATAGAAATTTCAACTGCATGGAGTGATGACTTTCTTTTGTGTAAATTCGTATTTGTATCCCTTTGATTTGTTAGAAATCGAACGCTGCTGCATGAAAAGATGCAAACGATAAATGAAAACGTAGCATTTGATTTATTGCTCGTTTATTCTGACTCTATATTCGGAGTACAGTTGAACACGTCGTTTGACCTTTGAAGCGCAAATGACTGTACGTAGCTCATCTAATATATAAGTAACAGCGTTTGTAAAAAGGCGATTAGACAAACGTTATCACTATTTATAAACCAAACTGTGTTTGATGAACTTTGTTACTTTCATTTCCGCTTCCAATAGGAACCTGCTCCCATGATTAATGACCTTCTGACTTTTATTGCATTGCATTGCAAAAAATATACAGATTAATCTTGCTCGGTATTGTAATCCTGGGCAACCTCAGAAGCAGATGATACATTCAGAAAGGAAGTTGATTTTGTTTAAAAGTTTAGTGGAATTAGCGGAATCAGGAAGAAGATCGATGATGTCATTTACTTTGTATATTAATTAGCCTAACCGTGACACTCGTGGCAGAAAGCGCGATTGGATGATTACAAAAACTGTATTGAGTCTTTAAATACACACTTCATTAAATGTTTACACGTGTCTAGTCATTGCTTTTCTAGCGAGCGAAAAAAATCAAAGGTCAGAGGTTAGCACAGCGCGGTCGACCCGCGATTGTCGACTAGCACCAACTACTAAGAATGTCAATAGAAGAGATTTGCCTTTTATCTCATTTCCGAACCGTATCACAGAAATTTGTGTGAGATATTGGCAACTGTGCTCAACCTCTGAACAGTCACGGATATCTAAAACTATTTTCGAGAATTTTCTTAATTCCCCTTTCAATGACTCAACCCACATCTTTCGCATGTTTTTCATACAGATAATCACATTTGCAGGGGTGGCAGGCAAGACTACGCGTTTACTGCGTACAACTTCAATAACATCGACCGTTACATTTTACAGGGTTCCTCCCCTGCTAAAATCTACTGCCATCCGAAGAATTTTGAAAACGATAATGTTAGAAAAAAAAACAAACAAACGAGTGAACAACGGAAAATTCAATCGACACACGTCGCCGATCGTTGAGATCAAAGAAACTTGAAACGGCGATCGATCGATTTCGCATGAGTGGTAATTATAGCAAAATTCATGCCTCTCGCTCTCGCTCCCTTCCATCGGAGAATCTCTACTCTTTCACCGCTTCTTATCTTTATCCGTGGAAAACGACACTGGTGATGAATGCGCGCACATGCACACACGCAACGTATCCACGTCGACCGCTCGCTCACGTTCACTAAATAAAGAAGCATGGTGTGCGAGAGGGTGGGGGCGTGAATGCATAAAAGCGAGAACGAAGAAAAGCTACAGCGCTTTTGTGGTGTGTCTCCATTGTGGTCGATTGTACGACAAGTGCGACAAGTAAGGGCCCCGAAATTTCGACGACGGCACCATGGGGCGTCCACCTCAACTCGCAAGGACGACTATCCTCGCTTGCTGCATATACTTGTTAGTGGTTACTGCATCTGCGAGTAAGTTCTCCATTAATACTATTTTTCCTCTCGACCCGTCGGATTTCATGGGCCGATATACCGCGATTGGTCGTTTAGAATCTCACCTGGTCCGGACCCGGGGTCGAAGATGACCCAGGCCGCCGTTGAGCCTCGCTGCGAAATCTTCCGCAGTCGGACGATTCAAATTATCGCACGCGATCGCGTACTCTTGTCACTTTTATTCCGGTCAATTTTGCTTCGAACATCTATAGTTCGTCGATCCTTCTGCCCTACTGCTTTCTTAGGGTGCATTTGTTAAATGCAACCTACTGACTTTTGGAAAACTTTACTGGACAGTCGCGTTTATTTCAGCAAGGGTTTTCAATATTTTACATTTCTGGCCACGTTTTTTTGGTCAATGCTATAGTTATTACAAAGTTGAACGGTTCATGCTTTACGGTAGAGACAGGGAGAACGGGATGGTTGAAACGTGTTCAGGATTAAAGAGAAACGATGTACATTACCTGAAATATATGTAATCGGACGATAAGTGATTGTACACGTTCCGATTTGGTAAGGCGCATTTGGTACATATCTTTATTTTTAAAGTTGTTAAAAAGCACACGCATTGGAAGGCAAGACTCGTCTTCAACTTTGCGGCAAGTTTACAACTGCGAATAACGGCCACTTTTCACTATTTGGTTCAGTTTTATGAAAAACAAAAACTAAGATAGCAGTTGGGCAGATAGATATCACAAATTTGGCACGTTAGATGGATAAAAAAGAAGTCATACGTATAGAGAATAATAATATCTGAAGGCAGTACAGCTTACGAGAAATTTCTTACATGCTCATCAATCTCTTATGAATTTGGGAATCCTAAACACCTTATCGTGACATGCAGTGATAATACTTTTTATCCGCTCAGTTCCGAATAACCTGAAGGCCTCTCCGAAAAACCAATCTTTTAGCGATGGTTAAGTAACATTGGCAGTAGAACATGCTGCGTCAGTCCGAAAAAATACGCAACAGGCGATAAAGCGGATGAATATGCTTGGCTCGATTAATTTTAAGAGTCATAAGGTTATTTGTCTTGTGCAAAGTTTAGAGGTCAGTTCAACGAACGGATGTCGAAATAAGAGATTAGTTTAGCGGATAATGTTGGAGGATTAACGAATGCTCTTGACTTGAAGATTCACGTTCGAACGTGAAAGTAACTGTAACAACCATAATGTGCACAAATTTGTAAATCAGTAATGTGCGTAATTATTTCCTTTTCAAAGCTCATTCTCTGTACAATTTCCTATTGCAAGAAAAAAATATTAAAGATATAATTTAAAATTGTACGAAACATAACATCTTCTAGTTAACCTTGCATTTGATTTAATCGTTTATTTACAACTTAACATTATTTTTTCTTCCATAAACCTCGAACACATTTAATGGCATACAACGACGTATCTGATTGCAACAAGACCTACGAAGGAATTGCGCTTTACAATACTTGCGCGCATTTAATAAAACTTTATACAGTAACACTTATATAATGTTTTTTGTTTTATCTTATGATATACCCACACTACAAATATGATTTTGCTACATTCGACAACCAAAAAACATTAATTATGGCACTCTGTGTGCGATTAAACCCCACGAGTGTAGTAAAACGCGATTATCACTCTATCCCGGTCCCAATCATACAACTATATCGAATTTAAACTGTTTCAATAGCCCACATACACTCAGGTTATCATTTAGGTTATCATTTCGGCATCTCCCTGAGATTGTATATGCGTAAATATTTTGTAACGATAGCATTTTCGCGCATATGTTATGTCTTTAATCGATAGCGATCCTTTCTGCCTGCAATACAGTGAAGTAACTCAAGATTTGGTCAGACGCGCGTACTCTGCGCAATTTCAATAATAAGGGATGTTGCCACGAAGCTAGCTCGCTGGCTGCTAGTGCCGACGGGTAGTGAACCGTCGAGATTGAAACGACCTCGTTAGCAATTCGCCTTTGTATCGGGACAGAGTTGAAGCTCAGGCTACTTTAATGCCTACTTACCAGCCGCGTTGGCACGGGCTAGTCGCAAGACGCAAGTGCCAACGGCTAGCGAATTGTCCCAATTGAAACGGCTTCGCTAGTCGCTTGCTTGATTACCGGGATCGTGATATGTAGAGTTGAACTCAGGGCTACATTATTGTCTACTTACTCGCCACGTGATTATGGATTCGCGGTCCATAGTGTACGCGTACGAACGTGCGCACACGTGTGCGCTTGCCGTGTCTTCCACAGATTGATCAAATGACTCTGGACGTAACCGGCAAAATGCGTAAAAATCGTTCTTGCAGAGTAATGACTTACCGGCTAGTACTAGCGGCCAGTAAACTGATCTCGTGGCATGGCGGCTTTAGTCAGGACTCTGGATTCGACTCGGAAAACATTAATCCATCTCGAGTAGTCTGAGTGAATGGGAAAAAGCGTGGAATATGTTTGAAATATTTTAGTCATTTCGTAGGGACTCGTTGAAGGGTTCTGGTATAGTTCCACGGCATATCGTTGCTTGGAACGGGGTCTGCATCATTGAAACGATTACAGGTCCCCCGTGTTCATTTGGACAATTGATAAATTGATCCACATAAATTGATCACCTACTTCCCCGTAATATGTGTCCGATCCTACTGTCTCTCGCAACGATATAAACATTTTGCATCGTCATTTGGCCATTTGGGACGGTATACAGCTCGTACAAAATGGAACCAGTCGGTGTAATTAGTCATTTACATTAAGGACGTTGGGCGCATCTTTTTTTTTTTGTTCCGCCATTTTCAAAAAAGTGTGAGAGTAACAAGCGTTGGCTTGTGATAATTGCAGATGCAGTAGAGCATTATCTATCGTAAAGTCACAGCACTATCAATCATCGATTCTCCTAGAGGCAATTTCCCGTACGGAATGTCAATATTTACTATCTTCGGATTAATGTGCGAAGAGTGATCGTATTTTTAACTGAATCCCACTTATTATTGAAGACACTACAGATGTAACGCAGCTCCTTCCTGCTTAAGCGATTTGATTTGTATTATTCTCGTTTTGCAACGATGATATCTGTTTGTCATATGGTGGACGTTAGGATAAAGAGACGTGTTCGGTATTATTCCATTCGTATCGCAATGATTCCGTTATTATCTGTAAAAAGAAAAGAGCGAAAAAGACGGATGATCGTTTACTACCTTATCTGTTCGGTGCTGACCCTGTCCACGCAGATCACTCTGCGTAATTCATAAATATATATTTTTCTCCGCATGATCAGCACGTACGGTAAAAAAAATTGAGCCCAACGTATTACTTTCTTCTCGTGCACTTTCTTCTTCGCTTCTTTCACAGAAAGGCCAATTTATAATTTATATCGGCAAAGACAGTTCACTCTTATCACTGTCAATTACGATTAACGGTAACGAGTTGGCTGGTTAATGAATAACGGAATTTCTATGAAACTAAAGAAAACTATACTACGTTCGAACAATGCTATTGCGTATAGCAAAGATGAATGTTTTGAAATTGTTCTTTCAACAAATGTGCATATGCACGATATTCGCTGAATGATTGACGAACCATTATAGCTTTACCTCTTTGTGTTACAGATAAGTGTACTGTCGGCTGTCATGGAAGTAAGTATAATTAACGCATATGAATGTCATCGATGATAGTTAAGATCGTAATCAATAGGAAATCTCAACAGTCACGTTTCGACATCACTTGTATCATTCTGAAAACCAAAGTCATAAAGGCAATACCAAGAATAAAAAATTTCAAATAGGCATTCATATAGCTATCATATTATGAAGTGCAATGGAACAGGTGTAACATAGACATTTGGTTTTAGTGCACGGAGGCAAAGCGTATCAAGAAGGACAGACCTATATATACGATTTCGAAGGAACATCCGTAACATCTGTCAGAGATGCTCAGGGTGACGCAACACTCAAACTGAAAGCTGTCGCTGAATTATCAGTCAAGCCTGATTGCACTCGACAGCTAAGACTGAAAAACGTGCAAGTAAACGGAGCAGTAAGTGCATACATCGTCATTACAATATTACGTATATTCTTTTCACATCCTCCAAACTTCGTAGAATATAATATCATTTGTAGTCATTCATCACAATATGATAAATATATTCCTGTTACAGCCCGCATCGCTGAAAGATATTGAGCAAAATTCCCTGCAGTTCAACTACCACGATGGTCACATCGATACGGAACTCTGCGCCATGCCAGATGACTCACAAGCCTCGCTCAACATCAAGAGAGCTATTATATCACTGTTCCAATCAGCAATTATGCAAGAATCAGGCTCGACTACTCATCACGAGGTGCATGCCCCTTTCTACTGTTTCTCAGGCTCGAACTCGAAGACATGCCAATGCAACGTGCATGCGTCTCGAGCAATGAAAGGGAGCAGACGTTACAATATTCTGATCACTTCTTTCAGGTCGACATATTCGGCAGCTGCCCGACGGACTTCAGTTTCCACAAAGACGGCGACTCGATGGTGGTGCAGAAGCGCAGAGACCTCTCGCAATGTTCTCACCGTGAAAACATCAGACACGGGCTGATATCAACCACCTTCAACGCTGCCGCGGGCATGAAGTCCTTCCCGCTGCTGGCCTCCGACCAGAAGATCGAGCAGCGATTCAAGCGCGGAGTCTTGAACAAAGCGGTGTCCGTCGAAACGTACAAATTCCGGCCGTTCGGCAACGACGACGCCGGAGTGAAGACGGTCATCGAGCTGAGCTTAGTCCTGAAGGGCGACAAGGCAGGCATAGATCAACAGCAGGCCTCGCTCCCGAAATCCTTGATATTCGAAGTGCCGCACCCGACCCTGCAGTCGACCATCGACTCCATTAGCAGTGCCTTGAAAGCCGTTAACACCGAGACAAGCGAGACCGTGAAACCTGGTGCAGCTGGGAAGTTCGCGGAGCTCGTCAGAATACTCCGTGTGAGCAGCAAGAAAGACATGCTCTCGGTGTACCACAAAGTGCGCGCCGGCGCCGGCTTCGACAAGGTGTCCGACAAGAAGATCTTACTCGATGCCTTGTTCCGAGCTGGAAGTGGCGAAGCGGCGGAGGTCGTCACGGAATTAATAATGAATCACGAAGTGAGCGAGGTCGAGGCGCTGATCTTCTATGCCAGCCTCTCTCTCATTCAACATGTCAATCGTCCGTCGGTCGCAGCGATCGTCACCCTCCTCGACTTACCCGATCTTCCGCGCATTGGATACTTGGGCGTCGGGCAGGTCATTGGGAAGTACTGTCAGCAGCATGCGTGCGAGAACGTGCCGGAGGTGAAGGAGGCGACGAACAAGATTCGCGGCAAGGTCGGTAACGGTAGAACGAAGACCAGGGAGCAAGAGAACTCGATTATTTCCGCTCTGAAGGCGCTGGGCAATACCAAGTTCCTCGACGACCCCACTCTGCAGAAGCTAGCCGGCATCGCTGCCGATCATAACGTCCGAAATCGCGTGCGCGTCGCAGCTATCGAAGCATTACCTACTCGTTGCTCGATGAAATGGAAGAATCCGCTTTTGAAGGTACTCGCTGACCGCGACGAAGACAGCGAGATAAGAATCAAGTCGTACTTGTCGCTGGTGGCATGCGCCTGCCCGCACGTCGCTAATCACCTGAAAGAAGTGCTGGATAAGGAAACGGTTAATCAAGTAGGATCCTTCATTACTAGTCATCTACGTAACCTCCGAGCGTCTGCCGATCCGAACAAGCAAGAAGCGAAGAAGCAGCTCGGCCTGATCAAGCCGCGGACCAAGTTCCCTGAAGATTTACGCAAGTTCTCCTTCAACAATGAACTCTCGTATCACCTCGACGCCTTCGGCTTCGGCTCCGCCGCCGAGAGCAACGTCATATACAGCCAGAACAGCTTCGTGCCGCGTTCCACTAACCTGAACGTCAGTGCGGAGATATTCGGCCATACAGTGAACTTCCTGGAACTGAACACACGAATTGAGAACTTGGACAGAATCATTGAGAAGTACTTCGGCCCGAAGGGGAGCATCACGACTCGCAGCGCGGAAGATGTTGTCGGCGAGGGCGTGCGCATCGCGAAGGACACTGTCGAGCAGATCAAGGAGCGTCTGGAGAAAGCACGTAAAAAGCGGGATGTCAAGCAAGGCGAGCTCGACAAGTTTGCGAAGACTGTCAAGCTACGCGGCACCGAGGTCGATCAGGATCTCGATATCGACCTGTCCATGAAGCTGTTCGGCGTCGAGCTTGCTTACCTCAGCTATCAAGGCGACGGTACCGAAATAACTCACAACAAGATGATCGACAATATGTTCAAGGCATTGAAGAAGGCACTCGACAAGGCTAAGAACTTCGACTACGATCTGCGAAACCACATGCAGTTCCTCGACGTAGAGCTCATCTATCCCAGCGGCCTCGGCGTGCCGCTGTCGTTGGGCGTAGACGGAACGAGCGTCGTGCATCTGAGAACGTCCGGTAAGGTTGACATGTCGGCCATCTTGAAGGATCCGAAGAACGCCGCCGTGCGTATTGCGCTCGAACCAAGCGCCTCCATCACGGTCACCGGGAACATCATCCACGAATTCTGCGGAACCCAATCCGGCGTGAAGGTGGCCACCACCCTCCACACCTCCACCGGTTCCGACGTCTCTGTCAAGGTACTGGAAGGCAAGGGCATCGACATCAACTTCGGCATCCCGAAGAAGAAGCAAGAAATCATCAACGTCAACAGCGAAGTCCTGTTCACGGCTCCGTCGAAGGGCAACGGCCCGGAGAAGTACGTCCCCGCGAAGTTCGGCAAGAGCAGAGAATATTCAGACTGCTTCGAGCAATTCTCCGGCCTCCTGGGTCTAACCATTTGCGGACAAGTGACCGTGCCCTACGACGGCATAGAATCGATGCAGAAGAAGGGCCTGTACTCACTCGCTGGCCCAGCCAAGTTCGCCATCACTCTTGAGAACACCGACATTAACAGCTATCACCTCAAGGCATTCTACAACGATCAGAACCCTGACACGCGCTCCTTGGAAATCTTACTCGACACCCCGAACAGCAAGAAGAGCCGGCGCATTTCTCTGATCCTCGAAGGCGGAGTCCAACCGAATAAATTCGCGAAAGTCTCATTCGACTCGCCGATCAAGAAGGCATCCGTCGAAGTCGTACTTAAGGATCAGCCAGAGGAACGCACGCTCATGATCATGGTCATGAATGATCAGATAGAATACTTCGCCCGTGCCGGTCTCATGAAGAGTGGCACCAAATACAAGCCCGTGTTGGAGTACAAAGTACCGGAGCACATTGAACAGCTGAGCTCGAAGAAGTCGCGCGGCGGCATGCGACAGTACAATGTACAGGGTGACGTCGACGTTCTCGATCACGACGGCGGCAGGAAGTACGTTTTCGACAAACTCGCTTTGCTCGCCGGCGGGAAAAAAGTGATCAGCGTCGACGGTTCCATTTTCTATACCACCGACGTCGCGGCCGTCGACATGAACATTGGCTACGGAGAAGAATCGTTGGCACTGAACCTGGACGGGAAGCGACTAGGCGTACGAAATTACGCCGTCTCCCTGTCGGCCGTGCCGTCCAAGGATCCGAACGTTGGCTTCAAGGTAGACTGGAGGTACAAGAGAGGAGAGACTGAACTGGAGAATAAGCTGGTGTTCACTCACGGACCTGACTTCAACTCCAAGACGAATCGCTTCACGCTCGACGAGAAGTACGTCTACAACACGGATCCCAAGAACTTCAAGTTATCAGCCGCGAGCAAGGTCACCTATCCCGCGGTACAGCTGGAGGTCGGCGTCGAAGGCGAGCTTACGCGTAAATTACTTAAGGGCGAGATTGACATCAAGTACGAGAAGTTCAAGCTCGGCACGGAATTGTCAGCGAAGCGCGACATGTCCAAGCCCGGCGACTATGAGATCGAATTCGAGGCTGAGGTCTTGGAGAGTGGCATCAAGCTCCACTCGAAGCGTACGGTCATCGATCCGCAGCAGCACAAGAGCAAATTCGAGAACTCGCTTGTCCTGAAGCCACAGGGCGACAAGTACGAGGCGAACGGCGTCGTTGCCTACCGCGTCGCCAAGAACGACATCAATCTTCTGCTCAACGGAGAACTGAACCTAAATGGCAAGCGCGTCAAGGTGGACTCCGTCCTCGAGACGACGCCACAATTACTGAACTCGAAACTCATCGTCATCGTTGGCCCCACCACATACATCGAGTTCGTGCTCAAGGGCAAGCGTGCACCTGATCCAAACGGTGACCTTCGCTTCAATCTTCATAACGTCCTCTCGACCGTCGGCCACTTCAGCTATCAGGGCGGTAAAGGCAGCGGGCACATCAACATCGACATTCCGAAGCTGAATCGGAAGATCAAAGCCACTGGCGACTTGTCCATCGCGGGCAATCGTCACATAGCAAACCTCGAGCTTCTCTACGACGCCGAAAAGGACCCCAGCAAGCGCATCAAGATCGCCTCGACGTCCGACATTACCAAAACGTCCGTCGACACGAAGAACGTCATTGAGATACTTTCGCACAAGGTCGAGCTGAACGGAAAGTTCAAGCTGCAGGGTACGATGGAGGATGGACAGATCAATGTCGATGTGGACATTACGTTGCCGAACGGACGTTACGTCGTTTATAAGGCGAAGCGGATGATAAATAAAACAGACGGCAAGATGAATACGAATGGCCAAATCGATATAGTCGATCATGTTACGAAAGACGGAGAGTCCAGGAAATTCGTGTACGTATTTGACGTGAAAAATTTCGATCGTGTCGCGTCGACGATTGAGGGCAAGTACAACTTCAAGTACGTGCACTTCGATGGCAAAGACGTCCTGATCAATCTTGGCGTTAAGAATGTTCCCATTAACGGAGGCGGCAAGAAGGCAGCAGAGGTCGATCTCGACGTATCTGGCGCGCACTGTGTTAAACCATTCAATTTCTATATTTCGAGTGAATATAACCGAGAAGAGGCGACATTTACCGCAAAGTCCGCGCTCGGCGATGATCTTACGATGAAGGTAAATATATATTTGTACGAGTGTCCAGACATTACTGCTTTTCTCATTCTTTTTTTTTTTGCATGCATTTTTTTGCCACCAATAATCAATACGATTCGCAAAACCTGAGAGTAAGAATCTCGAATTATCTGATTCATAGGGTAGCGGAAGCGTTTCGCGTCCGGAAGATAAGGCGAAGCCCTGCAAATTCAGTGGCAATCTGGAAATGAAGTTGCCATGCGAAAAACTACGTAACATCAAGCTCGACGTCAGTCAGAGTGTACTGATTCCACGACAAATTGGCGAACTCTTTGAGTACAACAACGCGGGTACGGTCACGTACAATGACGATCAAACGATCAAGTATGAAACGAATCTGAAGGATGAGGGTCTCCTGGAAAGCACGGAAAAGGGCGCGGCAAGCGGCAAGATTAGCCTGACTGTGCTGAAAATTCCAACTCTGACGGTCACCAGCACCTACAAGCACGACGGTACCGGTGATCTTAAGAAAGACGCTGGAACTGTAAATGTCAACTATGGCGAGAAGGAGGCAACCTTTTCGCTTGACACCGCATATGATCCTGAGCTATCGTCGGTTAATCTTAATGCTAAGATGACTACACCCTATGAAAAGATGCGCAGCACGAGCCTCGAACTTAGTCACAAGGTAACGAAGCTTTCTTCCGATCAAACAAAATCGTGCGCGCATATAGAAAGTAATTTGCAACAAATCGAACGAAGTATTCAATAATAGAAGTCCCAAACAATTTTCTTCTATAAAAGTTTTGATTCGATTCGCCATTAAATTATATTTTTCATTATTCGTTAGCAGAGAGTAAACATATAGTTATTTTAACCTGTGTGATTTCGATGTTTCAGAGAGAGAATGGCGACGGTCTCCGTAAGACTGATATTACTGCTTTCGTAAATGACGACAAATATACGCTAAAATCTGAAATTAAAAGTGACGAACAGTCTCCGATGATGCACATCATTATGACTTGTCCCGAAGGGCAGACTGAACTGCTTTCCAAATTCCAAAAGCTTGGCGACAGAGACTACACAGGTACATACTCGTCACATTTTTTCTTGCCACCCAAAAAGATGAGGTTGGTATAATAAGTTGATTCGTCATTTACGTGGCAATTCTAATGCTCATTGTAGGAGAATGGAAGGTGATAACGCCCAAAGGATTCGTCATTTCTGACGCCCGAGTTAATTTAGAGAGCGTGGATAACTTCGTAATCGACATTAACTTCGACAGCGACAAGATTGAACCCCGTAAGATCCACGCTGAAATAGCCAACAGGCCAACAGTCAAGGCCGGAAGGAAGATTGTTATTACAGTGACTGGAGACGGCAAGAATATTGTCACTGGAAGGTATTGTTACGGCATTCCTTTAATTTCCTGAATGTTGTGTAACACATCAGATCGATGGAAATGTAGTCGTAGTTTCAAGTTTAACAATGTCCAATGATGCAAAGTTCGTAACACAATCAAAAATTGTCCAGACATATCTGGCACGTTAAATTCATTTAACTGTTTGTCGTTTGTAACAAAACAGCAGGAAAGCTTATTATATAACCGAAAGTCTGTTTATTTTGTATTAAAGACTGCGATTTATCTTCAGCACCAATTACAAGAAGCGCGATGACGACGGAAAAGTCACCGTCGAAGGCAATGGAACTCTAATGATAGGAAAGAACTCGAGAAGTTCCTCGTTTAAATTCACTCGTCAACAATTGAGCCGCGAAACCGACGGTGAGGTCGGTGTCGCCATGGTCTTCAATGCCAATTTCGGACCGTCCGCTATTGTCGGCGAACTGAAACTCTCCAACAAGGAAGTCCACGTTTTCAACAGCTACTGCGAGCAGAGCAAGGACTGCGTACATTTCAAGCTTCAGTCAACGCTGGACACCGATCGTGAGTGTCTACACGTTTCTTCCCTTTCACTACAGTCATGCGTCGCTTAACGTCCATTCGCACAACGTCCGAGCAAACGAAACAGCATCACCGATTATTCAATTCTTTTCAGACAAAACTCATTTGAAACACCAAATAACTGTGGAAGTCGATCTGAAGAAGTTCAACGTTCCCGCCGAATTTGGTCTGAAGACCAGCACTGAATACAGAGAGTTCTTCTTGGACCACTTGGCCAGTCTTTACTTGCATTCGTCGAAGGACAAATCGCAATACATCTATCGCATTTACGCCAATCCTCAGGAAGCTGGTAAGGATGACTGCTAAATGTCGACTGCGAAGAAGACACCTACGTCATAAGGATCCACTTTATTGACTCGCTACTTTCGTCTTCCCCTAGCTGTCATTTTAACACTGCCAACTCGCGAGCTAGCGGCTGTCGCGACTTTCGATTTACCGAAGACTAAGCAAACCGGAGCATACAAAATGGACGCGTCAGTTTATCTAGACAGGAAGAACAAGCCAACGGACAAGACCAGTGTGGTTGTGAATGGTGACGTGAATATGGAAAGAAACAGTCTCTCTCTGAGTGGTGAAGCGAAATTCATATACCCGTCTCAACCCAAGGTAAGGTCTTGCTATCTTTAATGATGGCGAGGACAGTGGCTTGTAACGCTTTATGCGTATATATAGAGCGTGTAACACTGGTTAGACATGGATCATTTCAATTTCAGGACATGACGGTAAAGGGTCGTCTTCATTATGGCGGCGAGCACTTGCTGGACGCCAATGTCGACTTAGATATTTTCGCGAAAAAATCACAAAAGATCAGCGTTGTAGCGCACGTTATGCGCCAACAATTGACGAAGGGCTTCAACGTTAGCAGCTTAATCGAAGTCAATAGTCGTGGTCAACAGTTAAAGGTTGATCTGAAGTCACACTTGGTACTGTCTACGCACGAAATCGGCACTGGCGCGTTACTCTCGTATACCGATCAACATCAAAAGCCAAAGACCGTTGGCGGCCTATTCTTGGCCAACTTCGAACAAATTGTTCTGTTGGTCACGTCGCCGAATAAGGAGATTATCAAATCTACCACAAAGATGGAAATTAACAAAAACCTGCAGAAGATCGACACCGAGATCTCCATTCTCGGAAAGCAGCCGTGCGTCGTGAACTTTGAAGCTCGCGACATGAACACCTTCAAATATATCTGGTACTCGAAAGGTAAGTCATTGCAGATCTTTCTATCGCACACGCGTTTCGATGTCGGATTCTTTTGCACGCGTGCACTTTCGTACTTGCAGACATTCCAAACACCAAATTGACTGCAAACGGACGCATTGTACTCGGCCAATTAGCTGAAATACACGCAGACCATATTAAGGAAGGCGAGAAAAAGGGGCTGTTCCACGTTTTGGTACACCTTGACGAAAGCAAATTCCTGAAACCAGATTTCGGCTACGACAAGGACAATATTGTCGCGTTGATGGTAAGTACACGTATATATTCCTCCGCCTAACTGCACAACTTACCGGATGATCTGTGATAACTAGGAAGAGATTCGCACTCGCACGTCGCATGCTATCAAGCAAATGAACGAGGTCTCGATTGACATCGGCAACGAAATGAAAGTTGAATTAAAGGACTTCGTGAATCATTTGAAGAAAGCTCAACCGAACATCAAGCCGTTGATAGATTATTACAACGGAGAGTTGAAAAAGATCGAAAACGAACTTTACGCTGACCAAACCATCAAAGAAATTCAAGCCACGCTGTGAGTATAAAAGAGCAAGAATGAACTAAAAGTTACAATCTGTTGGACACTGCCATTTATCGCAACTTTTAGTAACACTGTGTTTAGTAATAAATTGTTCTATTCTAATCTATTCATTGTATCATTGCTTCAGGGACAAACACTTTGGACATATCATGGCGGCATTTACTGATGTCTTGAGACAAGTTATGGAAAAAATAGGAGAAATGCAAAAACAATATAATGAGATCATTGCGAAATTGACGGACGCTCTTGAAGCGACTTATCCGCAGTTCAAGGAGTCCTTCGATAAAGTCTTCCAATCGTTTGTCAAAGTATTCGATGCGATTGTAAATCTCGGCATGACATACGTAAAGGCCATTTTAAACGTGCTTAATGAACATCAGAAAGAGCTCGAAGGGGTCGCAGTCATGGTATCGGAGTTCCTCCAAGATATCGCTAAGATCACCTTCAAGTCAGTGAGCGGAATTAGAAAAGAAGTGGAGCAGTTTATTGTACTATTGATAAACCAGGTCAAAGCTCTTCCGATCTATGAGATCTTGAAGGAAAAATATCAGGAATTGGTGAACTTTGAAGTGCCAGAAGTCATCCTATCTTCAATGGATGAAGTGCATAATACGATCAAAAATATGCTACCCAACGAAGAACTCCGTGAATTATTCTCTACAACCTATGAGTACATCATGAAGCTTGTGAGGCGTCAGAAGGTGAGCTTTAAAGTAATTGTTCGCTCGTCGAACATGTGTTCACGAAGAAAGTAAGCGGCATATGCCTACTGAAGATACCCATGTTTTTACTTACTACGGTTTGCATCGTAGGTCGACGACGCGACGGAGTTGAAGAAAATTTATCACCGGGCCATCATTGCGCTTAAGTCCCTCATCACACTCTTAGAATCCAATAGCAGCCTAGATAACTTGTCCAGCTACTTGGAGGCGCGTGTACCCTTCGATCTTGGTGTACTGATCAAAATACCGGGCATCTCAACATTGAAGATATCATTACTGACTCTTCTCCGCAGCCATGAATTACCGAGTGTCTTCGATGTTTACCATGCATACAGGTAATACCTTCATAGCAAACGTTTAAGATGACTGAATTCGAGATTTCCGAGTTGCAATCATGTCGTGGGAACAAATATGTTTGGCTCATTGCTAAAGCGAATTGAGCTGAATGATACAACGTTTCTCCATTCATAACCAGGCCTACGTTGAAACTCACTGACATCGTGCCGCCATTCAGCAAAGTCGGAATGGTCGTTGACGGTGGCCAATTCTTCACATTCGACGGTCGTCATCTTTCAATGAGTGGTGTCTGCACCTACATCCTCGCCCAAGATATGCGCGATGGTAACTTCTCTGTCGTAGCAAACTTCAAAGACGGCAGTCTTCTTAGCGTTACCGTCACCGAGCCCAAAGAAAGCATTACGGTGAAATCCAACAGAAACGTAAGAAAGTTGTCACAATATGTACATTATGCAACTGAAGACAATTGGATATGTTTCTGACCTAAACTGTCGTTTGCAGATTCTTGTCAATAACAAGCCAGCCGACTATCCAGCTAATACCAAGAATCTTCATGCATTCTTAGTCGGTGCAATCATGAATGTAAAGTCCGATTACGGTGTGCACGTCCTATGTTTCGATCAACCTCGCATGATGTGTGTCATGAGAGTTTCAGGATTTTATCATGGTAAACTTCGTGGTCTTCTTGGAGACGGCAACAACGAACCTTACGACGACTTCACTTTACCATCCGGAAAGGCTAGTATAAATTAATTGTTGAATAATCGCATAATCGCCGGTGCATACATATATCTTCTCACTCTTTGAGCTCTATCATAGGCACAAATTATTATGTTGTAATGTTCACATTTTATAGATTACCGAAAGTGAGGCAGACTTCGGTCATGCGTACAGACTGAAACCAGATTGTCCTGCAGCGGTTGCAATCGAGCATAGCAAGGACGTTCATCATGAACATCATCACCGAGCACCAAAGTGCACCGAAGTCCTGTCTGGCTCTGCTTCGCCGTTAAGGTACGTTGTATTGGTAGACTGTTCCTTTCTCTTCGTCATCTTCATGATCATCGCCAGCGCGGTGAATTATTGTCATAGTCATCGGAAAATATTACAATAGAACCTGATATATGTAAATCTACATGCACAATAAGTTTACTGTCTTGGATTACACAGCTCATGCTTTAAATATGTCGATCCGACGCACTATCGTGAAGCTTGCGATCACGCCATTGAAACTTATCCGGAAGCGTACTGCTTGATTGCTGGTGCTTACCATCTAGCGTGCTATGAAAAGCGTGTACTGGGCATAAGCATGCCAACTGCCTGTTGTAAGTATGTCAATTATGCTTCAGTTATTCATCGCTCCTTTTCGGTGCCGCCGAATTTAACTATATACTCAGTATTTCAAGTGTTTTACACTTTCTAAAATATATTTTATTATACTTAGTTAGGCATTCCTCTTGCCTGTATACCTAATGTACTTAATTATAATATAAAGCGTATGAGTAGTTGGGAGGGTAGAATTGACACATCTCGCGATATATTCCAGCACAATGCAAGGTCGGCAATAAAAACGTGGCTGTCGGAGACTCTTTCAGCGTTAAAATTCCAAAGAAGGAGGCTGACATTATCTTCGTAATCGAGCAAGATGTTCAGAATGAAAAAATCGTTAAGGAACTCGTTATGCCGTTAATGTCAGATTTGAGAGACGAACTGAAACATTACGGAATGACGTATGTATTGCATTTAAATATTTTACTTGATCAATCTTATGAGCCACTATATCTGCGAAATACAAAAATACATAGGATCAATCCATTGTAAACCCAGCTTCGTTTATTGGATTGATTTATTTTCTATTCATAACATCGTATAGTGACGTTTTCATCGGTCTTATCGGATTCGGTGAGAAAATGAAATGGCCACAACACTATACGGTTGGCGGGAGCCCCAACATCGCTGGCGAAATAAAGAATATGGACTTCCATGAAAAGGACCCGATTATCAGCCTCCAGGTAAACTTACACTTGCACGTGTAAATATTTGTATATAGTACATAAATATTTCTGGAAGTATAAAAACATATTTATAATACATAAATATTTCTGGAAATATAAAAACCTAGCAATAACATATTGAAAGTAATAATTTGTCAATTCACATAGTATAGGCAGCCATTCTATTTTATATGGATAGATAATACGTCGATGTATATATTGTCAATAAATAGGAGGCGAAAGAAGGTGGAATGGAACAGAGACTGCAGTATATTGGCCAGAGATTAGACGTTGAATTAGGTACATACAAATTAACGGACGCCTACGAGGAAGCTATCCGGTATAATTACAGACCTGGAGCGGCTAAGGCTGTCATCACTATCGTTGCATCTCCTTGCGAGAAGAGTCCATTACCACTTTCAGTGAGTGTCCTTTCGAGACAGTACATTTAAATGAAATAATACATAGTTTTGTGGCTATACATATATGCAATAATCGAAAAACTATGGTAGTTGGGAGACATTTAACTAGTTCTACATCCCCCTTCGCAGTTACAACAATTAAGACTGCTTCTGGGACAAAAGATTTACCGCGACCTTGGACTCACGTACTATCATATGTCATTCCTAAGTGACATTCTTATATCGGACAAACCGCACAAGAACATTGTAGGCTACGATCATGATGGAGTGTACACGTTTGCTGATAATAAGAAAAAGCCTCTCGGTGGCGGCAACGCTGACATGAAAGAAAATATGGCTATGGCCGTGAGCGACGTCTGTGCCGATTTCGCAGTTTCTGTAAGTAGAACCATCTTATGCTCTTGAGTATGTGGTATAGGATTATTGTATATTGGCATTGTGATGAACCTTTTCTGTAACGGAGCTAAGGTATTACATCTCTCTATTAATATCTCTTATGTACAATTTCGTCAATTTTTTTTACAGTCGGGCGGCGCTGCGTTTAGTTCGAATAACTTCCTGGACGCAAAACCAAATCAGAAGAAACAGTTCGCTCTAGTAGCTGCCAGAAGAATCGCCGAAGGACTTGCTAGCGTCGAAATTGAGGAAGACTGTACGTGTAGACAGTATCACGGAATTAGTGGACGTTCTCAATGTAAAATCGTAGGACGCAAAGAGAAAACACCCGCGGTGAGTGTGAACTTTTCAATAATACTATCAGCTTTTGCGTTACGTAGAGACAAACATGTTAAATGACTTTACAAATCTTTATCAACGTCCTTATCCTTATATTGCAGAGACATACTAAAGCAGATGTCAAGGGTTAATGATATGCAAGTGACTGCAAAGACCACTATTATTGGATAATTAGATTTAATACGTTCGTTATTGTCAGTGTAATATTACTAAGTATCTCCTAATAACACGAGTCATAATATCCACAATCAAGGAATTTTGAATACCGACACCTGGAACATGGTAAATAGGTGAAAATATACATTGTTTGTACACACCATAAGTTTCATCTTAAAAACGATATCCATCGAACGTCGAACTGTTCTTACCCGCTGCCTACACCACTGCTTTCCGCTACCAATCATTTACCTCTTCGTCTCACTTTGACTTAGTTTTTCAATTAGTTCCATGTAAATACATAGCCAGCCGTTCCTACGCGTTCACGCACAGGTAGCAATAATGTCTTTATCAACACATTTATAGAGATAAACCCAAGATTTATAAATGTCATTAACGGTTGTATTAATAATGCGTTTTTTGAGAAGAATAAAAAGAATGCATACACGATCTTCATTACGAACATTTTTTCAAAGTGCACATTGATGTTACGTGTGACATAGAATGACTCTTCTTTTAATTGTTCAGCCGTATCTTACTATTTAACATCTTTTTAATAAACTATAACGAAAATTGTGCCAATATGTACAATTACACACTATATAGTAACATACGGCCGTGCAGCGATATAAACCCGTAATGCATCCCTTATACACCGTCGTACTGTGAGTAAGATACAACTGAAAGAAATAATCAACGTAGTTGTGATTTATTTCCGATTGTAAATACATTAAGGAACAAAACAAAATCATTATATTATAAGTGTACAATTTCGAAAAAGAAATGTTGCAAGCTGTATTCAAAATATGGACAAATGGAGAACAATAATGATGATTGTTTCTTACCATTATTAGTGGTAACCTTTTGTATTACTGCCAGGATCAACAATACACTTTTTGAGCATGCTAGCTCATATAATTATTAGCAACCTTGAATTCATGTATCCGTTGTGGTATAGTGGAAAAGCGCTTTTTAGCTGTTATAACAAGTTATTTTTGCATAAATTAGTAGTTAGTTAGAGGAATCTGACACAATATCACGGAAATATGTAACAAAATGGCAATACTGAAGTTTGCATACAAAGTTCTGGAGTTTGTTCAACCGGTAGAAGTAATACATGCGTATATAAATGTAAACAAGCTGTCGATTGATTTAAACTTTCCTTCGTACGCAGCGATGATGATCATTGTGTGTACCACATTGTCTATAATTCGTCATGTTCACTTGGCCTAGCCAAATTAAAATCAAGAATTTCGTCGGATGTTAGAAAACGCACATCACTATCTTCAGACAGTGCCAAACCATTAACACCCCTTTTGCTGTAAGTTTTTCTTCTTCGTATTAATACAAAAGCTACCGTCGTCATTATAACTATACTGATTAGTATTCCGATCACTGCGGCAATGATACCTGGCAATCCAATACTTCCAGTGCTTCGATGCAACTTCTGAGTTTCTTGCACAGTCATTATGCGCGAATCTAAAATGTTTAGTGATGTAATGGTGATTAATATTCATATATCACAACACGTTGTAAGTCGAATGCACAATTACGACCAAACGAAAACTTACCGGTATTACCATTAGCGTTGACATCTATGGTTACCACTGTCGTCGTATGAGACAGTACTTCCTTTGAAATTATTTCACTAGTTGATTTATGAGCAGCTGTAACATTCCTCGTTAATATTCCCCAATGTGGCGTAGTCGTTGTGATTACTCTGCGCGTTGGCGCAGTTGGTTTCCATATTCTTGTCGTTCGAGTTACTTTCGGCCTTGTTACTGTTTGTGTCGTCGACACTGTTCCTTGTCGGCTGGTTGCTCGTTGCGTTGAATTGAAAATGGGCAACCGACCTGCTATATCTAACGAGACAGCAGTATTTGGATCGATGTCATCTTTTGGATTTATCACAATCCCGTTCCCACTCATATTTCTTCCCGGAACAACAGTGGTAGAAGATTGGTACGGTTTGTTTAGCCGAGTTGTTGTGATGGCGTCTTTTACATACGGTACAGTTGTTCGCCTAACTACACTTGTGATTCCCGACACATCCGCGCTTATTTTGGTATCCGTTACACCTGAGAACGCATGGTCTACCGCTAGTTAATAGTTACAGAGTATTCAAGAAAATAGTCGTTTTTGTACAGAATCTTACTCAAGACACAGTATTCCGCATAGTCTGGGCAGCACATCGACGTATCTGCACAGTAGATTGTACATTGGCAAGTGTCTGGTAAAAACTGTGACACTAGCTCTGTCTCATTGCATCGCCCACGGCAAGTTTGAAGCGCATTGACTAACTCAACCTGATCTAAAAAATTGATACACTAAATTATCCGAACGTTAAACATGAAGTGATATATTTACTGCCAACGTTCGTTACCATCATCGCCTACCGTCGCGCTGGATATCACAGTTTCGCTTTTATTCATCTTACACTCGGCGCCTTGTAAAATTGCCACATCATCAATAGCGATATCACTCACATAACTGGCACCTCGTATACCTTCTATTATTATCTGACAAAGTGTTCGTGCGCAAGATGAGAAAATAAAGATATTATGTTGTAGATCGATTTTATCAAAATAACATATCAGGGTTATTTATACCTGAAAACTCTTATTCGTCCGAGGTAAGTCAAACAGGCCATGTAACCACTGGTTACCCTGATTGCCATCTCTCTTAAACATCAATTTTGCTGTTGTATCTGATTCTGGTTTGAAATAGACTCGTAGACCACCCATAGTTGCACCAAACATGTGATACCTACAAGCAAACATACATATTTTCATGTGTTTTACAGGAATAGACATTTTATACCGTACAATACTATTATTAAATTACCAGAACGAGAAGCACCCTAATTCCGTTAGCGAAGAATTATACAGAGGTGATACTATTCTTGCTGTATCGTTCACTAAACGCCCAGAAGCTTCAATATAAAGATAGTATCCTGCCAATAACAATAATAAACGTTACATTACCATTTAATTATACTTATTTAACAAACTGTCGGTGGTTCTGAAAGTGGTCTAAGAATAAGTAAAAAATAAATACCATCATTTCCGCGACCTAATGTGTGGTCGTGCGTAGGACCAGTTCCAATGTGTGAAGTCGGTGTATCAAAATTATGACGCCTCCAATCGAAATCGTGTAGAGGATCTTGCTCCCACCAACAGAGATCGGGCGCCTCAAAATCGCATTTCATGGGTGCAACTGCAATCGTATCTTCACGATACATACAAATAAAACTTTGTTCATTAATTGCTCTTTTACACAGTCAGGGAATCGTGATGGCTTCATGTAAAAACGAATATTATTTACCTCGACAATACGGTGTCGTCCCGTTCCATTGTCGCCCATCGCAATATATTTCACTAGGTCCTATAAGCGTATAACCAGGTTCGCAAAAATACGCGAGTATAGCTCCGTTATATTTCGGAGCCATCAAAGCATGTTCAGGTGTTGTTGGTATTCGACATTCCGCATCTATAAACAATCTATACTGATCAATAAGTCGAGGTGAAGGAAATTAATTTAATGAACTATGTGCACCCCCATTCAATTGTAATTCAGTATACATATATGATAACGAGTTTTCCATTAAGAGGAAATAATCACCCCGTTATCGGCACCCATTTATGAATCACACATACATTGTTTAAATAAATGTGCCTCTGACGAGCAGTGCACAAATTACCTTGGTTGGATGAAAGAAATTCACTGTATAAAAAGTGAAAAATGAATTTGATAGATAAACTTACTAACGCATGCCGGTGTTGGGGTGTCCCATCGACCGCGAATACACGTCGAGTATTTATTCCCAACGAGAACGAATCCTTCATAACAAGTAAATCTAACAAATTTTGATCGGGCTCTCGTACGCACTTTTCCATTTGGCAATGTCAAGGACGGGCACCGAACTAAAAAAATCCGCAATGTTTAACTTCATTTCGTTGCAAGTTATTATTCGGCCTCCGAAAGGATGAATTCTTTGCATTGTATATAGTGTCATGTAAGATTTAATTATGATAAATATCAAAAAAACACTCATCTATGAACTATGTATATAAATAATATAAGAAAAAAGACATTCCACTGTCTTTAATAACACAATCCAAACTTTGAGACATTAAATCAATATCTACATTTTATACTTACCCTGTATTTGCCAAGAATAAACGATAAATTCGTTGAAAACCGCCAGAAACAACAATACGATTGAATAGTTCATTGTGAGATATCTTATCAAATATTAAATTCGATAGACGGTGAAATGAAATTTTTGCGATATTTCGATGAATAAAAACGTTGTGTAACGTAACGTATGTGTAAAAGTTAACAGCAAGCAAAATACCACCTAAGTACATTAACACGGACACACATTAATCGTCGGCATTCAACACGATCACAAACACTTAAGGAATAAAGGAATCGGAAATTAGAATCGTCCGGTAACGTTGTACAACTACGAATGGATGAATGGAAAAAGAATATTTCATCTTAGCGCTATTCTTTGTTGACAGGAAAAGTGGGGCCGCATCGCATCCGTTGGCGTACTGTTGGTCCATATCTGCTTCCCGTTGTTTATCAATTGCTGCTGACTACTCTTAGACCTTGAAGGGCACTTCCGGAGAAGTTCGAGATATGCACATGTGACATTTGATATTGCTCGCGCTAAAATGCGTGCCTCATTTTTACATTGCAGAAAACGTACTTTGGAAACAATTACTTTTAGATAAACGAGTTAATTTGCAGACATATTATCATCTGCACGGCATTTTTCACCATGCACGATTATTCTACTTCGAATAATCGTGATCAACTTGCTTTCAATGTACGTTTTTCCACGAAAGTACATCATATGAACATATTTCGAAATTGAATCCGTCCGAAATTCTATGGCGTTGTAATACAATCTTTTAAAAGCGACAGAGAAATTTAGATGAACCAAGAAAAAGTTAATGCTTTTACCTTGGCTTTTCTTGCTACCTGGTGACTTTCTGGTCAAAGCAAATGAATAAAGCGTTTATATTCAAAATAGCATATCTCCTTCTTTTTATTTTACTTGACATTTCCATCTTCATAATTTAGTCTCTTGAATGATCTAATAACTGACTTGACAAGACATTGTTGTAAAACAGGACATATAGCTTTGTTTGTTTCTTGCAAAGATTCTATCGCATTAGTTATAGAATCTGTTGACATGCTCCCCACTACAAAAAATTCTGAGATTTGGCCATGCTGGGGAAGAGCTGCTTGCATTATAAGTCCATGATTTGGTTCATCAGAATTCTTAGGTATTTTCATAATACTATTACAAAGCACTTCTTCTGCATCTGTTGGATCCAAAAGAATTTTGTCACCCGAGATTCCCTGTAAGAGGAATATTATATTTTATCACTAAGACGGTAAATTATGCTGCAATTTTTTTTTAAGATAAATATTATTCTGTATACCAAAGTAGATGCAGTAACCAAACCAAACATTGGTACACCTGCATTTGCAAGTGCCAAACTTGCAGCCATGATTGCTGCAGCTAGGGACGAACCATCATTATCTAATACCCTAGCATACACATCAACTTGGAAATTTGGAAATTCATGCTAAAATTAAGATTGCACAACAATTATATTAATTATGACATGTGTTAAGGTAATTCAATATCAATAACCACATACTTACCAAACAAACAGCAGGCTCTAATGCTCGTTGCAAAATAAGACTATATTCTTTTTCTTCTACATCCAACTGATGAAGTTTTCTTTTGGCAGATGAAAATGAAGCAAACTTAAATTCACAAAACAATTCCCCCCTAACGCAGTACCCATTTTTATTTGGGACTTCTCTCGGGTCAAACACTGAACAAATTACTTTAGTGTTGCCCAACTCAATGTATGCGGAACCCTTTGCCTGCGTAACTATCCCTGTTTTTAAAACTATAACAATCACAAATTTTATAAACGTTACTTCGTTACAACAGTACCGATTGTGTGCACTTCTAAACAGGATTGCCACAAATATGTAACATATGCGTTAAGTATGCAGAAATCTATATATTTGTATGTGTTTATATGTAGCAAATCATACGGCACTATCTATAACCTAGAAATTGCCTATGATATGTTTACTCACACATTTTGCGAGGTTCATCGTCTGCACGACCATCGCTTCTTGGTTTAGCATTGTCAAGTTTGGTTGCATTGTCCGAAGTCTGAACGTATGTCTGATACGGAATAGACGTTTCTGGCCCATTAATACGTTTCAGATCAACAGGCATGGTTTACTAGAGGAATACAAATAATATTTTCTTTCTGCTTGATCCTGCTTGCATACCTGCCACCAGCATGACAACTCAAATTGCGCATGCGTTGCATATGCACGTGCACATAGGGGGTGTTATACCTGGTTCAACCTGGTTCTACCTATACGATCATCGCATATACATTTATGTAAATACGATGTTTTTAATACTTTGAGTGATACATGGCATCTAAAGATGGGCGACGGATTTATTTACAAAGTAGAAACAATTTTGTTAGGCATTTTCTTCGAAACTTGTTGTTTGATCTTCAAGGCAGCATTATACTGCCGTACGCACTACAATATATTTTATAGATTTTAATAATATATATGTTTGATGTTTTGATACTTTTTAGGTGATCTTTTGGGGAAAATAAAATTGTGATTTCCCAACAGCAGCCTACCGGACGGTCATCTGAAAGTAAACCATATGGTGCACGTTGCTGTAAATTATTTATCCTTTATATTGCGGTAGAAGAAATAACAATTTCATAAAAAGGGAAAAAACAAGGACGATCTTAAATTCTCAAAAGATACGCCCTTCGAACGATTTCCATTATTACCACTTGATTCACCTGCTGGAGTCGAACAGAAAACGTTTTAGTAGTGTTCCCGCGTATCAATAAAAATGCCGCAGTTTTATTCGCGATTATTATCATATTACCTGTTAGGATACCCTGTATATCACCATTCCAGTCGCTAAAATAGATCTATACGTTGCTGTATATACCGCACAATAGAATATATGCAACGACGTTATTATCTCCTTCACGTTACCGAACATATATAACAAAAGAATACAGACACAAAAATGGCCAAAACTGGTTTTACAAAATAAGATTCTATGACAAAACATATAGGTTGGCAAAGATGCATCATTTCATATTTCTCAAATAAAAACGACGTATCTATATGAGATCGTTCAAAAGAATAAAATATATCACAGTGGTCCAATTTTATTAATGCATTAACACTTTTGTGCCCAAAAAGCATCGGCAAATTGCATAACGAAATTATTGCTACTAATGTAAATAAAGCCGTCACGAATGTAGAGGTGGTCAGGGCTGCACCATGTGGGTGGGCAGATTGTGCCCCACGCAAAGGCGCCTAATCCAGAGGGGCTCCATTTCAAGACGATGAATAATAGTCTATATATGTATATATACATATTTTTATGCTGTGTATTCCTGAAATGCAACTATACTACAAAGACTGCACGACATAAAATAATCAGTATAGAGCAATGCACACTCGTTAGAAATGCATTCTTCAGCGTTGTGCCGAGCACTGCTGGTGGGAACTTCATAGGGGCGCTGAAATATAAAGTTTAAGCAAAGGCGCCTCTTACACGTGGGACGGCACTGGGGGTGATGGCCCTGCGAAAATTTTGTCACTCACATCTGCTCACATCTCGGCGGCACAGCAATCCAAGCTCCAAGTGTTAAGTGGCAAAGATCGTTTTGACAATTTCGTCATTTTCTCTCAACTCATCGTCTTTTCGCATTTTTCAGCATTCGTAAAAAAAAGCTCTGACTCGATTCAGGTAACACGGGCAATGGTTTCTTTTTTCTAATAAAAAAAGGCGCACCACCTTCGACCGTTTCCTTCGTCCCCCTTCTCGGTACCTGTCGATGAATCCGTTACTGTGTCAGGGCACACCTTACCTTAGACACGACGATGTTAAATCAATCTTAAATATCGCATTTGTAATTTTCCTTTTCCTTAAATTATTGTCTCAGCTTGAAAGAAAATATGAAAGAATAAGTGATGAATGGCGACAAGAGGATTTAAATATGGAATAGGACGGTTTTGTACAAAGCATTAAAGCTTACGTAATATTATTTGTTTATGTAAATGTGCATATATATACCCCACTGGTCAAATCGGAGAAACGCTCCTTAAGAATGATTTCTGTCAATAATTTTAGTAACCACCAAGCTGTAGGCGGATAGTAGGATGACGGTACAGTTGGTGTACTATGCATATATATATATATATATATATAGGCGCGTGTATAAGGCGGTCCAATGCTACACGGCAGTATATCGTCTACCCGCACGTAACAATAAAATTCCGACTATGATTACACTTTCCTTTTTATAGCTACGACGCCTAAACCATGTACAGTCTCACCTTCTCTCTGCGAGTGCAGAATACAGGACTACAGCGCAGACTCATAAGGTCAAACAGACAGCTTCGTTTATCCTAGGACACGGGCTTAGGAAGAATTGATCGCGCGCTTTTTCTCGTGATTGCAGTTATTTATCAATCTATATATAGTAAATTTGACTGACGAAGGATCATTTAAGCGAACAATTATATTTTCTTGAAAATCGCAGGGCAGCAATGAATACAGGTAATTATTGAGGTGATGCACTTTGAATGCATGAAGCAAGAACGAAATAAAGTGATAATTTAAATAGATGCGTACCGTACTGTCTTGCGCACGCCCGTTAACGTTGTGTTGGAAAGAGCCTGATTAAGTAAAGGATTGTTATATTTTTATTTTCATATCTTGCTACGCAAAGTTATTTATTTTTCTGTTTCTACGATAAATTGCAGTTTTCCCATGCCTAAAATGCGATATCGTATACTGGGCGCAGTTTGTTTTTACCCGGGTTGCAAGGCATTCTGGACTGATAGAAGACCCTGATAGAAGACCCTAATCGGGAGCCAATCAGAGTCGGAACTCGTAGCATGGGCATTTCAGTCTTAAACTCGATCGGAGAACTTTCGTTGTCGGTTCAATTGAACGAAAATTGTTGAGTAAATCATTCCATTCGAAAAAAAACTGCACATAACCGCCGAAGTAGAAAATCACGAACACTTTTAAGTGAAATTTGCTGTTGTGGGTGTTTTTGAAACAAGGTATGTTATTATGTCAGATATCTCGCTTTTTGCCGGAGAACTACCTTACGTCAAATTGACTTTATTCTTATCGTATTTATCCCGAATACGAGTTTGTTCATAATTGTATCAATAATATGATTGACCTACTTACTGATTGCGTGCAGGAAAATTGCCGTTCTTATTATTTCATATCGACAAAACAGCATCCTCCCGCGTTTCACCCCGTTTACCAAAGTTTCTGTGTTCATGCGTCCCGTATTAGATTTATATCGTCAATGCTCATTCCAGCAAAGATTTTATTGTCATGCCGGCATTTGACGTACACGCTACTGTCAAAATCGTGCGCATTCTTCCGCTCAGGTTTATTTCATAATTTTCGTCGAGTCCGTGTTACTGCACCGTTTACGTTCACCGTTTATCTCATTCTGTTACGATCTTACCCTTTTTATTTCAGTAATTATTACTAGTACCGGTATTGGTTATTTTTACTATTATTTATTCAGAATAGGTAAGTAGTAAAGTAAGAGATTAATAAAAAGAATGCTTTATGAACTTCATCATCATTAGATGAATAATATGTTGAAACATCTCTCTTACGTCATGTAAAGTATGAGAAACCATAAAATAAATGATGCGCTCTGATAAGTAATGTTTAAATGTGGCACGGTCGTTACAGGGTGACAATAGAAAAATAAATATGAAGTATTTATTGAACATATGTTATTCACTTCGGCACCGTCTTATGCTCATATGGGCGTAGACATTAACATTCACGCATAGGCGTAATGTGATATAATATGTTAGTGGAAAATAAGGACTGTTATAAGAATACACTTCTGTTAGGTAGCGTGTAAAATATTTCAACATTTTTTTTTTTTTCTTTCACTAAAAAAAAATTAGTAATATATGCAAGCATGAAGTATAAAGTAATGAGTTATATATACACCTTGAATTTTATATTAATAAACAACATATTATTACTTCCAGAACAAGCAAAATGTCGGACAGAAAGGCTGTAATCAAGAATGCTGATATGACAGAGGAGATGCAGCAAGATGCTGTTGATTGTGCCACTCAAGCACTTGAAAAATATAATATCGAAAAGGTATGCTACACTCAGAAAGTATAACAGAATGTAATGTGACTTGCGTTGGATTATAAAGTTAACTGATGGTATGATAGGAAATGATCTATTGACATATTTTTAAGTATGATTTGTTTTGATAATGTAATCCATACCTACCGTTATATAAACTATTCAGGAGAAGTAATCTCCATTGTATAAAGCTTTCAGAAGATAACAACATTAATTGTGGAGATACTATTGTTTCGTTTCCTATACTCTGTTTGTCAGATCAACGTAAACTTTAAATGTGATAGTTTGATAATTCCATTTAAAAATTTGTAAACTTTCTCCGTTACAGGATATAGCAGCATACATCAAGAAAGAATTTGATAAAAAATATAATCCAACGTGGCATTGTATTGTAGGACGTAATTTTGGAAGCTATGTGACACACGAAACAAGACATTTTATCTATTTTTACCTGGGCCAGGTAGCGATTCTCCTCTTTAAAAGTGGATAAGCTGATTTCTATTCTCTACACTCCTTCCTTTTTCTTCCTTCTTCCCTTCCTTCACTCATAATACACACGATACGCTGAATCACTATGTCACCTGTAAAAGGATCTACATAATGCATATATATACAAGGAAGATTTGTTTTTAAAACAAAGTGTGCTCCCAGTTTACGTGAAGGAAGAAATATCAACATTTCAAACTTGACATTGTTAATTGTTAAGTACTGTGAAAATAGAACGAGAAAATTATGTAGAGTAGTAGGGAGACACTGAGAAAACTGACATACAACCTTACATGTTAAAATGTATTGTGTATGCCAAAATTTTATTGTGTCCTTGTTTTATATTAGGTGTGTGTTCACGGTTGAGTTCAATACTGGCGATTTTACACTGCAAAATTTCCATAAAGTATGCACTCGCTAATTCGGAAAGAAAAGTTCAATTGAAACGAAAGTTATACCGAAATGCCGGATTCGCGATATAACGCTTCTTGAAAAAAATGTCAATAGTCGCCAATAATGAATGCAAACCAAATTGGTCATGATTGCATGCAATCATTATATTAAATTAATTAACAAACGTCCCTATCTCTCAGACTACTATGATACAACGATTAATTCATTCGTTTCTTTATTTGCGGTGACATTTTGTTTATATTAAGGTAAGAAGTGTTAAAAAAATCCACGTGTCGATAAAAAAAATGTTATCTTGCACTTGACTATAGTTATTTATAACAATTTAATATTAATCATTATAAAGTAATATGGTACTATATGTAATAACATTTGCATCATCGTTTATTACCACCTTCACGATCTTTTGCGTCGCATATAGGACATTACGGGCTTTTTATCTGGATGCAATGTATACATAGGGACAAATGTTTTGTTTAACGACACCAATTTGTGTCTGATTTAGTACACGTGAGTATATGTATGAATATGCGTATATACACATGTGTGTGCGTGTATATATATATATGTTTTTTTTTATTAAAACTTATTCGCTAGGCAGCTTATATATATATATGTATAATACTATATATACTACTATATATATATATATATAAACTATACAATGTACTATTTACATGACGCAATCCACAATCTTTCATGCAGTATTTGGGTTATTGCAGCCTTTAGAAATGGAAAATTTAGATTGAATACCAAATATTTGGGGAAATATTATCTTGCATGACTCTTTTGTAAATTTGCATAAACCATTTTTATAACATAATCCATATTGTACGGACATCAGAAATGATGAGGTCTGAGGTCATAAAGAGAATTCAAAAGTATAAGAATTTAAATGCCTGAATTATATGCTTTTTTTACCTGTTGCATACGTTTAGCCAAATTAAATTGTTAATGTAACGTTACGGATAAAAAGATAAACTATGTACAAATATGATAAAATTTGTTTGAATTATTTGCCGACATTTAGTAATACTCAAGTCTGCGTCAAACATCGTACATAAAGAAAATTTTAGCAGTAATGGGATATAATTGATTACGGCTGATATTTCTAACACATTGCGTATAATGTTCCCTCCAAGAAGGTTCTTGCTAATCCAGTACCTTTCTTTCGCTTTTTTACTCGAATCTTTATAAACTTTAGGTCTGTTATTTTTATACTTTAACTATGACACCATTTTGGCTGAAAATATATCAAGTTATTACCACGACACGATAGACAATTGATTTACAATATTCATATAACATTGCTTGACAGATTTTTCCCTTCATTAATTGCACCTTATTATTAATTTGCTTCGGAGGATTTTTTTATTATAGATTCCTGCAGAGCTCTGCTACGTTCCCAACGTAACAATCAAATTTGATTACTCCAAATTCGGCCACCAATATACGATATAACGAAATTCAGACACGCCGAGATATTTCATATTTTGTGTGCAATGTGTTAAACTATATAAGCATAATTCTGAGGAGAATTTTATTAATCACATTGAAAGTAATGAAAAATTAGTTTCGTAGGCGATAACATGCTAACGTGTTTAATTTGTTTATTTCTAACCCATATTTATGCTACAATGATACTACGCACTTTGTATAACTACTACATAGTACGTCTATTGATGTTACCGGATATTATTAATAGTACGTATTAATACATCTTACTCTTCAACAATAGAATTGAACTGTTCAACTCATTCTTCAGATCTGAACATTGTTGATAGAAAAACATTAGTTATGCACACAGAAAAATTGATTGCAGCTGTGTATTTTTTAAAGCATATTTTGCATAAATCATTTACTTTATATTTTTTTTTTGTACTAAATTGTGACGTCAAAGATTTCTTTTTGTTTCATCATAGGGCGCAGTAATATAAAATGTCCGATCACGAATCATAATATATGAGCAAAGAAGTTTTATAACAATATCGGAGCATAATACTGTATATACCATTACGTTCACTTGTGTGCTTAATATTCTTCACACATGGTCAAATGTCTTTCAGCCGGCATTTCAATTCCTTTGAAACTTCAGGAGAAATTGCGCTGCCGTCAGAATTTTTCACTGAAAGGCAAATATTTCGTTTGTAGTAAGATTCCGATGCAGTTCCACGCTGATTCCTTTCAATCATTTTATAAATATCCATTGTACATTGTATATCATATGAATGAACCAAACTTTTTAGATTTTTCAGCACAAAGATATACCCCCTTCCTTCATAAGAAATTGTATAAATATTTATATGATGGATAATTCATGTTCATTAAAGCAGTGTGTCGGTATACCTATTGTTGAGAATTACAAAATGTAATGGCTTTCAAGGATATGTAACTTATTACACGAGTTAAACGTATTGTATACCGTTTTGTTAAAACTGTATATTCATTTTATTAACAATTAATATAAACAATATTACATTTCTTTTGTTATGAAATCCAAAGTATTGAATATCATATTTATATTTTTGTGAGGAAAAAGCACTCTAAACTGAGAGACTTTATTATACATAATCAGACTTGATGCCACAATCTGCGCACATTGATGTAGCGATGTAGTGCTTAGACTTTGTTACTAGAATTGCTTGCAAATCTCATAATCCTTTAATTTCATAAAATATCTTGCCTGACCTGCGTTTTCAACCTTCTTCAACAGATTTGTTTGAAACGGTAAACTGAGATCCTATGACTTTTGCTTCGGACATAACAGACTGTAATTCTTCTTGAAGTGGTCCTTTAGAATTTTCATCAGAAGTCAGTAATTGTATGATTAGCACTAGAAACAGAAAGTGTCATCAGATAAATCCTGATTACTCAGCGGTGTAAGATAAAAATATTTCTGAATGATAATGTTTATATCTATATGAATAACATATTCAGTTTTCAATTGACACTAATTAGAAATATGAAATGTATGTTTGATCAGTTACAAATATATTCACATTTCATAGAAGTAACCTACCATGGTAACGGCATAAAACAGAAAATACATCAGCTGGTACTTGAATGCGAAGGTAGGCAAGCACAGAGGAAACGTGTTTACCAGACATATGCAATGCACTTCCAGTGACACGTGTGAATATTATACTGCAAATTAAATGCAGTGCCATAGCAGGATCGCTAGTTCCACTCATTGCTTGGACTAAAGCTTGCTCATGTGTCTTTACTAACGACTTAACTTTCTTTTTATTACACTTCTTCCGTGCCAGGCAACAAGCATCCATTGCTTCCTTAATGTAAGATAAAAAATCTTTTGCAGATACACTGGTGATAGCTGTGTACAGACTGCTCAATGGTGATCTTACACTCACTGGTATTTGAGCAAGTTCCTTTTCTATAGTGTTCATAGATAAGTTATCAGGACATTGGCATAAACTTTGTTGTGCTGCTAATTTAAATAGCATGAGCAGCGCTTCTGCACCTAGAGATCTTAATAAATATTTTATTAAGGTAGGCTGATAGTTCTCGTTTAAATGCTTGACACCATCAACGAACATCTCAATATTGTCTATTATAATATTTAGGCGTTCTCCGACTTCACTTAAGTCAACTGTTTTAGTCATTTCTGTTTGCGCCAATTTATTAGCTATCGATAATGCATGCTTGTTCAAATGAGGTTCGAAATGTGAAGCAAGAGTTTCTGCCAAATCGCTGACTGCCGCTATTTTCTCATTTTGTTCAAGTTCTTTCATTATATCCTCCATCGATACTATTTTCAAGACTGTTCTGTTACCTGTAGGCCTCACAGACTCTTCGTCAGAATCAATATCTTCACTTATTGCTTGCAAATATTTATTTTTCGTCGATTTGGTTTTAGTCTCTCGCCCTTGAGACCCGCCGCCTGCTTTACCAGACAATGCCTTTTTTCGTCTTTCCTCCTTTTTACCGAATTTATTATCAACTGTTTTATCCTGTATTTTAGATTTTACTTTGCTTTCAATAACAGATTCTAACCATTTGCCACTATTTACGACCTGCTTCGCTAAATTTTCAGCCATAACTTTAAGTGAGTCATCCAAGTTGCGCAAGTATGCATCTGTTACTACAACTGTTTGGGCAAATATTTTAAAGCAAGGAATGTTTTGTTTAGACAGGAGCTTTCCGAGAAGAATTTTGATATCTTCGTCGGTTAATACTGACGGTAGAACCGGACGTAAGTCAATTAAACTTGCAGATGCTATTGCTTCTTCGACATTGGAGCCTGCAAGATCTAGTATCACCGGCCGTACAATTACGGAATGTAACCAAATTATTTCATCCGCATTAAAATGAGAATTTATAAAATCATCCACACGATGTATTCCAATGTTCCGTAATGTATCATACTCTGTATAAGGGACATAACAGAGCAAAATGCATATATAAATTAATATGCATTATTTCCTCATTATTAGAAATGTTACTGTGCAATACAAACCCAAATATCCATTTCGTTTGAAAGAATTGCTAATCCATTCAATCTGGTTGTTGGAGTATAAAGTAGGTACGTAAATAGCATGATTTGTGTGTTTTCCAGTTATCTTGCCAGGTATTTCCTTTACAATTTGCAAACTGTCTATAGCCACTGTAAATAAAATATGAAGGTGACATAACACCTCAGGAATATGATTTACTGCTAATCAAGTAACGTACACTGAGAAATTCCATGCGGAACTGTACACAGGGAAGCGACCTTAGTTAAAGGAGTAGGTTTGGTAATTGCACACAGTGCCCCTCTTACTTTAAGCCTATTTGAAGTAAGAAAATTGTCAGTATAAAATATGTTACGTCGATTCGGATCCTGCTTTGCCTGTACTTTTCTTCCTAATTCCTTTTCGACAATTTGCTGCAAGGTATTTGTTGCGAGATTATACATTCTTGCAAAATCGTCTGAATCAATATATCCACATTCCTCTAGCTTCTCATTAACATTTTCTGCAATTCTATCTTCATAATCCTTATTAATAAACTGCATATCAATCCCTTTGAGACCAATGTCAAATTTTTCAATGCTGTTGACCATGTTCACCATACCCGTAAGGTCGACATTCAGAGCCTGAGCTGCTACAACGCAGTCAATTCTACCACCATTGTCAAATACCTCATCTTTTATTTGTTTTGCAAGGTAGTCAGGTGTAATATATTCTTTACCATCAAAACTATGTAATATCTCCATGATCTTACGCTCTTTTAGCTTTGTTACAATTTCAATGCAATTACTTTCAGTAAACCTGTAACAAAACAAATAATTATTCTCTCATAGATAACATATTGAAAACAACACATTGAACAAAATTCCATATGGTGGTTTTGTTTATACGCTAAGTTACCTTCGGAAGGAGTGATTGATCAAATATAAAGTGCGAATAGAACAAGTTATTCTGTATACTGCATTATAAATATGGATTCGATGCAAATTTGCAGACCCACATGCAAACATTTTTTAACATAATTTTGTAATAAACTAACAATGTGTCATTTGGTTATCAAAATAAATCGTACCGTTGTAGATTTGCACTGAGCTGCGCTTTATGAAAATCCGCAGCTAATCTTTTCACTTCGTCCCAGTCGGTAGAACTCATATTTAAAAGTTTGTTGAAAATTTTATTTGCTTATAAAAAAGATGCTGTGCTCGTCAGCGCATCGACAATCAGGTACGTATATATAATCAGTAATCAGTCATTCATAACCATGCATGGCTGGTGCATGACAGCAATCCTATATATATATATATACACCAAAAGATATATGCATACGTGTCTGTAAAACGAAAGTGCTCCCATTCAACGATGAAACAAACCACCCCGCCACCTACAAGAAAAATGGTGTTAGTTAGTCACCGACGAGATATTCTTAAAGACTGTTAGCGCCTGTGTTAAACAGCGACCTGCAAATGGGACCTGGCGGGGGTCTCAGGAGGCGCTGAAGTCGCTGGCTGAAGTCAGTGTCATCAAAAGTAGCTCTTGCCACATGTGGCACGCGTGGTGGTGGAAGAGAGAGAAGTAGCACAAAGTAGCATACGGGCATACGTACGTGTACGTGAGAGCTACGAGCCAATCGAGCGCACTGATATATATATCAGTGATCGAGCGGCGCGTAGCTCTCACGGACACGACACACACTTGCCGAGGTTCCCCCACACCGGGAACTCCAATGGAGTTGAATGGAGCCAAATGGCGTTCGATACTGAATAACTGAATATGCTGACACGGCTGACACTGGTTTGAGCATTTCTCCGAATCGGTTGCTCTGTCGAATTTGCGACATTGCGACATACTAAAAGACGTGATAAAACGTTGTGCGCTACCAGTCGTCAGTCTGCATTGGCCTGTATGCTCATGGTTTATGCCTGGCGTAACTTTGTAGTGGCGGTGGTGGTGGTCGTGATGTTTGGTGGTGGTTTGTAGTCAGTTGGTGGGATTCGGCGTGCTTGGGGCTGCTGTACGGAGATCTGTTCAGCCTGGCCTAGTGTGCGCAAACACTGCAATTATGAGTTCCTTGCGAACAATCGTTACGCAATCGGGTAAAATGCGACAGACAATAATGTTTTACATGATTACGGCTCTATCGGAGCGTAGACATATTTTGGCCGTACAGTTTTAGACTTAAGAATTCTTTGACGTCCCAGTTCCCACTCGGACCCTATATAGGAGTAGATTTTGCATGTATATGTTACGTTGCGTTAAGTTTCACAATGTTGCGATTTGTTGACATCGTTCGATAACGCGTCGTTGTTTGTTTTATTCATTTTTTAAATCTGCGGGTGTCGATACTCAGTAAAATGACCCTTATTTTCACCGTTTATGTACTTATGTAAAATGTCACGATTCTATCTTCTGCTACTAAACACCGGCGTGTATACATAAAATTTGAGTTGTCTTACGTTCGTTTAGACTTTTTTAACAATACTGCACTCTACTAGAAGTATTTAGCCGGGCATGTTGTTTTGGATATTATTTATGTAACCCGAATCCTCAGCAATGGCATTTCATTAGCCGGATAGATGGTTCAGTTTGTTCTATTAGAATCTATGTTTAACTGTCCTTCCAAATGGATTTTAGAGTGCTTAATCAACAGTTCTTAATTCATCATTTGCAGGATCTAGGTTGCTAAGGAACAATGTAGTAGCACTTAGTACAAACATCACCCGTAACAAATACTATTATGTGAATGCAAAAGGAAAAGAACGCAAGACCACACAAGAAATATTGGATGCCTCCGCTAACTATGCATTCCTGCTCGAGCTTTACCGTGGAATGTTACTAACCGCTTCTGAGATATTCAGAGAGCCATCAACTATTAATTATCCTTTTGAGAAAGGACCTCTGAGCCCAAGGTTCCGTGGTGAACATGCTTTGAGAAGGTAAAATTCTAATATATTCACATTTTTTTTACTCATATATACACATGTATAAATATTACAATTTTGTTACTTTTTATTCAGGTACCCATCTGGTGAGGAAAGATGCATTGCCTGCAAATTATGCGAGGCAATTTGCCCTGCTCAGGCTATCACTATTGAAGCAGAGGAGAGATCTGATGGATCTAGAAGAACAACACGATATGATATTGATATGTCCAAGTGCATCTACTGTGGGTTCTGCCAGGAGGCTTGCCCAGTTGATGCCATAGTAGAGGTATACCTAAATTTTTCCTGCCTTAATCAATTTCCATCACACATACTACAATAATATGCACTGTTTCAGGGCCCTAATTTTGAGTTCTCAGTAGAGACGCATGAGGAAATGTTGTACAATAAGGAGAAGTTGCTAAATAATGGCGACAAATGGGAGCCGGAAATCGCTAGTAACATCCAAGCGGATCATTTGTACCGTTAGATTAATATTTGCATTAACTAGATATAGTAAGTGCCCGGACAAGTACCTTATCTTGTAATGGTAAATAAAGTTACTTGATTGTTTCCCGTTAGCAAAGTAGTCGTTACAGCTTGGTATGAGTGTCTAAATAAAATGACTGCTCAAGTGACACATTCATTGTGTATAGTTCAGTTGTTCAGAATTAATGGTTTTACTATCGCTTTACGAAGTAACACATCGAGACCGGTTAATGTATAGATTATTTCCTTTTATTTTAAACAAATTGCGAACATTTTATTAGAAAACTACATTAAAAATTCTTACAGTGACACAGAATTAGGATTGGATTGTTTGGAATGATATATTCGAGCGAGTCTTTTGTAATTAACTTTCCTTGCCCCGATCTTGCAGAGACTTTCGAAAGAACGATGCATACGGCAGAGGTAGGTGACGGAAAATTCTTTCGTATGCGTGCCAGTAAACGTAAATAGGTAAACGATTGACATCCAATATACTAACAACGTTTTCTATGTGATCGGGGATTCTTTAAATCTGTGTTTACCGGTATTAATTGCATTTAAAACGAGTGTCAGAATAATCATCATGTTTCAAAGACGCTATAGAGTCGGACGTGAACTTGCGGCGACTAGTTTCCTCTATAAACTGTTCGATTCGTTTTGCCTATCATCATCATCATCATCATCATCATCATCATTGACATTGTCATTATCGTTGGATCGTGTTATTAATAAATAGTAATATGTCAATATATGCGAGGGTAACGATTAACAAATAACAATCTACCGGTAATACGGTCGGTTCCACAATTTCATATTTCCTCATCATCGCTGTGACTATCTATCATTTCTTTGTTTTGTCTCGACGAGACAAATAACGGAGTGCCCAGGTTTTAGACACTAGAAGACGGAATGGTGTGAAATCCTACTGCCAATGTTATGTTCCCCTTTTACAAATTATTATTCGAATCGTCGTTATTACGCATTGAATACAGAAAAGGCAATCATAGTCTTTTATATAGATATATATATATATATATATATGTATGTATATATACATGCTGACAAAAAACGGAATTGGATAGCTATTGGACACTGCGAATCGGCTACCGGCAGTACGACTTATATCGTTAATCAAAGCATGATAATTCGCTGTTCGATCAGCACATGGATTTTTATAAAGCTACCTACGTGCATATCAAAACACTAGACACGTTTACATATATAATACAGCTAAGAAAAATCTATCCTCAAACTTCTCGACCACGCATTAAAACATACACTCGGACCTGCCCAGTTCTTCTGGGTATAATTATATCTCGAAATATCAATGGTTTCCTGTTAAGCGAACGTGGATTTCACATCGCACATATAACTTGTTCATGTGGAATTACATTTGCCCGGTAAAAAATCGCCAATCGTTACGAGAGGTGCAGCGTATCGCCTGAAAATTTCATATTGTTTAATTTAGTTTGTACGCACCGGCAATATAAACGTACACAGGTGATACACGCATGAATCGACATGCGCTCTCGGTAATACAATACGGGTACAATTATTATACGTGTTTCACCATTATCGATGTTACAATCGTCATCGGTTGCTGGTGTTAGAAACGAAACCATTCTTAAAAAGGGAACTTAAAATATTTTGGCCAGCACTCCAATCTGCACGATTTATTATTATGTATAAGAGATTGAATTACGTTATATTTGCATATCATATAAGAGTGAAAACTAAAACAACAGAAAAATTCTAACTTATCCTTAATATAATCATCAGCATCTGATTGCCGTACAACAGTGTCTTTTTTTGTCCTTTTTGCCATTTTTTCGTTTTCCATTCGTACTCGACTTTTAGAACGTATTCCCCGAAAGAATATGAATTCATTTTAAACCTATATTTATTGAGCTTCAATCCGTAGACGGTTTGGTTCGCCTACGATGATGATTTCGCGCTAGCGCATGGATAATTGTCACTAAGAAATAACATACCATCAACATTACGAACTTATCGAACAACCAAGAAATCGTTGTCGTACCCTCCTGAAAGAATAACATGCACTTTTAAATCATACACTCACAATTATAACGCACCCGCATAGTGCAAGATGCAAAGATCATGGAAGTGCCGGCTTTCTATTGCTACTCACCACTGATTCCTTAACGTGCAGCTTTTGCTTTTGTTCAATCAAATACTTCTTAAGGGGCTCCTGGAATTTCGAGCCAATAAATGGCACGATAGCCAGCAGAGTAATAAATTTATCTAAAAGTTCTTCATTGAAGGCGATAATCACGGCTAGTTGCTGTATGTGCATCTTGACCACGGCCTTCCCTATGAGGGTAGCGCCAAAGAATGTCCAAAATGGAATGAGGTAATGACCGCAAGTCAGGCCCGCAAGATCAAACAAAGGATTGGGAATCTGCAGAGAGACGATGGACAATGAAAAATCAGAGAAAGCGCCACAAAAAGTATTTGAAGTTAAAATACAGTGTAGCACATGTTTCTATCAAATGGCGTCACAGCAAAAGGATTAAGAAGAATGAAATATTTATAAGTTATCTTTAAGCAGTAAGTACCAACTCTCTTCAAGAGGTTGTAAGTAAGTACCAGCTACGAAAAGTACCCACCGATGCACAGGCAAGAATGCCCCAAAAGCCGGCTTTTTGGACAAAGTGCTTCATGGCGAGTTTAAGACGCATTAACAACGGAACGTTCTCGCCACTCTCGAGAGCCTCGAGAGCGTCTAGCTCCTTGAGATCCTCCTGATCGTAGTCTTTGTCGCGAGACTGCCCGCTCATCCTTGCGGCTCTCGCCATAAAGTACGGCGGCAGTTCGCCGAGTGCAGTGCCAGCACCCCATAGCATTGCTTCGACACGGACTTTTCTCATAACGGTGAGAATACTCGCGGCCCATTCCGGGTCATTCCTTGCCGGACACATTATCTGATCCGGATAGGGCGGCTCGGGAAAATTTAATGCACCGCATTCGTACGCTGCCATCGTGACAGCTGCTATATGAGGTCCTAAGTAAAGCACAAATGTGTGTAAGCCCGTACCAAGACCCACACTGGAGAGAATGCCTAAACCTACCCAATACAGCCACCATATGACTTTGGCTTCCCACGCTTTAAATATCTGAAATTGCATAAGAGTTTGGAATAACAGGGGAACCTTTAATATAATTGTGAAAGAGGAAATCGTTATGTTTCATAAATTTGAAGATAATATATAGAAATACTGTGTTTGAATAGTAGTTGAAAATGAGAGTTAAAGTGATATACTCACCGCTTGCTGTGGGCCAGACGTTTTACTGCATACAAAAATTAATATAGTGAGTATTACTATACTCCAGACTGTCCGCTTGTAGCATAGTGTTTTCTTTGCTACGGACAGCAGATTGATTAACAGCTCCCGGAAGAAGTAATTCAATGTTATAATCGGATGCTGCCATAGTGTTAAGGATTCTGCATCGATACTGGTGCCATGAGATTGTATGTGAGTTGAATTTTGTTGAGAAGCTCCTGAGGATGGCTTCTCAGCTGTATTGAATTGCGCCCCATTGACAGCGGGGGTGGTTTTTGCTCGCCGTGCTGTTGTTGTTGATCCCAACATTGTGCTTCCAAATAAACTGATCTATTGACAATTACAAATATGCCTTGTTAATCAATAATTTTAAATTAGACGTTTCTGGGTTTTTGAGAATTCATATTTAATATTTTAATCAAGCAAACACGTAAATGTCTGTAGATATGTCAATAACAATACTGTATCACACAAACCACGTTGCAAAACTCACATTAAAAATTTTAAACACAAATTCGCAAACAAATAAAATTTTATCAGTAGAAAATGTATAAGTCAACTAAGAGTCAGAGGTCATCTTCACTTTGATAAACCACATGTTTTCTGCATTAATTGTAAGCAGCCAAACATATATTCCAAATCATACTATAATACCTTTACAGAGTTCTCCATGTGATCTATTTCTACACTCATTGCACTTTTTAATGTTCAGTGTATTTTGCAAATGAAAATTATTAATGACCACGTAAACAGAGTGCTACGGCAATAATGAGTACTGTCTTAACTGTCCTTGTTACTGTAATTTGAATTTGCTAATGTTGTGATAGTGGTATAAGTAATGCACTCAGGTAACCATATACAATGATAAGCCCTCCTTAGAAAAATGGTATTTTAGCACAATAAAGTTTGCATGTAGACGAATCCTTGTAATTGCTTGCTGATAAAGATAGAGCAGTCTAAAAAGAGATAGTCTAAATCTAGCAAACATACCATTGGATAACATGAGACAGAATTCCTACCAATAACAGTACATCATTTAAATACGCTCACAGTGACTCTACGTTTTCACTAACGGCCAAATGGCTATTTGGCTCGACACAAAGAAAAATAAGAAAGAAGATTCACCAACTGATAACGTACAGCACATCAAAAGGCAGGAATACGACATTAAATTACTACTGGCAACAGAAGAGTATAAAACGCAAAAATCATCGAAAATACTTGAACCGTTTCGACTTGGGCCTTTCAACAATACCTTTGTCCGAGCTCTCACGGAGTTTACGAAAACGTACGACAAGCCAAGAGGCGTTCAGCGAACACGCGTCCGAGAAAACGAGAGCAGACCAGACTGCTTCAATACATTGTCTCATTCGGAAATTACATTACATCACTTTCGCGATTCGACATCGAATTTCGGGAGGACGCGTTCTCGACCGTTTTACTTCCGCCACACGAACGGGGAATGACTAGTCAGTTAACGTAATCTCGCCCCGTTTGGAACTTACCCACTCACCAGAATCGCACGGGGGAGTGACACGTGAATTTTCGCGACCCTATGGCTTCGTGGAGAGGCATTCGCGTTTCGGAGCGAAACCCAACCGTTTGCGACTAATTATAAATTTACGAGCGATTTCCCGTGAAAATAAAGGCTGCGCGTGCCAAGGGTGTTCGATCTCTTGGCATCGCGAGATTTTCATCGGGCCACGAGGGAGTTTCGCAACGCGGCCAATAATCGGGCAGCTTACAGTACGTCAGATACAATCGAATTATTTGTTAACCTTAAAGTGCTGTCGCCCGACGGACGATAGTTAGCATCAAGGGGGCCGATCGTTGGGCTATTGTTTTCGTGGCATTATCGAGCGCCAGTTTCCGCGGACGAGGCAGACGATTCTCCTTTTTGCACTACATGCTCCGAGATGACCATTTAGACTTTTAAACGTTATGCGCTGGCCTTTAATTAATTCCACCGTCAATTCTAACTGTGACGTGTATTAGATATTTGCACGAGTCGTGTGGCCGTGTGTGGCCGTCGGCCTCTCAGTGCTACCAGTCCGATGGTGACACAGCCGAAATACAGGAAAGTTGTTCCGGATTTTGCAGGTGGTAATGAGGTGTGCGCGCGCGATCTTCATAGCATGTTTGTGGGCCATTGATGATGTGTCATGAGCGGCCGTTTAACTTAGGGAAATTTTGGGCATCTAAATTAGTAAGGCACAGAGAGAATAAGAGGAGTGCGTTATGATGGAGCAGTTTAATAGATCGAGGCAAGTGCCCCTTCAAAAATGAACTAAAATTCAAATAAGCGCCGCCATCTAGGTAGGTACAGTTTCAGCGATTTCATTGGCTCAGGCTCGGCAAATTCGTCGATCTCGTTCCACATGGCACTCGTGCATACCTTCACATCAGATCTAGGGAGTTATTGGATTGAGTTTCCTAATACAAGTGATGTGGGCTAGGTTTGTGCCATTATTTCCTCATTTTACACAGTAATAATTCTCCTCTACTTTTCACACGTGTTCTTAGCCGCACGTAAACTCAAGTTTAAACGAACGCGCCACGTTTCCATGCGTTTCATTGGTTTGGTTCATGTAAAACTCTTACGGCCCCGTATACATGACGATTATGGACCCCTCAAGACCTGTTTCCACATCGGCGACCATTCTTCGATTACAATTGAACCAAATAATATGAAACGTTTATAATGAATCATTCACGATCAAACGACGCTCAAACGATTGGCAGTAAAAGTAATCGATTCGGTTTCAGTCGGGGGATAACTATATGGATCTGACTGAAGACATCAGCTGTAGTCTGTAGTTCAGTGCGTGGGCGCCGCAAGAGAAGCGGCGGTCGGCGTAAAGCTCGATTCCAAACCCGTCTCTCGCCTCGTCCGCAGCGGTCATTCGCGAGAGTTAGAATAGAGTCAAATAGAGGAGGCGCCGCGGGCAACGAGCAACGAGGTGTGCACAGAGGATAGAGAGAGAGAGCGCGAGAGGGGGGAGAGAGAGAGGAGAGAGAAAACACATCTCCGCTTGTGTAGGAGAGCAGAGAGGCAGCAAGAGGCAGAGAGAGCGCGCGAGGCGTCTTCTGGCACGCATGAAAAAAACTCGCCCAAGGTCCGTCGAACTGGCCTCCTCCTCGCCCGGCACCGTATTTTCCGCGGCCCGAAAATCCCGACCGAATGTCGTGTATCGATAATAACCAGTGAGCGCGGACGACGAGCGTCGAGAAGCGTTCGGCAGGCAAGAAGGGCAGAGAGGTTTCACGATATCAAGACGTAACCATCGCGGCGGCGAGTCTCGAGTTGGCAATCGATGCCACCGGCGTGATCTCGTAGTGTAAGGACGAGGAGGGTTGCATTTTCCGTGAAACACAGGACAGGACGAAGGGAAGGAAGCAAGAGAGGGAGACAGAGAGAGAGAGAGGAAACGAGGAGAGAAAAAAATCGGAAAACGAGAGCAGCCTTGGTGGCGAAGCCTTTTAGCCTTGGGACACCTGCCCTCTCGCGAGAAGAGCAGCACCGACGTGGAAACCGGGACACGAAGGCTGCGACGACGACGGCGACGCGCGCGGTTTGTGTGTGGCCCGTAGTGCGTACGTCCGTCGTTGTATGCTCGCTCGCCTGGTGCCGGCCATACTCAAACAACCGCCGAGCGAAGTGCGCGGCGCAGCTCTGGCGATGAGGCGATAATAAACCGCATTAAAAACGCTCACGCCTCGGGACGAGGTGGTGCATCAGGTGCAACGAGTGTGTGCGTGTGTGCATTCCCTCGACCCCGGGAAGGAGTGAGTGCGAGGGCGATAGAATAACAGCGACGGTCGGGGTGAGCGAGAGAGAGTGAGAGGGAGGAAGAGAGAGACGGAGAAAGGAGATAGATTGAGATAGAGGGAGCGAGCAAGAAGAAGAAGGAGTAGCAGGAACGGCACGCGCGAGGAACGACGAATTCGGGGCGGAAGTGTGGGAATTTTGAGGGAGGACGGACACGGGAGATCAGGCCCGATAACGGGAGTGGGGATCGAGATAGAGCGAGAGGAGCGAGAAGTGCCGGAGATCGAGGAACGGGGGAGCGAAGGCATGAGCGCGAAGACGGACGTTAACAGGCGAGTCCTGGCGATTCAGGCCAAGAAGAAGAGGCACAAGCCGAGCAAGCGGAAAGGGAAAGGGAACAGCTCGCAGGGCGAGCAGGAGCAGGCGGCAGCCGCTGGTGCACAATGCTCAAAGGGACAGCCAGTTCGTTTGGGACAGGGCTGGGTACTCTATCCGCATGCCTCCTCGCAGCAGAGGCCGTACTCTAGCGACAATGGAAACAGGTATATCGTCCCCGGCACCCGTCCGTGTCGATCTGTCAGATTTATGTTAATGCACCAACCCGACGAGCTCGTCGGCGACACGCACGTCGCCAGTCGCCAGTCGCCAATTTCGCACCGGCAGGACCGATCGCTTCTCGCCGAACGTTTCCGCGACGTCGACGACTTTGTCGAGCCGTGCAGCCCTCGCCGTCGCCGAGTATAACCACACTTTTTCGTCGCCCGAGAACGGCGAGCGCGGGTCAAGGAATTCGTAACGGTCGCGTCGCGCGCGGACGCTCTGTGGCCGATATTCTTCGCGATCGCTCAACAATCTGATTTGCTGCCGCGGGGAGAGACCGCGCGCGTAGTTCCGCGCGGCACGGGATTTCCGATAGTTCGCGGCAGAGAATTTCACTCATCTTGGAGGCGTAGAATTTGGCATGAGTGGTATTAGGTTAGTCCTCAGCTTTTGGCCATGTTACATCTGTCGTGGGATAATCCGGAATAAGCACTTGTTTCGGCGATTGTTCAATGGATAGGGAGAATTCTGAGTATTTTTTGGATGAATGCGGTTCATGTATTAGTTGCTTGTTTTCGTTGCCAACGTTGTTTTCCTGCAATTATTAATCTTATTATGTATCCTTGATCTAAGTCGTGGCACGGTACCTGTTGCCTTGTCCCAAATGTCAGTGCTTTGAACAAAACTTGTGGTTTCCGTAGGTTGGAACCCTGTCATAGTTCAAGTAATGAAACAATAGAGGACGACGATGAACTATATAGCAGTGAGGATGAGGAACAAGAAGACAGCAGTGACTACTGCAAAGGAGGATACCATCCTGTCAAAATAGGCGACTTATTCTTAAATCGTTATCATGTAACTCGGAAACTTGGCTGGGGTCATTTTTCAACTGTCTGGCTGTGCTGGGACTTACAGGTAAACTCTTCAACATACCAAGCCATATAGAGTCTAAACACAAAGATTTTCTTAGTTCACAAATGTTTATAACCACTGACAATTATAATATCACAAAAATGTACACCTCTTGCAGGATAAACGGTTTGTGGCGCTCAAAGTGGTAAAGTCAGCGTCCCACTTCACAGAAACGGCATTGGACGAAATCAAATTGTTGAAGGACGTCCGAGACACAGATCCCAATGATCCAAAACGCAATAAGACCGTCCAATTGCTGAACGATTTCAAAATAAGCGGTATCAACGGACTGCACGTTTGCATGGTCTTCGAGGTACTAGGACACAATCTCCTCAAGTTGATCATCAAGTCAAACTACAGAGGAATACCTAGAAATAACGTGAAGCGGATTATCAGACAAGTATTGGAGGGGCTGGATTATCTTCACAATAAATGTACGACCCAATTTTATCATACCCGAATTTCTCGTGAACCAAAATCGCATCATATAAGGAAGTATGATCGAACAGTGAAGTAATGTCTTCTTCTTTCGTTTACTGCAGGTAAAATTATTCACACAGACATTAAGCCGGAGAACGTTCTGATTTGCGTCGATGAAACGTACATCAGAAAATTAGCCTGCGAGGCAACAGTGATGCACTCGATGGGTCAGAAGCTACCAGTTTCCCTCATCTCGACCGCTCCAAAGGAATTTCAGGAGCCCGCTCCAAACTCGAAAATGTCGAAGAACAAGAAAAAGAAGCTGAAGAAGAAAGCGAAGCGACAGAATGAATTGCTTAAGAAGCAGATGGAGCAAATTGAAGAAATCGAGGAGCAGAGTAAGCTCGCGAACAGTGCCAGAGAGAACGGCGAGTTGGAGAGCAACAGTCTTCTAGATCAAGATCTGAACACTGAGAGTATAGAGGACAACACCGAGAGTAAAGGGTCGCCGGATATTTCCGAACCGTCGGCGCCGTCATTGCATATCAATGGCGTGGACGGTTTGGCAGGTGGGGAAAAGCTGGAGAGTAGTCAGCCGGTTGATCAGTCGGAAAAAATTACGCTTTGTAACGTCGAAAATAGTTGCGGGGAAGGTACGTTGCCTCGGGATCCGGAAGATACTGATGAGTGCAGTGAAGGTAAAGAATCTTTTCGTCGTTTGTTTGAACTCTACTTATATGCTTACACCGATCAATCAGTGCAATGCAATTCGAATAAAACGAAATGTCGCTACATCCGATCATTACAGTATGATGTTCATGGTATTTGTCTTCCACCTAGGTCGAAACCTCAACCCACCAGAAAGCAAACAATTAAAACGAACGTCAGTCGCGCCGCTGGACCCGGCCATAGTCGAGTGCGACGTTGAAGTGAAGATTGCCGACCTTGGCAACGCGTGTTGGGTTCACAAAAAATTCACAGACGACATTCAGACGCGGCAGTACAGGTCACTGGAAGTGCTGCTAGGATCTGGATACGATACCTCGGCCGATATTTGGTCAACCGCCTGCATGGCTTTTGAACTAGCAACTGGTGATTATTTGTTTGAGCCGCATGGTGGTAAAGACTACTGCAGGTGAGTTTGCTGTACAGACGTCCAATTTGATTTCTAGAACTGTGCTCCCTAAGATACATTCTTCAGCATATATCCACATAAATATACTTAATGTCCCTAACTTACTTTACCTAATTTCAGAGACGAAGATCACTTGGCGCACATAATCGAGTTACTCGGTGAGATTCCACAGCGTATCGCCCTCTCAGGCAAGAACTCAAAAATGTACTTCAACAAGAAAGGCGAGCTGAAGCACATAGTCGGTCTCAAGCCATGGGGCTTGTACGAGGTCCTGATGGAAAAATACGATTGGTCACCGAGCGAGGCGCGCGAATTCGCCGAGTTCCTAACGCCGATGCTTGAGTTCGATCCGAAGATGCGTGCAACTGCGGCCGAGTGCCTAAAGCATCCCTGGCTACAAATCAAGTGATCCCCTTTTTTACCTTCCCGACAACACCAAGAACCGTTCGCGCACCCGGCCTCCATTCCCGTCGTTCCCATCATAGCATCAACCATCATTACCAATACCAACGCCACCGTCGATGTCGTTCGGAAAGTAACATTGGGGAGAAGACTCCTTTCGTTCGTAAATCTGTGCAGTCGGCTGACGTCAGAAGTGCACAGTTATTGAGCTCAGTTTTACTCAAGTTTGCCGACTTGAGTGTACTGAATAGCCGAATACTTCTGACGTTTCATTGCGACGTGAAACTGAATTTTGGCACTCGGCTAATGACGCGTATCGATTCTACGTTTAGCGTCTTTCGGCAAATAGATTATAGCGAAGAGTACATTTTGTTCGCGACGCTTATGTTCCATACACTGTGTGCAGGGATTGCAGGCAATCTATCAATAAGTACCGCGTTTAGATGTTAAATCGATGCTGTATAAATCCTTGGGACTTCCGATAGAGAACCAGCGTAGGTCTCCGTTTCCCCCTGTAACTGGTGTATAATAGGTAACTTGTTGATATAGCTGGCATGGTGCCAAAAGCATTTTATATCCCTTTTACATGCCCGCGATATGGAGCATAGACGTGGTGAATGTATGAAATCTTAGTATTATCAGCTTAAAACATTGAAATTGATCCCAAAGTTTCGTCGTTGATCGTCGTAATGACAGAGTTCAGTCTTCTCCCCGCTATTACTTGCTTAACCCGTCGAGAAAGTCGAGAGTGTCATAAGAAAGCAAGGATCTCCGAATATGAGTATAGGGACTGACACTTCAGTTTTATAGTGTTTATAGAAAATATTTTTATATTTTCATTTTTGTAGTGAGCTCGCGAGGTTATATGAAGGGATTTTTGAGAATTTTGGAACGATGCTAGGCAGAGGGAAATTATAGTTATTGCATGATAACGATACAAGAGTTTAGACTTGAATACTAAATGCCTTGTCCTACGGAATGACACTCCACTAACTGCATTCTGAAATTTTCTTTCCAACCAGTTAACAGGCAGAATGATTTGTGCTTCTAACGAATTTCCCTTCGACCAGCATGTAGAAAAAGTGACGTCTTATGGTTGGAACATGTATATTGTTGGACATGCGAGAATACGGAGAATAACGGTGGTAATGATAAAGTACTGTGACTTGGACTATTTACGTAATGAAGTGAGAGTGAGAGAGAGAGAGAGGTATACGAGTGTTTTTTAAGAAATTCTGCGGTACAGAGAGAGGTTGTTGCACATTTTATTGCACATAACGGACGAGTCGGTTAGACCGTCTTTGCTTAACGACGCGACAGAACTTCAGTTTGTTTAACGAACGACTAGGACTGGCAGAATCATCAAGTGTGCATGAAGTTAGATCTTGCCACATTCCGCGCCATGTTTTATTTATAAACGGGGGCATGCTTTCTGACGTAACACTCTCGGCATCGGTTGCCTATCTGTGTATTTATAAATCTGTTAAATCATGAACTCTCTTTTTTTTCCATTTACCAATGACAGACTTTAATTGAACTTCATAGCATTATTACTACTTTACACACTCTCGCTGGATCCTTCGCGATGCCGCGTCAGACCTGGGCATATAATGCTTGAAGGTACTTCAACCGATGGAAGAAAAACAATTTGTCAAATGTAAATTTTGTTAAGCTTCGCAAGTGAACTGAAGAAATAATATGTATATGTTTTCGATCTATCGTCTATACCATTTCTTTCGTAAAAAAAAAAAAAACCGGGTAGACCAAAAGAAGCTTCTGTTTTCCCACGCTTGGAGGCTCTTGTTGTTTTGTTTATTTCATGTCGTGATAAAATAAATTTGTACATAGAAAACACAATGTGAGAAACGAAAGACTGCTCGTACACGGAAATATACACGTTTATTGTGATACCATATCTTCTACTTCGGAAGATGAACGGACTCAAGGACTTCTTTTTATATCTATTGTATCAACGACTATAAAAAGAAAATCAATATTATTTTTACGACCAGTAAAGAAAAATAAGCTATCGCCACCAATCGACGGGAATGTTATTAACAATTAAAGGACTAAGTAACACGAAAATGCTTCCTACATATTCGGAAATGATCTCGAGACTTTTTATAACGTGTTTTGTTTTTTATAAAACGTCTGTAGCGCGGTCCTTCAATTCGATAACATAATAAAGTCATCGTCACTTAATCGAGTAATGCCCAGGTCTGCTTCATACGCTTTCAGTTCAAAGCGAAAACAGCGGATTATTATTCAAAGGTGCTCTGCCGTACCGTACGGCTTGTTTCTGGCAAACGTTTGTCGATTTCCTTTTTGTTTTTACTCATTAACATCGCTCACAGCTGAATGAGCATTTTCAACCCCTCATCGCCTTTATTATACTATTGAAGTAATGTCGAACGAGGAGGCTGTGCACCGTTAAAAGTATGTCAGAACGTTTGATAACGGAAGACGTATTGGTAGCGAACATGTAAAGTGCGATGTTCGGAAAAATTAACAGTGAACTTAGGAGAGAAAGAAAGACCGGGCCCGAACTTGTTACAAACTTGACGTTGCCAACACTGCCGTCCACATTAGTTCCCGCGACACTGTCGGCGACTAATGTTTGCAACTTCTTCCTATCATCCGTCAGGAATAAAATCGCCTCTTCGTCCTCGCCAAAACTAAGCGTATGCGCGTAACTTTTGTCGAAGCACAGAAGTGAACAAGTTTTGTCTGTGAGCCGGTGCGCGCCGTATGCAAGGCTCTGTCTCTATTTAGAACGTTAAGAGGAAAGCGTGCGTGATAGAAAGCCTCATACAAGAATTAATTATTCAATCGAACGGCGAGAACATTTTGAGACACTTCTCTCTATTCTCTATTGTCCCCTACCACCCACAATACCCTGTGACCGGTCGTGCGCTGTAAATTAACGACTTCACCCCGCCGCAATTATTTTTTTTTCGTTCGCGTGCGAGAGACGATCTCTCCTCGATTGACGCGAGGGAATTGCTCTAGCTTAGGCAAAGCAGAGAGATAGAATGAGAAAAAAAAAGTAAGAGTACGAGGTAAAATAAAGGTAAGAGTATTTATGTAGATAGACATCTATACCCGGGATATTAACGAGGGTGCGTTGTACAGCTGTTGTCGATTTAAGCGCGAAGAAAAGTGAATTTATGTCCATGACAGTTGTACTCCTTATATGTACCGCAGGTACAACGTGACAGGATAATTCAATGCACTGAATGACGACGGTGCTGAGTGCTGGCACTTACGAACGATAGTTTCAACTGATTACACCTAAAGTCTTTGTATATTCAACAGAACGGATGGTGATGGGTCGTCGAAGGAATAGCTGTCCTCATCGACAAATTCAATCCTGCCACTTCATCCGAATTTACTTTTACGGCGCGTGTCAACGTTGTGAAAATAGCGTCTACGTTAGAGGCTTTCTGTCGAGGTAAAGTCTGAATTATAAACTCTATAACATGTGCAGTCTACTTTATAGACTCTGTACATTATACGTGTCTGCGTGTTACAAACTGTATAATCTGGAGTCTATATTATGGATTAGTACATACCCTAAAATGCTATATAAACTTTATATCATAGATTCTATATAGATACCCTATGCACGCGATGTTGACACGGTCGAAAAAGAGGAGTGCTACTGGAAAAGGCGAACAAAAAATTACATTGCACGTTGCGGACAGATTATTTTTGCTACGACAAATATTGTCCAAATCGAAGACCATGAAGTACCATTCGTTGATTAATCGCCCTGCGGACATAGAACGCTTATTAATTAGTTCAATGTCTGAACTGCCTCGATACTCGCTCTCTAACTAACTTAGCATCTTCGTCATTCTGTACATTGAATCTCGTATGTGCTACATTTCATTGTAACGCATAATTCAAATTAACCATGCAGATGTAGTTCTTAAACTCTCGTTGCGCGCTTGGAAGAGTCAAATTCATACTTCACACGTAACAAGAACACACACAGCCAAACGAAACATAACAACACACATACAGAGAAATAAACAGTTTATCGACACGTATACACGTGACACGCATTCAACAGAATTTATAGAGAAATTATAACTCGGCCAGTGTACGCATCTACGATTTATATCCAGCGGAGAATAAATACCTGACACGTTGATATTTTAGTTACGCGACAGCAATGTTACCTTTGGTGAGCCGAAAGGAAAATGGAAGGAGTCGGTTGGTAGACGACAACGGGTCAGATTGTTTATTACCTGGACTAGAGGAAAGTGTGGGAGAAATTATTATAAGATAGTAATTGACGCATCACGAACGAAATTCTACTTGCGTAAATTCGTATTTAATATCACGTACGTTCGCACATTTATCACGCTTTCGCGTAGTTTCCTTAGCGTCTATTTATTTCTATCGTCATCCGGGTAAAAAAAAAATAGCTTATTGTTTCCGAGCCGAGTCATTCGCGTGCGTCTAAAGTTTTATACGGGATCGAGTGCGACGTTATTTAAAGACGAGTCGATGAAACGGTCAACGACCATGTAAAGAGTTCATTTAATTAGTCCGCGAGCAACGTTCTCCGGGACTAATTGAGTGTCAGGTATTTCTCGGCTCCTTTGTACATAAAAAAATAAAAAAACGTCTGTCTAGTGTTAAACGTATTCTTAACAACTACACAGGCCTACGAGATCGAGATATACGTTAATCAAATTCCGTTCCGTTTTCTTTCCACTGTCCATCGAGAGGGAGTGAGAGAGATCTGTGTTGTTCTCCAACGTGCATTTTCCTGATTACATATGTTGTTGGTCGTCATTAAAAACTCTGTTATTCCATACAAGTTGTCCGTCTTTCCATTCAGCGCAAGAATGACCAGACGTTTTGTAATTTTGGTAAAGCGCCAGAGACTTTTTATACCTGCGACGAAAACGAAGTAGGCCTGTGTCGAGAGAAGCTCGATGTGTAGCGCGTTCGAAAATTTTCATTGTTGAGTGTGTCACCGTACGAGGATAGGCGAACAGAAAACGCGACGAAGGGATTAATAGCAATCGCTGCTGTATGTGTCAACGAGCGTCGAATGCACAATATATATACATACATACATATATATATATATAAAGAAAAGAAAACCGACATGACGGCGTCACGAAACGGATAGACGCTTTAAATAAATCTTGTTAAGAATACTCATTGATGATCCGAGTCTTGTACAAATTCGCGAAAATATATTACATGCGTATCGTAAGCGTAACGAGGACAGAGTTTGATCACTGGAATTACTCTTGATTTTCTGTTTTTTTTTTATCTTCGACGCACACGTTCGGTAATGATGTGGGCTTTCTTCATTTCGAATCGGTCTTGCGTTTGCATTTGGTTAAATATTCTTATTTGTATCAATTTATCAATGTTAATTGTTTTGACGATCTGTATGGCGGTAATATGTTTGCTAATTTTCAAAAAGCTCGTGACTGTGTTTCGGATTTTTGGTCTATTGACACATTTACCTCATCCTTCTCTTCTTCGTCTTTATATTCAGTGTTATTTTGTTTCTGCATGAATCCAGTGCTCTAAAACGGAAAAGACCAATTTTCCGGCACTTTGCTGCGGATTCACGTACATAAGCGACAACCATAAGAAATAGTCTCCGGTTATACCTTGCTGCTACATAGGATCGCTAGCCGAAGACGTGGGGCATACTTGAGAAGTTAACAATTACACGATCTATCGTATTCCCATGTACAGATCTATAAACTACTGTAAAGAGACAAGTTACGTGTATAGATGCCTACATACTTAGCTGCCCGTGTGCTCTATAGAACGCCTGAACGCCTAGATGATTGAATGTCTAGATATTTATACGTGTACATGTTTAGCTGTCTACTAAAAAGTCTCCCATCATTCTATCGCTTACGATGTTTCGAAGGAGTTCGCGTGATATAATTGTAAGGTAGAAAATGTGAGCAGTAATGTGAAATTCTCAATGGATACCCTACATTTTTGGCTAGCTGTTGAATAAGAATAAAAATACACGCCCGTGGCGGATTAATAAAATAGAAAAACAAGGCGTTCAAATTCACTCAAACGCCTGTAAACGAGTGAAACGACTGCCTGTTGGATGTACGATAATCGTATTGTGCCGAGCGCATAATATAAATCGGTTCCAGGCTTTACCTGAAATTTTATATGTCCGGAGGATCAGTTTTCATTTTCAGCGCCGTTTCATTGCGAGAATCAAGCAAATATAATTGCTATGCGAGGGGACATCTGTAAAGTGGAAGAAAAAAGAATCTTCATTCTTCGTTTGGACACTTCATATAGCGATAAGACAGTTCTATGCGCGCGATGTATAGCGAATGCCGTGTTTAGGAATTTGTGTGCTGTCTCAGGTAAATTGCGAGTTATTAATTCATTACGCTGACACGGCGAAGGGAATCTGTAATTCAAAACATGCGCATCTTCATTGTGCGCGACCACCGAAAAGAAGAATTCGTAAGTTGTTGACCCTTCGACAAGCGACTTCCGGGCCAACTCCCCGATACCGGAAGCGATTACAGTGTCCTGTTCAATCATACGAGCGTATCTCTCTTTACGTGAATGCCACGAAATTTTTGCTGCCTATCTTATCGACCCAAACTCAACCCGTAGTTTAAAGAACAATGAACGAATTAATAAAATTGCTAAGTAAACACTGAGCCCGATAGACATTGTATTACCTATGAGATCCATAAGCTAAAATGATTTAATACTATAGCTATGAGAAAAATAAATGTTGAGCCAAAAAAATCCATCTCGTCGTCCTTTATCATTCGATTAGCGAGTCGACGTGATAAGCGATTATTGTATACTCGTAATGCCTACATTATAGATAACTCGTTGACGACAATAATCGCCTGACTAGAGACGATACAATTAATTACAATAAAGAGCATGCATTACTTTATTGAACGGTCCGTTAACTCATTGTGGCCGGCACTCTGCCCGCTCAATGCGCTTCCAGGGCCCGTACAGTTTTCGGCGCTCCAGAAACACTTTATGACGTACCATTGGGTACGATGCACGATCGACACAGACCTACCGGTGTAATGGCTAACGGAATGTCGACATTCATTTATTTTGCTAACCATTTGTCATGAGAATACGCAAAGCTTCGTTGCCCTGGTAACGTAACAAGAAGACATGAAAACGATATATCTCGTACCCGCGGCCGCAACGTTCGGCTTGCTACACAATGAATTAATATTACGTAGAAAGGATATAACCTTACTTTATGGGGGTGATAAAAATGGTGTGTACGGTACAGTGTATGCCGAACATGGAGTGCAAACGAAATATTGTATTAAATGAGGAAGGTAATGGGTGGAAAACTGGTTTTGCTGAACAAGAAAGCAATCGTCCTTTCACTTCGTATCTGCATCGCTGATAAACCGGACCCCCCGCGAACCCAATCCGTTACGCGGTCGAATTCTAACTGATGTTATTATAATTTGAGCCTACTATTGCGGAAGGCAAAGGGATAAGGAGAAATTGCACAATAGGGAACGGCTGCCGGCCTGACACAACACTCAAATATATTACGATATTTACGCCCGTATCGCAAGACGATAACGGCACGTGCTAGTCGAACCAGGAAATCACTTTGAATGTTCAAACATTTTTCTGCTCACTGTTCTCAACAATGTTTCTGCGTAAGGTATGCAACATCGTTTTCCGGGAGTCTTGCAGGAAATTGCAAATTTCTGCGACTGTGTAAGTACATCATTTATAATAATCATATTTTTAATGTGTGTCATTGAGTGAGATACATGTTGCAATTATTGATAATGTGGGAAGGTACTTACGGATGAAAAGATTGGAAAAATGTTGTCTGCATGTGTTTCATAGGCAAAATGCAGTTTTGATAGATGGCAAGCAGATTGCTGCGGAGATTCAAAATGAACTAAAGTCTATTATTAGTAATAGAGTGAATACCGGTAAACGAAGGCCAAAGTTAGTTGCTATACTTGTAGGTGATCATCCATCTAGCAGGGCTTATGTAGGTAGGAAAATGAAAGCTGCACAGTCTATTGGTAAGTCTGATTAATTGCCCTATAGAATAAGATGTATGTGCATTCTTATTAACAAAACCAAATGTTACATGTGCTGTTTCAGGAATTGATAGCGAAACTATTTCTTTGAATGAGGCCATTACCCAAGCAGAATTGCTTAAAAACATTAATAGTCTAAACATGAATCCAGAAGTTGATGGGGTCTTAGTTCAATTGCCATTATCTAAACACATCAGTGAGAGAGAAATTTGTCAAGCTATAGTACCCGAGAAAGATGTTGATGGCTTTCATCTGCAGCATCTGGGTAACTTAACATTGGATTGCCGTGGAATTGTCCCAGCAACAGCACTGGCTGTTAAAGAACTATTGGTCAGAACGGGAATAGAGACATTTGGAAAGAATGCTGTTGTCATAGGAAGGTCTAAACACGTTGGACTGCCTATAGCTCTGCTTCTTCATTCAGACGGTAAAGGTAATCTACATTTTAACACTTTCACTGAGTTTATCACACTTCTATGGGTACAACACCCCCTTATTGAATATTTGTCATCTGTACCTCGATGACATGACAGTCATTGTCAAAATTTGACCCAAATAAATCAGTCAACCAAATTTCATGCAAATAACTGCCACAAAGTTGACGGATTAAGACATATTTAACTTTTAACAATTCTTAGGTGAAACTGGAGCTCTTGACATGACAACAACAATTTGTCACCGGTACACACCCCATATGGAACTAGAAAAATTTACGAAAGTGGCGGACGTTATTGTTTCTGCCGCGGGTGTTCCTGGTTTGATAACTAAGGATATGGTAAAACCAGGCGCGTGTATCATCGACGTAGGAATTACGAGAGTAAAGATGGCAGACGGTCGACCAGTATTAGTAGGCGATGTCGATTTCGATAGTGTACGAAAAATTGCCGGGTTTATAACGCCTGTACCTGGTGGCGTCGGGCCAATGACCGTAGCCATGCTAATGAGAAATACTCTCGAAGCGGCAGTCAACAGAGAGGAGGTTAATGTTTCAAAGGCGAAATGAGCAACGAAATAGTCGGTCACATTAACTGTACTTATCAAACTATTTTCTACGAAGTATTAAGCTTGTACCGTTAACGTATTTTTAGAAATGTGTGCAAGCTGATTTTTAATATATTGTATGTATTGACAAATAAAGGCACGTGATTGTCACGCAAATGTTTATCTCAAACCTCAATGTTCGGATTAATTGCGAGATACCCTCGATTGTCGTATAATTGATATGCAATCGATGTTCGTTCAAATGATCTACATTCTACAATGGATGGTCATTGCAACCTGTTAAGAAATGTGCAAAAATATTCACAAATCGGACGTGTTCATAGAAAATATTGGTAGATGCTGCAAGATGACAATATTTTCTACCGAATTACCTACTTTTATTCACACGATTGCGTCGGATGCAGGGTATATTGGCCGATTCATTTAGGTTATTTATAGCCAATTTCTCACTCACGAAACCGCCCTCTTTTGGGCAAATGTCATCACCCTGAACATTGACGTCCAGTTGTGTCAAGTCGCGTCCAGTGATGCCAGTTTACGCACTACTGATTGTTGTTTTCTGAAAAATTCAACTGGAAATGATTGTTGGAAACCTGTGGAAATCTTACGGAAGCTTCTGTTCACGAGGTTTCTGACTAATATATCGCACAAAGATGAAAACTGCTTTAATGGTGGCCGAAAAGCCGTCACTGGCGGCTTCGTTAGCAAATATATTAAGTAACGGGCGATGTACCTCTCGAAAAGGTGGGTTAGAACGTTGTCAGTATAGCATTAAAAATTAAAAACATACCGGATTGTGCCTAACTGGCGCAAATTTTAATGAATTCCAATGAATTATAGTATGACTCATGGTACATTTTTCTAATGTAAATTTATATTAATGTTGAATTCTTTGTAATTACAGCAGTAAATGGTTCCTGTTCTGTACACGAATGGGTCGGTCAATTTCGATCGGAAACCGTCAATTTCAAAATGACGTCTGTCTGTGGGCACATCATGACCCTGGATTTCACCGGAAAGTATAATAATTGGGATAAGGTGGATCCTGTAAGTGCACATAAATTGTATGGATAGGAATATGTTATCATTGTAAGTATTGAACAATCCCTTTCATTACGCATAATTTTCTCCAAGCATCAATGTTTTAGGCAGAATTATTTTCATGTCCAACGGAAAAGAAAGAGGCTGTGCCTAAACTAAAAATGTTGTACTTTCTTGGAAAAGAGGGTACACATTGTGATTATTTAGTGTTGTGGTTGGATTGTGATAAAGAGGGAGAAAATATATGTTTTGAAGTGATAAATGCCATTCAGCAGGGAACAGGCAAAAGAATAAATCCAAATGTAAGGGATCCTTAGTCTGTAACTTTGGTTATCACATCTTAAGGCTATACAATAAATAAATTTCTTTATAATAGGACATTTGGAGAGCAAAGTTTTCAGCAATTACAGAAAAAGACATCAAAGCTGCATTGGGAAATCTTGTGAAGCCAAATGAATTTGAGGCAAAAAGTGTGGATGCACGTCAGGAGTTGGACCTTAGAATTGGTTGTGCTTTTACCAGGTTTCAAACAAAGTTTTTTCAGGTGTGATTTGGATATCATGTATAGCCTCCAGTTAAATCACAATTAATTCGTATGATGTTTATATAATTGCCTATTGTTTAATTTAGGGAAAATATGGAGACTTGGATGTGTCACTTATTTCATACGGCCCCTGTCAAACACCAACTTTGGGATTTTGTGTGCAAAGGCACGATGAAATACAAACATTCAAACCTGATCCTTACTGGGTTCTACAAGTGTGTACATCTATCAAATAATGTTGATACATTAACATAACTTATGAACATTTATGACACTAGCAGAATTATTTTAGGCTAGCGTGAAATCAGGCGATGGTCAGGATATTACATTAAATTGGGGTCGTGTAAGATCGTTTGACAAAGAAGTAGCAAACATTTTTCTCGCCCATGTAAAGGACCATGAGCTTGCACAGTACGCGTATTCAAACTTCAAACATTTTCTGTTTATTCACTCAGCAAAACACCGAAGTATTAAATGTTTTCGTTTTGGTTTAGCGTGGCCAGTGTACAAAGCGCAGAGAAGACAAAATCAAGACCTATAGCTTTGAATACCGTTGAATTGATGAGAGTTGCAAGTTCTGGATTGGGTATGGGTCCACATCATGCCATGCAAATTGCAGAACGTCTCTACACCCAAGGCTACATTAGTTACCCACGAACAGAGACAACGTCCTATCCGGAAAACTTTGATTTGTTGTGAGTATAGAATGATAAAGTTAAAAAACAGTTTCACTGTGCCGAATCGAATGTAACTTCAATTAGGCCCAGTAATGATTCATATGAAACCCAACACTGAAGTAAATATGATGTTTTCCGATCTCATGTATGGATAAAGAACGTATTTTAATTTATACAGATCCACATTGAAACAGCAACAAAACAGTTCGGAATGGGGAGACGATGTGCGTAAAATATTAGCACAAGGCATAAACAGGCCAAAAAAAGGTCACGACGCCGGAGATCATCCTCCCATTACGCCCATGGAGCATGCGTCCAGAAACGAATTAGATGGTGATGCCTGGAGATTGTATGATTATATCACCAGACACTTTATCGCTACCGTGAGTACCTGAAAGTAATAACTCATATGGAGCGCATACACTTTGGACAGGGATAAAACATATTACGTAAAATTACAGTTGGCTTCTGACTGTAGGTATTTGAGCACAACGGTTAAATTTGAGATAGGAATGGAGACGTTCACTACGGTTGGACAAACGTTAGTGGACCCTGGGTACACCAGTATTCTTACATGGCAATCGCTCGGGGCTAATGATGTCCTGCCGAAATTTACGCCAGGAGAAAATATTCCCATTCAAGACGTCAGTAACGATGAGACATTCGTAATTTTTGAACTGATTTTCACATTATCTCATAACACGTGCTCTATATTGGGTTTTAGTCAAAATTACTCGAATGCTATACCCAGCCTCCGGATTACCTGACGGAAGCAGAATTAATTTCTCTGATGGAGAAACACGGTATAGGCACCGACGCCTCTATACCAGTGCATATAAATAATATATGCATGAGGAATTACGTTAACGTCACGGCAGGCAGAAAACTAGTACCTACCTCTCTTGGTATCGTACTGGTTCATGGATACCAGAAGGTAGACGAATTATTTTGTTCACTTAATTTGAAATTAATGAAAACATAAATGTCGATTAATTCATAATAAGAAATCTTACTTTATCTCAGATCGATGATGAGTTGGTCTTACCAACCATGAGAACTGCCGTCGAAGAACAATTGAACTTGATTGCGCAGGGACGGGCAGATTTTCAAGCCGTACTACATCATACCGTCGAAATATTCAAACAAAAGTTTCATTATTTTGTGCAAAGCATAGAAGCTATGGATCAATTGTTCGAGGTTTCATTTTCTCCTTTGTCGGCATCGGGCAAAGCGCACTCAAGGTAAAATTTGGTGCACTTATGCGAAAATCACTTTCCCAGCCACTATTGCATAGAGACCGTTTGACTTTTAATTGTGCAGGTGTGGAAAATGTCGGCGATACATGAAATATATACAAACAAAGCCTTCGCGAATGCACTGTGCGCACTGCAATGAGACGTACAATCTTCCTCAGAACGGAAACATCCGAATTTACAAGGAATTGAAATGTCCGCTGGACGATTTTGAACTTCTTTCATGGTCGACTGGAGTGAGGGGAAAGAGTTTCACGTTCTGTCCTTATTGCTACAACAATCCGCCATTTAGGTACTGTCAAGTAAGATTATGGATTAGTCATATATTAATTTGGTATTGCTATTAATGATGTGCGTATGATTGTCATAGGGAAATGAAGAAAGGTGTCAGTGGTTGTAATTCATGCATACATCCAACATGTCCACACGCCATGAATTCCAATGGATTGTCAGCTTGTTTGGAGTGTGATGCAGGAATTCTAGTATTGGATCCGTCAGCTGCTCCAAAATGGAAGCTCGGATGCAATCGGTGCGACGTCATCATTCATCTGTTTGAAAATGCACACAAGGTCACTGTCGACACCGAGGTTTGCGATTGCGGAGCCCAACTTGTAACGGTGGAATACAAACAGGTATATATATTTATCCCTAATATTATCTCTAGTCTTCCTACGCGACCTCTTTGGAAGAAGGGTCTTTTATTATGCTGGGCCCATTTACACTGTTAATGTATATAATAGAAAGATAAATGTTCTGAGCGCCACCAGTGTATTACAAGATGTGTCCGAACACTGTTACGGACATACGAAAATAGTGTTTAATAAATATAAATGATCGAAATTTTGGTATCATAGGATAAGAGCAAACTTCCCGACGAAATGACAGAGATGACTGGCTGTGTATTCTGTACACCGGCATTTACATCTCTCGTCGAGAAACATCGGGCAGTGGCGTCCAAGCCGGTGGCAACCCGAGGTCGTGTACATGCAAAAGGACGTAACAGGGCTAAGCCCAGACCGCCAAAAGATAAAATGGCCCAACTGGCAGCGTACTTTGTATAACGAACGAACGAACGAAATGTAGGATCTAGCATTTGAGCTAGAACTGAAAAGAAACTGCGTAGTGTTTTTATTACCCAAAGACCCACGTTTAATCTACCATTTAAATATAGTTAGTATACAAGTTTCTCGTTGTTTATGCGTAAGAACAGTGTAAATCTGTTATGTCATATTTGATAACGTGTCGTAACATATTGGACTAGGGACAAAATGGATTTTCCCCCAGACATCCTAGTTGCATAACTTACAGTACTCCAAATGTTGTCAACTGCATACCGGTAGAATAATAACTGAAATTAGTACGTAAGTACTATTTGTATTTTCAATCGTTGAAAGCAGTATCAAGATTTGTAAACGTCAATAGTTTTGTATAGTGACAATACTTTTTTAACAGGTACGTGATTACAGGTTATGTTATTCAAGCTTCGTATAGGTTATAATAAAAATATGTGATTTTCTTAAAATTGACGTATTTTTGGGACAAAACGAAATAAATTTTAGTTTACTAAATATCATTGAAAAGGTATGATGCAATTAATTTGACCTGTCATTGTCACACAATTCCTGTAATAGACGAGAATGTCAATGAAGCTAATGTACTGCAATTGTTATGAAAACTAATTTTTTACAGATCTTTCGCAATGGGTTTCTTCAAAAAATATCTGCAATCCACTGCCGGTCGTGTATGTCTAGTGGGAAGCACTGTTGCTGTGGCTGCTCATTTATTACCAAACAGTATATTCTTGGATAAATGGGAAGCTTTTTGGACCATACGTTTGTAAGAAAATTTTGTTACAGTTCACTATCAACAAACACAATACTGCGTTTAGCCAAATCGTTTGAAAAAGAACCATAAATTAATTGAATATCCCACCCATCACTTATGTAACATATATCTCACACATGTATAGAGTAAGAGTATTATATGTAAGTATATGTAACTAAACATTTCCTTACAGTCGAGGAAATCCGGTCAGTGTACCATTCGAGATATACCAGCAATTCAGGCAAGTCGTGGACGATATGAAGCTTCCACCGAACATACAAAACGCGATAAAAGTATTCAACGTTGACGGATTCGACTTGCTCCATGCCGGCACGCCAAACGGACAATTAGGAGGCATTCTAATCGGAATTCCGAATCATTACATATACGACAATATTTCGTCCTTCAACAATCAAATAATCGTCATCCGGCGCGAGCAAATCGATTGGGACCGAAGGGATGCGCAACGGTTGCTGTCATCCCTTATTCTAACCGAGGCAGCGAAAAAGTTTTCTATTGCCACGGAAATCGCACGAGTTCAAAGTGGAGAACTTTACTATTGTGCCTTCGGCCTGGCAGTCGCTATACTCCTGCAGCCAATATTATACCAGTGGGCGCAAAATAAATTTCAATTGCACTCAAAAAATCTGCAGAGGCGATTGGGTGCAATCGGTGTGACGTCGATGATACTTATGTATATATTTTTGCTTTACAAGGACGCGATCGCCTGTATGGTGGATAAGATGGTAGACACTACAGTGTCGAACATCGGACCTGAATACATTAAGGGCGGTCGGGAATATTACGAGAAAATCATTAGCAGAAATTTAGCCCTTAGAAGTATATTGGAGAAGAACGGTAATTATTATTATACACCAGAGGGAAATAACAGGTTTTACCTCAGATATAGGACAATGCCCGTTACAAAGAGAAAACAGTTCTTTGATGACAAATTGTGCAAAATTGAGAAAGGACTAATGAGCGCTTGATCATTGCCAAACTTTGATAGATAGCTTGTTACAAGAGAGGCAATAGACCTTGCTTCTTCTTAGAGGACAAACTGTTTATGAGTGTTTTCATTGACGATACCATTATATGTGATCAAATGTTGATATATGCGACGAACAAAGCAGTTGAGTATAAAACATGCATTTGACAAAGTAAATTCGGCCTGCAATAACATCACGAGAGTACCAATCCTTAAACCCTCTTTATTTATAAGATACTTTTCTTAAAACATATTAATTACAGCGGTTTTATGTACAATATATGACTGTTCTTTTTTTCGTTCATTGTTACAAATTGTGCCGGAACGTCAGCTTATCTCGTGTCATTTGAAATAATCACAGGGAAGAATGTAAGTCCACTACACGCACATAGGTCTGTGTTAATAAACAATTAACAAACGACGTGTGACAAGAACGACTATCCAACAAGTGGGGCAAATCTCTAAACGGTAGTCTCCTATACAATGTTTCGTAACGATCTGAGTAATATTCTGGCAACGTCTCCAGAAAAGAAAGGAACATTAGAAATTTGTCATGTATACAATGGGCCCGATCTTTGTTAGAAAACTCTACATAATATTTTCAGTAGGCTCACAGTAGATCATTACTTTGTACAGTACGTATATTTTAAAATAGAACGGTTCTTAACAAACCGAATGAGATTTTGTCTATGAAACCCGTGTCCCTGTGCTTTTGTTTATATATTTTTTTTTTTTTTTTTGTATAATCTCTCATTTCTACGTACCACAAAAATCGTCGTGGTTTTTGGCAGCGTCTTTCACCACTTTATAATCGACGAAACGAACGCAACGGCAGTCGGGTTACGTTACGGTTATAGCACGTAAACGCTTCTAAATGCAACCTTTGACACGTTTACCCACTACGTAAGGCCCAGTGATCCAAGCTGAAAATCAGGCGTTTTTTTAACGAGTCTTACATTGTATGCAGTAGAAAAAATGTACATGTGTAATTTGTAATTCGTGCCTCATAACAAGATGCGAGTAGAAGGTGGAATAGTTGACCAGAAATATTTTTATGCGCGTATGAACCATTTAAATGTTAAGCTGCTTAAAGAATTTTAGGTTGTCTAATTTAATGTAGAAATATGTTTTTCACTAGAGACATTGTGTTAATATTATGCCTTTTGCTTACCAGCGTGAGCTTGTCTTCCTCTTTCTTAAGTATCTTTGTGGTTTGCTGCTGATCAAACTTAACAACAGCAGCGATTACTCTGGCAAGCACCATCGTTTCTCTGCCCATCATGTATTCGAATAATATATTCCTTAGGTACTCAATCTCGGTTGAGTCCTCTAAAGTGTCGTGCCTTAATTTGACTAACTTTCTCAATTCCGTCAACTCACGCTTCTGGGAAGCCAGAGTTTGTTGAAGCGTGTGGAAAGAACCAGTATTTGATTGAACTGCTGCCATTGCTACTCGAGATGTACTTTCAAGTTCCTGTAGTTTTAAAATTGCAAGAAATTTCTATGTTAGTATTATCAAAGAACAAGATCTCTGATATCAATAGTTTCGATCGTACAGGGACAGAATATCAACGAAAATTGCACAACGTACGGATACGAAGACAATGAAATGCGTCGATAAAAAGTACATAATAACTGAAGAAATAATAAAATAATTCGATGAATGAAAAACATAATTCGTGAAAATAAGAAGAAAATATTTTACCTCTAAACTAGGATCGCTTGTATTTGGCTGAAATAAAAGTAAATGAAACGTAAAATTAAAAATGAGTGAAAAAAAGTAAAAAGATTATTTGTATGTTTCGTGGAGACGAATAACTGTGATTCACGAGGAAGTTTTGCTCGGCATGTTAAACTTACTCGTCTTTCGTTACGCCATTCACTAGTTAATTCATTGACCTCTTCCTCATGCTTGTTCTCCAACTTTTCAGTCCTCTGTTGCAGAATGGTCTTCCACTTCCTTTCAATCTCCTTAATCTCGTTAGCCTGATCTTTTTTAATCTGATCAATCGTCTCTGACAGCTGACTGATCTCCTTTCCTTTATCCGTGGACAAATCCTTATTCTCGATTATTAAACTCTCAATCTGCTCAGACTTTGCCGTTAATTCCACTTGGAAATCCTTTAACTGTTCTTTGTATTGCTGTACCAGGTCAGATTCGTAATTCTTTTGACGATCTAAATAAGAGACATTGCAATGCTCAAAATCAACCTTGATAATACGTTACGCATTCGAACAAAGCAAGAAAAAATAAAAAGTTAAAAATTAAACATAAAATTCGAAATGATGGAAAACACTTTACCAAATCGCTTTTCTAAGGCAGCTTGCAGTTCCTCTTCTTTGTCCTGCAGCTGTGCCTGGAACTCCTTCACCAGCTGTTTCAATCTCATGTTCTGCTCCTCGTCGTGAGTTTTCAACTCCTCCTTCAGTTTCTCCGCGTATATCTTCGATTCGTTGTTTGCCGTCTGCATTTGGAATTCCTTAGATTGAAAAGTAATCAACGCTTCGTCTAGTTGAGCCTCCAGCTTCTTATTTTCCCTCTGTAATTTGCTTATTAGCTTAGTCGTATCGTCCTCCAAGTTATTCCCGTGCTCAGATCTACTTTCAGACAACTCATCCACCTCCGATTGCAAATTAATATTTTTTTGCTCCAGTAACTTTACGGTATTCTCTAGATCTTCAGATTTCCTTATACTCTCGTTTATCGCTCCCGTTGATAAGGAATTCATTTTTTCAATTTCTCGCAACAGTTCCGTGTTCTTTGTGTCCAACAATTTTAATTCTGCCTGTTTCTCCTCTATCATGGCTTTTAGTTCGTCAACTTCCGCCTGTAGTTTGGCTATTTCGTCGTCCTTTCGAGACTCCAATACTGAAATTTTTGAGTGTAGGTTGTCTATGTAACTCTGTAATTCGGCGACAGCTTGCTTCGAGTTTTGCAATTCAGTACGTTTTTTTACTTCCAATCTGTCCTGATCGATTTTTGCTTTTTCCAAACTAACAATCTTTTCATTCGCACCCGTCAGCTCCGTCTTTAACTTTGCATTCTCGTCCTCCGTACCTTTGAAACACGCAATTTTTTCGATCAATACTTTATTTTGATCCTCTGTTAGTCGCAAACTCTCTACGGTGGAACTAAGTTCAGTGATCTTTTCAACTAAGACCTCATTTTCTTTCACGCGTAAATCTACTTTCTCACGCAATTCGGTGACTTGATTTTCCAACGGCTGTATTCTCGAGACGTGGATCTGTTGGATGCTCTTCAATTCTGCATTTTCGGCAGAAATTTGATCCCTCGCTATCAACAATTGTTCCAATTGTGACGTTATCGACGAATTCGCTTCTTTGAGTTTCTGCATATGAGAACATTCCGCTTTCCAAGCCCCTATTTCTTCTCTGAACTCGTCAAGTTGCTTCGTTAAAGCCGTGTTTTGCGCTTTCACACTGTCCAGTTCTTCTGTGATTTCTTGAATTGTTTTAGCTTGATTTTCTTTGATACCCTTTAAATTCCTTAGCTGACCATTTTTTGTGTTTATTGCACTTTCCAAACTTTTATTTTTCTCGATTATTTCCATGGTTTCCTGATTTACCGATCTAGAATTTGCATCCCATTCTTCTTTCAACTTTCCGATTAGTCGTTCTTCCTCGCACAGCTTCTCGTTGAGATCCCGAATGGTTTCCTCTTTGTTAATCACTTCTTCCCTTATACCTCTAAGTTCTTCTTCCAACTGAACGTATTCTTTATTTGTAGACCGTAATTCGTCGATAGTTCTCTCTGCTTCCTCATATTTTGCTCTTAACTCAGATAATTCCGTAGTTAGCGATTCTGCGTTCGAAATTTCCTTGTTTAAATGTTCAATTTGCCGACAGAACTCTTGACTCTTAAATTCAACGTCCTTCAATGTTTCTAATTTCTCTAATAACCTTTTTTTATCCTCCTGCACAACTTGCATCTCGTTTTTATACGTCTCTTCCAATGCTGAAATCCTTTCATTCAATTGTTTATTTTCCAATGCAAGGCTCTCTCGAACCTTTTCTAAATTTTTTTCACGGACTTTTAGTTCCTCGCTCTCTGCTAATTGACCCTTTAAATTCTTCAAGTCGACGAGGACCTGCTGTCGATATTCTTCGTAATCGTTCAATTTCAACTTTAATATTTCTTCTGCCTTGCGTAGTGCCTCGTTCGATTTCATTAGTTCGTTTTGTTTCTCCTTCAAGTCCTTATTTTCGAATGAAATCTCCGACAACTGTTGTTCCATCAACAAATTCGTTTGCTTCAACAATTCAACATGACAATTTTCGGTTTGCAGCTTGCTCAGTTCGCTCTTCATTCCCTGGACCGTTTCTTGCTGCCTGTCCTTAATCGCTTTTAATTTCTTCAGCTGCATATTCTTTGTGCTTATCGTATCTTGCAAATTCTTATTCCTCTCTTGCAGTTCGTTAGCTTCTGTCTTGGCGATTTTTACCTCATCCTTTTTCTCCGTCAACTGATTCCGCAAGTCAACGAGCTCCGAATTTAATTGCTCAATTTGCTGACCCAACGACGTGCACTGATCGCGCGACGAGTTTAACGATTCAACCATTTTTGTTGCTTCTTCGTGTTTCAATCTCAGATCAGCTAATTCCCTCGTAACAGATTCAAAGTCTGTCAAATTTTGTCTCAGGACGTCCGTCTTCTTAATAAGTTCTTCGTGCTCCAACTCGACCTGTTTAAGTATCGTAATTCTTTCTTCCAGTTCGACGATTTTCGCGACGTTTGCCTCCTCCTTCGATAATCTCTCAACCAATACCTTAATCTCATCCTCTTTATGAGTGATTACGTTTGTCAGGTCTGCGATTTCCGAACGCAGCGATTGGATCTCCCGCGCAAAGTTAACGTTCTCCTCGTTTGCGGATGTCAATAGTTCGATAGCTTTCGTCGCTTGTGTATGTTTTACGTTTAATTCATCGAGTTCTTTCAGTTTTTCAATTAGGTTTCTGTTCTCTTCTCGCAAGGTTTCAGCTTCGGCCTGTACACTCTCCAAATCACAAATTTTACATTTTAGATTGTCCACCTCAGCCATCAGCTTGCTATTCGTCAAATTTAAATTGTCAAACTGTTCAGCCCTCTGCGTTGTTTCTTGCAAAAGTTTCTTTGCATTGATTAACTTGGCCTCTAAATCGGCTTGATGCTTCAAACGTTTCTCATAGCCCTCTAACTTATTCCGCAACTCCTCCTCAATACTTCTTCTCGCAATCTGCATAAAATTGCTCTCGCTCAGTATGTGCTCTCTTGTGACATTCTTCAAATTGTGCCAATCGTTTTTCATCCGCGTGACAGATTTTTGTATAGCGACCAAGGAATTCAATGCCTTGTTCCTTTCTTTGTAGGATTCCAATTCGTTTCGAATTTTTGACAATTCCGCCGAACTATGGTCCAGCTCCTTCAGGTTCGCTCGTTCAGTCTCTTCCAGTTTACTCCTTACATTTTTCATGTCCGCCTCTTGCGTCAACAGTTGTTCCTTCATCTTCTCCAGCATGCCGGTGTACTCTTGTATTTTCGACTTGTACGTTTCACAGACGCGATCCCTGTCCGTTAATGCACCTCTCATGTTCTCCACTTCCTTGTCGAGACTCTGAATCGTTGACTGTAAATTCTGAATCGTCGATTCCGCCTCACGACGCCTTTCGTCGATTACGATCTTGCCCGCTTCGCTTTCATTTCTCAACTCCTTGTTCTCGTTTCTCAAAGTCGACAGTTCAACCTGTAGTGCTTGCAACTGCATCTGTATCACCTCGACTTCTTTCTCGCTTAAACTGTCGGAATCCTTCTTGGGGTCTTCGTTCTTTGAGTTGGACTTTTCGTTGTGAACGTTCTTCTGGACTTTCGAATTAGTGTCAACGTCCGTTTCGTAGTTTGCTCTCAACTTGTCTAGTTCGGTTCTATATTTCTCAACAGCTTCGCGGAAACTTTCTTTCGAGTCTGTCATCTGTTTCAAGTCCCGACGAAGTTGCTTGATTTGCTCCTCCTTGTCTTCGAGTTCCCTGTGAATGGAAAGTTTGTTCTCGGCCAGAGAAATCACGCATTCTTCCTCGCGTTTCTTCAACGCGCTGACCTGATCGGTCAAATTTAGGATTTCCTCCCTTGCAGATGTCAATTCGTCTTCGACGAGCTTCGTGTCCTTTGTCATGAAATATTTGGATTTTTCGTGAGAGCGTTCTGAGTCGACTTTCTCCTTCATTAATTTGTTGAACTTCGCCTTACTCTCCTTTAAGAGATCTTTGTACCTCAACACGTCGCTTTCCATATTCTTTAACTTTTCCTTCAGTTGAGCATTCTCTACGGCTAGAATGGCTTTTTCATTTGTACTATTTGACGAGTCATTAGAAAGGTCAATGAGATCGACTTTAGCAATCTGTTTAGACTCTGCTTGGTCGGGAGTTGAATTTTCTAAGCTCGGTCCGTTTGCTTGTAGAAGTTTCACCTGCAATTATTAAAACGAAAAATCATTACACCAATTACGATAAATAGTGCTATTATCTAATCTTTATCTTTGTTTGCAATTGTTCAAGTTCACAAAATCGTCTAGGAGGATTAAAAAGTAATAATGAACCCAATATTGTGAACCCATGTGACATTCTGCAACCTCATGGATATTATTTATAAAGTATACCTTTGTGTTCAAAGTATTTATGATGTGATCTTTCTCCTCGATATCGGTCCTCAAGACCTCTTCCAAATGTGCCTTCGCCTGCTGTTCCAACTGACATTGTTCCTTCAGATCAGCTATTCTTCTTAACACTTTATCTTGCGTTTCAACCAACACCGATTCTAACTTCGTCTTGGCCCGTTCCAGCTCACGATAATAAGTGACCAAATCGGAGTATCTTCCCCGATATTTGTGATACTTCGCAGAAACTTTTCTATACGCGGAATAAAGTTGATCTTTCGATACTCTATCTAATTGCGGACCTATGTTTTCGTCAACCTCGCTCGCTGATTGATCGACGTCCGACTGCAATGAAACACGTCCGGTGAATCAGACATGTAAATTTGCTAAAAAATAGCACAGACAACAGTGCCTTTACCTGTAAATGATACAAATTCGAGGGACTCTCGTAAATTGGAAACAACGACGAAGTGTCACTTGTGACACTGCTCACTGAAGATCTCCTGGAAACTCCCATCGAATTTGATGGGGGCGTCACTAGGTTCACATTTTGAAAGCCGTGCTTCACCGGACTATTTTTTGGAGTTTCTGCAAATAGGTGCCAAACCATATTTCCTCATCTTTGCATTATACACTATCAAAAGCTATATAACATCTTATAGGCACAGCACTGTTTACGGAAAACCATACTGACACACTTGTCTCTCTCATTACTCACAGGTTTGAACAAAAATAATAAAAAAGAATATCAACAGATGAAAATTTAATGGCACATAAGCACTGTTCTGTTAAATTAATCGTACAGAATACACAATCAAATTATAATATGTAATAACCTTCATGACTGCGGCTTCTCTTTAAGCGGAACATTGGGAACATAAACTAAATTTCTTTCTACTTCCTGCAATGAAGAGTGACACAGATCTAAGTGTACTTGTGCCTCTGATGATAATGGTGTGAGTTATCCTTATCTGTGGGCACCTATTATCACCAGGAAACTTCTACACACGTATACCTACCGTCTCCTTCCTCAGTCAGACTGAAGTTATCATTGGACGTTGAAAGTTCCTGGATTGAACTGTTGGACAATGCTGGGGATACCACAGCCTGTTTGGTACAGAACATTAATATTCATTAGGCTCATATTAGTGGTACAACATGTGTGATACAAATGGCAGATCAAACATTTAATTAAAAAATGTACATACAGTCTTGTTTTGGCATCAAGAAAGTATGAAGTATGACACGAAACACAAGAAACTGTACAAAAACACACTTAATTCATAAAATTCAAAGTGCATATACTGTGAACTAAAGGATCTACAGTGTATGGTGACACTTGTGCGTTACAACAGAACAGTGGCATTAAAAAATCAAATTATAACTGTTAAAATTGGTGCAGAGATTCGTTTAACATTTATTATTAAAAAAATAAACAAAATGTATTTACTATCTAACACACTAATATATTTCAGCATTTGTATATTCCTTCCACAGTAATGTCTCAAGTGTTTCAAGACAGTGCTTTCTGATCTATTTATAGTCAAATATTGCAAATCTGAATTCTGACGAATGTATGCAGCGACGTTATCGAAATTCGAAAATTGAAGCAGTAATGCGAGAATTGTGATAAAGCGAAGAAACAGACCTATTGCAGATAAGAATCAAATGTCAAACCGTGAAACGTAACCTGTGCCAATTGCTGCATGCTCGCCTGCAGCCTAGCAGGCGATTGCTTCATCTCCTCGGCGATCTTGTCCTTAAATTTTTTGAACATTTTCGCGATCCTCTTACGTCGTACGATATACTCGAACCACCCACGATTTCACACGTTCGTGGAACTCCTACGTGCAATTAGGTTGGGATCGATGACAATAGTTCGGGATTGACAGAATTGACATCGTTAAGAGCATTATTTCGCTGTCCGGCTCTCCGTCGCGTAATGTTTGATGAATTTCTCGACTTAATGTAGATTTCGCCAAAGATAGTTTGCAATTCTCCCAGCCACGGTCGGGGAACTGACACAACGCGTACACAGTTTTCCTTCACGCAAAATTGCACACGTACGCACGCGACGTGTATGTACTAATCTTCTCGGTTTCTTCAGTCTTCTTCAATTGGCCAGTCTCATTGTCAGTTTCGTGAAATGTCAATTTCCGGCAATCAGACGGCGTCGCGAAGGAGGTGAGTATTCCCTTCGCAGTCTGTCGCAAATCGTATGAGGCACAAAGTTGATGACGGAGTTGTTTCTGGGTCACTATTTTATCGGGAGGATCAACGGCACGTGTAAAAGCCGAAGGGACTTGATCCAGTTTGTGTATCTATGCCCTTATGCAAACATCGCTCGCTCCGTGTGCCACAGATTTTCTGCACTTGCGAAATTCTCGTCATTGTCGACTCCTGATGTCGTTACCGACACCAGATCATTCAGAAAGTTTGTTTTTCATTTTTAGCGTTTTTCGATAAGTTATCACGAGAGGCGTATCGATCGGTGCTGGATCGGTTTTGAAAGGTTTTGCTTTATTATTGACTAAAGATACTATAAAGGATCTGGCCTACTTATCCGACACGACACGACAAAAAACCGATTGGATATTGAATGCATGCATAAATAAATGAAGCTGCGCACCGCACACTCGTCCGGCACGACACGACTCACACGACATTTATTTACAATTATTCAATTGTTTCGTTACGTGAAATTGTCAATTACGAGCAAACTACGATTTCGTAAACTCTGTAATCGATTGCGTAAACTTGCGTAAACTATTCGTAAACGATTGAGACCAAAATAAGCGAAAAATACGATAGTTCTCTGCTAACTATACGGAGGTTGCCGTGTGACAAAAAAAATGCATTGCATGCTGTGTCTATTCTACACCTGGTCTGTGCATTTAGTATTTTATTTTAAGAAGTTTTTGAATTTCCCGCGTCGCCTTAAAATCTTCGGCACGGTGGCGACTCAAAAAAAATCGGAGAAACGCTCAAACTATTCATTGGTCGGTAATGTTGCAAACTGCATACCCATAAAAAAATACCGACTGACGCTTAATGATTAGTTTGAGTGTTTCTCCGTTTTTTTGGGGGCGCTACAGTACCGAAGATATTAAAGCGACGCGGGATATTCCAATTTTTCTTTGACAATTAACACTAAACTAGCTTCTTAACATTTTCAGGGACCGATTTTTTCACGTCTGGGTAATTTTCCCGGCTGATCTGTTCCCGGGTAAAATAAATCATTTGAAGTCGTGAAAGAAATGTGGTGTAAATCCAGCGTACTGCGAATTACACGAGAGCGCGTAAATGTGAAGGATGAGATTGGCATCGATTACTTTATTTGTACCAATCATGCATGTGCAGAAAGAAATCTTAAATTACTTAAACAGCTTGGTCGATTAGTATCTTCCTTGATAACCACTATTATTCCAATTCCCTCGTCCTCTCATGCCACCCATCCCGTATCCTCGGTTACCACCATAGCCACCTCCCATTCCGCCTCCTCTATAACCACCCCCTCCTCCTCCACCTCCTCCGCCATATCCTCTATTATTTGCCCCAAATGCTGGTGAACCACGATATCCGCCGTTTCCTCTCATCACCTTGGAGGGCACATCATAGTTTGAGCTTGGTCCCATTGTATGACCCCTTGGTGGCCTTCTCGATTGAAATCCTCCGCCTGTGATCTGCGACAACTCGTAGCGGCATGCATTCATGCCACATAAGCTCTTTATCACGTTCAGGACCTATGACATGATGTTCAGTATTCAGAAGCATGATCGGTCTTATTAAAATATTGCCGCGGATGTGATCAATCTGTGTACCTTTTCCTCAAGCGGACTCAACTCCAGAATCGTTTCTGGATCTTTGGCGGCTCTAACGACTAAACTTTCTAAAGCCGGTCGGAGTGCAACAATTGCAGCTGCGTCATCGGGATTCATGTCTAAATTAATCCAGTTGTCCAACCTTACGCTTCCATCGGTGTACTCCACTTTGCGAGATCCGAATAGCAACAAGTGTATAGGAGATACCATGGTCATTTGTTTGCACGACACAGCTCTGGTTCGAATCTTCAAAAAATGGTAATTATTACGACAATCTGTCGTACGTCAATAATTTTCAAGTTAAATCCATTTACCTTTTCACCGAAAACAAAGAAGGGGAACGGAAAGTTTTGTTGGAAGTTACTACAATTGACCGAGGTTTTATGAATCAACGCTGCCTTTGACTCTGTAGTAAGCACCTTCCGCTTTTCCTTGTGGTAGCAAACGTTAGGATATAATCCCATGCATAATAACGCAGTAATCGTATCCAAACGAACGTCAGCTCCAGCTTGGTAATTCAAAGGTGTTGGGCAAAGTGTTTCCTCCGGAAAACCAGCGCTTAGCAGAAGTGCTTGTAGCTGATGCTGAATCACCGAAAAGGATATAAGACGGTCCTGAACCCCCAATGTACTCAAATTTGAGAAACATTACCTTTGCTTCCCAGGTTACCCTCAACGTGGGCATACTGAGGTTCTTAGAGTCGCAAAACGTTTGTTCTGCGTACTCACCACCAGCCCTAGCTTCTTCCCACGCTTGAAAGGCATGCAGCATGGCGACGTGATCACTATATCTGGCCCCGGCAAACCACTTCTGTTGAGCGGACAATCTTCTTACATCCGGACCCATGTTGTAAACTTCTGGAAAAGTAGTACTATTTGCTGCCATCGTCGACAGAGCGTCTCCGACTCGAAACATGCAACCGAGAATCATCATTTTCCCCAGCCGCGGCTCAATCGGCAGACGAGCTAATATTTTACCCAATGGGGTAAGTTCGTCATTTTCATCCAAACACTTCATTTCTGTAAAAATAGTTGTCCAGGTGCGAGTGATTAAAAACGTAGATGTACCAGGAGTGTCGCAATATACGAACGCAAGAAGTTACCTCTCAATATAACCTCAGCTTCGATAACAGCGTCAATTGGAGGCGGTTCAATGGCCTTCGATAAAAATTTCCCAATATTTCCGAGTCTCAGTAGCTTAATACTGAGGGCGAGCTCATGCAACGGCGTTCTAAACATTTCCGGCATCATGTGCTCGTCTAATTTATTGTACCTTGCTCTGGAGCAAAGATGAAAACAAAATCCGGGTCTCACGCGGCCTGCGCGTCCTGTCCTCTGTTTCAGATTAGTTTTACTCGCCCAAACGGTGGCGTAGTTTGTCATATTGTTGTGGGACGTGAATAACTTCATTTTAGCTTTGCAAGAGTCTATCACATAGACGACGTCGTTTATCGTGATCGAAGTTTCCGCGATGTTGGTCGCGAGAATAATCTTCGTAACGCCGGGTGGAACTGGATCGAATACTTTTCTCTGATCCTCCCTGGGCAGCTGAGAATGCAACGGTATTGTGATGTACTGAGAACTGCCAAACATCGGATGCTGTTGCAGGTGTTTCATAAGGGCAAAAATTAAGTTCCATCCTGGCAAAAAGACCAGCACAGCGCCCACGATAGCCTTCTCCTTCACATATCTTAGCAGAGCTTCTATCAATTCGAAGCTGATCTCCTTTTCAGTTAACTGTCCCATTGCACTCTTCGTTTGAATCGAATATGTCGGGCTGATAACTTTGTTGAGATTCTCATCAGGTTCTCCGTCCGAAGGTAGATCATCGGTATCGCGAGTTTTCCGTTTCTTCGACTCCAACGGGGGAACAAACTTTGTCATTTCGATACAATCCTCCAAGAAGTATTCCTGAACAGGGTACGTTCTACCTGGAATTTCGATGACGGGGCACTTGTTAAAATACTCGCTGAATAAAGTTGTGTCTATGGTAGCAGACATCAAAATGATCCTTAACTCAGGATACATATGAATCATGTCACGAAGAACAACCATTATAAAGTCTGAATTAACATCCCTTTCGTGGATCTCATCGACTATAACGTGAGACACCCCCCGAAGACCGCCTTCGAGCTTTCTCAACAGCACTCCAACCGTGCAGAACATTATACTGCCATATGGCCTAGGTAAGCACGACTCGAATCTTACCGAATATCCAATAGACTGGCCTAAGCTCTCGCACCTTTCCATTGCAACTCTATCAGCTACCGACACCGCTGATATTCTCCGTGGTTGCGTGATTGCAATACTGCAAAACGCACCCTGCCCAGACGCTATGTAATCATCCAGTATGAACTGACACACCTGAGTCGTTTTTCCACATCCGGTGTTTCCTCGTATAATTATCACCGGATTCTCATTGATCGCGTTCATGATCTCATTCTTTCGTGAGAAAACCGGCAATTCAGATCTTTCCTTTATACTTCTTTGGAGATTGGTATCCTGCTGATGTCGTTCACGCTGTTCGTTCATTAATTCTTCCGAGAGAGAATCCGGGTCTATAGTCGCTAATGGTCCTTCGTCGATGTTACATCCCGTCCATGGATTCCAATTCTGTTGAGGCGGAGACCAGCTGACGACCCCTGCAGGTTGTGGTACGGAAGAAATAAAATCATCCAAGACCTGATTTGTTAGGAGAGACACTCCTGTCGATTGACTACTCTCGACCTTGATAGACTGACTGTCCCCGATGTTGACAGGTTTAATATCTAAACTCGTCAGAACATCGTGTACTTGGGTCTTCAGTTCAGGCGAAATTTTTACTTTGTACGACACTATTTGTTCTGCATCTTTGTTCTTCTTTAGCGTTCCACTAAACGCCTCGATGACTCCGAGATGGTACAACTGACGGACGATCGATAAGGCGCAGCTCTTCGACGCTGTTTGTTTATTGGACCCAGTTTCTCGTCCAGTAATGCCTAAAGCATATTTTATGAAAACTTGTCTAACTGATAGTACAGTCTGAGAAAAAATTGCGGTTAAATACATTACGTACTTCGTCCGAGTTCCTTCACATAAAACGACATTTCAGCCATAAAACTCCTATGAAAACAGATACCTCGTTAAATCTACTAACCACATATGTGCATATAATACATTGAATATCAACAGGCACATTTACATTTACTCACCATTTGAAATCATCCAGGACCACATTGGAGTACATCTTATAAACTGTAGCATAAGCAAGCTGCACCAAAACCATTATTGAATCATTTCAATAAAAGTTTTGGTTATACACTGTCCACACCCGAGTACAAGAGCATGAAACGCACTGTCCTCTTGCACCAGCTTCGGACATAAACATATAATGTACTCCAACATGGTCCTGTCAAGGTTCAAATGGCAATATCTATCTATCATCACTGGGAGATAATCTTCAGTTCACGGAATGTGGCTCTATTTCACAAACCAAGGCCACTACAATCCTGCGGAAAAGTTAAACGGCTCCATCGGAGGATTCCATACCTCGTGTGATCAGGCCCAACCGGCGTGTACTTGTAATCTGCATTAATTTTGTTAGTTTGCATAAACTGATGAAGCTTTGATTTAGCATTTTCAATTGTCCAGTTGCCATGAATTCCAGAATTAACATCTACATCCTCCGCATCTTCCACTTTCTTTTGGTCAGCAAGCCTATCAATGTAAGTATAATTTCTTTGCCCATGCTCGTTATATGGCCTATATGCCTGACCCATGTCATTTGGACCCATTCCATCTTGGAAGACAGACTTTGCTGGTGTGAGCTGCTCACTTTTTATATTCGGCAATGGCAAAGCGCTCTGAGGTTGGCTTGTATCTTTTGGTACGTCATTTTCATTGACATGATCTGTACGGACTAAGTAATTAACATAGTCCTTGGCGGCATTTCCTTGAGCATCTTTTTTGTTTGTTGAGTTGCCAGCCCCAACATAATCAAAGCCAGGAACGCGTAATTCGCATAGAAAACGTTGCCTGTGCTTAGGCCCTGTCAAAGTGAACATAAGACACCCTAATGTCAAGTACTTTGCAATATATGAGTATAAATAATACAGTTTCGATACGCATTGAAGGAAATTATCAACAAGACAAATCTACATTTTCTCGTACGGCGCCATTGAGCAAAGACGAATAGGTTAAAATAAGATAAGTAAACTATTGACTCACCGGTTGGTCTCACATCAAACTGTGGATCCTTTCCATTTTTTGCACACCACTGGTGAAAGAACGACTTTACGTCCCCCATTTCTGACGTTTTATCAGAAATATTGACGTTACAGTAAAAATAGATTGACAGCAACAACGACTTTATCAATCTTACAGCGATCGAAGCGCTACCACTACTTGACTACTATTTAAATATTAAAACACGACGCGCAACCTAAAATTCGCGGCAACCGTCAACAGCGCTATCTACTCGAGGCGCCTATTGCAACCATTTCAAATGAAACAGTACCACTTCTTTCCTCAAAGATTGACGTACACATAATTAACACAAAAGGCACCGATATAAATTATACTTATTGCAGAACAAGAATTAAATGTCAATTGATGCATCAAAGATTATTATGAGCAGATTAAAACGGTTGAAGAAAGAATCGCATCATAGCTATAAAAGGAAATTGAACGATCAATATGCTGTCTCTAAAGGTGCTCCATAGCACTATTATAGATTACCTGTCATACTCTTGCATACGTGCGCCTTTGGCATATGCCAGCATATACACGATATACACGTACGCCACACATTAAGTTAAATGTGTTCCGACACGCATTGGATGTTAACCGGAAATAACGGGATACCGGAAATTCATTCTAGGGTTATTTCTGGTGAATATTTCAAAAGTATTTCCACTTTCCTTTATTGCCAGCAATGCTTGCTGAGTTGACAGACGTGACCAGACGTGACCGAATGTGACAGTGTGGCACATATGGGCACGTAGTCTCAATAGTTAAAGCAATTATGACATAACCTTTCTATTATCAATAAGTTACAATATTTTCCGACGACAATATGATTTATTTTCGATACTGAGTACAGCAAAGCCGAATCCCTTGGCCGTCATACAGTTTCACAGGCTACACGATGAACCTAAGTAAAACCGAGAAAGTTTTAGCCGCTAGAAAGAGAGTAATATATGTTTCTATGACATATTTATGACACATCGCGTAGTTTTACTGTACTGCCTAGTTTTGCGAGATATTGCTTTCACACTTTTCCATGACGTCGTAGTAATTAATTTCTTTCATTTGCAGTTAAAAGAGTTTCAACGTAATAAGAACTTGCAAGTGCAAGATGGTTCAGTCAAGCATCAAAATGATGCGCCTAAAACGCCTCCAATACAGGTAAATAGTGTATTACTAATATTTTGTAAGATAATTTGATTTTACTCCAAAACACTGCTGTATGTTGTGTTATTGTCACAATTCAATTTTATCACAGACAGAAGATATTAATGTACAGAGACCCCAAGGCCAGAATGACTCAGGACTCACATCTGAAGTCATGTCCCTTCCAGTTAATGATCATAATGTGTACATAAATACTGATTCGACTAATCAATCTGCTAGTATCAAGATGCAAGTAAAGAATGTGCCAGAAAATGCAATAATTAATGAGAATGAGTCCTCAAACAATCATATATTAGAAAAGGAATCATCACCTAGTTCTGACAATGCAATAGAGTCTCGTCTATGTGGAAATAATCCTGATTCCCTGCATTTCCAAACAGAAAAACTTTCACAGAATAATGAAGAGAAATATGATTTTTCATCAGTGTCATTAAATAACTCTGCTATCATGCAAAAAGAGCATTTGTTACATATGGCATCTGCTGTTTCTAATGCGTTAGCGGATACAATAAATGACAATGAATCTGAAACTGTAGACTCTGACATGCAATGTCTCAATGATTTTCTCACTTCTCGTATGGAAGAGCAAAAACAGGCTCTTAATCAGTTACACATTCAAGTCGACCAGTATGTGAGTATAAATTTTATATTAGTAACCTTTTCCATCCTATGTTTCTTTAATCTTTAACAATATCTAAATGATACAGATCAGTAGGATTTCTGAGCTAGAAGCAACACTAGCTACAAAGGATGCTGAATTTGAATCAAAATTAGCAAGGGAAGTTAGTCCATTGAAAGAACAGTTGCAAATTCATACACAGACTACTGGCATCCTTATAGCAGAGAAAGCAGAACTCAGCGCTGCCTTAACTCGTTGTCAAGTAACTGCTAAGCAGAATGCACAAGAAATAGAGGATTTATCCGGGAAATTGAAAGGTTCACAAAACCGCATTAATGAACTTGAAAAAGAGCTGGCCTTAACGAGAAATAATAACGATGAGACTCGGAAAGTTGCCGAACACATACGACAAGAATATAATACCCTCAGTGACAAATATCTTGAGCTAAGGTACTTACACAAGCTACACATCGGGAAGAGTATCACGACATGAAATATGTAAACGTGATAATGTTTCAGAAAAGAAAAGGAAGATTTAGACTTAGGCATATCGGAAGTAAAGCAGAAATTTAATGTAAAGAATACTGAAGTAACTAATCTACAGCAGGAACTTCAAGAGAAGACGGCACTGTTATCGTTGAACGAACTGAGGATACAACAGGTACTATGAATATCATTAGACTCTTCAACGGAAATGTTTTAAATATAATCATATTGTTTTAGCTAACAAATACGTCGCAAGAAGTGCAAGTACTCGAAGGACAACATCACACAGTAGTTGCACTCGAACAACAGCTTGCCCAAATGAGAGAAACATTAAAGACACTGTCTCACGATAAAGATGAAGCGGGCAAACAGTATCAAAATTATGTGCGACAGTTGGATTTGCAACAGGGCAAACTGATAACCGAGGTACGTGATTTATACATGGACAAAATTTATTCTAACTTTGATTCCTTATGTGTAACATCTACGATGTATTAGCTTGAGAATGAGAAAACGATGATCAAGGAGTTAGAGGGAAAGGAACAAAGTTATATCCAACGATTGTCGGATCTTGAGAGGCAGTTGCAATGCGAAAAGGATCGAGTGGAAACCCTGCTACCATTCCAAGATCAAAAAGATTGTATAGACGTGTTAACGAGAAATATCGATGAATTAACACTTGAACAGGAGAGACTTGTTATTACGTTGACTGAGAAGGTATGGAATCCGATGAAATGAGAACTGAACGATGTAACCATGCATTAATATATGTTCAGGATACGGATATCAAGGCATTAACGTCCGAATTGGAAGAACTACGGAGTGTGAATGAGCAAACTGTGGAAGCATCGAAACTGGTTCAGGCTCTTGAGAGTGAGCAACTTGGAGCGTCGAGAGCAGTTTCCCAAAATCAACAATTGAAGCAGCAGCTAAATGAAATGCACGATGCCTTCGTTTCTCTTGCAAGTGTCATTAGGAAACTATAACTCACCATAAAACACAGATCGGAAACTAATTAGATGTAATATTTATATAGAGCAACTCCAAGCTCGACTTGACAGAGCAATTGCAAGCGGAACGGTCGATTGGTAGAAAGCTGAATGCGCAGCTGAACGTAGTAGAGAATGAAATGAAAGACCTGAGTGACCAATTGAAAGAAAAAGAGGCGACTCTGATGGAGTTAGAGAAGGAAAGGTTGCAGAGTGCCCAAATTACAGATCAAATACAGCACTACCAGGCTCAGTCTCAACATGCGAATACGTTGCAGCACGAGCTGCAAAATGCTTTGGTAACAAGGAACTTTATGTCCATTTCATGTATATCGATTCTTACAGTGTACTAACATTTAAAAATGTCGCAGGCGTCTATTGAACGGTTAAAAAAGGAGAACGCACAGCTAACAGAGAAACTGAGAGCAATGTTGGAAGAGAAAGTGGAAGTCCCTGAAGAAAATAAATGCGTGGACGTATCTAGTAGTAATGGACCAACAGAAACGGAAATTACAGACGCAAATGATGAAACTTTTATCGGGCCTCCAAAGCAACCAAACAAAATACAATCCGAAACTAGCGAGTCTTCCACAGATTTCCCAGAACCTATCAAAAAACTGGAGCACAGATTTAAAGAAACTATGGAGAAGGTTGCTGAGTTAACGGATGAAAAGCAAAGGCTAGAGCACCTTGTGTTACAATTGCAGGGAGAAACAGAAACGATAGGTAAATGTCAGATTGCGAAACGAATGATGAATTATGATATAACGCCGGTATTGTTCCTACAGGCGAATATATCACTTTGTATCAAAAACAACGCGCCGTGCTTCAAGAAAGAGCTAAAGAGAAGGATCAAGCTTTCCGTCAGCTTCTAGACCAACGTAATCAACAGCAAGAGCAACTGCATAAGTTGAAAGTGCTTATCACAAATTTAATGACAAAGATTCCTAATGTTCGACAACAGAATTCGGAGTCTCCCGTTTCTAATCATACTGGTACGTTATTCCGCTTCCGCGACGCGTTTTATGTATATGCCGTGCTAATTAATCTTCCTTCGGCAGCAGACAACATAATATCGCCGAAAGATGATGATGAGGCAGACACTTCTGAAACTACTATGCTAATTGAAGACGAAACGACGTCGCAAATCCTTGATGTCTTATCTGAAATCAAAGACTGTAATAAGGATAATTGCATTCTAGAACCCAATTTACATTTGTGCCCCTGGTGCTCAGGAAAACTCATTACAATCTAGACATGATAAAAATACACTGTTTCTACGAGATTTCTATACAGATTCCCCGCTGCGAATGCTGTACACGTATTACATGCGTAGGAAATCATATATAAAGTGTAATAACTGTACATAAAGATGCCACGTATTTTGTAAACTCATTTGATACTTTATATCTCTATCGACTTATTACCATTGTGCATCTGTTGAAAGGAAATGAAAAATGCATATAGTTAAGCGCTATTTTAGTCAAACTCGCATTATAAAGTATTTTACTAGCGGATGGTTCTACGAATGCCTTGTACCGAGATTTCGAAATGTCTCCTTTGTAATAAACGTATGGGTAGGTGTACGCTATTAGTGAAATTTTCCAAGTAATATCGTGTTATTATTGTGCACGCTATTAAAATTCGATCAAATTCGGCACCCGCTTCTTCGGAATCTGAAATCCGAAACAATTGCGCAGGCAGTCCTACCATTATTTCTTCCTGATTAAAATGACACTAGGGTCATTTTCACGCAACATACCGATTCTTCTACGTTGGTATTGCTGATAAATAGGTTATGTTGTTGTACCGTCAAAGCTTTCTAAATACTATTTACAGAGAATCGTAAATATATAATATTGTGACCATTGAAGACCCCACGATGAAACCAACGCTCGTAGCTGACGAAATGTTTCCGGAAGGGGCCGGGCCGTACATTTCGTTAGAAGAAGTGATCGAAGTATAAATAATGTTGCACTGCTAACTATTATTACATTTCTTATTCGCATATTTCTTGCACAAACTAAAGATATCTTCTAGTAGCAATCTGCACGATTTCTTAATGTTATTAGAATATTGTAATTGCATATCTTGTAATTGCCTAATTGTAAATGTTTGTTGTCGCAAAAATACACACTGACATGTCAATCAAATTTTTAGGTTGGAGGAAGCAGAGTGTTGTTTGACCTCACGGCCAGTGAGAAAGCAGTTCACGCTGATTTTTTCAATGGTATTTCAAATTTAAGTTATGACATTAAACAGTATTTACTTTCCAAACAACTGTAAGTTCTACAAGTACTAAAACTCCTGTTGCAGATTTTGATGACCTATATGATGATGATGACCTGGACTGAAGTGTTTCCATAGTAAACACAAGTGTTACATGAAATGAGTAATTAATAATTCAGTTTGAGGTATACACTCTAATATTTATTTGTCAATGATTTCTTTTCTATTATTGAATGACTGGAATGAATGCATAACTATGAAGGAATACTGATAAAGCAGTTTTATATACAAACTTGGAATAGCTTATTTTCATAGATTCAACAAAAGTAGATTTATTGACAATTACCAATACAGTAGGATGCCCAAAGTACACTAATCACGGATCGTTATGAAACAGGATGCAAGAACAAAAATTTTGCATTGCAGTTGTGTATGACAGTACAATACCAATGAAATATTGCAGCCATAAGTTAAATAATCATCTCCAATTTCTGGCAATATCAACAAAGAGCGTTGATTGACAATAAATTGTTTAACATCGCCCATTCGATAATAATTCGTTCGCTTCCTTTTAATTATTGTGCAAAGTAACACACGAGCGCACATTACAGATAAAACTGCAATAAGATCGCCGCATCGTTTCGACCTACTCAAGTCGCGAAATTATATAAGTATTTTCCTCTCATTGTAGAAACTCTGAATTGCTTTTTATATTTACTCGTAAACTTATACACACATCCAATAATCGCAATGTATCGTGAGAGTTACATTATAATCGTGTTCGGTTTGACGCACCATTTTTCTTTAAGTCCTTAAGACATAAGATCTAAGATAAAAAACCTCTCATTAATTATAAGTTTATCTTCGAGACGTGCCACCTCAAAAAATCTCCGTATCACAAAAATATAACCCAACTGTTAATCAATACATCTCTACAACATACAAGAACAGAATTAAACAAACTTTCGAATAGTTTTAGGCACCCTCCGATTCATTTCGCCGATGCTCTTTCTCTCTTTTTCCCTGTCACTCTTTATCTCTCCGACCAATTAACGAACAACTCACTTTTATATTATTACAAATTATTTATATTTCTAAATCGAGTCAGATGTGTGTCTGCATTTATCATACTGCATTTTGCCGTGTACCACAAACAAATAATTATTATAAACGTGCCATAAGAAAATGAGTACTGGTCATTACATTTTATACACATACTAATGTAGGTATTCATTGTAAGATTATAATTTATAATACATAGATGCTAGTCATATAAACCTGTAAGACAATGCACAATTAAAATAGCACCGCATCTCAGTCACTCTCTGCGTGTGTTTTGCGGGATTAGATCAACCACTCCGATCAAGTGAGATTGAACCAGTGTTTCTTTTTCCTTTTTACTTACTCGATACGAAAAGAGCCAGTCTCAACCCTGCCGATTCACACTTAATCAAATTAATTTCTACTTGTTTCCTCCTTGGCCCCAATCGATGTAATTTTTTTTGTTTAAATCCCCTTCGACCATCCTCATTTTTATTGAAACAGATTTAATAATCACAATGAAGGTTCCGCGATCTGTTGAGAATCCTCTTTGTTATTGTGTTGCGTGTTGGTTTTCATATGCCTAACACAATCTTGCTCGTTATAGCGAAAACTGTGGCGACCGTATGGGGGTGGCGACGTACGACGACGATGGCAATGGTGCGATTACGATAACAACGTCGATAGTGGTGTAACATCCTATAAATATTTCCAGGATTACACCGTGAATTCCGTCCGCCATGAACTCTACGTTTGCCTCAACGCACCCTGAGTCCAGTCCTAAGAATATCGATCAGGGTGCTAGTTAACTTCGAGGTCACTGTCAGCTTGATCATCCTGGTCGCTCTCGTCGTCTTCATCCTCCTCTTCTGAATAATATTGGGAGGGCGGTGATAACGCGTCCTCCGACAAAGAAGTATGCGACGATGACGGTGGCCGTGAACCCTCCAATTTGATCTCTAGCTCGTCCATCGATGTACTTGGTCCGGGAATGGTCACTGGGATAAACTTCTCCAAGTCGCCCGATGCCAGTTCTGATAATGGACGAACATTCTATTAACTCAGGTTGAGCGTTAAATAATCAGGTGATCGATAAAGTAATACGTACGCTCCACGTATTTTTCAAGTGATTTCGGAACCATTAACTTCGCCTTCCGCAAATCCTCTTCGCTGCACTCGCCCTTCTCTAAGCCTGCGAAGAAAACAGCAGTAGTTGACAAATACTCTATTTGGAGAAGTAGAGAACGTCGAGTAGGTTCCTAGTCTAAGATTTACCAAATGCTAAGCCCATTTGTTTCAAGACCTCAATATCGTCGTGGATTTCGAATTTATCGTTAAAATTAAACAGGTACTCAGTTCTAAAAAAAAGAACACAGATACATTAGTGACAAATGTCGTTTTCAATGATATTCCCAAGAATGCGTATCACGTACTTGTCATTTGAAATGCTGCAATCTATAACAGTCTTCTTGCTGGTGTTTACGATGAGGAATGGCAGCTGTATGGCAGAATTAGGTTTAGGCGGGCCATGGAGATTCTCGTTGACACGATTACGTTCAACCAAATTCTTAAATGAGATATGTGAAAGAATAAGCTGATGCAATTGCTGCGTCTTCGCCTTGATTCTCTCGATCTTCTTCTTCTTGTCCTTCTCTAGTGCCAGACACTCTTGCAATGAATTCGTCGGCAATCCCAACCATCTGATTTCCTTTTTCTCTTTGGAAATGATATTCATTGCCATCAATACGTTAAGGGCATCATATACGCGTCTCCGTATATTCTTCTGGTCATATTGCTGAGGAATCGAGAAAATATTCACGGATTGTATGCACAACTGCACGCCAGGAATACACGTCTATATTACCTGGTCCGTTAAAGAATTTATGTGAGCGGGATTGGTGAATTCACCCACTAATTCGTCCGCTACTTCGTTGTATGACGTAGTGCCTTTTTTCTTCACCTTCTCGCACACTTTCATCGAAAAATGTCGCAATCCCTTACCGACCTTTTCCGTTTTTCTTCGTTTACTGCAGCAGAAAAAAGAACAATTATCGTACCTATCTAGTGGCCGATCAGAGCAAAGAATAGGAACAAGATATTACTCAGGCACAAAATCACCGCTTTCCGCGTCTTGTCGTTTCCTGGAACCACTGTGATCCAGGATAGGACTGATGAATGTCTTTCCAGAGGCATCTTTAACAATCTGCTGGTTATTAGTTTGCTGCTGCTGCTGCTGCTGTTGTTGTTGGGATACTATAGCTTGCTTGATATCACTCATCTGGGCAGATGTCAATTGTATAGTCTTTGTTAGCACAGGTTCCCCGGACTTTGCAGTTGTGACTTTTGTGTTCTGCAGAGGTATCGTCACTAATCCTAAAAGTATTCACAGCAATTAACACAATACAGTAAGGGAAGAGGGTTTACTGTGATCAATGATGTACCACTTACTCTGACCTGGAGTTGAAGGACTTTGTAAACTGATAGTCCTAAGAACTTGTGCGTTTGAAGACAGAACCTGGATACAAATGAGCGGTTTCATATCTTCAGAACAAAAGACATACTTCAGAAAATTATAGATTTGGAGCACATACCTGAGACTCTTGATTGGGAGTCTTAAAAACTTTAAGGCCACCTGTATTTGCAGTACTGACAATGCCACCTAATGCTTTGTTAGGTGTGCTCTGCACTACCTTTATTACCTGTGGATGCCCTGCAACAAATTTTCTTTTCAAGCCTGCTACGTACAATCTACTAAGCTGACATTGATAAGAGCCATGCATATGTTATAGCCTTGACATGTAAAATAACTTGAAACTAAACTGCGACATACTCTGGCATCCACAGTGAGAAAGGAAAGAAACAGAACAATTGTACTAAGTAAAGAAATATTCAGTTCAACTTAGTCTGTATTCCAAAGGTTACCCGGTTGCAACACAGGCACCAGATAATGCGCACATATAGATGCAAGTCAAGGAAATATAACACACTTTTACTGCGTCAAAAAGATTCATAAGAGAATAGAATACAGGCTCATGGTCTGCAAGTGGCTTAGATCATCAGGAAAACTATAAGCAAGAACCTTCTCCCTGTGGCACAGAATTGGTGTTTGCCATTGACCAATATGCAGCAAAGAAAGTGTGACTATTTCTGTCAAGCTGGTATGCTCCTGCTATTAATTCTGGTTATTGCCAATACGGCATTCGCAACTTTCTATCGTCATCGAGGAGCTTGGCACATTTTTGCATGGAAAACATTGAAAAACGCAGCGATAGGAGGAGTGACCGTGCGACAGAAGAATTCGAGAAGAGAGCGGGCAGTGCAAAGCGACAGATGCTCTGGACTAATATATTTAAGGGTAAGCATTGGATATCGGTTAATATTAAAACGAAGGCACCAACACGCTAGTCACACATGCCGACTGTTGGCGCGCTCGTGCGTGACTTACCATTGGCGTCGTGTATTAGGAAATTCATGGTTTTATTTTGTTGTGTCATCCCTGCTATTACTGGATCGCTAAGCCTTTAAAAACGATCCCAATGATCGACCGAATAATAAACGAAAATAAAAAGATCATAGGTACACTTGCTGCTCTTTGCTCGCCGTATCACCAAAATGGCGACGATAGTATAGAACCATTTGTGATAGAAATTCTGGAATGTTGCGGAATGGAATATTACTGACGCGCGCGTATTATCAAAAATTGACCGTTCGCTCTATCGTAGAAAATGGCCCATCGTTCCCTTAAGGTTTACTGTTGCATTGTAGCACAATATGAAATTACTGCTTTCGCGTGCATGTAGGATACAGACCACCTTGGCGGCAGGACAAAGCTAAACAGCTGATTGGTTGTTGACGGTCACATGGTACGTTCCGTTCCCTGTTCAAGAAGTAATTAGTTGTATTCTTTTTACGAACTGAAGTGAGCATACTGAAAAGTGCTCGAATGAGCCCTCGCCAATGTCTAGAGACTTTTTTCGCGCAACGACGTTTCTTGCGAAAAGGAACTTGGCCGACCCGTTCGCGAATGGAATCGCTCGTGCAATAGGGATTTTCGGAGTAGTCCAATTTTGAACGGTTCGGGCGGCATGCCGATGGCGCGCTTTAGTAAAAATAAAACTGGTCTATAGATGGAGGGAAATACGGATTATTAAAATGCAAGTGTTCCGGGACGAGAACATGCGGATTAGGAAAGTTTGCGTCGAAATGATTTCCACTGGAATGCGCAGGTTCAAAATCAATCGCACACCATTGAGTATACCTTACGAATTCACGTTTATCTTCCTTACGCCCGTTGTACAGACACTTATAAATATATTCAAAAATCATCCTATACGAAAGAAAAAGCGTCGTTCACAAAGGAAACATGTTAAACTGCATTGGACAACTTTTTAATAATGCGTATCGCCAATATAATGGAAAGAAATTACATAATTTCGAACAGACGTCGTGCGAGCTTAAGGAAAACCGTCGTCGTCTTCCTCCGCCATCTCTTTTGCCAGCTCCAAGTCTTGCTGTTCCCTCTCTCTTCTCTCCTCGGCCGATTCCAGGTCCTTTCCGTACGACTTCGGCGGATATCGCATCGCTTTAACACTTTGATTGTGCAAATCCAGGCAGAATGTAATTCTTTGGTGGAAGGCCAGCAAAGGCTCTCTGGTGCAATAAATATCAGTGGTCTCTTTGCTACGCATGTAGCCATTCTCGGGGTCTAGAGTTGCCTCTATTACTCCGTCGCGAATAGCCTTAGCTACAATGAATTCCGCATCCACCCCAGAATCCAATCCCAACTTCCGCGCGATATCGGCCGGCGAAATTCTTGAGTAAGAAAGACCAATCGACCGAATCGCTGTCTTGATCACGTTATGTCTCAGTCGCAGGATCAGCGTGAATGTGTGATCGGTCCTGAACTGCGGCCCAAAGTTCTCGAGCACCTCGCCGAATCTGTGCAAGTTGCCCAGTCGAACGGCTTGAGTCAGTTGGAAGTACGGGGCCAACGCCCGACGCAGTGCTGCCTGTCGGAATATTTGCCTCTCGGGAATATCTCCGAGGAGAAGCTCAACGGTGACTGCGAGTTTTTGAACGGTCTGCCGAAACCCTACCGCAGTGGTCTGCGGCGCTTTACGCATCGCTTGAACAAGATACTTGTGCGCGGCCGAGTATTCCAATCGGGCGGCCTTTATTCTGCCCAAATAATACAGAAACCTGGCCCACTCGTTGTTACTCGCGGACTCGGGGAACGTGGACTTTAGTACTAGTTTGTCCGCTTGATCGTACAGATTATAGTGAAGATAGTTGCGCAAGAGGCAATTGATCAGAACAGCCTGACCTTCAAAATCGTTTCGCAGGGTGGCAGTGCGCAGACGTAGATGCAGAAAGCCTCGAATTTTGTCTAGCTGATTCGTAAGCTCGTAAGCCCGCGAATGATAGAAGTAGCATTTCGCGGCGATGAGGTCAATCGTGCGGCGATTTTGGGAGATTATCTTTTGCATCAGTGCCTCCGAACATTGCACGGCTTCGTTATACTTCTTGGTGTCTATTAATCTCACCAGTACTAGCAGATGAATGTAAGCATCGATTTCGGGTAGCAACGCTGCTGCCGAACTTCTAAACCTTTGTATTGCAGCTTGAGTATCGTCTACATCCATTGGTTCTTCAACCCATGCCAACAGAGCTTCGCGTTCAGCAGTAGATTTTGTGTAGAATCCTCCTATGATACCACGAAGAACAATTGGGTTTAATTTGCGGCGGGTACTTGGCAGGGCACGCAGAGCGCGCAGAATGAATCTAGGCTCTTTGTTTTGGACAGCCTTCTCTATCTGTCTTGTATGTTCACGCAGATCATGGATAGTCAACAGGTCTGAGTCTTTCTTTTCGACTACATCTCCCTCTCCATTTTGAACCTCTGCATTAGGAGCCTCTACCTCCATAGCTTCTACGCTTTTTCCTCCAAGCACACCCATTGCACTTTTATCTGAAATAGGCGTATTATAAAAATCGTGTACAAATAAGGTATGAGTTAGAACTTACCTTGCCTTAATATGCTTTTACGTTAATAATTTCTTGTATCGGTTGTTATCTGAAATTAATATTGCCTTTATAAGCAACTCATATCTGATTTAGAGGTTAGTAAGAAAGATGAAATGGAGAGAATAGTTCTATGAAAGTAATGTTACGAAATGGTCTTAACTAATCGTTGGTAGCAAAAGTAACAGTTCTCATTAAAGTACCATGATTACCTGCTTTACAAACGGCCTGTTTAACGCACCCACGCCATAAATAACAATACAAGAAATGTCAACCTCTGCTAATTCGACATTCTCATCACCCGATTCACATGCATGTCATCCTGCTTCCCAACTAAAGCCGCGTTCTAATTGACGCGATTTTACTACAAGCCCATTTAACATTTAATCACAGAATATATAAATCTCGTGTACACGCCATGGTGTGTTCTCGTTGACATTATAGTTAAAAGATCCGCGTTCACAAATTTATCATTCTTTAATAAGAAACCTTCCATAGTTAATGTATGTCGTTTCAATTCAGTAAATAACCTAAATTATGATGCCACGCAGCGCTGTAATTTACGGTTTCAAAAATTTCGTAAGAATTTTGATGACCTATCACATGCATGCAGTTTCAAAATCGATAACTGAAGTGTTGCAGCTAATCGTGAACAGTTTATAATGTTTCCTGCTTCAATTATTTGCTATTTGATTCATCAGACTTAAATGTGATATCAACGCTACAACGGTAGCAGACAGCTACGAGATATATGCATAAATATCGATTGTAGCTTGTAGCAAACATTTCCATCCCCAACACTATGAGCAACTATGAGGCATACTAATTGACCAATAGTGTGAGTCGGCGAACTGCCGCGCAACCGTCGTTTGAACGGAATGTCAGTTGGACCAGGAGTGGAAAAGATCATGGACTTCTTCGTCCGCAATTTTGTCAGTATTCGGTAAAACTAAGAGTCGAAAAGACCGAATTTGATCGTTTCCCACATTCTATAATATCTATTAAACTGTAGTAACATAAATCTTCTGGACGCTAAAGGTGAAAAAAGTAGGTGAAAAGTGATCGAATTTTTGTTAACCTTTAACGTTCAAACGAGAGCGGTTTGCCCTGAAATTAGACACGGTCTGTGTGCTGAATATTCAGTAGTTTTAAAGGTGCAGACTTTTTTGTAGATCGAACAATATATATTTTTTCAATATCTATTATTACCGCTGGGAATAATAATTTCATGTTCCCGAACCCCTTTCTTTTTTCGCCAGAAAATGGAAGCCTTTCGATCGATTTGTCCCCATGCCGAACGGGAGGAAGGTTCAAGCCTATTCAAGAGATTTGATCAAAGTCGTAGCCGCATTATCCCACCTGCAACAGTTTACGAGACACGATCGAAATCAGGTACAAAAATCTCCATAACACAATAGTACAGCGTATCCTAAAACAAAACGGGGCACATTTATTTTTTGTACGTTTCATTAATGAAAATATCAAGTATCAAGGTGATCAGAATCTCATGGCAGGTGCGTTGTAACAAAAATTTAAAAAACAATTCCTAGGTTTACCGGCAGGTGGCAGTTATCAAGATTCCTTTCGTTAAGCTTGTAAATTGATCGTTGTAATTCGTATCTGTTCGTATTTCGTATCACATTCTGATCATTCTGATTGTCTGATTCCTTATCAGGTGAACGATTCGTGCTTACATCGAGTGTTTAGCTAGCATATAAGAAGCTGATAAGAGTGTATATCCCTTATAATATGAAGGAAAACAGTACTTCCAACTTCCGTGTAAAACTATCGAAGCGCAACGTAAACACTGATTGATGATGCATTGAACATTGACGTTATGACATTATTATTTTAAGTAGTGTTTTTTATAATTGGCAAAAATGGCAAAGATACACTGGTCATTGATGAAAGTGCCCAAGTTGTTTAAGTAAGTTACCTGGGCTTAGATTAATATGCGCATTTCAAATGCAGGTTCAAACAACTCATATTTTATACCCATATTTCAAGGATTAATTTTAAACAAAAATGGTGGCGTCTACAATTAACTTTCAAAACATTATTTTACAATGACTTCCTGAATTGGAGTTATGCTTGCGATATACTTATGGAGCCAATGTTTTGGTTCGTAGAAAATTTCACCTCTTGCCTTGGTCCGGTGAGTAAAATCAATACCAATTTCCCCATTACAATGCCTTTCAGCTTCTGTCTCAGTTTTTGTTACTGTTACAATTGCACAGATTGCAGCATAATCCACAATATATTTACTAAGCTTGACAGCCCGTAGGTATTTGTGGTAATGGTCAGTCTATTGACTGCTTCCATTGTATACATTGCATACTACATTGGTTTGCCATACTGGTGGGACAAGAGCCCAACAATGACGGTGATATTATTGATAATTGGAAATTGGTTGCTAGTGAACGTCTGCTTTCACTACTACATGGGTGTAAACGTACCAGCTGGCTATCCACCACAAGGCGGCCTTATACCTGAAGCTGTGAGCATTTGCAAAAAATGTATTAAACCAAAGCCACCCAGAACACATCATTGTTCTGTATGCAACAAATGTGTACTAAAGATGGATCATCATTGTCGTATCCTTGTTGCATATTGCAGTTGCATTTTGATTAATCGACATAAGATGACGTTTTTATGCTATTTCCTTAATTGATGTACAGCTTGGTTGAACAACTGTGTCGGTCATTACAATCACAGGCATTTCTTCCAGTATATGGCTTTTACAGTGGTGGGAATATTATTTATCATGATATTTGGAGTAGAGATTGCATATCAAGAATTCTTTCCAGCACAAGACCCTGACTTGGATGGTCATCCAGTACGGATCAACAATTCGGAAATAATTCCGGTGGTCTGTTTCTTCTGCTCTGCTAGTTATTATCAGTAGTAAAATGGGACATTGCATATTATTAATTCATGATCTTAGACCGAATCTTTGGACCACTTGAGCGAAGAAGAGATAGCTGAAATAGCGAAGCAGGCCGCCGACACTAAAGCTAAAGAATGGCGTCGTAGACTCATCATTTTTGCCGCGCTAATTTGCGTTGCTACGTTTGCGGCACTTGGTGCACTTACATGGTGGCACGCTGGTCTTATCACGAGAGGAGAGACCAGTATCGAAGCCCGTATAAATAGTACCGAAATGCAAAAATACAAGACCATCGGTAAAGTCTATCAAAATCCTTACAACTTCGGGTCAAAACATAATTGGAGACTGTTCTTAGGCATAACTCATAGGTACCTAATACAATTACACCGTGTGTTTGTGTGTATGTGTATAGTTTATTGTGAACAACACATACAAATAATTAACAACTTGCGTCGTCGTTCGTTCTTTCAGAAGTTGGTGGTACATTCTGTTTCCATCGAATCACGGCCCATACGGAGATGGGCTTACGTGGAAAACCATTCACGACAGCAAGATATCTTGACTTTAATGTAGAATCATTTTCCCCATGATTCGATGTCAGATTTACGATCATTGTTATGGGATTAATTTCCTATATTCTTCTTCTAGTCAAGAATTCAATTTTTAATAATTGCAGATTCGATTTGAATCGTGTCATAGTTCATATTTCTATGACACCAATAGTATGTAATCAGAGTATAGGAGAGAGAGAAAGAGAGCTCTATCGTTCACTCATTCGTCCGCTACTTTTTTCAAGATTTCTAATATAGAATGTACAAAGGTCACGTTATCGGTAATTTGCTGCCTGAAAGAATGTAATGTCACTTTTTATTACGACGGATAAGAATCGAGTGCTATAATATTGTACTGTCGTCTAAGACAAGCTTCTTCGATCTTGAACATTAATCGAGATCACACACAAATACATGAACAACAAATAAATGGATTTTTCTACCTTTTACAAAGTCTACGTCTGCGGATCCGTTTTGCTTGCAGTGTTAATTGTCGGGCCAGACAATACTTTCTATCCAAGGAAGATAATGAGCTACTCTGATGTAAACACCTGGCGACTCGGTTACCGCACAACCATCGCCAAAACTAGTAATTCCAACAATTTGAAAGAGGCACCGGTTCCTAGGATGAATTATTTGAAGAGGGCCACCTGAATCACCCTGACATGTATCGAGGCTCCATCCACCTCGTGGATCTCCTGCACAAATCATACTCGGTGAAACTCCATGTGGTACTGACAGAGAACTGTTATACTTTAACGAACATGCCACGTTGTCTACAGTGTGCAAAAGTACTTTCAGCAGATCGTCACTATATAGACCACCTGAAAGAAAGTGATGCTTATGTATCAGTGCACTTTCTTAATGGAGATTGACTCGGATTTGAGTTAACTACGCATATGTTCATTACACTTACCAAATTCTGTGACTCCCCACCCACTGGCCCAAGTTTGAGCAGGCACAGTGTCATAGTATTCATACAGACACGCAGGTCTTATTGTACTACTGAATGTAACACTGTTTTCAAGTTCTATTAAGCCAATGTCTGCATACTTTGCTGGATCACTGTAAGCAGGGTGCCTTAGGACCGTCTTAACACCAATTTCTACAACGTCTTGATCATTTTTCAGATTAATGCATCCAAGCTTTGCCAAATTAGGACGTCCTCTAAAACACGTTTCTTGCTTAAGCTATGAAACAAGTGTGAAGTTGTGTTAGAGTAAAAGTAAAGTATAAGCATACAATGGCCCATATGTACAATGTGCTGCAGTCAGTACCCAAGATGGTGAGATTAATGACGCACCACAATAAAGATCAAATGTATCTGCTGTTTGTCTTCCCAGGGCAACCATATGAGGGAATTCACCTAGTGAAGCTTTAGTACCTCCAATAATAAGTCGAGTCACGGACCTACATGCTTCATTGCTGACCTTGATCACACTTGAACCAGTTCCAGCCAAAGTTCCCAGTTCTGCTGTGTCTACCAGTTGCCTGCTATATTCCTCACATTCTGTATAACAGATCCATTTAACATACATAATTATAATTTACTTTCAGCTGAAATGCTAATGCATGTGCTTACTTATATCTGATTTTGTCCGAAATGTTGGTATGGGATTTGATACTCTGATGGGTCCTATTGGTAGAGATGGTAACGATGTCACAGTTTCTTCTGGCCAAATAATGATGTTTGGATTTGATGTCGGCAGATCAGGCTGTTGTAGCGGTTCAGGAACAGGCCTTGGTGTTTGTTGTGGAATAGGTCTTTGAGTAGGCTGTGCCTTTGGTCTTTGAGTAGGCTGTGGCGTTGGTCTATCTTGCTCATCATCTCTGTTTGTAAGATCCGGTTGCAAGAAAGGGTTGTTGAAATAGATATTGCCTGGACCATCTTGCACAGGCTTTGGTTGATTGACGGGCACACTCGGTTCGGTTATGTTAGGAATGCCCCCCACATCCCCTGTCAAGAATGGGTTTCCCTGATAAACGCGATCTGATCCGGGAACTGTCCGATTTGCCAGAAACGGATTTGTCCTACTATTCAGGTTCAGCTGCTCGGAATCACTAGGTTTCCTCTTCGAAGATCGGGATTTCTCTAAAAACGTACACAATATGTTTGTTACGTCCCGACACACCAAACAGCACACACGTATTAGAGCTTAATCGAATACACGACGGATAACCGATGAACCGTGCATAAAAAAAAGTTACATTCGATGAGTAACAGACAATGCCGGTGTTCTCTCGCACGTTGTTCGGAAAAACAGTTCACCTGAACGTTTGGCCGACCCGGTTGACTGTAGTTCTGCGCATAGTAGTAGAAGGAGCGGAATGTGATTAAGAAGCGTGGAAAGAAAAGCCATCACTGAAGTGAAAGGCAATCTATCCGCCAACTTAATGAAATATTCAAGGCGAGGGGCAGGCAAAAAAAAAAATTTGGTGTTGATGTCAAGGCATTCGTGAGATAAGGAGCGTGGAAACTCCGGTCGTCGATGTACAGCTTCTTATTCATATGCATCATCGAAGATAAGTGTAAGGAAGCGACATTCGATTATGGGTAATTCCCAAATCAAGTCGATCGATCAACGATCGGTATCTGATTGGTTAACACGCAAATCTTCATGGTATTCCGGATGGTACCAGTAGGTGATGATTATTATATAATGATTCAATCATTATTTGCGCAATTTTAGATTCGGTTTCTTCATGTAGAATGACAGCGAGTATTATGCTTCGCGTGCATAATCACGTGGCATTCAATTCTCAATTAATCTGCAATGAATAATAATCTTGCCAGTTTCTCGTACTCTGCTCGTTGACCATTCACTTCTCCGTTTTCTTCGATTTTCTCCTATCAGTTTAAGCCAGATAATTTTTACGCATGCAGGAGATAAACGAAATTCTCTTTCGAATCAGCAAACCATGGTTTAACGGGTACGCATTCGAGAAAACTCGTAATATAGTGAAAAAGTAATCTGTATATATACAGATGGTACCATATTTAACGCGTTATTTCGGTCCGTAGATATATAATGAATGTTGTCCCGTCGCCCGTCCTCCTATCTTCAATCTGGCAATGATCCGATGCTCTGGTTAATACTTTGATCTGCGAAAACAAAAATCCGGAGCGCGTAAATGTGTGTACTGCCGGAGGTCAGAGTAATAGACGTAAGTGAGCAGCTATATAATCTGTAAATTGTGTGCGCTACGTCTATTAACAGTTACGGCAGTGTTGAACGAGGATGTGGGCGTACGTTCTATTGTCCTTGGTCGCCCTCGAATCGGCCCAATCCTCCGAAAATCCACGAATTATTATCGTAGGTGCTGGCGCTTCCGGTATAGCGGCAGCGACAAAATTGTTCGAGCACGGATTCGAAAATGTCCTTCTGCTGGAAGCCGAAGATCGAATCGGCGGTCGAATTAACACGGTCGACTTCGGTGAGTTGGTTTCTGTAAGATTTTAGCGCGCTTTTATTTATCAGTTTAACTAGACAAAGCAGAATGAAGCCAAAGCACAATAGTTTTATTAACAACCTCATCGTTTGCGCCAGATGGCTACAAAGTGGACATGGGGGCGCAATGGGTTCACGGGCAAAAAGGGAATGTAGCGTATGAATTGGCTGCACCGTTAGGATTGTTAGACAACTCGACGGGGGATGAAAGTTATCGGACGTACGATTCATCCGGCGCCCAACTGGATCCCAATATTGACCAAGCCATGCAGAATCATTCGACTGTTATCTCGTTGGGTATAAAAGACATACCTGCCGACCATAATTACACTTCCATCGGCGATTATTATGAAACACAGTAAGACATTGCATTAAACGTTTCTCGTTAAATGTTTAAAATACGCCGTTTGTTTGCAGGTGGGCTCGTTATTTTGCCGAGCATCCGGAAGTAACAGAAACGATGCAGAGACAATTAATGTGGCTGAATAATTTGAAGCAAATGAGTTTGGATGCGTCCGATTCGTGGCATCAGGTTTCGGTGCGGGATCATTTGGAATATGAAGACGCCGAAGGCGATTTGGGGACGAATTGGAAGGATGGGGGATACAGAACAATTTTAGACATACTGATGGTATAGAATATTCGTACTCCCTTATGTCATAATTGTCCATTATTACGTATACATGCGATTTCTTTTTTAGAAAAAAATTCCGAATCCGGAGCAGGAATTGCCTGTGATGAACCACACTATTTTAAATGCTGAAGTTACGAAGATCGATTACAGTACTGACGACAGAACAGTAAGGGTAACAACGGCAGATGGAAGTGAACATGTCGCTGACCACGTAATCGTAACAGTCTCATTGGGGGTACTAAAAGCGGATCATGAAACTTTGTTCAACCCTTCGTTGCCGGAAGAAAAAGTCATCTGTATCGATGGTTTAAATTTTGGCAGTGTAACGAAAACTTTTTTGACTTTCGAAGAGCCATGGTGGGAAAACGTAACCAACTCTGATGGTTTTTTCTTTGTTTGGACCGATAGCGATCGGGATGAAATCTTAAATGATGTAAGTGACATACGTAATGTTCCACTTACCTGTAACTAATAAAAAGTAATAATATAATCCTATTTGTTTTAGCCTAATTTACAGTGGTTACATGATCACATAGGATATTTTCCAGTCGTTTATAAACCACGCTTGTTAGCAGGATGGTTTGTTGGGCCAGGAGCTAGGCAGATGGAAACTTTGTCAGATAAGCAAGTATACAACGAAACCATGCATACGTTGCGCGCTTTCTTGTCTAAGGATTATAACATTTCCGATGCGATCAAAATGACACGATCTAAATGGTTCACGAATAAGCACTTCCGCGGCACATACAGTTTCCGCAGTGTCGATACAGAGAAAACGAATGCGTCAGCAGAGGGGTTATCCCAACCAATAGAAGTGTCAGGAAAACCCGTACGTATTTTATTTCGGAAAAACGTTAAACGTAAAAAATTACGCTATTGATATTTAGGTAATCTTGTTCGCCGGAGAAGCTACGAATAAGGACCACTTCTCAACTGTTCACGGTGCAATTGAAACAGGTTGGAGAGAGGCACAAAGAATCATAGATCATGTTGCCCAGAACTGACGAATGATTATGACGCGGAATGTAACATGCAAGAAAAAATCCTGGTAGTAAGTAAAATAAATGTTACAATCGCCAATTAAATATACTTACTTTATTTGCTCATCTTTACAAATACGAAAAATCTGTCTAGTATCTTAGTCCAAAGAGCACGCGTCGACATTAAAAATATATTCTGGATATTACACAGGCATTGTTAGAATAGAACAGATACTATCGGTCCAGTCCGTATGGGTCACGCCATAGGACGATTTTGTTAATGATGTTTCAATATATTCGCACGCAGTTACATGCAAATACACGGATATTCTGTACGAATACTTCTTGGCTAAAGATCTGAGATCAAATCTTGATTAACGTGGTGCTTAAGGAAAGTTTGAGCTTGCTTCACGCCGGTATCATAGGCACCGTGAGTTGTCGAGTAATAATGTTCATGTGTTGCTTCCCCAGCAAACATCAGAATGGGTATCTCCTATATAAAGATATTTTTAGTCAGACGTTGAATTCGTTAATCATTGTTGTTAAAGACGGAAAAAGTGTGGTTGCTTACTCTCTTTAAATTTCTTTGGACAATCGTACCCCAGACGGGTTCAGCTAACGTCGAAGGTGTAACGCCATTTTCGTCACAACTCACGGGAATGTGACTGTAACTTCCTCTTACATACTTATTCGCACCCCACTGCGATCTTTTGCACTTTCTCACTTTCGGTATATTGTCCCGTTTGAGGTAATGTCCGAGCAAATTGACACAGTCAGTCGCCACTTGTTCTTCGCTCAACGTTTCGACAGTATATGCACCACGTCCACCTACCCAACCTAGTAAAACGCTGCGATGATCTGGCAATACGTCAAAGCCAGTGAGATCTCTCGTCCAGGCAGCTAGTTTATTGTTAGAATAAATCGACGCCCCGGTTTTTCGCCAAAGCAACTGAAAACCCTTTGTGCCTGGCTTCCACCACGGTGCACCGAAGTCGAGGAATATCTTATTAATCACTCCAAATCCGAGATTCTCAATTCCGAGACTCAAACTCGACGGTAGAGGAGGGTCAAATATATGCTTATAATTCTCCTTTAAATAGCCGAGAGAACTGGTTATTATCACACAATCTGCAAGAATTTGACTTTTATCCGACAGAGTCAGCGTAATTGATGCGACCGATTTATCTTCGTTAACATTAATATCTCGTCGCCACTCAACGAACTCTACGGCGGTATTCAAAAATACATTTTTTGTTGTCAAACCATCAGTGATAAGCTTAGTTAGGGAACTGTAGCCAGCTTTGAACGAAAGATACTCGGGACCGCCAACGTACTGAAAAGATGGAACCTAATTATGTGACATTGAACATAGAGGTACGGTTATTTTACGTGAGCTTACCAAAAACTTTCCCCAATTCTTGACGGACAGTTCGTTCAATGTAAAACAAGAGTTGTCAATTATGAGAAAGCGAACATTCCAATCAAAGATCTCCTTCTTCATGTTCTGTATCAATAACGGATCTTTCTTTTCTCGCATGTATCTTTGCAGCTGAGACCTAAGCACCCGTCCGACGTTCTCAAACTTTTCATGCGCATTCTCGTGTTCGCGATTCTCGCATTCCTCCAGTGTCGAACGTACAAAGTCATCAACCTCTAATACCAGGGCATCGTCCACTTCCAAACCATCGTCACGCAGAAACAAGCCCTCACCCTCTCTAGATAAAATATTTGACAACAATTGGTTTCGGTGGGAGAACTCTGCCATGCTACTTTTGTCGCCATGTAAAAATTGCGCACCGCACTCTATCCAATTTTTATTCCATGCTACAGACTTGATTCTGCCGCCGATGCAATCTTGGGCTACAAATGTGACGTCTGCATAAAAATACCACATATTACAAGCATATATTTAACACAACTTTACCTTCCAATAACAGGTAATCCGTAAATCCTGCGTCTTCTAAAGTTTGTGCCGCTGCTAATCCCGCAATTCCAGCACCCACGATCGCAACTTTGGTTCTTCTTAGCGAATGACATTTCGTATTTCGTGTTCTTCTTATTTTATTGACACTGCCAATCATCTGTCTTAATTAATCACATGTTCTACATGACTCGAATCATGTGATGTACATCACAATGCAATGTCGAAGTATACTAAGCCATCGTACGACTTTGCCCAAGAAGGAAAGGCAGGAAGGTTTTAAAATAATGACATGACTTCTTGGTAGAAGTGTTGGCTATATTTTATTTTGTAGGTAAGAGGAGATCATGAAAGTAGCGTTTGTAAATTAACGGTAAAGTAATCTCTATACTATACTATGGCTTTATCAGTAATTGCAGCACAGTTTATAGTGAAACCAGAAGATCCACCCTTTAGAAAGCCATTAATGTATATTGAGTATGTTAAGTTCTCTTAAAATAGAGGTACTAATACAAGAGCTACCAGTTTGGCACTGGTCTTTAGAGTATATTTACACTGCAAAACCTGAACAGCATATGTTATACTATTGCAAATGTAAAATATGTAGATTTTACCGTGGTCCATTCAATATGAAGAACGTGGCATTGGTTAGAGGTGTGATCTTAACCGCCTAAGAAAAAGCATGCCAATCAATACAATGGGAACATATTAATTAATTGTAAGAGTTTCCAATGTTCATTAAAACGTTTGTTAAAAAAAAAAAGATGTTTTAAATTTGCACGTTCAAAACGTGAAAGTCTTTCTCGTAAATTTTGGGGCTGCTAAAAACTAGTCATGCTTATTGCAAGTATATGCAAATAAAAATGAGTAACAGCAAAGAACAGACAGTAAGTTGCAAGTGAAAGCAACATCGCAAGCCGTGTATTCAATATCCGCGTATGCTTACGCCTTGGAATGTTTGAAGCCTCATTGAAACTGCATGCAACATATTTATGAAGTCAGTTTCCGGATGTTAATATTGCAGGCATAAAAGGCATCATCATTTCTGGGCTTCAAACATCAATATTAGTGATAGGACTCATAACACTCACCTTTGGAAATTTAATATCCTGTCTGCTTCACGAATACCACTCTCAACAGCACCATGGACAGTAGAATAATAATGATCGTGGGTAGCTTCGCCAGCAAACGTTAATATCTGCAATTGAGGGAATGAAATTAACTGTGACACATATTTCATTCAACTGTGATACAGATCTGGACAACAAACTCACAGGTTTCCCGTCGGCTGTTGTAATAGGTTCGGCTAAGTCTTTTGCATACACATTTAATCGTTCGGATTCCATGCTTCGAAAGCTGTACGATCCTCGAACATGTTCATCCGTATGCCATTTAGATCTTTGCGGGAAAATCAACATATTTCACAAATATTTGGATATTTTCAAGCTGATATGGCGTGTGTAATCTCACCTAAGCATTCGATCTGGAGCTGAAATATTATATGATTTTCCGAGAAACATGTCTAACAGAAGGCACAATCCATCGTATACTTTGACATCCGATAACGTCTCTATATGCCTCGCATTTGGTCCAACAATCCATCCACACAGCAGCTTAGGCTGGTAATCTACCGTGAAAAACTCGAAGACATCGGTCAACCAGTACTTCTCCTAGATAATGGATGAACGATATTTTACTTTTGTTCATTCTACAGATTATTACAAACATCGTACTTGTCCGTGCTCCTGCAAGAATTTCGCTTTGTCACCTTTCTTCCATATTAGACTAAAACCACCACAGTCCTCTGGCCACCATCTGTGTGGAAATTGAAGAAAAATCTTGTTTGCAGTACCTATAGTCAGGCCCTGTAGAAAACGCGAATAATTACCACAAATATGTTTATACAGATAACATAACATTAACACTAACTTAAAGACTTTTACTGTGCCTTTATTGCACGTTGTTTTGTTTCAGGTAAAGATGGGGTGAAGATGGTGGAATGGCTTGCTTTTAACACTCCCAAAGATCCAGTGAATATGACGTGTGCAGCCACATACTTTGAACCGTCCTTTGTCCTCACAGTAACAGTGTCAGAATGATAATCAATGACAGATACATCTTTGTTAAATTCTACTTTCTCCATTACTGGCAGAGCTTTAGCTGGATCAGAAATTTTTTTCTGTAAAATAAAATAAATAAGTATTACAAAGGTTACAATAACCCTTGAATGCACTTATTGTACTTACTGACAGCAAATCAAAGACCGTCTTATATCCTCTATCTTTCCAGTTGAGTAACAGGTCTCCTTCACAAGTCCAATATTCTGAAATCCCTCTTGCAGAAACATCAAACCAGGAATCACTACACTGAATGGAATTGTCAAACATCTCTACCCATTCCAAAAACTCTTCTGCTCGTGCGCGATCAGTGAACGGATTGTCCTCCAGCCTCTTGAAATACTCCTTGGTAAAATACTCTCCATAAGATCCTGTTGCATCTTTGAGTTCTTTCGACTCATTCTCTGTTATCTCATAATAGGTACTTAGAACTTGAATGCTCTGGTTCTTTGGAACAATCTCTCCTTGAGATGTCACAAAGGTATGTTTGCTGAAGTCATGAATGTTTCTGGATGAATCAAGCAATTTATGTGGAAACGCAAGGTCGAAAACCTTGTTTCCCCTTTCACCATGAACCCATTGTGCTCCCAATTCAACCACATTTTCAGCTGTAAAATACGTAAATACTTTGTGTCAGGCTTTAATATGAATGTTGAAATTGGTGTAATATTTGAGGGTCCATATACATAATGGGATGATTCTATATAAAAAAAAAACAGAGTACATGGAGAAACCAGAGTTGTAGGCAGTAGACTGTCAACTACATATTATGAAATATCTACCGTAGAAACTGACGATTGCACTTACCGAATTGCACAGTGTGTATTCTACCTCCGATACGATTCTTTGCCTCGAGAATCGTGATGTTTTGGAACCCTTTCTCCAACAATCTAACGGCAGCCGATATTCCAGCCGCCCCGGCACCGACAATCAATATTCTTGGTTCATTGAGCATTTTTGCACGTTTGCCACGTTCTCCTCTGAAGTGTTATGTTTTATGTACATGATAAGGGTGTACAAACTGCTGATCAATCACATCGTTATCGTGATAGGCATGTCAGATGCACAGAAAACAAGACAAGCGGCCGACAAAGCATTCTTTCGCTCTGTTTCTGGACTCACTATCACTCACTACTCACTATGCGTTGTTACGTAACGGTTCCGATTGATGTATGCGTCTTTACATTTATCTATATATATCTGTTTAGTTAAATTTACGAAATAGCATCGTTTATGAGAGTAGGTACAGTATACAGAAAACAACGTGCACAGAACAATCGACTTCCATTCATACTGCGATATACTGCGATACACTGCGATTGGTTAATCGCACGCGTCCCGGATTGTATCGATTCTGAGCAAATATGCTAATCAATCAATTGCATCTGGCAAATATTGCTAAGATGAACAATTGCGCAGTTATGTTTATACAACGCATCACAGCAGAGTCATGATCAAATTTCACGAGTACGCTTTCCGAGACAATTAACTTTCGGTAGTTGGTCCATTCGTCCAAAGGTTATTCGTTTCTTATGACGCCTGAACAACGCGGCTCTGGATTTGTGGCGCGTAGTACGATATTTAAATCCCACGGAACAAACGTTTCCTGTTCTGTACATAACTCTGATTTTGCATTAATTTTTTAGAACAAAGTATAAAAAATGTCTCGTTTTCCTTATTATCCAAGTGGCAATGAGACCGATACTGGATATGGCCCATACAGTGATAGTATGTACAATATAGATACCGATGATGTCACGGACACAAGTAATAATTCAAAGAACGTTTAATGACTTGATAATAATCGCGATGCAACATATCTTGATAATAATTTTCGGTTTATAGCCATGGTAAGTCACATTAGTCAGATATCGACAAACACTTTGGATCAAAACTGTGGATGCAACCAGGCGGATGATGATAGGATTCAGGACATGGTCCTTGTAGATGGCAATGAGCGTGATCTTCAGATTTGTGGAGACGAAGACGAATTAATGGAACGAGTGTGGCGACTTAGTAGACCACCGATTATACCGAAGCAAACGTGCACTGTATCCGCAAGACGAGTACAAGTAAGGATCATTTTTTCTTGGCACAATTACCTTGGCTGTCTTTCTTACGATACTTTTAGGTCACGAGGGAAAGACTGTCGGCTGCAGTAAAAAAGATACCACCCTTGAGTGAGATGCTACGAAAACAGGTGGAGCGGAACATTAAAACGGAACGCAAAGCCACCGAAGTCAAATACGAACCAATTTATGAGAGAGATGAAAGTATGGACACTTCATGCCCCGAGATCTCGTCCCCAATATGTACTCACACATTCGCAGAGTTGCTTTAAACAAATTCTAATCCTTATTAGAACGATTAAAAATGTTTTCATATATGTACATTGGTAGAGTCAAAAATACCGTACAAAAAAGGTACGACAGTAAAATTGGGCAAGGTATACGTAATAAGTATATGTTTATATAAAAACGTTCACTGGAAAAGTCGCGGAAGATGGTGAAGATATCACCAGTAGCCATCGAAATCTATCAAGTCCGCGTCGGCGCCTGCTTGTGATTCGGGCCTGTACCAAGGGTCGTCTATGTCCCAGAGATCAGGATTCATATGCTCTCTGCCTGGCAGTGGTCTAGCACATGGCGGATAATTCTGGACGTCGAAGAATCTCTCTAGCTCGTCGGGATCGAAGGGCTCGTGTTGGTAAGGCTCCTGACGAGTGGGTATCGGAGCCTTTATCCTAGCCGCACAAGGGAACTCCATGCCTGTCTCATCGTCTTCCTCCCACGAAATATCCCCACCGTGCATCAACTCTTCCTCAATCGGGATATCCATCCGGAAGTCTTGAGGCGGGGCTTGACGCGCTACTCTTTGAAACTCGTCCTCCATTCGACGAGCTGATTGTTGCTGTTCAAAGGCTGCCCTATTTCTTCGTGCAAAGTCTCGAGCAGCAGCTACCGTTGGGTGGTCCGGACCGTAGGTATACTGAAATCTCTCGTCCGTGGTTATGTCGGGGATTCTACGAGATGAAACGTTGGAAAAAGACATCGGATCCAATAGATGGTAAAATTAGACATTTCGAATTCAGTTTTAACGAACTTGTATATGTATTTCTGAGGGACTTGAGGTAGAGCTGGAGGAGGAGGAGATCTCGCTGGCGGGGTTGGAGGTCTAATGGATATCGATGGAGGCAGAGCAAGATCACTAGCTTCATCCCCGATGTTAACTGCATTTCCACCGACATTCGCCACGGCCATTACAAATTCCCTTCTAGCTTGCTGAAGATCCTCTAATCGACATTGTACAGTTGCCGCCTCGACTGCGTCTTGCTCGTCCAATGTTTCACTAATGATAATGCATGGTTAGTGTCGCAGGAAGAGGCTAACTGCCTCGCCAAAAATCACCTGATCACTTGGATGGATCGATTCGCAACCTGCGAACCACTTGTTGCGTCTAGGTCAGCCGAAGGTGGGGCAATACTGACAATAGTGGTCCTGTTGTCGCTGATTGTTCCAGGCGGGATAACTATGCTATCGATCGGACCCTCGCCAATTGGTTCAGCTTGAACGATGTCAGCGTTCATTGCCTGTGCTATCTCAGCAACTTTATCGGATACTCCTGCCGAACGTCTTTGCGTTGGGGGCATTCTAGTTGTTCGCGGTATTGCACCGCGCCTCGAAGCTAAAGTGGTCTGAAATTGACTTGGTTCAGCTGTTGGTTCTGGACTCCTTGTTGTACCTCTTGATCGATCCAATCTTCCAGGCGAAGGACGTTTTCGCGGTAACATTCTCTCCTTACCCAACCTACGAAGAAAATGGATGATTAACGTGAATTGAGAATGATTGATGATTATTCATATTTGACACTTACCTTGCGTCACCATCAACTGGTGCTGGTGTTCGTCTGGGCCGTCTCTTTGTGTCTGCTTCGAGAACCTTTTTTTGATCGTAGTCTTGTTTGAATTTTTCTGCTACCTTCATTCGTGCAAGCATTGACTTGGTCATTGAAGGTTTGCAGAAGTCCACTTTCTTCGGCTCTGGTGGCGGTGGCCTTCTCCGACGTGCTGTCGGTGGTGGTTCACGCTGAGATCTTTGTTGTTCCTTTTGTTCACATTCTCTGACATACGCTGCGGACTTTGCTTGACGGAGTTCTTGGGTCCTCGTTAGACTTCTAGGTGCTCGACTCATGGTGTCTTAAATATATCTGTTCTAATCTGAATCAGTTAAGACTGTAGCTTAAACCTGTCACTGTACTTTTAAAAGCGGACGTACGTTTTAGGAGTCGACGAATGCGATGCGCTGGAGCGATGTCATTCATGTGATTTTGACGTTTACAAGTATTATGTCAGGATATTCATGTTGTGGTCACACTGGGATCAATACTCAATTTTTGTGACTTATTTAAGTGGTTGATTTGAATAATGATCGAAAAATAGATTTGATACTTACGAAAATTTAGATTATTGACGGGCCTAGAGGGTGTTTGAAAGTTTTTGACATATCCTGAAGCTGGTCATGGTAAATACATCTTTTGTTGACATTCTTTGTTCGAAATAAACGAACGTCTGTAAATTCGATTTGCAGTGAAATAAACTTCAGTGGATGGAATATAGCTTTTATTCAGTTTCCTGATCAGAATTCAAGTTGATGAAAATTGCGTGAGATATACAGGTCGAAATGACAGATCACTTTAAAATTTTCAGTTTATACCATGCATCCATCTGATCATGAATAATGTTTTCAATTAAAGTACTGATACTGCATCATTGGTCAGTACAAAGAAATGTTTAATTTATGTTTTTCTTTTCACACAAAGCTACCATTTTCCAGAATATTACAAAATGACAGCGCCTATTGACAGTTTTCAAGAATCAACCTCCATGAACGAAACTACGAAAAACAATGACACGAAGGATCTACATGTTACACATCCCTACCTTTTCAAGGTTCGACCACGACCTGGAGGATTTCATCGGAAATTCAACCCTGCACAAGAATATTCAAATGTTTCATCAGACAAGGTGTTTCTTCAGTCTGAGCAAATTCGTTGTATTATAGAGTCCATCTGCATCACTCCCTTTGTTGTTGTCGAGCTAAGTCGGAATTATTATTACAGCCGAAAGTTCTTATATCTATGGCTAAAAAGAGCTCAGAAATGAAGGACAATTTACGGGCGAACGCTATGTGTCCTGATTTCAACAAGATTGCAAAAGGAAGAGACAGGGATCATATGGTAATGAACACCGCACGACATCATTTGGAAGTCATTTCCTATAATATCGTACAATATTTCGTCTGCATGCTTCAGATACGTGTGTGCAGTCTTGCTATCAGTACAGTAATGATGCTGGCTCAAGGTTCTTACAGCAGTATCACTGCAGAACATATCAAATTCACTCAGGATTACCTTCAAAGCTTAAAACACGCCGATGCATACCCACAAAACATCGGTAAACTTTTGTACTTATTGTCGTGTCTAAAAGAACGCAACGAAATCGGGAGGTTTCATGCAAAAGAATCCTCGGAAGAGGATAACGAAGAAACGCTTATCGGAGAACTTGTCAATCAGTCGTAAGAAACAATTGTTTAAGATACCGTTGGCGCGCTTTACGCATTATGCCTACTGAGATTCGACACCGGTCGTCAACAATCTGAAATGCCGTTAAACGTAGACTGTTTTGCAATCATGGCGAACAACCTAAAATCGATCAACTTTTCCGTCAATCCCTATTCACTATTATGAATCATTTTACATCAATTAGCGAACGACAAATTGCGTGATCTCCAATGGAAGGTGAAGAAGAGCAGACAGAGGAAGTTGAACAACATGAAGGTGAACAGCAAGATGAAGCGATAACGGAGGATAAAGAGACGACGAAGGATGAAGAAACAACAGAGGATGTAGAGACGACGAAGGATAAAGGGATAACTGATCCCATGTTAGAAGGAGAAGAAACAGTAGATGAAGTGCAGGCATTGTAAGTGATTCAATTACTGATGCGCAGAGAGAGAATTGTGATAAGAGTGATCGTGTACAATAGGACAAGGGTTGATGCGGAAAAAGATACTCTAGGCGCTGAGTGCATTTTTCAGCCTATTATATATTCGTTTAAAGTACGATCTGGTTTGAAGCCGGCAACAGTGATGAATGCTGCAGATCCACCATACCCGATCTACTTGGACCATGTCTTCGGTGTTATTTGGATAATATTTCATAAACAAGAAAAACAACTCGGTAAATGATACCTATCAGTATTATAGTATTATAATATAAGCAGCGTTTTGATTGACCGATAGATATCGATGGACTGCTCTGGTCCTTACGATTTTTGCAAAACTTGAAAACATGTGAGGGCGACTATACCGGCGATGTCAACACTTGCATTCAAACGATTCAAGATTATCTGATAGAGCAGTACATGAAGATGGGATCGGCGTTTAGTCAAGGGCGAGATATGACCAAGTCGAATCTTGCCGACAAAAGCTATGATGCCTTGAAACAGCATGGAGACCTTGTTGATTCCATTGATCAGACAGCGCCGCCAGAGTCGATGATTCGAAGAACATCCGTTGACAACGAAACTGATCCATTCCTATATGATTTCGATAGCGAAGATATCTACAGTTTCACGGTTTTTATCAATTCCGTGCTTTGCATGACGTCCAATTCACTGATTATTGTTTGCAGAACCTTAAAACATCAACTCCGGCCCCAAAGCAAACCCCAAATCGGCTTAACAATGACAATACATTCGTGACCCTCACGAGTTTAACGTACAATGAAATGGCGTCAAAAGGCTCGGTCACTTTCGTAGAGGAGCCACGAACGACTGAACGTCCTTTCGACATATCGGGCACATCCACGGAGTACATGGATATAGCTCCGCGTAGTATGTTTCACGTGTTATTCATACACAGACCTTGCTACTAAATAATACTGCTTCATCATTTGAACAGGACCATCCGATCGACCTGATATCCCGCCTAAACTCATGAATTTTCTACACACCACTCGCAAAGTACTCCTCGACAGAATCAAAGACGAACTTAAGGAACTTTACGCTTTGGAAAAGTAGAGCATTTACTTTCGTAGAGCACGTACATCGGGTACTGACTCGAACGTTTTTTCTAGGTTTATGGGTTCGGTTGACAAGTCGTTTACTGTCTATGTAACTGAGGATTTGGCGGTGCGTCTTGAGAAATTAGCTACTCATGACGTTGTTGAGGCAGCGAACACAACGCTAAAAGAATGTGACTTACGCGACGCACCACATCGTGATAGCCCCTATTAATAACCTGCCGTAAAACAATAATAAATTTGAAAGTTTATTCATGACGAGTAGGTTTTTCATTAGTTGATCAGCGCTTGCATTCGAACAGGAACCTTTGGTCTGCCGCTTCTTTTGCGAGGTATCGACTCCGTCTCGTCGCTACGGTCGATATATGTATCGTTTGATATGAATTCTAAATTGGCTCGGCTCTCGGCTACCTCCTAAGTTTGGAGTGGTTTGGAGATGGTTCAGAGATTCGAGGCGGGTTTTCGACGCGGACACTTGTATGGTACATTCGGTTTGACGTTTTTAAGAAAATATGCCTACCAGGGCAGAACGCCCTAACTTAATGCCTTTTCAGGACACTCAGTACAGTTGGACAGACGATTTACCAGTCTGCAAGCAGTCTGGTACGTAGTTGTTATTCTGACAGTCTAACCTATGCCTTGACATTTCAATGTTTTATTTCATCTCATACATTGTTTACTCTTTGATCTGCTTTATAACGTCGATCATAGGTTTATTTAATTACTACTGTCTATTACTCCAGTTGAAAATTCATTGTATCAAAGCTGTTGTCATGAGATTCTAACCTAAACTGTATTCTAGGAGTAGGATTTTCAACGAATCAAATTTATCGTGAGGATGGTTATCGTCAAGAGGAACACCCATTTGAAGATCGTAGCTTTCACTGTCGTTATGATGACTCCACCTTTGTCTATGGCGTATTTGATGGCCATGAAGGGACTAAGGCAGCTAACTTTGCAATGCAGCGGATGGCTGCAGAAATCTTACTTGGACAGTTAAATGGTAAATCAACCGATGAAGAAGTGAAGGAAGTACTTCGGTAATAATTCAATTGCAAAAGATACCAAAATCATACAATTATTTTTGTGTTTATAGTCTCAAAGTCAATAGTTAAATAGTTAAATGTGATTTTATTGGTACTAGGCATTATAGTTGTACATTCCTTGTTTCAGGCAGGCATTTATAGCTGTAGAAAGAGGATACTTAGATTCTATTGGTGATCTCTTAGCAGAACGTGCCAGTTTGCAATTTGATATACCTGATGGACTAAACTCGTATGAGACTTACCAGAAGTTTCCCCATTTGGTTAGTAAAATTCTGCAAAACTCAATAAACAGTACTTTGATCTGTGATAATCATACTCACCATTTTTTCTGATTGGTAGGTTGACAAATTGAATTCACTGAATTGTGAATTATCAACAGGAACCAGTGCTGTAGTTGTGTTAGTTTATGGTGGGCGGTTGTATGTAGCTAATGTTGGCGATAGTAGGGCCTTACTGTGCAAAACTGATAGTAATCAAGTATTAAGGGTTATTCAATTAAGCGTTGATCACGATCTAAGAAATGAGGATGAACTCCTACGCTTATCCCACCTGGGTCTCGATACCGAATCTATTAGGCAAGGTGTGAATAACTTAGGCACAATGCTTATGCATGTTTTGGAACAGATTTCGGACAAACATACTATGTTTAAGGTTCTCATCTTGGAAATCAGGAGAATACACGATGCCTTGGGAATTATCTTGTTAAAGGAGGTTACAGAGAATTTGAAGAACTTTCAGCTGCAACGGCTGAACCAATCATAGCGGAGCCTGAAATTCACGGTGGCATTGAGCTCGACGAATCCTGTAGATTTTTATTACTTATGTCTCGTGGCCTTTACAAATCGTTAGAAGAAGCTAGTGGAACTGACCAAGTAAATAAAGAACTAGCTCTTATCGCCGTGGAGCAGGTACGTATCTCGCGGAGACATGATGCGTACAGGGCCTGTTTTTGTGCAACTTCAGATTAACATAAATTACAGTTCCGAGTACAGTCTACGTTGACCGGTGTCGCCCAAGCAGTGGTTGACAAAGTCGTCAGGATTCATCACGACGTAAATATGAGCAATTCTCAGAGTACTTTGACCACTGGAAAACGGGATGACATAACTCTGTTAGTACGGAACTTTAATTTCCCATTGCCGCACGCTTTAAAGAGTCCGACTGGCCAATCCGTTAGATTCAATCCGGTCGTTCAGACTGCTCCAATGTCCACAATGCAAGAGAACGATGATTTTTCGAGCTCTGGAACCTGCGTCACCGAAGAGAACTTCGACGTATCCACTAGTGACACTTCTACAACGTCAGACATGTATCCACCTGGTGCGAGACCGGTAGACAGAAATGCGAGGATCAAACCCTACGTTAATTTCTCAGAATACTTTGAGAATGTAGAGAAAAGACGGCAGGAGGGTACGCTGCCGGAAGGTATAGACTTTTAGTGGGGTGCACCGATTTCAGACGAAACGCGTTTGTGATTTCAACTAGCAGTACCGGTGTTATAATTGTATATATGTACTTTAATCGTTGCACGATTGTTTTTGGACTTTTGTTCTAGCATCTGTGACCGATCACACAAATGCTCAGCAACTATAGCAGCATAATATTACGTTTCCGTTAATTGTTGATGATTTGAATCCGATGAGTAGCGATAAATCAGTTACAGCACTCATCATTATAAATTGTACATTCTCGTGTTTTCCTCTTCTTTGCTTTGAAACATTTACTTAAGTGAAAAAAGTATATGTACAATCGAGTAATAAAACATGTGTTATTTGGCATCGTGACCGGATGCCGTATTATAGACTTGAAAAAATGAGCAAATACATTTTTTTATTTATAAATTATAAGTGAAACTGTGTGCAGTGTGAAAAATAAATTACAGAACATAGAATTTGTGGGTACGACTTACGGCGAAAGGTAGCTTTAATCCTCTTTAGGTTACATTTTTTTCCACACATTTCATCGAAACGTATTCAGCACGATTTTATACACGATCACGATTGTACGGTTTTGCGTAGCCTTGTCACAATGGGTACGTACAGGCTATAGATACTTTGTCGGGTTAGACTTCAGACGATCAAACGCGGCCTTTTCGAGGCACTCTCTGTGATCTGGGTGTGCTATCTGAATCAAAGAGTTTGCTCTTTGCCGTAGGGTTTTACCAAACAAGCATGCAACCCCGTGTTCAGTAACTACATAGTGACAATGGGCTCTGGTCGTCACTACACCAGCTCCTGCATACATACACATATAGATTATTATTATAAATTATCTGATTTTAGATCGCACGCAAAGGACAAATGCTGAAAGGCTTACCCAGTTTGAGAACGGGTTGAATTTTGCTCTCCCCCTTACTCGTAATGGATGGAAACGCGATGATTGCTTTTCCCCGACCATCTTGGCATATCGCGGCGCCTCGAATGAAATCTAGCTGACCACCAAATCCAGAATACATTTTGCAACCTAAACTATCAGAGCACACTTGCCCAGTAATATCCATCTCAATGCAGGAATTAATGGCAGTCATTCTCGGTTGCATCGATATTACACGGGGATCGTTCACGTAATTGATGGATAACATTTCTAATCAAATGAATTCATTGTTAAGTTCGTGTGGGCAATCCTAAGTTCTTAAGCAATTTTGAATCTAAGTACACATACCGATGAATGGGTTATTGTGTAAGAAGTCGTACAACCTCTTTGTGCCAATAGCCATGGAGCCCACCATTCGTCCTCTGTGCTTTATCTTGAACCTGTTGGTAATAATGCCTTTTTCAACGAGGTCGACCATATTGTCCCCGACTATTTCTGAATGGACGCCGAGATCCTTGTGATTCGACAGGGCGCACAGAATTGCATCGGGAATATTGCCAATACCCAGTTGCAGGGTCGAACCGTCCTCGACCAGTCTTTGTGCGACAATCTTGCCGATTTCAAGTTCAAGTTCGTTCGGTGCTGTGCCGGCAATGCATGGCAGCGGGCAGTCATACTTCACTGCCCAATCGATGTGACTCGAATGTATTACCGTATCACCAAACGATCTTGGCATGTGCTCATTCACTTGCGCTAAAATCGAGGAGCGATTAATTGAAATCGGATATAATTATATGCCATAAGGTGTAGATAATTCAGTGCCTATACGAACCGACGATGACTTTTGCGGTGCAGATTGCAGCTCGTGTGCAGTCGACACTGACACCGAGAGAGCAAAAACCACGGGCGTCTGGTGCGCTAACGTGAATCAATGCGATATCAGGCACTATCTTTTTATCGTAAAAGAGTTTGGGTGCCTCGTGAAGAAACAGAGGGATGCAATCTGCTCTACCTTCGTATACCGCTTCCCTGAGATTTGCTCCGATGTACAAGCTTATCGATCTAAAGTGCTCTTAAAAATAACGATTAAAATTGTAGATAGTTGATCCTAAACACAACGAACTACAGTGCGTCGGACCTACTTTCAAATTCAGGATTAGCAAAGGGAGCGTCGCCCTCTAGACCCATATGCACAAGTCGTACACCTCGCAGATTGTTGCATACACCATGCTCTGTCATTGCACGTATCAATTCCAACGGGGTCGCTGCACCTCCTTGTATGAACACTAAGTGTTCTAAAGGATTATAACGAACAAAGGGGGTTACAATTTATTACCTACTCCAGTTTCCAATTTCGATACGTAAGAACTTTAAAAACCTGAATTTATTATTTTGACAGCATCCTCCACGCAAACCCATCGTGGACACCGATTGAGAGGTTGAAAAGGTTCACGTAAATGTCTCAAGCCACAGTTATTGAAAGGTCTCACTGGTCGAAGTTTGTTAAAGCTGGCTTCCAATTTTCGGAACATCTTTCACATAATTCACGGACACGGATTGTATCGAAAATTTGGAATGACGAAAGGTACAATTTTTTTTTATGAATATAATTATTGAAAATCCTTTGGCATCAAGGAATAGGTATATCACGCACGTGTGGATTTTGATAATACATAATCTAAACAGAAATCTTTGAGTGCAAATGTCACTTAATCCGAAACTGCTCTGTGGCCATCTCCGCGATCGCCATTTGAATCTCGCGCTCGTCTTTTGCATTTTTGCCGCTAATTAGATAGCCAAAACACTTTGATTTATTTCAAAGTATCTGTACAATTTTAAAGTGGCAATCAACAACCGTGTCCGTATAAGAAATGTAAATGCATGAAATACAACGCAGGACAGGAAAGACTTGCTTTTGAACGACACGTAGACACACAATATAACGTTCGCAGTTTTAATGTATTTTTTTTTTCTCTCAAATGCAATATGTGCCTTACGACAAAGGAATAAATTTGATATAAAAAATGTATACATCGAAGTAGGACGATACGCATAATGCTCGCTTCTTGTTAGTTAATCTTCGTTAGTCAATGTTGAAAAACTCTTCTTGGTACAATGAAATCGTCAAATTGTCGTTGCGGCTCAATTACATATTCCTTCAAGATTTACATTATAGATCGTCCTTACATCGTTTTTCTCTTCCATTGGAAGGTGTTCGCCACCAGTTTAACTGGCAAAAAGATGCCTGGCATCGCCCGTGAACGAGTAATGTTAGTTATTATGACAGTTGCTCCTAGCCCACAAACGATGTGAAGACGTGTAGGAACAGAACAACTATTGCAGAACGCTATTCCAGTTATTTTCGTGGCAATTTTTTTAGTATTGTCGCATGTTGCATAACTTTAAGGCGCGGGCATCACTTTTAAACGCGCGAACGCAGACTTCTCGAGCTCTTCTCTGTGATTGGGATGAGATACGTTTATCAGAGCGTATGCACGTTGTTGCAAACTCTTTCCAAAGAGACTGGCGATTCCGTGTTCTGTGACGACGTAACGGGCAACTGCTCTGTTAGTCACGACACCGGCACCTGATAACAGATTGTTCGGCGATTAGAGCGGATCACGGTGAAGATAAGATCCTACAAGGAACTCCTGCAAATGCTTCATTTATCTTACCTAACTTCAACGTCGGCTGTATTTTACTAATTCCTTTGCTTGTGACCGATTGCAGTGCGATTATAGGTTTACCGCAAAGATCGTCGCTCATCGCGGCACCCATAATGAAATCAAGTTGGCCTCCAAAGCCAGAGTACATTCTAGGCCCAATGCTGTCTGAGCAAATTTGCCCAGTGATATCAACTTCGATACACGAGTTAATCGCTGTCATCTTTGGTTGCCTAGAGACTACTCTTACATCATTTACATAGTCTACGTTCAACATCTCTGCAATGCACAAAAGAAATATGTCAGTTGAGAACCCTTCATACGATAACCAGAGGTTTCACTTGTAGATTACCTATGAAAGGATTATTGTTCATGAAGTCATATAGTTTCTGCGATCCAACGCAGAACGATCCAACAATGCGACCCCTGTGCATCGTTTTTTGATTATTCGTGACGCAGCCCAGCTTAACAAGATCAACCACTCCGTCGCTGAACATTTCGCTATGAATTCCCAAATCCTTGTGACCCTTCAATTGAGAAAGAACAGCGTTTGGGATACTGCCTATACCCAACTGAAGAGTGGCACCGTCCACGACCAAGTCTTCGGCAATGTACTTGCCGATCTGGTTCTCCTCCTTCGACGGTTCGGCCGAGTTATGTTCCGGAAGAGGAACGTCATGTTTGACTGCAAAGTCTATATGGCTAACATGGATGATGGCATCGCCAAACGTTCTTGGCATGTGCTTGTTGACTACGGCTAAGGCACAAACAAAATAATCAGTATAATTTTCATGGAGGGAAATGTAGAGACAGTAGGATCATCGTAAAAGGTCAATTTACCTACGATATATTTGGAATGACTCAGGCCAGCTCGAACACAATCGACACTAGTGCCTAAGGAGCAGTACCCGTGTTCGTCGGGTGGGGACACGTGGATGAGTGCGATATTTGGCGCGATATATCCTTGTTTAAACAATCGTGGAATCTCATGCAAGAATATCGGGACACAGTCAGCCGTTCCAGCATTGACTGCGGGCCTCACGTTGCCGCCAATGAAGAGACTAATGGACCTGAAATGTTCTGTGCAACACGTCACTTTATTTTGCAACATATGCTGGGAAAGTAAATCTACGTTATGAGCGAAAAAAATCGACTGCGCAGTGAGTTAAAAAATAATAGTATCGGTTATACGATTGCCCGAGTGGAGAAAACAATTACTCGGAAGAAAAATGAACGCTTCACAAAGCTATATTTCCAACCGTCCTATTACCCTATCGCGCTTTATATACAATAGCTCCGAACAATAGAAGGGTTTCAATGAAGTCAGTCCAATAATCTATATCAAACGCATTAGCGCATGTCATTCTTAAAACGAGAATAATGTAATGTAACGTACTTGCATTTTCCGGATTAGCGAATGGAGCAGGTCCCTCTAAATGCATGTGATAAAGCCGGACGTTTCGCACGTCACAGCGCACTCCATAGTCGGTCATCGCTCTTAGTAATTCGGATGGTGTTGCGGCCGCCCCTTGAACGAAGACTATCTGATCTGTAAATTGCAAAATAGGGACGCATATTATACCGCTCGAACAACTACCGCAAGGTTTATCGCTCATACTCTGAAATTTACTAGAGATGAAACGTTCAGTATCATTTTGCATGCGTCTACGTGTTGTCGTAAAAATGTTGTGTACAGATCTGGGTGATATTGTAACACTATTGCTCCAATTACGAGTCTGTTAAACAATGTGTGTAAAATACTAACGTCGGCATTCTTTGCAACTGTTAGAAGCTAGAACCAAACGTTGCTGTCGTTTGCTGTCAACACTCATTATGCGCAATAAAATGGACGACTCTAAGTCATTTCGCAGGCGATAAAATCGATTGAATGTTAATTCGCTAAACATCGAGACTTTGTCGATAAGTTGGACTGAACTTTAAAATAACGCAAAGATTAAATAACTTAATCGTCGTTTAAACATCTTGAAGTGCTTGAAGATAATTAAGCTTTACAATCAATGTTTGCGCATTGGGCAACGCGGGGAGAGAATAGTGTTGTTTCAGCATGAAGATTATGAAGAGGATAGATACTGAGCCTTGACCTCGGAAGGCACTCTTGACACGGAGGAGAGGACGCGAGACAGATGTAGGCCGCAACATGTGGACCAAATCAATGTACTTTGCACTACTTTTTATTTTAGGCATTAAAGTCGGACCCTGACATCGGGAATCACCGTGACAAATTGTTTGTCTTTCGCGACACAGATATGCCCGTGCGGCCGTGACTGCTTCGAGTCCAAGACATTGTAGGCTGCTTGACATTCCACTTTGCGTACCTTGGAATTATATAACTGAGCCGGTGGCCCCACGTAATCAGCAGGTAAATTTTTCGTTTCAATTCATCGTACACACGACAGGGTTGAATGAATATTCCCGTTTAAAGTAACTGATAATGACATGACATTCGGTCTGAATGACCAATAGCTAAAGATTTCAGTATAGTTATGTTTTTCAGGGTCAGCAGAAACTAAGAAAAATGCAGACAAGTCTTCACGGTCGAGTGATTGGAGTAAGCGGCGGTTATTCTGTCGCTTTGCCAGCATTAATCTATTTCGTTCGAGGCAGGATAAATTGTGGCGCCAACTGCCTATATTTAAGCGAGAGCTAGACGCGAGAGATTCGCGATCAAGAATTCGACGACGCTATCTGCATATTTATACTGAACGATGTCGAGGTCGGCGCTAGTCAAAATATTCCTTTTCCAAATCGTCTCCGATGACTCGTCAACACAGCTGGGCGAATTTCTCACTGGTTAATTCTTTCGCGCGACTGCGATTCTGTGACAATTGCCAGCGTCTAAATTCGAATCTATGCCAAAACCACTGCTCTTATCTATCGAAACAATTACGGGAACACGTGACGACAATAGATAATGAAAACACTCGTTGTAAGCCTGCAGACTGAAGTTCATCAGAATGATCATTATGTCTGAGAAAGTGCGTAGAATTGTCTTAAATTATTACAAATTACAAGGCCACGCATTTTCTTACTGACCTACTCACTGGCCTATATGTGTACTTCAATCATTCTAATAATATCTTTTTCAAAAAACCTGGTGCAGGATTAGTATATTACGAATAGCCTAATACAAATAGCTCTGTTCCCCGAGAACGAAACCAAGGTTCTATCCTCGAGGACGATGTGACGTGAAGGTTTCGATACGCGTCATACCTGCATAGTTAACCGTATTCGTGATGGTCGTAAACGTAAAGGAATGCATTTGAACCTGTTACTATTCAAAACTCGTGGTCAATACATTCCGCCGGAGCTTTGATTAGATTCTTGATCTAACTTTTTAACCGATCAAATGTACCCACCGCCTACGGTAGAGTATTTGCTGCCATCTTGTCACCGTATATATCCCGCTGGAGTGAAGTTAATCATTGTCAATTTGTCGTTGTTACCGATGCTCCAAAGTTATTACGTAATAAGCATTATTTGCCGCTTAAGACCACTTTTCTATTCTCATCGATTTGCAGGTGAACATCCTGCCTTTAACGACTGACCGACATCGTTCCCGGCCGATTGGAGAGTTAATATGAAAATTGGGCCACGTCCGATTTACCGTCTTTTATCGATCGAACTGCATCTATTGCCAAGACCCTTCTATGGTTTACATTCACGTCAGACAATAGTCTCTGATTACCTCAGGATATGTCGAATGAGTAACGCACGAGATAGAGAAAGTTTTAAGGCATTATATACGTATTTACGCTTATAAACTTTGCACCGTAGCGTAGACATGCAATCGTGCAAACAACCCGTTCTTGATACTGCACATACATATGAAAACACAATGTCTCATAATCATGAAGGCTATATTTTTTCCGTCAAACATATATGTTAATTTTATGAGCAAGTTAAAAAAAACGGGAATACAGAAATACACCCACGACCTCGGAATAATGTTTACGTCAAGCGAGATATTTTAAAGAGAGAGAAAGAAAACAGGCTGGCTTATAAAAATACATGTTTGTCGCCTCGTTCGCGTTGTCAGTCCCAGAAAACGGGCTCTGAGAAACTATCTTATATTTAAGGCCTCCCTCTCCCTCCCAGCCCGCACCCTCAATTCGAGAAGAAATATGCGATAGAACCCTAAAACGAATCCAAACTCTCACACATTTCAGAGCGAGATCAATATCGCGAATTTAGTTATATCCACTGGCTGATTCCCGCTCATTGTTTCAGGTACAAAAATGTGTCTTCGATGCGGCCACCTTCAGACATTCGTCAACCGATGGATCTGACAATGCTGTCAATGTACATTCAGCCTAATTGGCTGCTACAAACATCTCAAGACGTGTGCGGGGACTGGGTTGTGTCAGACGCCCTCGTGCGTCACAGCGGATGATAAGGGACATTTGAATGAGTCTCGTTGACGAAATGTTCGATAACGAGATCTCATGAAGACAGTGCAGGAGGAAGAACACGCTTCATTATGAAGAATCGTACGCCCGAATACATTCAAATGTGCTCAAGAATCGGAAGGTTTGCCACTGCATATACCTGAGTCGAGTTCAGCCAATTCAATAGCCTCATCGGCAGTTTTGACCCAGGTCGGCTGCTTGTTCGGTATCGGCATCGAGGGTTCGTTGATGTACGTGAAATAGGTTTTCTTGGAGGTGTGCAGACAGCAGGGCCGAGAAGCAGACGTCATCGTGGCCAGAGCCCTGGTTAGGCTAGTCAATCGTCGGAGAGTCGCCATCGTGTTATATTTTGCCACTCTTAGCAAGGCTTGAGTCTCGATATTTAAGATTCCCGTCAATTGATTTGTGATAAAGCGTGCGCGGCGTGGGTCGGTCTGTCTGCGGCGTGCACAAAGTACAGAAAAGCGACAGGCCGAACGCGCGCCCAAACAGCGATATGACACTCGACTCGTGAAATCAGCTCCGTATGGCGTGGTCGCTCGGACTAGCGCCTTTCGGACCCGTCGAACCTACCGCCACCGCGTTTTGCCTGGTTTTGCCGCACACTCGCACACACCAGCACACTCGCTTGAAAGGGGACTGAAGGGGACAAACTGATAAAGCCGTCGGAGAGAGACGAACCGGCGATGCTCCTGAGGACACTTTCTCGCGCATGCGCATTGAAATCTCGCTTAAGGAGCGTGCTAATTATAGAAGCAAAAGGGTTCTGTTGGGCCCTCTGCCCATTATACCAATAAATAATGAACAATATCATAAACAGCGATGTTAAGATTTGCTTAGATAATTTGTGGCATTATTTATACACAAATATATATATTATACAATTTTGACATAATAATCAAATAGAAATGGTTTGGCTAAGGTAACAAGAGGAAATAAAATAATTTTTGAATAATTTCTTCAGTTAACAAAAATATTTTATTTGGCAGAATTATAACGAATACCAACATTTGTTGCAAGGGTAAGGAAAACTGCTGATAACCGTACCAATATTCATAACAAAGAAATATCACATTTATCGTTGAAACATAATAAATAAATATTGCAGCACATTTTTTAAAACTAAGTAAATAAAAGTAAATAAAGCAATAAATAATATGAAAATATAAACGAAAACAATGAATTACTTTAAAAAATAAAATCAAGCACACAATAGGAACATTATTTATTGCATTGCACATTTCAAGTATGATTAATATTAAACAAAATATAAGACATATTCACATATATCCTCATTAAATAAATTGTAATTGTATAATAATAACAATTATATACATTATAAATTGTAATTTATTTATATATTTGGACTTTCGTATCCCGCAAAGTTGTTGCGCCAAATTGCCGCAGTATGCCGCTGCGCCGTCCCTGGATTTCTCTGTGAATGCAGTGCGCATACGCGAGAAAGCGTCCTCAAGAACATTACTGGGACGTACTTGAACGAACTTCGTGCGCAGCTAACGATTCATACCGGGCTTCGGAAGCCCCGCGGTAAACGCGATGCCTAACATTCTCATCCTAATCACAATTATGTATCAATGTTCACTTGTTGTTCAAGTAACGACATCAAAAAGCAATCAAAGGTTTATTAATAGAGTTTATGTTTTAGCGCTGCTGAAAAGTGTCTGAGAGAATGAAATAGAATTGTGTAGCCGTTGAATGTACCGCCATTGGACGATTGGAACCGAGGGAAGACGAACTGAATAAGTTCGATGTGCGATGTAATTTCACGGGGATTGTCGGTATCTTTCTAGAATGAGGAAATAGAATTTATTCGTCAACAACCGTTGTACTTAGTGGATCTGTTTAGGACGTAGTCGGACGTAGTAAAGGTATAACGAACTACCTAGTTCGAGACACGTGATCGCACGTGCTTAGTCTTCCATCCTTGTCAACGAAGCGTAGTTTCTTCTACTTGCTGTCTTGTGATAAGGTACCTACTGTATTTTTCGCAGTCTCTCGTATAAATACGAAATATTTAACTTCTCAGCCCTTCAACCTCGGATATTATTAGGCTCGCGCTAGTCAACCCCATAAACGCCACAACAGTTAACCCTTTTAACTTCGTTCCTGCATTTCACTCATGTCCGTTTTCATCCCCACTCTCAGCCTCTGACTCTGTCTCTTTTTATCGATGCAGCAGTGGCAGCAGTACCTTCTGCCTTCTGCTGCTTGGTGGACTTAATAGAGTGGAGATACACAACCTGACAAAATGTATTCCAAAACGATTGGGGGTCGCCAGGCGATGCAAGAACATGTTCTTGCCGCATCCAGGGACTTTATATCACAGCCTCGTCTCAGTAAGTACGCCCAATTATCTCGGCAATACCGGCAAATTGGTGAAAGAATAAGGGGTCTCGAGTGCCTCGGCCAAACTGGGCGTAGCATTTGATCGATCTGCAGCAGGGTCAGCTGATCTTCCAAATCTCAACATTTTCGTACATCATAGTAATTGACAGGCTGATTTTAACGAGCTTATTCGCCGGACTAGTAAAACACATAAATGTCTATGGACAGAGTCAATGCTGAAATAAAGATTTTTCTCTCTCACGAACGGTCGGCGTGTCATGTGACTGCAGACGGCGATGTATTGCCGCTGTTTAAACGGAGCAGACTTCGTTTTGCAAATAATATATTTTGCGAAATATACTGAATCCTGTTACGTAATAATCTAGCTTAATAATTGGCCAGTATGAGTGAGTGTCAGTGGCATCACGAGAATATGGTTTTCGGGCGTATCCTTTTCACGTGATTACAATGTGACACAACAAACAAACGGAGCAACTACGCGCATACAATAATAACGTACATTTTGATGTTTATGAATAAGTACTTTGTAATTAAAAGTTTGTTACTATATTTTCCTAAACATTTTTCAGTCGTTTTAGAACATGAACTAAGTTACAATCAATCATGTCTCCTTTTAGCATACAAGACTGTGTCAGGTGTAAATGGACCATTGGTCATCTTGGATGAGGTGAAGTTTCCTATGTATGCTGAAATTGTCCAGTTGAGACTTGCTGATGGATCCCTACGTTCTGGTCAAGTATTGGAAGTCTCCGGTTCCAAAGCCGTTGTCCAGGTGTTCGAAGGAACCTCTGGCATTGACGCTAAAAACACACACTGCGAGTTCACTGGTGATATTCTGAGAACACCGGTCTCAGAAGATATGTTGGGTCGTGTGTTTAACGGTTCTGGCAAGCCAATTGACAAAGGACCCCCGATTCTTGCTGAGGACTACTTGGACATTCAAGGCCAACCCATTAATCCTTGGTCGCGTATCTACCCTGAGGAAATGATTCAAACTGGTATCTCAGCCATTGATGTTATGAACTCCATTGCCCGTGGTCAGAAGATTCCTATTTTCTCTGCAGCTGGTCTGCCACATAACGAAGTATGTTCTACATTTGCCTTCACATAACTGTACGACCCCACGATTCAATAATTAACACATTCTCCTCGCCACAGATCGCCGCCCAAATTTGTCGTCAAGCTGGTCTCGTAAAAACGCCTGGAAAATCAGTATTGGACTCCCATGAGGATAATTTCGCTATCGTGTTCGCTGCTATGGGTGTGAATATGGAGACTGCTCGTTTCTTCAAACAAGATTTTGAAGAGAACGGTTCCATGGAGAACGTGTGTCTCTTCTTGAATTTGGCCAACGATCCGACCATTGAGAGAATTATTACACCTCGTCTAGCCTTAACGGCTGCCGAATTCTTGGCTTACCAATGCGAGAAGCACGTGTTGGTCATTCTCACAGACATGTCGTCCTACGCCGAAGCTTTGCGAGAAGTATCCGCAGCTCGTGAAGAAGTACCCGGACGACGTGGTTTCCCAGGTTACATGTACACCGATTTGGCTACGATTTACGAGCGTGCCGGTAGAGTAGAAGGACGAAACGGTTCTATCACCCAGATTCCCATTCTTACTATGCCCAACGACGACATTACCCATCCAATTCCCGATTTGACTGGTTACATTACTGAGGGTCAGATATACGTTGATCGACAACTGTACAACAGACAAATTTACCCACCTGTCAATGTACTTCCGTCTCTGTCTCGTCTCATGAAGTCTGCCATCGGCGAAGGTATGACGCGAAAAGATCATTCTGACGTCTCGAATCAGCTGGTGAGTTCTTAAAATGTTCGATCATGAAACTGTGATTCCCAATTGTTCCACATTAACTGATATGCATTATTTTTGTTTCAGTACGCGTGTTATGCTATCGGTAAAGATGTTCAAGCCATGAAGGCTGTCGTCGGTGAGGAAGCTTTGACACCGGACGATTTGCTCTATCTGGAATTTTTGTCCAAATTCGAGAAGAACTTCATCTCGCAAGGAAGCTACGAAAACCGTACCGTATTCGAATCCCTCGACATTGGGTGGCAACTGTTGCGTATCTTCCCCAAGGAAATGCTTAAGCGAATCCCTGCCAGCACCCTCGCCGAATTCTATCCCAGGGATTCCCGTCATTAATCGTTGTTACACCTTCAAATTAATTTGCCCCATACCGGGGGCTGCCTAATGAAAAATATAGAATGAAATTATATACGCACAGGCCCGCCCTGTCTGCTAAGAACGTTTAAGCTGAAATAATGTAGAAGTCAAGTTCCCATGTTTTCGACATACGTTGTAATATACGAAGAGAGAGTTTTGAATCGTTCACACCAAGATCCGACGAAACATTTTTATTGTTTCATCCTTTGACTTTCAGATCGGTAATGTTGTAATTATATACAATTTTCGCTAATCATACAAATGCAGCAGATGGTATGTTACTTCCCGTTAAATAAAAAAATGTGAATACCACTTGCAATGACGATACCAAAATATGAAACAACCGTTTTGCTGGAGAGCGATCTTCACTCGCAGAAAGTGATTGTAAAGTGTAATATATTATTCAGTATTAATATAGCGAGAGATACATATAATTACGTTCGGATCACTACATTTGCGTGCCCTACATTCCAGTACAAAATTTTCATTTATTGAAACACGCTGTTCGTACATTCGATAAACAGTTGGTTTGACGTTGTCCGTGTACAGTTAACTCTAAGATAAATTGAGAAAAACGTAGAAACTGGTTGTAAAAGCAAACATGTATATGTTACGAATTAGAGAATTAAATGAATATCGTTGTCATGGAAGGGTTATATTTATTTGACCAATACTGTTGTCGCATATAATTATATTCTCTTCAAGACAGTTTGATTTATAAACCTGAGAAACGTCGAACAACACCGTTAACAAAGCGTTTCTCGCATTTAACGAAATGCTGGCAATGTAGTACACATGAACGATAGAAATTTGATTATTAGGGTAGTTAAAATCGAGAAAAAAATGTATTAAATAACTTTGTAATTGATTGTAATGCAAAGTTTAGGCGGGACAATAATTCAAATTCAAAACTGTACTGGTTCTAACTTCCGGTTTCCACTAGACAGTGATCTGTGTTCACATGTGATCGCTTGTTTCGTTGTTTTGCAAGCTGACCGGTGCAAGTTCAAGACTATGCCATGGCGCGTGGTATATGTGTTGTGAGTCATATAAGGTGTTTGCATCGTTTCGTGTGCATTATAATCTGAACCTGTCTGAATCCAAGCTTTGTTCACTCTAAACAGTTCCTCAAATTCCACAGAGACACGTAAGTCAAGCGATCTTACATTCATCAAATCGCCGTTCCATCGTGGTTATCCTCATCAAGGTTATGTCTCGTGGTTGAAAGTTTCCCGCAATCTTACACTCCTTAACTGACAGTGACACGATGAGATTGACCGTTGAACATTATCGGCAAGGAACGTGTCATTGGTCTGGATCATCGAACCATCTTTACGACGTAATATTTTCAAACATCTCGAGAAAACGATTCGGCTAATCGCATCGGCGCGTATCGACACGTTGCGACAAAGGTTAAAACGCGCGATTATTTTCGCGGTAAAACGCGCGATCGCCACGTGAATCGGAAGTAAGATTCGCCATTGCGTGTCACGCTGCGTAAACGTTGTATATAAATCCATATATAATTACGCTTGTGCCACGACCACTTTATGCACGACAAGTCAACATCTTCAAGGCGAAAACGTTGTATGATCGGTAATTATATTCGGTATAATGTGGGAGGATTCAAATTACATCGAAGGGCCACCATGGACAATAGGTGGTAGACGGTTGACGTTATAATGTCGCATGTTCTCCTTTTGCCAGGCTCGTGTCGCGGTCCATCTGCCTGGACACGACCGCGAGAAAGCATGCAAGAAACCTCTTCTATGCAGAACAATCTGGGTCAATGCGTTTGGAAGCGAGCTCGTTCGCATTCGATCTTCGCTACATAGGCAAATGCATTTTTTGCATATTAATTGGGTACTTGTGTCGAGCAAGTCCTGACATTTCGTCTGAATGCAAAGAATATTCATGATCGTCTGACGATTCACGGTATAACGCGCATAACGTCTATCATTGAATTTCAGACTCGAAACTTTTCTTGACACGCTCTCGTTCATGATACATAACACAGATACAGGAATGAAACGTCTACGGCGTTTTTTTCGTTCCCTCTATGACGCAATTTTCGATTGTGTGACGGGAGAAACTTGCAATTGCACGTTGTTGTTCTTGCGCGTGTAATTACGATTAACGGATAATCTCGCGTGAAACGAGTCGAAGTTTTTGCACTGCAGCAGTTGAGATTGTTTATTAACAATACTTTTGAATTCTAGCCAAAACGGATGGAGACGGTTCGTAGGAAAGTTCATGAAACTAGATTCACACGCACCCGTTGCTCCTGCCCGAGCGTTCCGACTGCCAATGAATCTCCCTGAACGGACACCCGGAGAATCTTAATGCACTGCGGACAAATTGACGCACAATAAGGTCCGGCATAAAACGTTAATGGCTTTCAATAGGATTAATTTACGAGTCGCGCACGGAACCAGCTGAATATCAGCAGGTCGCGCCATGTCTACTACTCTAGTCGCCCGGTCCATGAGTCGTAACGGTTCATCAATCCGTACACCGTTCTACTAAAAGGAACGGATTCGCAAAGAAAATATTCCACACATCGATCAGCCAATGCGTCAAGAATATCGAAACGATTGTTCCGCGCTGAAACAATGAAATAGTTCAAATGTCAGAGAAGCATAGAAGAAAGAATACCGCGATAAAAAGTGATATACTGGAAATGCTGCAAAATCGATCAACAAGACACATGTGTACGTTGGATCGACCCGCATTCTTCCTAAAATACGCGGTTCTTTATCAGTGCTACTCATTATCATCGTTCCCATTTCCCAATTTTGTAATCGCCATCTATTTGTCAACCACCGTCACCGTTCTCTTTCTCTCTCTCTCTCACTCTGTGCCCGAGGCGGCGCATTGTTTCGTTTATACGGTGAATCCGAGCAATACGCGCGGTGTCGTCGCCTCCTCGGGCTGCATTTGACAGAACGGTACTCTGCCTCCTGATTGGCCGAGGCGAGGTAACGCCATACCACACTCCGACCATCTTACAACGTGACTGCGGCCTCCGTTCGTGAGCAACGGACGAGCTTTTAAGAACACGCACGCATCTTTGTCTCCCCCTCAACCTCTCTAACTCCTTCTACTGCGCGCGCGAGGCGCATGCAACCTCTTATCATCCTTGGTCAGCGGTAGCGAATCGTTGCATTGCCCCGGAGTCTTCTTGTAATACATCTATATACATACACCGCACTACTCGCCACAGGCGTAAGGGGGAAATGGACGCGGAGCGAAACTGTCAAATTGTTTGTGCGCAGGCATAGCGCGTATACCAGCACCATTATTTGCCGTAAGAATACCACATGGACTCTGTCGGTTGGAGTCAGTTGGAGTGCAGTCACGGTCCGGCCTTAGGCGCGAGCGCATCGCGTCCCGGTGTTGGCAGAATCGGCTGAGTACGATCGGCTTGCGGGCCTATTACGAAAATCCGGGAACTCGAGATTTATACATATTTGAGGTCGCGGTTGTAGCTTGCCTCTCCAATACGTCGCAGGAATCGCTCTCGTGACCTACCGGGGTCATTCGGTTCGGATGTGCAGTATCCGTTTGATGCGTTCTCCCTGGCACGCTGATACTCCGATACGTGAGTCTGAGGCCTGCGATTCTGGATGGTTTGCTTTATCTTGCGTGCTAATTATTTCCATAACCAAAGCTAGAATCCAATTGCAGCGGATTGCCATACTTGCCAGGCGTTCTGTACCGGTTGCCGGAGAACGTAAGTCCCACAGAAATTCTCAATGTTAGCACACTTTAGATGCACGCAGGGTATCGTAAACGAGTTTCCATGACTACGCCGACAAAATAATACTCCCAATCTCAGATGCCCGGTTGTGTCCGAAATTCCCAACACCGCAACAACGTTCGTTCTGCATGGTTTCGTCGCGAACGCCCTTCGAGAGGCTCGAGTGACTTCGTACTCGAGGCCAAGGAATTACGTGCACGGAGAGAATTACGTTCATTGGCTGCGTTTGATTCGAGTCGGCATTGTAAAACCCCACTGCTCACGCCGACGCAAGCCCTTTTTCGCGGACGCCGGGTTGAATCGCGAAAGTACGAAAATTGCCGTTCTAGCCACGCTTATCTCGTTAATTACGTCGAGAATCTTCGCAGCGCTCATCTCTTCGTATCTTCGAAAATTCCACCGGCTCCCGAGGTCGACTATCAGCGCAGTCCATCGTTCAGGACAATAGGTATCTTTTAATTACGCGAAGAAAAGAAAATAACACAATCGCGGCCTGGGCCACCTGTCGTTCGGTACCGAGTGCTCGGGTCAAATTCCCTTGATAAAAATCAATCGGTGCCGACATACGCACGCTGGCGTGTTCGATTTCGAATGCGAAACGCGCGAAGGTCGATCTGACTCGGCACGGCGAAAAGGACGAACTAACCGTTCGATTCCTCCTCTCCGTGCGCCGCAGAGAAGTCGTCAAGCGAATTTCGAAGGCGCGTGTACACTTGCTAGCGTGTCCAGTATTCACTGAGTCAGTGAACCGTCCTCACGGTGATCATTGCCAATGGTTACTTAACGTGCATCGCGCGGGTAGAAAGTCGACGACGATAGAAGTCAGTCAGGCAGCGAACCAGTCAACCGGAGTTGCTCGCCAGTGCCGCCTTAGCAAGGGGAAAAAGAAGAGGACGGAGTAGGAGAAAGGGAGAGGCTGGGAGGAATAGAAGCGGACAGTGAGGAAGAGTGGAAGTGTCAGAGTAACAGTCGCCGGGGACGATTTGAGCGATATCAATCGGTGTCGGGATCGATGGATCTCGCCGACGACGTCTGCCTCGTGGCGATCGACAACGTTTTATCATCGAACGTACGTTCCTCTCGCGATTCCGTGCCGGAGTAAGAAGAAACGGTCGCTCTCTAACGATCGCCGATCATGGAAAGAGTCGGTACATAGAATTGATCGTGATATCCCGATAGACAGTCAGCATCGCGCATATACGGACGTATTGACGGTGGGACAGTGGAGCGATTTCGATTTGTGAAAAAGTGACCAGTGACAAGGAAGCCAGGATGGACGGCCTTGTTGAGATCTTTCTCTTCTGCGGAGTGCTATACTACTTCTTCAGTTTAAGGTAATGAACGTTTCCGTTCTGCAGATCGTGGGCCGAGAGCATGCGAGGCGTTAGACGTCGAGAAAAATCCGGTCGAGAATTTTAATCGTGTGCCATCGTGGCTCCGACCGATTCTCGGCAATCCAACGAAACGGCAAGTCGGACACTTACACAGAATTCGAACCAATTTCGAACTCCTGTTCCACGATCGCGTGTTTTCAAGCCCCTTCCCATCTTGCGAAAGTTTACTTTTCGTTCGCGATAAAGATATGCAAACAAACCGAGGATCGCGCGGAGGATTGATCAGCGGCCGTCCGTCATTCGACGCCTAACCAAGGAAGTGAACGAGTAGGCATTCGACCAGCGCGAGATAAAGACGAGGAGAAGACGGTAACATTCCGTGATATTGGAGCGGAAAGTATAGGGCAGTCATTATCGACAACCGGTCGCGCTCGTCGCGGACGAAAACATACTAAGTGATCTATTAAAGGAGCTTCTTCGAGCGCAGACTCCCCTGAATGGAACATGCCCAATAAATTCAGAGTGTTGAAACCGAAGAGGCGTAGAACGCTCCATCAGCGGCTGGTCGGGTGCACGTGCACCGGCTTGGTTACAGCAAACTGAATGACATTCGCGCTTGAACCACTCTCTCTTTTCTTCGGTCCTCCTACTCGTCTCATTTTTTTGGCGCCCGCCGGCCGCCTTATGTATCACGCGACCCGACTTTTCCCTCGTCCTCTTCTGCGCTTCTTTTTCCGCGCACGGTGCCGCACGGTGGCCGATGAGACTCGAATGCAGATCGGCTCCGAACGGTAGAAATGAATAAACGAAGTGTACTCGCCGTGATTGATAACCTTGACGGAATACCTCCGACCCTCCTATCGTTCTTCTCTTTGTGTGTCGAAACGCCGGTATATTTCTGCGGTCGTTCCATGATTTTCGTCTTTTCTCCGTGTACCAATACGGACTCTTTCCTGCTTTCGTTAGCGCGTGATAGCGCGACATAATAGTTCTGCTCGTTACCGTCCTCGCGTTTCATCCGCGCGAGACCGATTGATTGGGACTATTTTTACAACCGTTTATTGTCCCTCCTCTTACTCCTGTCGCGCTGTCCGGCAAACTCTCGCGATTAGCATTGCTGGCCATCGTCATCGCTCCGGTCCACCCCGTTCATTGTTATTGTCGCTATCTCGAAAGCGACTATTGGTACACCCGCTCGCCGGCGTCGGCGTCGATTTGCATTAATGCCGTTTTCTATTATCATAATTCGCCGTACACTCTCATTCGCGCCGGGCTCCGCTCGTCGTCATGGGAGCAGGAAGAGTTTAGCTTAGTGGTTTCTTCCTTCCACACGGAATTCGTCAATTTGTAAGGACGAATTTCAATGCGCTACGTTATCATAATCCGCGCGTTCACGTTCGCGTTCGCGTTCTCGTTAAACTTCATTTTCCTGTAACTAGTTGCGCCGCAGTTGGGAAGCAAAGGATGGTACGTTTTTCGTTTTTCTGCTCGTCGGAATGGTGGATCGCGATGCTATTACCGCCTACGCCTCGGACTGTAAGTCCAACTTTCATTATCTTTTCAACGCTATCGACGATCTCACGGTTCTTTGCCTGCCTTGTTCCCGCGTTTCTTTAGGCCTTTCTTCGGACTCGCCGCACACGCGAGTCGTGTGCACACCGCGGCACTTTGGTGTGCATAATAGAACGACGAGGGAAAGGGGCGTTTTGCATGACAAATAAACTTCTACGATTAAAGGCACAATCGGGACTTCAAATTATGCGATTAAAGTTCGATATCTACATCGTCAACAAAGCGTGTGTTTCCATTTTGTTATCATCGGGGTGTGATAACATCGGCGGTAAATATTTTCCGATTTCGAGCAAGCCAGCTGATTGCCACTCTTAATTTCATTCTCTCCTACTTGGTGAGTTGAATCGATAAAGAAAAAAATCTTGCCTCGCGTCTCGCTTCGTAACGTGACGTCGAATTCGATTGCTCCTACGTCAATGAGTTTCACGGAAAAAAAGTGGCACCAAAGCGAGCACGCCCACGCGCCACCCGCACCGTCATTTTTCCCCTTCGAGACAATAGACCGAGTACAGGTGTACGCGCGGCGAATATATTCGGCTGGTTCAGCGAACGCAAATTCGATCGGGCGCGTTCGCCGGGAGCGAGTAGAAATCGACGTCAAAGTTCGCGCACCCCCTCTGTGCGTGACTACCCCGGTCACCCCAGTGTCTTTCCATCGGCGAGAGAACAGAAAAATGTCCTGGCGTGACTGGCGAGCGTCGGTCACGCTCATGCGCGTTGCCCCGTTTCCGGTTCATTGGGAATGGCGATAAATGGGAACGTTTCCTGCGAACATTGAAACAGATCTGCTCCCCTCCGATCGTCCACTCCTCCGACGCGTGCACTTCTTCTTCCTTCCAACCCCCCGCGCGAACTCGATATCCAACGGTCTTGTCACTCGACGTTCTCGGCATGCAATGCTCTCCTTGCCTTGATTTCCCGGCCGCGCCGGCGACAAGTGTCTTCGTTTTCGAAGATTACACTATCTGCTCGGACTTTGGCAATCATTGTCATCCGAGTCTAAACTCCGGCACCGACTCGCGAAACGTAAACAGCGGAGCTGTTAGAATGATGCTGAAGTAATCTCGCGAATTGAGGGAGGGAGCGAAGCGGAGGACGCGAGTTTTATCGGCCGGCCGATAATGCGACCAACCCTCTGGTACAATGTCCGCGGAACAAAAGCCGCCAACTGCAGCGCGCGCAATATTATACATAAGTATGCGGATTCGGGAGCGACGTGTGAAGGTCGATGCCGGTCTTAAGTGTAGGTACATAATGCCAATTCGCGGGTCTTATGCTCGGATGCGCTTTCCTTCATCTCGCGCGCTCTTGATTGTAGGACGCCCGATAAACTCGTTTCCACGAGGAATCAACATCTAATACGCGTTTATGTAAGCGACACGCGATACGGCGCGGTAGATCGGACCGAAAGATCGTGTGGCAAACGGCGTATCCCTTTTCCAGGGTGATTTCCAGTCGAGACCTCTCGTTCATTTTCCTGGTCTGCGACTTCTCAGGGCCTGATCTGCCGAGTCCAGTATTTGGACTGCCACGTCACCCAGATATCGCCGACGAAAAGCGTCTCCGTAGGGCAACAGCCGTGCACAGATCGGCAACAGATTTATTTGCATTAGTAACAACTGTTTTGTTATGCAATTTTCTTTTTTTTTTTTTTTTCTCGATATTGGCAAAGTGCATATTTACTTTGTTCCGTTCGCACGAACGCTATTGTTCCTCGGTGGCTTTTAAGTGTTTATGGTTTTACGATCGTTTGAACGGGTCGAATTTAACGAGGAGGTGACTTGGAGTTTGACTCTTTTGACTTCTTCCAACTTCTGAAGATAATGGGAATAGCATGACAAAGCTTAGGAATTATTATATCATCGTTGCCTCTGAAGTTTTCGTGGCAGTCAATGTGTTAATCGACCTTTCACGAGCGGCGGCAATTAAAGTGGCCATTAAATATTGCCTCGTCCCGTTCGTTCGACATGTAACAATAAGTAGTTACAATTGCGCGATAATTAGTCGCATTACCGGCGCAGTGCCCAAGGCACATGAATTGGCGAATTAAAGTACCAAGAGAGTGGAAAGGCAGTCAGGAAGGACGAACACACTGCTGGCGAGGATGCGCTTCCGTTCTTCGATGATTTCTAGACTTTCTTTCCGTCCTCAGGAGCGTGTAATCGTTTTCCTGGCAGCCACAATCGAACCCATTCATTTCTTTTATGTCCAAGTCCTTCAAGTCGCAATTGTCACGACCATCGAAGTCTAACGGCAAATCGATGTATATAATTTTGCCACTGAAACGTTTTATCGCGTGCACAGGAATTTACGCTGTTCGTACATCTCCCTTCATGTTCATGACCGATCATTCGAAAGGTGCACCGACTTCTTCGACGTTTCATTTCGGTTTCGCAATTAATTAGCTTCAACGCTTTCGTTTGCTTTATCATATGACGAGCAAAGGATAGCATCGTCGAAAGTATACGTTACATATCCTTAGTCATAATTACTCCGCCTATTTCACTGTACGCCTGTGCGTCTCGTGTTTATCGGTGTGCAAGTGGAATCAGTGTGGGGACCGTGCGAACATTAGCAGCCCATGAGTCAATTAAAACAATTCCAGGTCGGTGGGAAAGAGGCAACCGTATGATCGAACGATTTGCATTTCCTCTCATTGCAAACGACCGAACCAGTATAGGGCGATTCAGTTTACCTCGACGGTTCGGTAATGCGGGTGTTAATCAATCTCAACGGTTTGTTTGTCGGGATTTTACATAATGGCATGAATGCGACGAGACTCGAGCATGTCGTTTTGATTCGAAAATAGAATTCGATTGACTGCGCGATTGATCGAGTTGTTTTTTCCGGTGCCACGACAATATTTAGCAAAGTTCATCCAAAATGCAATGCTTGCACGTGCAAACGGCGCAAGATGTTAGGAAATATGTAACTGCACGCGCTGCAACCAAAGTGGAGAGCGCAATTCTTTTGGCGCGGGGTCCAGTGATGAAACAAATGGCGAGAAAAATGACGCGAGATTACGAACGGTCGTTTGACCCGATGAAAGCAATTTGCGTTGCATCAGAACGAGTGTCATCCCGATCGATTTGTTTTGCGCTTCAGATCGTATTCGTGACTTTCGGGTGAATCGAACTTTTCGCGAAAATTGTTTGCTTGGTGTTTGATCATTCTTTTTTTTCCCCTCGCGGATTTACGTTCGTCGGATACTCAGTTCCAAGGGTTAATTATACGAAGATGTGTTCGCGACGTCTGGTGAATTTATCCGTGGAACCCGCGAATTTGTTGATTCTGCCTCACGTCAAATGCGATTAACGTAATCGCCACCGTAATCTTGCAACGCACACACGACGCTAATCTTTCCACGATGAAAAGAAAAGTCGGAAAGGAAAGATTTACTAGTTCAACGTATGCGAGAGGTTAATGTCGCGAACGATATCGCGGATGAACTGAGTGCCTCGAATTGATGGCGATGGTAAGATTTATGTGAATCACCTCGATAACTCCGACAACGAGCAGAATGTTTGCCGGCGGAACATTAAAAACGGGGGTTAAAGATAAGTGTCGCATGTTTTCCATGCGCACGTTGTTCGCCTTGTTTATTCCGCAAGAATGAAGTTTTCAGTTTATTTTTCCGTTTACTCTCTCCCTCTCCCTCATTCCCTCGCTACGACCCTATCGCGGAATCCTTTTCAATTGCATAACGAGTTTTAATTAATTGACGCGACGTTTCTTTTGCGTCACCAATTCTGACCGCTATATACATACTATCGTTGCACATGTTAGTGCGCTTCTTGTACAAATGAAATCGATATCTGTTATCATCGAGGTGTACGCTGATGTTTATGCATTATCGGCCACCGGATGTGTCTTTGAAAAGTGAACGAGTCCTCGTGTGTTAGAATCGAAGTGGTGCCACTGCATATCGTCCGCCCCATCACCGTGTCTTATGCCTTTGCGAACAAACTTGGTGTTTCGGCAGACCAAACGCGCCAGGGTTGCACGTGGCCTGGAAATTTATGCGCAGGGTTTTCCATGTGCTGCCGTTGAGTCACTACGGCCCTGTCTCCGGCATTGTCTGACCCGAGCTCACATACCGGATGCATATAAGCCTATAGTGAGCACTACCCACGGCCCACGGTTACAAATTTTCGCAGCGCCTGATTCCGGCATGCGGAATGAGAGTTCAGCTGTCGATGATAATTGACACGCTCCATAATCGGTATGACTCTATGCAATTGAGTCGTGCAGCTCCTTGTCGAAGATCAAGGTCCGCATTCTCCTGCACCCTCCGTGACACCGTGACAAGATAGACGGAGAGCAAAGAATGACACCTTGCAAATCGGACGATAACGAGAACGGCAGATATACGCGAACGGTCATCAAACGGCTGAGTAGCGCGCGCGTGGATGTCATACAGAGTTTGATTAGGACGTTGCAGCATTAGAGTTGCGTAAGACGCAAAACTTTAAACGCACTTCGAACAGTATGCTAATCTCAATCTCTCAATGACCCAAACCTCGTATCCGTGCAGTTTCATCAGTTCGACAAATTGAAAGTTTAGATGACAACGTCTTTTTTTGTTATATCTTAACGAGCAGATAACGAGTGTCGTCGGTTCAACTATTGCATGTACTGCGGATGACCGGTGGGTGGGTCGTCCGATCTAGCCGAGGAATTTGGAATGTCGTATGAGCGTCGAGACATCCTCGTCAATGGATCGTGCCAAGCACGACAGAGTCCCGCCTCTCGGGTCGGCGATTTACAGGAAGCGATAGTCGTACGTGCCCACGAGCGTGTCTCGTGGAAAAAAATTGCCACTTGTCGAGCCCTTTCTCCGGACGTTCGTCGGTCCTGCAATATAATGCAATACAACCGGCCCGGTCACGAAAGTGTTAACCCATGGACTGTGAACCGCAGTTAGCGCCATTGAGAACTTAATAGTTCAACGATTAGGCGAATGTACGCTCGTAACGTGTCGTAATTCGTATGGCATGATGCAAGGTGTACTGTAAAAAAAAGAAAAGCATACGCCAGCTGATATACGTCGCGAATAACGTCTGACGATCGTGACTAATTTTCCGAAGAGAATTGCTGGTCAGGCGAGATACGGTGCGTTTGGGCGCAAGACTTGTTAGAACGTTAATCGCACGGTTGGTCGAGTTGTTCGTTTTTGTCGGTCAGCGACTGTAATAGTCTTTCGGTAACCCCGATGCAATGGTAGTTATAAATGCCGATAAGATTTGTCACGAGCAGGGCACGCTTCTCGCGGCACCCCGTTGCCCTGGCGAAGTGGAGGGGGTTGATAATGGCTGTTTTTATCGTCGTCAATAAGGAGAGGAAGAGTACCGTGGAAACTTTGCCACCCCTACGCTTAGAGCGATAAGCTTATGCTCTGTCTCGAATTCGATGATGCCACTTGAGGGATGCTTATTGACGGAGCCCGTGGTTAATGTGTTACAGACCCAACAACATGGTGGACGTTCTGTCCACGCGTCTTCAAGAGGTCTACGCGATCTGGGAAACTCGGACCACCGACGTGACACGAAATACCGAGCAGGGAAACAATCGGTTTACATTCGATGGTGAAGTATTATGTCCCTGTAATCACGTTCCCCACGTCTTCGACGATCGATCTAATTTGAAACTTTGCTTCTTCGCAGGCTCACGAAGAACGGGACAGCTGACGCAAAGAAGAAAAGCCCAGGATCGGGAGCAGATGAGAAAGGAACGGGAGAGTTCGTTGTTCAAGATCAAGGAATCAGAACCGCTGACGCCTCCGTTCAAACAGGCCACGGCGTTCCAGCAATATTGTTGCAAGAAATGCACTCCCGCGTCCAAAGTGAGTTGCAGCGCTAATGTCTTTCGCGTTTGTTACGCCTGACGCCTGGCGCTGAACGAATTTGCTGCGTTCGTCTTCTCGTTCGGCGTTGTCGGACGAAATCGACTAACGTGCGAAAGATCTGCGGCCAGTGCACATGTACTCCCGACCTTCTACCTCGCGTGTTCGCAGTTAATCGCAGCAACGTCAGACGGTTTAACACGTGGGCGTGTACATCTAAGTCGGTGGGACAAAGAGCGTGTGTCCCGTTTTGAACCGCTGCGAACACGTACCCGTTCATCGATGCCTCCTCAATCAGACGACCGATCGGACGATTACACGCGGACATGCTGCGCAAATAATGCCGATAAACGTGGCGTCAGGCGATTATCGTTGCAAATGTGAATGGATTTTAACATGTTCCACATCGTCCAGTTCGAAGTTCATCGAATGCGGGGCTTGGGTTAGCAAGCGCTCATTAGATCAGAGGATTAGAGTATCGTCGACAAAGCGTGCAAAAGCGCGTGATAGGTTTATTCATACAACCGATCGTTTGATGGAATTTGCTCCTCGTGCGAGAGGAGGCAGGAACACGTTTTGCGTTTCAATGATCATCTCTCATACGTATAAGATACGTTGGGATAGGTCTCGTGCCGTCAATGTCTCCAATGATACCGTTCTATAATTGCCTTTCACGTATTCAGGAAACGTGTTGAGATAGGTTGCGTGCGCGCGCGCGCGCCTTAGGAGATTACACAGTGATCGCGAACGCACTGGTCAATCAGGCTAAAGGAGCGAGGGAGAGAGTGGGCGTTTGCCCGACGGAATGCATATGTTAAACAGGTTCGATCCCGCGGTCGTTTTCTCTCGCCTGCGAAACAAGCATAAGCGCCTTTCGCGACTCGCTGACGGCGCGAGGCGGAGCGCACGGATTCTCTCTCGCCGTCGCGTTGGCCGGACTAAAAATACACCTAAGCCCACGAATCGCATGTCTGCGCCACGCACGAAATCTCAAGTATTCGGCCAGTTTGCCACGCTCGTCCTTTTTCTTCCCCATCATCCTCGGGAACGATAAGTCGCGACAGACCGTGTGCGAAGATTTGTTTTGGAAACTGTGGTCGCGAGCCCAGCTCGCCGTGAACTTCGCGAAACCAAAGTTGTCCCAGTTTTGTCTGAACGCAGTTGTAAGCTGTTTTTCGCTCGAGAATTGTCGATTGACAGTGACGTGTACGAAAAGTGTCGAGTGTCGCACGAAACTATGCCAGTGTTCGTATTCGTTTTATAGGCTGTGATAACGTGATTTGAGAATTGACAAATTCTATACGCGCCATTATTCTCGTAGAATCGTAATTCATCGAACCGACTGTATTGTTCGTTTCGTGCGAACCTTAATCAAGCTGCCAATTTTGGGCTCCTAACTGACGCAAGATTTTAGCTAAAGACCTAGTGTATCGTCGCGTGGGTGGTGTCTTATCAGTTTAGAAATAGCGAGCGGACTGAAATTAGGACGGTATCGGCGACGTTTCGTGACCGCAAAATTCAGTGAGTAATAAACGATTGCGTGGATATTGCGCGTGCGTTGCGTTCCAGCTCTAGAGGAGCACAATGCAATTGGCCTCCGACTTGTTATCTAATTAACGCGCCATCTTCCGTCACGCGGCTAATTACGTAACTTTGTTCGCCAACTTTGATTCTCATCAGGTTTGCGCGCGAGAAAAAGTCGGTCAGGGGATAATGGAATTTTTGTCAGGGATGAACCGTAGATTAAGCTTGGGTCGCAGCACTCTATCAACGAAAAAGCAGTAGTACATTAGGCAACCATATTTTATTCGTCGAGTACGACAGTTCGGCATAATTGAGGCATTGAGCAGCAAACCCGTATACTAAACTAGACCGAATTAGTGTGGCGTGAATTAGACTATAATAGGACGAGCCGGTTAGTTAAACAACTGATGGTTTTTAAAAGAAAATTGACCCGTCACGCGTACTCTTTGTGCTATCGTTTTCGTGATTAACAAATCGCAGATAACGTTCCTAAATGGATAATTGAAACTGTGAACAAAGTATTGAACCAATTTTGCGTGACTACTTTGGTTATCGCTAATCAAGCAGGAAAACGCGGAAGTCTTGTTGACAATGACAACCTGCGCGATATAACGCTGGTGAAAGAGAGATGCACGAGGAATCGCGCGGTTTTTTTTCACGATGGCTGCGCATCGTCGTTGTCCGTGGATATCCGGAAAACGTAAGTCAGGCAAGCGGAAACACAGTTTGACGCTGTTTAGAGTTTTACGTAATGACGTTTATGCCTCCTCTATTATTTACCTCTTCCGTCGTTTATCGATGAAATTATCGGTTGTTCGATCATTCCCTTTCGATACGTTTCAGGAATCCTTAGTCAACGCCGTCAGCAGACAGCAACATCCGTTCGGAGTAAATATATTGGTAGTTGACCCAGGCCAAACGATTCTCTCCAAACTCTTCCGTCACATCACCCATGTCTACAGTGCTAAAAAGTATCCGTACCCAAGGGTAACGCAGAATGTAAGTGTTCTTTTCCGCAGGATCAGCTCATCTACTTCTCCTCACACGTCACTCTATCGGATTGTTTGATGTTTCCATTTATTTGCAGGTTTTGAATGACGAAAGGCTAAAGGAGGCTCTAAAACTAGCGGCTTGGGAAACGGCCAGCAATGAGGGCTGCAGCGAGAAGGAAGCCTTCGCGAAAGCGAAAGCGAGAGCCAAGACAATATTGCTGCAAATGGAAAGCAGGATTAGCGACACACTGCTGAAGATGACCGCTTGGCTCCTGTATAAATTGTTGCCATGCTTCATTTCATCCGCGATCGTGTTACCTTCGCAAGTGGAGGTCCTCAAGAAGGCTAATGACACCGGTTTACCATTGGTTCTTTTACCGCTCCATCGTAGTCATCTCGATTACACAATGATTAGTTTTATCCTCTTGATGAACAATATTAGAAATCCACTCATTGCGGCTGGTGACAATCTTAAGATACCGTTCTTCGGGTATGTTGCGATGTGACACTTTTTGAGAACGTATGTTTGTCATTTTCGTTAGGAGCATAACGAGGGTATGAAATGTTTGACAGATGGCTTCTACGTGGCTTGGGCGCCTTCTTTATAAAACGACGAATTGACCCAGTGGCAGGCCGTAAAGATGTTCTCTACCGTGCGATTCTTCACACCTACATTATGGAAAGTCTTCGTGCCGGTCACAACATAGAATTTTTCGTGGAGGGTGGACGGACGAGAACAGGCAAGCCGTGTATGCCGAAGGGTGGAATTCTGAGCGTGATTGTCGATGCTTATATGGACGGAACGATTGAGGACGCTTTGCTAGTACCCATAGCGATCAACTATGAACGATTGGTGGACGGAAATTTCGTCAGGGAACAGCTGGGGCAACCAAAGAAGATGGAAACGTTCGGGTCGACAATAAGGGCGATATGGTCCACGTTAATGGGTCATTATGGCATCGTCAAAGTTGACATCTCGCAACCATTCTCTCTTAGAGTAAGATCTGTTTTGCACTTGAAATCGAATACGTCGATAGTATGAAAACTTAAACGTTTTCGTGTTCTTTCGATAGGAAATGTTGAAATCTTTCCAAGCTTATCAGAATAAGTTGAGCATAGCGGCTCCTCTTGAGAAACCATTGAAATACTCGATGTCAAGCTCGTCACTTTACGGAACCGACGTTGTCGTCGAAGAACATCGTCAGCTAGTCGATAGCATTGCGCGACACGTTGTACATGGTAATTACATACCATTTCAAACTCTAGCATACACATGTTTAAAACTTCCTCTTCACAGCATTGTTTCTTCTTTCAGATTGTTCCAAATCCACTCCGGTTATGTCGACGAACGTCGTTGCATTTTTATTGTTAAATAGGTTTAGAGACGGATGTACCTTGGACAGACTGGTGGACGCATTCGACACTGTTAGGCAAAAATTTGAAAATAACAATAAAGAACTAGCGTTTTGCGGAGAAAGCATTGACATCATCAATCATGCGGTTGGTAACAAAACATTATCTGCTTCACGTGCGTACCGTTCAAATCTTTTTCAATACACTTGTTATGTCGCAGTTGGACATTCTGGGCCCTGGTCTGGTGAAACAGCAAAGGCAAGAAATTACAGAGGCTGTAGATGGTCAACCAGTAAAATCGGTTATCGTTACTGCAATTCGTCCTGTTTCCATCTTACCGAACGTCATCGAGTTATCGTATTACAGCAACAACTTGTTGCTGCATTACGTGATGGACAGTGTAGTAGGTAAGAAGATTTAACACCGCCACCTGGGCGAGTTAATATCTATAACACACTGTCTCTTGTATTTTCAGTGACAGCTTTGTATGCTGAGTTGCAGTCTCAGATTAACGGTAAATCTAGTATCGCGCAAAACGATATTATGGTCTTCGAAGACGATTTGGTTAGGAGAACGGTCGAAGTCTGTGATATTCTTAAGTACGAATTTATATTCAGCAAACCATGCCAAGATTTGGAACACGTCATTCTAGACACCATATCGGATCTAACGCATAGCGGTATCATTTCCCAAAAAGAGGTATGACACAGCATGATCGTACGAGAGCGCTGACTTATTTCTATGATTTCTAACTCACGCGAACTGTTATTCGATCATTAGGAGGCATATCTGGAAGAGGAATTGTGGGGCAGAAAGTACGCACAAACCCTTGACTACAGTTCAGACGAAGAGCCCCGAAAAGAAGTAAACAAGACACAGTACAAAGTATGTGCTTCTATGAACATAGGCTAAACCAGAATGTCTGAAATTCGACCAAATGTTTGAGTTTGACTGTTGCATTTTAGGTCAGTTTAGTGCCAGAGCATTCTACACGTATGGAATTTCTCCACACATTATTGCGACCACTTATTGACACCTATACATTTAGCGCGTTTACGTTACGAAAGTTAGTAGGTCGATCATTAGCCGAGCGAGATTTGGTACAGGAGGTGTTAAGTGAAATTAAAACGAATCTAGATCGCGGCGTTGTCAGTTACGGTTAGTACATTTTGTATCATGTAACACACTATATTTAAGTGATTCGACTAACGAGTTTTTCAATCCTAACAGGTGAAAGTCTTTGCGTTGACCCGATAAAGAACTCGTTTAAAGTTTTCGAGAAATGGAACGTCCTGGAATGTCATCCCCAGGAGAACGTTAAAATTTTCTACTTGAAAGACGACTATGACACGGACACCGCGGCAAAGCAGATCTTCGATAGAGTAGCAGCCTACAAATGGACCAGAAACGTAGATTAAGGAACCGATGCCAATCAAAGAGTTTTCGTATCCTACTATTTTTTTATATCGAAACAAACGTCTGTCTCGAAGTCTTGTACATAGTGTCTCCTAAATCTCAGAGGAAACTTCTTCCCAACAAGAACGTCATACTTTGCAAGCGTGTACATTGTGAATGGTCTGAAGAGCACTTGTGTTTCATTCACATTAGACGTCCGATATCGCCTTATCAAAGACTTGTACAGTTACATTGTTAGGTCGTAAAAAAACGTGAGCTTTCTGTTGTATTATATAAGATATTCGTATGAACGGTTAATGTGATATTATTATATTACACATTAAAACGTCACCGGTTTATAGTTTTTTCGTTAATAAAGGTAATATTACATTATCCGCCGTCGTTACTTTAAAATGAACAATACACAAACTAAAATGGTAAACATGTAGAAAATGTAGATAGGTCAGAAGTGGTTGTAACGTTCTTCGACAATTGATCTAGAACTTTACCATCGACCCTGCCGGATAACTGCGCCTTAAGCCCATACACTTCTCCCGATCGATGAAAAGCCCATCTACCTTCGACTTCAAATCCGTCTCTAAATTAGCTCTGGTGCGCAGCAATTGTTGATGCTGTGCCTCAAACTTTTGCAATTTTAGATTCATTTCGTTAATCATTTGATTAATCATCTCCACCTCTTTGATCATCCTAACGAGAGACATAGAAGAATTCCGTAAAAGCATACCATTGAAAGAACGACGTTGGCATACCTTAATTGGGCGTGATCCTTGCACAATTCGGCCGCAGGTCGATGCGTTCGAGCTTCAAGTCGTGTGTGCGCTACTTTCATTGCGGAACTCTTGTCAGCAATAGCTTTTGTCATTAATTGTAGATTTTTCTCAATATGAAACACCTCCGTTTGAATCTGCACAAAAGCAAAAGCGAGCGTCACCACTACTGGACCCCGACTACAGGTAAGGATCGAGATGTTTTCATGATTTACTTTGTGCAAATGGATCTGCAGTTTTCCTTTCGCGTCTAGGATTTCGGTTACCCTTATGGCAAGGGCCTTATTCGTGAAACCCCATGCCTCCCACATTTCATGGCCAACAGCTTGTATGGCTGTATCGATGTCACTTCTTAGTTGTTTAGACTTCGACCTCTCAGCTTGGGACTTCTTCACAACGTTATTTGACGCCTCTGCCCATGATTCCGCTTCAGTAATACTAGATTCAACCAAAACTTAAGTTAGTCAAACATTGCAATGTCTTCTGTTCGGTCGTAAATATTCTACGCGAAAAGAAACCTTGGATCGTATTTCTCTATGCCACTGTAATATTGTAGCCCACGACTAAAATTGTTTATCTGATGACACATAGTATCGATTCCTAACGCCGTTTCCTTATTCCTTAAATCGACCTCCAATAGATGCTGTACCGCTCTGCCGTTAGATAACTAAAATAAACGAATCTGACGCTACTGAATACCTGGTTCCCTAACGCTAATTTAATTTGCGCTTTACTTGATTCACGCATTTGTCCGTAAAAACCTCTAGCTTCCTCCGACAATTCATCACAGTCTCCACTTCTTTTATGAGTGCGTTTTCGGTTTGATCGTGAACCAGATCAGTTCCTATTGATATTTCAGTCATTAATCGTCCAGAAATGCATACGCGTAACGATCATTAAAGGACCTTGTCTCGCCTCCCGATAATAAATGCATTCCTGAGCAATATGTAACTGTCCCTCAAGATTTTGGATCGCCGTCTGAAGACCACTGCGACACTCCTGCATTTTCCTATTTTCGATTATGAGCCTCTCCAATTCCGCAGCCACTTCATCGCGCCAGTATGAGGTGTCTGTAATTCTCTCGCCCAGTTTCCTTCCGGTCTCTACTTGACCCTGTTGAACTCGTTCGTCAGCTTCTCTGAGAAATATTTTTATACTCATGAATGGTATCTACCATGGGCGTTTACGATTATACCAGCGTTTAAAAATACCGCATTAGGCGGACGGTGTCCTGTCGAATGGTTTCCGAATAATTCCTGTTCGTGTCGGCCTCGTTGTAGAGTCTAGTCTGATTTTCAACCCACTCCGACGGTGTATATCGAGTGTAAAGTGCTGCACGTGCTGCATGCGCCGGATTTCGGTCAAATCCGGTTATTAAGTTCGGAAATCTTAAGGGTTCTGTGGCCATTCCTTCGGGCATGAAACAGGCGTCCACCAGCTGGTTTGTTATAGGTTGCGAAGGTCTAATAGCGACAACGTTGGATAAATTCTAACAATCTATAGGCTACACCTTGCATATAGGTACAAGATTGGTATCTAACAAAGGGGTTCCTTCAATGAGTTCATAGCCTAAAGTAGGTCGCCATGGGTGAGGTCTGGGTGTTTTGTAATACTCTCCAACCCTAACAGGTACTGGCGGCCCCCCTACTTGTTCCAAGCAAGGTGAAACTCCGACCGTGCTCCATGGTTGGAGTTGCTACAACAAATGTGACGCTTAAGGTCCAATCATTAATAATATTCAATAAAGTACAAACAACAAAATGCACGATTCCATACCGAGTACATTAAAGTCTCGCCTTCTCTTCCCGTTTTATCCATAGCTCCTGAATCAACGGAATCACCAGTAAAATTTCGACAACGTTAGAAAAGAGGGCGAAGTTCAAGGGCCCGTAGATTTTTGCTCAGAATCTTGCTCCACTGAATATGCATAGTATCGACCGTTTTCGATATAGAAAAATCCGGTCTGGATGCCTGGATTTAATGCTACACAAAATTGTTAGATATCGGTCATACGTTCGGCCATTTCGTGAGTTTGAAAGTCGGCGGACTTTTGCGATTTGAAATACGGAAACTCCTCCGTCACGTGTCCTCCTGTCATATGATCGTGGGCTAGTCAGGTGCCCGAGTGCCTTCTGCTCGAACGTGATCAATCCAGTAGTTATCTGACTCGCCCAAAAATCGGTTCCACTTGTCTAGGAACATGACGGGGCTGAGTTCTTTGCTTTCCCTGGCTCTCGGCTTGACGATAATCTGTCAAGTAGCCCTCTCCCAGGACGGGGATGCAGTAAGTGTGTTAATTTGGGGACAAACGATCCCGACGAGCCCGGAGCTCAACGAGGGTAATCCGTTTCGGAAGATCTCGGAAAATGAGTTTGCTCAAATTTTGAACGGCAAAGTCGGACCTTGGCAGGCTCCCGTTGTTGTCTTCCTCAAAGAGAGTCTATGTATCGAGGATCTTGTTCAGCATAAAGAGGTTAGTAAACGCGACGTAGGGGCGAGGTGTAGGCGCTTTCATGAAAACGTTCTGCTATCCATGTACGGTCGATACAAATTCGGTTGATCGTGCCAAAACTTTGTGAGACTACCTTTCATTGGACCGCAGCTGCAATATCGATTTGGCAATGCATTTTCTGGATCAATGATTTCCGTTGCAGGATCTCAAGCAAACGACTAAGGATACTTTGGTGCAATATTTGCCTGCTGTTGTGCATCCGGTATCAGTGATCGAAGGACTGTCCTATAATCAAACTGACAATAGTGATGCGGGTTCATTGTCAGATGGCCAACTTATAATGAAATCAATAGGAGACTTGAGTACTCTGCCTGACATATATAAGATGATCAAAGAATCTACCCCTAATTTGATTGCTGTGCTTACTGGCAAGTACTGCAGCTACAGTCGTTCCGAACGTGTTAAGAGAGCTGCCACAAAAGATGAACCATCAGATTATTTTATACCAACATCAAGACTTCTGTTTTACGCTAGTGAAGCACCAATGCTCAAGGTATAGTAGTTTCTTGAGAACCGCATGTGGATGTTTGTTTAGTCCCTATATAAATTCACTTGCATTATGAACGAAACGTTATTACAGAACACCAAGGATGGAAAATTTGAATCAATTGGCAAACCTACAGGCACTTCTGCAACTGGCGCAGGCACAAAGAAAGAGCCATTGATTGTGCATATGACTTCTATTTCAGCGGCATCTCAGAAATTTGATCTTGACTTTGTATTTACTGTTGAAACGGCCGGGTATTACAATTTGAAAAGCTTAATTTACAAAGAGGGTTCATCCGAAACTCCGTTGTATACCAAAACCGATATAGTCTTCCCATTCAACTTTTCTTATCATTGCTCACAAAATACAGTTTTCTACAATGATTCAATATATTTGAATATTACGGGCATACAGTTCCAAGTTGATGCAAAAAATGAAAGATTTAATGATGCATATGATTGCGTCGGTTTTATGTCAATACCCATTTGGACAGCACTATTTGTTACTGCCATCTTAGGCCTTATCATGATATGGGCCCTTACCATGATCATGGATATCCGTACGATGGATAGATTCGATGATCCAAAGGGTAAGACTATAACTATATCCGTGCAGGAACAGTAATATTATAGTAATCATAAATTTCTATGTAAATATGAACCATAAGTAATTACGTTAAGAGACGGTAAGAACAAGGCTATGTATGTATAATCATCGCGTTCAATAACTGATATCGATACAATCTGTATAATAGCCTGTCGCTTACCTTTGCTTGGATGTTACAAATGTGTATAAAAATTAATACAAATGGTAAAGTCAATAGTGGCCTGACATCGGTAAAACATAGCTATATTGTGAGAAAAGAATTTCATTTATTGAAAACATGAATATCATTCCACTTGTATAATACCACTTTCCTATCAGTATTTATGTGTTTAAGGTAAATGATATAGTGTACTGATCAGTGTCTCATAATGTGCGTAGCATCGTAATTGCTAATTTTTAGAACACCCATTTTACTTTATAAGGATGAAGAGCTGTACGTCGTGAAATAAATTAATGTAAGACGTCAGATCGAAAGCACAAATTTAGATGGAAGGCATCCTTGCAATAGGATCTCTCGTAATGTACGCGTCGTACGTCAGAATATTATTTGTAAATTCAAGACTTATCAGATTACTTGTTGAAACCAATAATTAAAAGTTGTAAACGAACACCAACAGTATTCCGTTTACCTACAACGATCATTTCTGTTGCAGTCGAAAATCAGTCAAAACGTGCGCCGGCACAATATTGTCATAGATGTAACGTGACATAAAAAACGAGTATAGAATTAAGAATATCTTGTATAATCCGTTAGAAGTTCAAACTATTCTTCTTTCGCAGGCTTTCTTCGCTCATTTCTCTCAAGTTAAGCACGCAGATACTTCTACCCCATGTGCCACTATATACACCATAGAGTGCGCCGGTAAAATAATCGTTTCATTCTTCATAGGTTCCCGAACAATAGGCGGGAATGGTGGCAAGTCACTGTTAGGCCGTAGTTTCAAAACTTGCCCATTCAATTTGATGTCCCTGAAAACATGTCCAGGCGATAGATAGCGAATGAAACATGATTAGGCATCACCTACCGTGACGTCAGATGCGGGGCAGTCAAGGCGTAGAAGTAAATCTTCGCATGTCGAAAGATACCGCCAAGGAGTAATCTTATAGGAGTCTTGCCTAGGTTCATCCCGTATATCGTGACAGCAGGTTCTTTGTTAATTAGTGCCGTTTGAGGTGTACAGTGTGCATAAAGTCTCACGTGGTCGGAATTGGTGACCGGCGACAGCTTCAAAACTTTCTCCGAAACGAACTGCTTGTAAAGGACACTCACCCACCAATCGGGATTAGGCTTGATGTCCGGTCCGATCATAGCGTAATTGCCACCGAACAACGATTGCCTTATCACCACGTTCAAACCAGTGCTCGCACTGTACCCCAACTTGTCCAGCCATAGGAAACCGGCTACAAATCTATCTGACAGACCAGGAGCTCCTCCACCATAAGCTGTACTGGTTTCTGCTACAAAATATTTCTCGATGTTACCCTTGTCATCAAATGTCCCGGCAAGTGAAGTAACGTACATAGCCACATGCCGACACGCTTGCCGGACGCATTGATCATCCTCGACATAGACTCAATCTGAGTTGGCAGATAATTGAACGTCGATATGTTCAAGAAATCTTTGGCCCGGGCCTCGCGGCCGTTAAGATAATACTGATGCCAGGTAACGTAATCAACGCTGTCCTCATCGTTTTCTAAGAAAGTTTGTGCATAGTTCTCTCCCACACGATTTTCGTCGCCGACGTGATTTACCTCTGGACCAACAAGAAAGCTTGCCTCGTAACCGTATTTGCCTAACAGGTGTCTTAGACGAATATAATCCTGGGCAAGTTGCTTCGCTGTGATGGTCACGTTAAAAACATGATGGAAGGAGTTCGGTTCTGAAAAGTTTATCCAATAATTGGTCTGTAAGGTTTATAGCAAGGTACATTGGGAATGATTCGACTACCATTTGCTAGCTGCCAGTCGAGATCCATGTCGTGACCTTTGGCAAATGAAATAATTTCTCTGGCATTCGTTGCATTCCAGGACCAATCCGGATTTCTGATCAGTACATTTAAATCGAATATCATTCTGGACTGCGAGCGTTTCGTATATTCGTATATGGATTTGAAGTCTTCATTACTGATGGTAAAGTTACTGATATCCTGTCCGTCCACAGGACTTCGTACGCGAATGGTAGACGTCTCTAGCCTCTGATTAAGGAATAAACAATCCGCCGAAGTGCCGCCGACTCTAACAAAGGCCGGACTTAAATGTCGCGTTAGGTTGACGAACTTCTCATTGTTAATGGGAAAATCTTTCATGTTCCGCAATAAAGAGGTGTCGAGGCCAAAGGACAAGAACCTCTTTGACGTCGTGTGCAGCAGCGGCTGGTGCGGATTTAAAAAGATCACGTGGTCCTCGGACAAGGGATACATTCTTATGCTTATCTTTACGTTCATGTTCCATAGTAATAAGATTAAGAGTATCAGACAGAGAACGGTTACGGAGATGTCTAGCAAAGAAGGTGCACTCGTGTCTGAAAACGGGAATAATGGACATGGAGCATTAATTTAAGATTAGTACGCCATCGACCGTTCACTGTGTAATTCATTATCAGAGAACGGCGCGGATTTACTTGAAGAGCACGTGCGCGCACATGCGCATAGTGCAGATAAAGAGTAAACATGGCGATAGCATTCATCTCTGTCTAGAAACAATAATATTTTCCAGCACAAACTGAGTTAAGTCGATGAAATATATCGGAACAAGCTACAGATGAACAACCATCTGGCACTGTTACCGGTGTTTTATGTTCGTACAGAACGTAGGTAACGTATGCCCGAAGCCATAGGTAGGGCCGGCTAAAGATCCCGCATAATTGTACTTACATTCACGTGTGACAACAGACCCGAGATTTTGGTACTGATTTCGGCCACCTTTATTGCGCGAGAAATAACAAGCACTCTTCGCCGTCCGTTGGACCATCCTGAACAGCTGTCTGTCACTTCCTCGAATAACGATGCTTTACTAGCTCTGTCTGTACGATGTTTAAGCGGTCGACAGAAAATGACAAAAGAGGACTTCGACTAATCGAACTTCCGCAGTGCAACTGTAAGCGATAAGGAATGAGCACTGATCTATATATACACTGTATGCAACATAGCATATGAAAACATGTCTCGAGTTGAACCGGTGGCAGTCATATTTAGAAACACCGAATACTCACTTAAAAATGGCGACTATTCTGGATATAATCAATGGAGGGGGTATATTCAGGTATATCTGAAATGAGTTATTTTCCGTGATGTATATATGTACTACTAACAATTACATTTGAATCACCCGCTAATCGGCACAGATGTTTTGCATTGGATTCTGCATCGAGTGTTTTATATAGATCAGTGGAATTGAGCGCTTTACCATTCCAGAGACGCAGTTGTTGATGTCGTGCCCAATATGTTTCTGTCATAATTTCCAATTCGATACACACATATTTCATTCATACCCAACTTATTGATTGTTGATTAGAGCGCTCAGTATCCGCAGCCTGTTAGCTTTGGCGTTGGTTAGATATTAGTCGCATTCAATTCTTTCCACGAATTATCCTCTAAGTACGACGTTTCTGCAGGAATCCTATTGACATCCTTGACTGTTAGGGCTTAAACGGAATTACTGCTCAGGTCTGTTGTTATAACTGATAGGGCTAAAGACATACTGCTTCCTTCCACGTGTGGAAGGTGAAAAACTTGACATTTTGAACGAGGCTGCTTTATACTTTGGGGGGATATTTTACAGTCTGTAATCGGGGATTCTGTCAACCTTATAATGCTTTTCCCGCCGCTTGTACCATTCTTACGTAGACGGGTGCGTTGTTGACATCTTCGTTTCCTCCGGACTGTAATATAAAATCAGGCAAAATGGAAAGTTCCGAACTATAACAACTGGCAATGCCCTGCTTTGTCCTTGATTAGAATTGGACATTAGAAATAGACGATAACAATGATAGTACAGTAGGTTTGGTAGAACACCTGTTGCAGCCATGTTTAGACATATCGGCTCAGAAGTGGAATTGGAAGAGTGGCATAATCGGGATCGACTTCGTCGCGTCGCAAGACGGTTTCGATAAGATAAACTATGCCTTCGTTTCTGTCTTACGATCAATCGTTGTCTGGACTCGGAACTACTCAATTCATCTTCCGCCCAAAATTGACGATCAACGTCATCGGATGCAGGTGGTGCGGGAATAGGAGGCTTCGGACATCGTCACATTATTTCACAAATAAACAGCAAAGATGTATAATACGGTATTCACTACGATACAACATGGTAATGTCCGCACTTACTGCTTCGCCAAATGCGTCGATTGTTACCCGTTCTCGATCGGCAAAATTGAATCGTGCCATCAGCTGAATGGCCCTCGCTACAAGTGAATGGTGATGGTCATAACCCTCGTCGTCCTCCGAACTACCGACAACCCTTTTGGAATCGGTACGGACATATCGCGCCATTTTTTCTACCCCGGAAAGCGTACCGTAGCCATAAAATGGTTTTTCAAATTTTTAATTGTGGTATTATTACTTGTGTCCCATTAAACTAGAGAAATTTTACATATTTAGTGAGTGTGCCGAAGATTGTGGGAACCATTTTGAACGTGAGTAGTGCACTGTTTCATCTGCACATTGCTTCTGTTCAATGGAAAGGGTGTTCGTATAAGATTAAAGTATCGATACAGACCCTTGTTGGGCCCTTATTATTACGAAAATGCTTTTTTCCTTTTTTATATTGGTATCCATCTGTTCAGAGAAAGAATACGATTTCTGATTTGTACATTGTACACGGTATTTTCGCTATCGAGAGCAATGTACGTTCGAACATGAATTCATGAAACGGTATACGACATGTTCCTTTTTGCAATCACAATTAGTCGCGCGCACTACACATAAGAGTATCAGGCCACGATATTAAAAAGCACAGAGCTTTCAATTGTGAACTGTAGGCGCTTCTATGTGATCGACTGCACTATCCCCGTGGGAGGAAAAAGAAGAATGTAGGTTTTCCCGTCTTTTTCCGAATCTCATAAAAATTTAACATCTGTTGGACTTGTTCAGCCGGTGATTTAATCGTTCTCCGATTTTCGGCGTTTCTTCGACCGTGGACTGTCTGTGTCGTGTGGACTTGGTGTAATGTGGCTTCGTTTTCTCTTTATACTACTCTCATTTGCCTCGCTACTACTACTCGCGGCAGTTCTAGTCTCCCGTCGAAACGTGCCTTCACCCGTTACCTGAACTAGAATCTGAAACATCAATAATATAATATGATAACCACTGCAAAAACACGTTCGGCATAATATACGTTATTTCAAAGATTTCCCGATATATTAAGTCAGTTACCTGCATATGCTGCAAGCACTCTTCCTGCATGGAGACTGCCATTTTGTAAATGAACGTGTCATGCTTGTTGTACATGATAGCGTTCTGAAACATCAGCATGACATCTCGTTGAAAGTGCATGGTGGATCTGATTGTTCCATTATCAATATTCTTCTTGATGGTCGACAGATCCATAGGTCGGAATATGACAGAATGGTAACCGGGTGCCTGGTCCTCGGTGATGGGCCTCAAAAATACCGATGCGTATTTGTGCGTTGCGAGACGATTGTACACTAACATCACTGCCTTTTTCCATTGTCTGTAATCGGCACCCTCCCCGGTGCCTTCGTTCTCGGGTTCGCTATCTATAGCGATGTTTTGCCTTTTGGAATAAGTTTTCATCGCTCGCCCGCCACTTAGTTTGCTCAACGTTGATTCCTCCTCTTCCAACTCGGCAGTTTCCTCACCCGCACTAAGCACAGACTCAGTCGGCTCTTTCTTTACCGTGTGTTCCGCTTCTATAGGTTTCTTAACTTCCTCCTTCTCTTCTTTCACCTGAATCTCCTCTTTCTTAGGCTCCTGAGGAACGGGTACCACCTCAATTTGAACCTTTACGTCTTGCTGCGGTTTTGGTTCTTCGATTTTCGGCACCTCTACTGGACTGTGCGTTTGTTTAATATTAGAAGTGTCCACTTCGATTTTAATGACCTCTATTGGTTCCTTCTTTATATGTTCGACTTCATGAGCTATCGTCTGTTGATTCAACTCCTCGACAGTACTCGTTTCCTCTATTTCCTCTTCCTTCACCTCAATGTCCTGCAAAATCGAACTGGCCGTGTCTTCGGACGAATCTTTCGGGTCTTCCTTCTTGAATTCTCGGCTATATATTTCCAAAGTGTCCTCAGTCGGTTCTTCCTGAGCTGCGATTGGAGATGCCTCTTGGATTTCTAGAATGGTCTTCTCTTTTACGATGATTATAGGATCTTCCTTGAACGATTCCATAGATTCCGTACTTTCAACTGTGTTTTCGATAATCTGTTCCTCCTTCACTTTCTTCTTGCCCTCCGAACTCTGCGTACTTTCATCGTCCTCTAGGATCAAACTTATATCCTGCGATTTTTCGGTGTCCTCGGTACTCGGCAAATCGTTCGTTACTTCCGACGAAACACTGACAATTTCCGCAGAGGGCACGTCCTGTTGTTCACCTGTAATTTTTGCTAGATGTAACTCCAACTGATCTAACTCCATGGTCGTCTTAGTGTCCGATTCTTCGGAACGTTCGTTTGTTTCTTTACCATTGTCGGAAGATTCTTCTTTATCGGATAGCACTGTCTGTGATTCCTCTTCTTCTCCTGCATCCTCTTCAACTGCATTCTCTGCAGGTTCTTTTGTCTCTACTAATTTGGAATCGCTTTCTTCACTCTCCACATTGGATACCGAGTCTAACGTTTCAATTTCGTCGACCAACTGCTTTTCCTCCGTAGGTACATCTTTGCTATTTTCACCCTCATTATTTTCTATTTCCGGTACTAGTTCGTCGTTCGAAGTAGCCCTATCGTCGGAAGTACTCGGTTCGGACTTTATTTCTTCCGCTGTGTTAGATATAGTTTCCGCAATTTCGGCCACAATGACTTTCGGTTCGCTAGGTTCAATAGCGACTGTTCCGATGATCTCGGCGATATTAGAAGTACTGGAATCAATTTCCTCAATTGCCATTTCGCTTTGAGGTGAGTTGGATAATGATACAGGTTCATCCACGTCTCTAGGTTCTGGCCTTTCTTGCACTACTACTGGCACTTCTTGTGGTTCTGCAACAGCTATATTATTGGTAACTGCTGCTATGCTCGATGAATCTAATGTCTGCGGACTTCCCGTAATTTCTTCCTTTATCAACTCCTCTATGTCCCCAATAATCTGATTGATCTCGTCCTTGTCTATAACATCCGCCATAATATCTTTACGTATGACGTCGTCTATATGATCTATTATCTGTACCATGCTTTCAGTTACTGGTATGGTTGTCGGCGGAGTGATAGTTAATGTCGGAGTAGGAATAGCAACTTCATTCTGAATAATTTGTTGAACGGGCGGAGGCTGTATAGCGTGGACTTCGGCTGGAATTGTCTGCTGCGGTACCAGCGAAGGGGTGGCCTGCAAATTTGGTAGCGGTCCTCTCTGGGCATTAGCGGGCATTTCTAGTAACATAGAAAGCGTCGGGGCACCGACTGACGGCCTTTCCGGTGCAACACTTGCAATGGCGGACGAAACTAATTGATGCAATTGCGGGGATACTGTCTGCTGTTGTAGTTGAGGATTTGGAACTTTTGGACTTGATCCCAGTAAGCTAGTGATCGTTGGAGATGTTACTTGAACCGAAGGTGTGGTGGTTTGGACCTGAGTCGTCGGACTAGGTGATTTTAGCAGACTGGTTAACAATGGCGATCTACCGCCTTGGCTTTTCTTCTCCTCGTCCTCGTTGGGAGTCTCCGATGGTTCTGGAGTTTCGATTGCATTCTCAGCGATCTTGCGTTGTGTAGCAACAGGTATAGTCTGGGGAGAAGACATCTCTTGTTTCTGTTGACGTTTGGCTAGCCAAAGGGAGTGGGCTCGTGCCTTCTGCTCTGCCTCCCTTTCCTCTTGCTCTATGTTAAGCCACATTTTCTGAACTTTGTCGTCCGCTACAGACCCAGACCTTAACAGATTCATATCTGCCTTGAGCTGTTGGTATTCGTCACGTTGGAAGGCAAGAATTTGTCCTAATTCCGCAATCCTCTCCTGGGTCAATCTTCTGACTATGGAGTCCCGGGTAGTTTCACCGGTCTCTCTTTTCTTTCTCTTGGGTGTGTCAGCGTTCTCGAGCAAGTGTGCATACTGAATGGCACAAGACTTTTGAGAGAACCAATCAGGCGGTCTCAGTGCTTCCTTCTCTGCAAATGGCTTTAAGGAACGTGACACGCTCATCCAGTTCTGGTCACCTGATTTTAATACGCTGGATGCTAAGCATAGTTGCTCGCGGGTACTCCATGTGTCATAAGACACGCGTTTAAGCTTTAACCCTGAAAGTATAATTATGTTTTGCTATGGAAGGAGCACTTGCACCCTTTGTCGATACAGAAATGGACATCTGGAGAATGCACTGCTACTCTTTATACAGTTTAAATTCACATAAAAATCAATTAATAGTGTCTGGTATAAGTTTGTTGTAAGGTTGTTTACATTGCAATAGGTTAGGTTCTTAAATTTTGTTTACCTATCATTGCCGAACAAACCAAGAAGGAACAAACATACATAAGAAATATTATTCATACAACAGAATAATCCTCTATAAAATAAATATTGAAAAATAGACGATTAAATGTATCATATATGCTTTATTGTGTTGAAGATTCCATAACCTAGCGATACTTTACTTCAAATCTAGAAAATATAACTTACTCTCTTGCACTGACGCCATTGTGTCCGTCTATCGTTCTATAGTATTCTTATATATAATAATTAAGCTTTATTCTTCTAAAAACCAATAAACAATTTCGTTATTGCTCTTGATTCTTGACGCTTTGAATAGTTTTCATGTTGATTCCAACGTTTCGCGTTTACTCACTCGTCCAAGGGAATGTGGAACGTGGATCAACGTGGATGTCGTGGATCTAGACCAGTGATAGCAGATCTGGCACGAAAACACCGTTGGTGTTTTTTGGGTGGGGGAAACCACGGCAAGTGTGCGTGCGTGTCCGTGAGAGCTGCGCGCGTCGTTTCTCGCCGAATCGCGCTCGGCTTTGAGAGAAGGACGGAACCATGCTGCGTCCTCTTTCAACCAGCAACGCGCGTTGCGTCTTTGTTCGACATGCAGTCGCGGCGTCGCGTCTTCGTTCCGCACACAGGCCGGTGACAGTGGTGCCAGATTTCGCATAAGGCATCGCACGTATCATTGCGTTCTTTCAGCCGGAAGGCAAATCGGGCACCACCGCTGTGAGCAGAGCGCGATCCAGAGAAAAGTGAATCGAGCAGAGTTTGGGATTGACTCGTCGTACTCATCGTCGCTCGTCGACGCGGTTTTTGTTCGTTCGTTCGCGCCTAGCCATGGTTCAATTTTTTTTCACAGAATAATTTGTTTTTTTAATTATTCATCACACGGCATCAAACGATATTCATTTAAAAATATTTTATTACTTACTACGGATAGTTTTTAATATTTTGTCAGCGGAATAGATGTGTCGTATTGGTTTATAATAGATATGGGCAAAATATATATTTCATAAATTTTGGTTTCAGTAACATTAATCTTTCTGTGGTAGTAATAAATGAGAAAGTATATAATAAATGTCAATTATTGCGTATTATGCATTAACCGTGAAACAAGTAATAGGAGCACTTCTTGCACTAGAACGTTCTGAGGGATCTTACTAACACGCGATTTTAACACACGACAGCGTACGTCAGGAAGAATTTGCTTGACACGACGCGACGACGGTGCGAATGTTTTTATGAGTTGTTCTCTATGATTTGTTCTGCATGATTTCTTTTCTAAATAGAAGGTGATCAAATTGTGTATATATTCTAACAGTTCTCAGCAAGTCCCATCACATTGATTTGAGACGTTTTTCTTACTTCGCACGTTTAGTTTAAGAACGCTCTCCCCATTTCGTGAAAGAAAAAGTTGTTCGGTTGAAGGCAATTCACCGTTCATACTGTAATCCATATGTACGTCCATTGTCGCATTCTGCCCACGAAATGTCGCAACGTGCGTATTGTCAAAGAAGGCATGATAAAACAGGACAATAATAACAAAATCCCTGTGAATTGAAAACCGAAACTTTCATTGTGCCGCTCCCGACCGACCGCGGGTCGCAGTTGGACTAATTGAAATATCTGAAAAGTCTAACCATTCTTAGCACGTATTTCACGTACGTACTAGAAATGATTCCCCCGGAACTGTAACCGACTTTTCCAATGTCATTTATTCATCATTATGTACGATATGTATTACATTTAAATGCACATGTACAGGGTGCACAGGTTGTGATAGTCAGCTTTGTTCCTGTAAACGGTAAGTATTACACAAAATTATACAGGAAAGGGTTCGATGGGTTCGTAATATCTATATTCTACGAGACTTCATTCAATTCGAAAGTGCAACGCCGCACCCGACAAATGCAAATGCGTATGTAAGGTTTCTGTTTATAAAATTTAAGATACGTGGACTTCCACGCCACCCATGAGGTGCCACGACTAGCGCGTTCGGTTTTTTAACGTGGACCGTCGCCTATAGCCCTATTGTACCACATTTTATGATAATCATACAGCGTGCGGCATTACCTCTGTCCACTTTGAACGACGGAGATATTCAAGGTGGACAGAGTTATTGCCCCACGCTGTAGAATTAAGGGTTAGAAAAGAAACGAGAGGAATTTTTTTTTTTTTTTTGTTAATTTTATTTCATATTAATGTTGACATTGTATTTTTGTGTGGCGCCCCCCCCCCCCCCCCCCGCCGCTGGCGCCACCACACAAAAATGCTCTCATTTCTTTTCTAACCCTTACTTCTACAGCGTGGGGCAATAACTCTGTCCACCTTGAATATCTCCGTCGTTCAAAGTGGACAGAGGTATTGCCGCACGCTGTATGATTATCATAAAATGTGGTACAATAGGGCTATAGGCGACGGTCCACGTTAAAAAACCGAACGCGCTAGTCGTGGCACCTCATGGGTGGCGTGGAAGTCCACGTATCTTAAATTTTATAAACAGAAACCTTACATACGCATTTGCATTTGTCAGGCAGAGCCGGATCTAGGGCCTTAAACCCTTGAGGCAAAAGGCCAAATATGCGCCCCCATTTGCTAAATGTTTCCCTATAACTAAGCAAATAGAACAATTTAAAAAAGAATAATATTAAAATTGATTAAATTTCAAAACACAACATTAACTTCATAATTTTTTATTCTAACGGGTCCAATATTTAAAATTGCACTTTCCTTGCTTTAACTGAAGCAAATTCATCAATTACTGACTCATAATTGATAGTTTTACATAGATTGATAATGTTGCTATATTTGTTTCGTTTTGTTAAGCGCTCACGCAACTCTTATACTTAACAGAACGACATTTTTGCGCCCCTTGTATTTTAAACTTGAGGCAAGAGCCTCATTCGCCTCGCCCTTAATCCGGCTCTGTTGTCGGGTGCGGCGTTGCACTTTCCAATTGAATGAAGTCTCATAGAATATAGATATTACGAACCCATCGAACCCTTTCCTGTATAATTTTGTGTAATACTTACCGTTTACAGGAACAAAGCTGACTATCACAACCTGTGCACCCTGTACATGTGCATTTAAATGTAATACATATCGTACATAATGATGAATAAATGACATTGGAAAAGTCGGTTACAGTTCCGGGGGAATCATTTCTAGTACGTACGTGAAATACGTGCTAAGAATGGTTAGACTTTTCAGATATTTCAATTAGTCCAACTGCGACCCACGGTCGGTCGGGAGCGGCACAATGAAAGTTTCGGTTTTCAAGTCACAGGGATTTTGTTATTATTGTCCTGTTTTACCATGCCTTCTTTGACAATACGCACGTTGCGACATTTCGTGGGCAGAATGCGACAATGGACGTACATATGGATTACAGTATGAACGGTGAATTGCCTTCAACCGAACAACTTTTTCTTTCACGAAATGGGGAGAGCGTTCTTAAACTAAACGTGCGAAGTAAGAAAAACGTCTCAAATCAATGTGATGGGACTTGCTGAGAACTGTTAGAATATATACACAATTTGATCACCTTCTATTTAGAAAAGAAATCATGCAGAACAAATCATAGAGAACAACTCATAAAAACATTCGCACCGTCGTCGCGTCGTGTCAAGCAAATTCTTCCTGACGTACGCTGTCGTGTGTTAAAATCGCGTGTTAGTACGATCCCTCAGAACGTTCTAGTGCAAGAAGTGCTCCTATTACTTGTTTCACGGTTAATGCATAATACGCAATAATTGACATTTATTATATACTTTCTCATTTATTACTACCACAGAAAGATTAATGTTACTGAAACCAAAATTTATGAAATATATATTTTGCCCATATCTATTATAAACCAATACGACACATCTATTCCGCTGACAAAATATTAAAAACTATCCGTAGTAAGTAATAAAATATTTTTAAATGAATATCGTTTGATGCCGTGTGATGAATAATTAAAAAAACAAATTATTCTGTGAAAAAAAATTGAACCATGGCTAGGCGCGAACGAACGAACAAAAACCGCGTCGACGAGCGACGATGAGTACGACGAGTCAATCCCAAACTCTCCTCGATTCACTTTTCTCTGGATCGCGCTCTGCTCACAGCGGTGGTGCCCGATTTGCCTTCCGGCTGAAAGAACGCAATGGTACGTGCGATGCCTTATGCGAAATCTGGCACCACTGTCACCGGCCTGTGTGCGGAACGAAGACGCGACGCCGCGACTGCATGTCGAACAAAGACGCAACGCGCGTTGCTGGTTGAAAGAGGACGCAGCATGGTTCCGTCCTTCTCTCAAAGCCGAGCGCGATTCGGCGAGAAACGACGCGCGCAGCTCTCACGGACACGCACGCACACTTGCCGAGGTTTCCCCCACCCAAAAAACACCAACGGTGTTTTCGTGCCAGATCTGCTATCACTGATCTAGACAGCTGATGGGACTTTACAAACGGAATTCGTGGAATTAAACTGTGATGGCGAAGCAAACGAGACCTGTCAAAGGATGTGTCGCTATAAACCAACATTAATTCACGTAAAGTCAAGTTTAACTCGTCAGCGATTTAATGAGAAGCCAGCCGATGTGTTCCCAGTATGTAAAGTGTTAAATTTCGCATTGCAATCGACTTAGTTCGTACGGTTCGCGGCAAGAGGCGTATATCATTCTTTGCGGGTTATCGACTCGTATATCCTGCATTTCTACCAGTTGCTCGGCGAATTATCGTCAGATCGTCATCATGAATAACCGAAGACGCACAAATAATTTTACGTATGTCAGCTCGTGCGTGAAGTACATGATATTTATGCTCAACTTCGTCTTCTGGGTGAGTGGTTCCGGTTGCTATAATTTCCTGTGCTGAGACATGCAATATGTTTTGTACAGTCTGATTATTATGGTATAGGGACATGTTCACGTACTTGATCCTTTTAAGGTCAATGTGCATTCAGTCTATTTACAGAGGACTTTTGTATTACAGTTGTTTGGAGGACTATTAATTGGCGTGGGTCTGTATGCTTTTGTTGACAAATGGCAGGCAACTGGTTCTGTACGAGTCGAGAATGTATATGATGTTGTACTCAATATCTCTCTGGTGATGGTCATAGCAGGAGGTGTGGTTTTCGTTGTCAGTTTTGCAGGATGTGTTGGGGCACTTCGAGAGAATACTTGTCTGCTCAAATTTGTTAGTATACTTCTGGAGTATGTACATAGGTATAGGTATGCTAAGTGGGAGTGGCCCTCTTAGGTTACAGCATGTAGAGAAGGAACAGTGTAGCAGGGCGTTTTCATTAGTAATTATAATTCTTTAGCATAGAGCATGTATTAGTATTGGTTATGTCTTAAGAATTTGTTGATGATAGGGGTAACATTTATTCCAAGTAAGCACTCCGACATTAATTTCCCTCTACGTATTGTTAGCCAAGAGGGTCACTAGCACTTGGTATATCTAAACATGACATTGTTCTAGTTAAGTCACCATACACTTTATTGTTACAGTACTCATTATGTTTGCTGATTTTCTTCCTCCTTGAAATGGGTGTTGCCATTGTCGGATTTGTGTTCCCCCACACATTACAATCATTATTGGAGGAATCGTTCACTGACAAAATTATTCAGACATACCGGGAGGATCCAGATCTGCAAAACTTCATTGACTTTGGACAACAAGAAGTACGGAGATTCTCAAAGATTGGACATTGGATGTAAGATATCTTAATGCGTAATTGATACATTGCTTTCTTCTACAGTTCAGGTGCTGTGGACTCAGTCAGGAGGGTTACATGGATTGGGGAAAAAACGAGTATTTTAATTGCTCTAGTCCAAGTGTGGAACGTTGTGGCGTACCATTCTCTTGTTGCATAAATGCCACAGATATATCAGTAAGTTGACTTTCTACCACAAAACTGTAACTCCATAAGTCGACAATTTCTTGCAAACTCATTATTCCATGTTTTTATAGAGTGGCCTCGTAAACATAATGTGTGGCTACAAAGTTCAAATGTTACCAGTGTCGGAGGCAAGTAAAAAAGTGTGGACCAGTGGATGCATCGAGATAGTCCGTAGTTGGGCGGAGCGAAATCTGTACACAATAGCGGGCATCGCCCTGGGCATAGCTCTCAGTCAGTTATTTGTTATTTATTTGGCCAAGACTCTCGAAGGGCAAATCGAGTTACAAAAGTCTCGTTGGCACTCCTGAGCTTGACTTCAGGCCACCTACCGCTATCAGATTCATTCCTCCGCGAGTAGGCAGGTGGCCAGCGGCCGAACGCGAGGCCAAGATGCTGAAGTAAACGTAAATGCTCGAATGGCATTACTCGTCCTCTTTGCGATCTCTTTATACATACTCTGCATCCTCTCGCTCATCAGACTCGTTCTCTATTTTCGAAATTACTTTCACTCCTATCTAGGCAAGGGGTGACTCACTCTTCGACAATTCTTTTCATACGCGTTTTATATATGTTTCGATTTTATATCCCTGTTACGATATATGTATTTTTTATTAGTAGGGTCTTACAACACAGCAGCCATATATCACTTATCCGTTATCCCGAAACGACTTTGATATAATAGATTTTTCATTTAGGTTTAACACTCTTTACGTTACATAAGCACAATGATATCTTGAGCACAACTGAAACAGTAACGTTCAAAAATGTTTCTTTCACCAAAAAGTATTCTTTCTCTCTCTCTCTTATTTGTTTGTCGAAGTTTTATTTACGTATTACTTTGCAACGGCGGCATAAAGATTCTTGTGACCCGTTAGCAAAAAAGTTATGTAGGAGTATTTTACCGACGAATTTTAATAAAACCATTTAATTTGTGAAATAGGTATTATATATATATACGTAAGGTGAATACCGTATTTACTGTAAATCTCAATTCTGTTTGTAAGGAAAGGATTCATCTGTTAATCCAACTTCCGAGGGTATTTTTGTATCCTTGTAATAAGTATTGCTTACTGATATTATTATCATTACAATAAGTGCACTGAAAAAACACGCACATTGCTTAAGCAATTGTGGTATGCATTCGCTCTCGTCTGGTTGAGCAATTATGCCATGTTATATCGTTCTTAGCAGTCAGATAGTTATTTATGCATTTATACCCTCAATTTCCGTTGAAAACACAGTAGTCTTCAAATCTATAAATCGAGAAACGTCCAGTGCCAAAATCAGAATATTGTCTTACTTTTTTGTTTAGAACAAATCTGACAATAATCTGGTATAAACGATTTCTTTATCGAATGCATATGAAGTGCATCTGCGTGTCTTTTTATCGAGGATAAATGTAAAACTGACATATAAAACTTAGTTTGTAATAAACAAGCATTATTCTGATATTGTGTCTTTACCATTACTAATAAATCATTACATGTCCAATGGCCAATAAGTACGTATGCTTCATTATAGTCCAGTGGAACTTTATTTTGTTATTCCAAAACAGCCATTAAATGTTCGAATACGATTAAGTGTATAAATAAACTTATTTTACATAGAAAGAAGGATCTACAGTATCATCGTTACAATATTCCAGTATAACAGGTTGCCCATCAATAAGGTCACAGTCTTTATACAACTTTGACAGTACTGTGTCCAGTTCATTGCATATTAGAGCTCCGTTTGAATGGTGGAATAACCGTAACTTATATACGATTGCCGTATTATTGTTATTCGGAATCTTAAGTACGTCGGCAATAGCATCTGTTGCCTTACCGACTGTCCAGTTCTGATTTACGTAAACACCTTTTGGAGGAACTTTAGACTTATTGGGAACTGTTACCGGTGAGTGTACAAGAAAATAGCACCTCTCGTTAGTTGGTACATTCTTGGGCCCAACTGCAGAGCCTTTTATGCGCATAAGCTGTACCTGTTGACATAAAATATAATGAATGTCATTGTATTCAATATGAATTCAGAACAAGTTCAAGTTTATCAAACGTACTTTATTGGCCATTGCAGTGTTTTTTGATTTTTTCAGAGAATCTGAAACCTCTTGATCCGCCACAGCCTTTGCTTCAGCAAACTGTTTTTTTGGTATTTGCCATTTCTTCAATACCTTTGTTTTATCTTGCCCACTGAGTTCTAAACATCCATGGTACCTATGCCCTATGCAGTAATGCTTCTTGCATTTAGGACACAGCAGTTCAACAGGTGAAGTCTGCTCACAGTCGTCTTTTGAGCACACATGATGCTTGGACCTCTCCTTAGTCTGCTTGACGTTGTCTACAGCTTTCGAGCACCTGTGCGACGACATATGGAAATGCATCTTGCAGAAGGTGATTCTACAATGTTCACAAACAAACGGCAGAAAGTCTAATTGCTTGCAATCCTCTACGGAACATTGCTCACCGGTATCAGGATACTCCATCTTAGTTCTACAATCCAAATATGAATATATAGTTAAACATGTAATTTTGGACAGCGATACAAAACATGCAACACCTGACATTGGTAACAAACCTAGTTGTGGGAAGGTGTCGGGGAGTGCAAATGATTCTCACTGAGGGTGCCCAATGCAAGATTATTCCACTTCTGTTCCAATTCCTTCAGTGTCATATGAGAATCGCCATTATCACTCTCTGGATCAGGCAACTCAGCAAACGGTACAATGATATCGTCGATAGGCAAACGTTCCGTACGCCAGGCCTCGTCAATCAAGTCCATCAACCTACCGTCTCCGCAGACTTGACTGTCCATGCCGTTATTCAACCAAGTTTGTATTGCGAAGCGGCGCTATTTTAAATCAAACCGATCGGGAAAATTTATTTGTTCACCTATGCTTATCGGGAATGACTTTTGCCACTCATACTTATAGCTATATGCAGAGTGATCGTTTATTTACCGATCGCCGAAGATAGTGTTTGTTGCAATCTCTCGGATTGTTTATTTATAGGCGCCGAATACAAGTCAGCACGCTGAAATCAGTCCCATAAACGACACGCGTGAACATATCGGCGTACGCAGTTTTACCAATGGTGAATTATTCAAAATTCCAATTCCTGCGCCGGTTGACAACACTGTCGCGTTAGACGAAGTGCAGGTTTATCCGGTTGACAAAATGAGTGGCAGTGCGTTTAACTTTCGTTCCGTTCAAGATCCGTGAAGCTTTTGAGTTGATTCGATGATTCAAGGCGTTGATGCGTTGAATGTAAGTACTTCCACCGATATTTCGGTCCTCTGCATTCCATAGCTGTTAAAGCTCGCTTTACGGTCGTTCGTTCGTCTTGATCACTGCTCATCGAGCATCCAGTCCTATAAGATTCAAATATTTCCCGACATGCAAATCGACTGTTACAAACACCAGCGTTACATTACAATGCATTACAACGTTCGGAAATACATTGCAAAATGATTGTCGACCAGCGTTTCGAGATCATTCAAACAGTGCATATTGCGAGAGCAAAACACAGTGCTTGAAAATCCGCGTTTTTACGCGGATTAATTCGGCCGACGCAGCGCTGCTAATCGTGCACTTCAAATAAAACGAATTGCGCGCGCACAGCGCATGGCGGCGAAGGAATCGTGCGTTCGTTCCGTCGTGCCGAGAGGACGACTTTTTGTCGTGAATCTGCGAATAACACCCGTTGGACATCGTACCGTTATCGGAGGCCGATGATTTGATCGCGTCAACGCTCACGGTACGACGGAGAGTGTGCGATCTTGTTTCGCGGCCTGTCGTTCCAATCCTGCCAGCAAAACGAAGTTCAAAATGCCATTGGTGAGTGTCTGTGTCTTTCTCCCATCCTCGCTTTCCCATCCTCTTTTTTTCGGCAGTGTCATTCCACACCAGAAGAAACAGTTGTTCCGACGGACTCATTGTTTCACGAATGTCTGTCAACGGATTGTTGGTACTGTAGCTTGTCGTTGAGCGAGCTTGTCACGTTACGTTTTGACAATTGTATGCATTTGGAGGTAGGAGTGTTGGGCGCGGTTTTGTGGTTATTTGGTAGCGCACGGGCTCGTAATCGAATATAAATAAAATATTGGGTCGACGATAGACGCGTGCATGTCATTAGAAAATCGATGCACATGTTGTCATTTTCGATTCGCCGTGCACGGCATGTGTGAACGCCTTACAGTTGATCGCAGCGATGTTGTAGGATAATCCCATTGAAAATACGAATAGACGGACGAGTGCATATTGTTGTGTTCTGTCATTCGACGGAATGTGACGGTTATTAGACGAGTGGAATATGTGGTAGAGGTTGCATATTCGGTAGTGCCTCTATGGATTTCATATAAGGATGTGCCTAAGTGTGCCATGAATTTTTTTCATGCTGTGGTCATTGATATTCATATTATTTGTTTTTGTCATGTATGCAGTTATTGCAATCCTGTGGCTGCGTGTGTATTTCTTTTAGCGTAGCATGTTATGTCAAACTTTTGTCATCGGGAGAGATTGAATATACATCTGTTGACTTTCTGTTTATAGGGCAGTCACGCTGCCCTTACCCCCTTGGAGGATATGTCAGCGGGGCGAGGTCAAATTGGAGGGGGACCTCCACAGAATTGTCAGAAGGTTTTTGTACAACGCGACTACACGGAGGGCACCGTCGTCAAGTTTCAAACACGTTTCCCGACAGAGCTCGAGAGCAGGGTAAGTCAGCTTGTCCTTCCTTTCCCTTACAGCCTGACAATTGCTGGTCTCAGTTTTGTTTGCGCTTCCTCGCTGCCACTGCACTCTCCTTGGGATAAGTTTGCTTAATCAAGACTTAGTCAACAGCGTTGCTTGTTTACATGTTTTGTCTATTCAAATGTGCCCTGATTCAACGTTACAGGAAGATTGGAATGTTTTATGAATGTACAGTCCTAATTAGAAATTTGACGTTCAATCAGGCCTTATGATGTTCGCTCTACTTCACCCTATTCCTCCAACAAGTTTGGCTCCATCTCCGCTTTCCATAGCTTTCGCATTGCATCGAGTCTCGCTTATTGTAGCGAGTGTCTAGCTGTAGTGATCGTCTAGGGTTCTCGAGATTTAGGAGCATTTCCGTTTAGTTGGACAGACAGTCGTTCGAGTATACGATCAATCAGCTGAACAATTACTTCGCGGAAGCGGAGCGTGCCAGCTGTTCGACGTACTGCGAGGGCTGTCTTGCCTGCCTGACCGGCTATCTAATCTACATATGCACGGAGACGCACTACGAGAAGTGCCTGCGGAAGGTGGCAAAGTTCATCAGTGAGCAGAACGACAGGGTTTACAAGCCTCGTGGACTACTCCTAACGGATCCAACGGCGAGGGGTCTTAGGCTAATAGAAATCTCGGTACTGGACAGACCCGCCTCGTGACTGCGTGTTAGCCAATCCACGGAGTTCTTCATGTGACCCGCGCACTTCTGCTACTTTGCCAGAATTCCAGACCTACGCGCGCTGACGCACGACTACGTCGCGCTATGACCTGATTTGAGTTAGTCGTGCACGGCGCACCGTTCTAACTCACATGCATCGAAGGCTGGACACACGGCATTATGTCAGAGTCTTATCCGCAGATAACGCGCGCATCGGCGCATATGCCTGCACGACTAAATACCGTTAAAACGAATTTATGCGCAATGAGGTCTAACTCTCTTGCTTTGACTCTAACTTTGTACTTAGTTCACTTAAGCGTAAGTGGTCACGCTGGAAGTGTGAGGTTCCAAGTCTTCTCGGAGCCTCGCGAACTTTTGCTTCTAAAGAGCGCGAACTGTTAGACAAAAAGTTTCGCAGAGTTTGTCCGACGAGGGGTAGCAAAAGAGTTACTGTTCATTGGCGTATCGTGTCACAATCAACCGGAACTCTTGGGTCTTAGCTATGTACGCTTTTCCCCGACGACCCGTTCGAGGGAGCGAGGAACGACGCGTTGCGCGAAAATGTTGGCTGCCCGCGTTTCTTCGCTCGGGTCTCCTTGCCGAGACACTGATCGAAGACGACAGCGTCGTGGTCGGGACCGCGCGTTTCCAAGTCGTTTCCCTTCGTGCTCGATTTTATTCTCCGTTCGTCGCGGATTCGACGAAGACAGAAAGTGAGAGCGCGCGTCTTTAGCTCAGCTTGTTTCTTTTTCTGTTCTTTTTTTTTATACTCAAGACTTTACCGCCACGTGCATTTAACCGAAGGTCAATATGTACGGATTGACTCTCTGCCTTTTGTTATTTAAACGAGATTATGTCGCTTACGTGTTAGGCATAGAATCGATTCGAGATTTTATATCGTCTATCTGGCGGGACAGCCACAGTTCTGTCCCTCCTGTGTTCCGAGCTTCATGAATGTTAAGTGGTGCTACGTTTTTCTCTTCCGCGATCTATCTTCCATCGTTTTTACGTTCCGTTAACTAATGGCGCGAGTCGGCTTTCTTGGCTTTTCTTTTTGTTGCCGCGAATGTACGGGTCGTAGCAAAGACTCGATTGCCGTGAAGGGGCGGACGTCTCTGGGAAACAATCACAATCATACGAATTCGGTCGAAATTACTGGCACAGACTTGCGCTAGGAAGAATCCAAGGATTGGCTACGGAAAATTGTACAGCAGAATAAGAGAAAGAGAATGAGAGTGGGAGAGAATGGGAGAGAGAAAGGGAGCGAGAGAGGTAAGGAGAATAAGATGCGCTCTATGGTAGGGTGTGCGAGATAAAACGATTTATATGTGACATTGTGATCAAGGATGGGCAGGTCGGCATTCGTCGTCTCTCTGTCTACGGTGGAAGAAGAAAGCGGAAAACGATAGTGTCTATTGTTGTATGCGTACAGTTTAATTTCATCGTTCGAGCTCATCGACGGCCCGATCGATATTATATATCGTCGCGCCGTCCAACAAACCGTGGCAGCTGTTCCTTCACCCCTTTTTCTACGAAGTCGTTGTCAAACGCCGTTAAGCAATAATGATCTCAAGGAGCTACGCTCCGCGATTAATTAATTTTACGTGTTGCGCCCGTCAAGATGAAGAATGTTAACGGATCATCGCCTGCTAATATTTTCACTGCGTCCGCAGTAAATCGCCCGACTTACCTATCTGTGTTCTCGCGATTGTTACGTTATCAGCATTTGTGGTATCGAAAGACGATCGCGTTCTTGTCCTTGGTCACAATGAGCGCGAGTGCCGTTCTTCTTTGCGTTAGTGCGATGTCGGGAACAGTATCTTGCCAAATAATCGCACCACTGCCTCGACATATGACTTCCTGGTGCACCTAGATCGTGATCGAAATACGCGACAGATTGTAGAGCATACACAGAGTTGCACACGGACACGTGGAGACGCGAGAATCAAGGAAGGGAACGTAAGTCATGTCCCGTTTGGATGGTGTCAATCTCGCAGGAAGCCATTTGAACTTTCGATTTTCAAGTTCGCACTTTCCGAATTTTACTTACCGTCGATGACATGCGACGCATGAGGAAAGTCAAGACGAGACATTGACGTGTATGGTCGTCAAGAATTATTACCTAAGAGACTGATACCGTTCAATTTGATAATTGTGCAATATTGACCTTAGTCAGGTGAAGAGCGAAATGACGGAAATTGTAAGATGAGCTTGACCGTTGATAGCGGTGAAATTTAGTGAGCGTTACCTGTCTACCGTCAAACACTGGAGGTTCGCCAGGTTACTTCGGAGAGAAATTCTGGTCTCGAAACGCATTGTCCCCCAATTTCTTTCCCCGTCGCACTATCGCGCTCGACGAGAAGCGTGCAACGCGTCCAATCTGCTAACATCTATGCAACAACCTGACGAGTTTGCATAATAAAAGAGAAGACGCGAACTGTAAATATTGCGAGAAAACAAAAAAATTAATCATCGACAAAGCAAACATACGGAGTATCAAGAAGTAACCGTTTGTTATACTTAATTTGATAGTAGGACCAAATGAAAGAATGAAAAACGAACAAAAAAAAAAACACAAGAAATGAAAGAGAGAATGATTGATGATTCATTATTGTAAAGGACACACCATCGTTCGAGTGTAATTTCTAAATGTTTTAATAATAAAAACAACGTAAAAGTCGTAGCCGAATGTGGACGCGCCATCAGTCCCACAGATCGCGAGGAATAAATAACGAGCGACCTCGGCTCCTCGATCGGTCGTCACCTCCTGTTGTCCAACCTATCTAGGAATTCGCATCGCAGCATTCGTCGAGAGGCCATTTGGGATCCTGCTTATCACGATTATCAATGCCTGAGGACCGGAGAACCAGCCTCGCGACGTGGCGTTACGAAAGAACAACGGATCGTCGGACCTATGAAAAGGTACTAGAGTAAGGTACAATAAGTATAGAGGCTCTGCCGTATCGATCCTGCGGACATTTGACTTAGTTTCCCCATCGAAACGCTTCTCACTCCTACTCCACCTCCTCCTCGACTCGTAACAATGCAGTGAAAGGAACAATTTCGTCAACATATACGTGTACATATATACCGCGATGATTAAGATCCGTTCTCGCTGATAAACTCACTTCTCGCCCTGCCGCGTGCGTCGTCGTCCGCGCCAAACGAAAGCGTCATTACAAAACGAGGGTGTCCCTCGAACGCGCAACAATCGCCGCCGCACATGGTGGGCGTGAAATTAGCATGAAAATCGCGTTGACGTACGATTGCGCAAGAGTGACGTGCCGTGAATGCGAGACCACGTGGCGACACGAAATCCGCTTCCCATTCGGCCCGAACGGATCCCAAGCACCGTCCGGCGATGCTTTGCAGTGCGAAAATATTGGGTACGCATCGGTAATCGCCAAACAACGAGAAAAAGGCGGCGCGCAACGATGACGACGGGTTACAGAAATAGAGGCGGGCCAACATGAAAAAGGAAGTCGAGAATATTGCGATCGCGCGGGAATCCTTAATGTATAAAATTGCGAGTGGAGATAATCGGCGGGCCCACGTTCACGCATCCTACACAACTCGTTCTCATCATCTTCCGTCTCTCTCATTCTCTTTCTTTCTCTCTCTCTCTCTCTGTCTCTCTCTCCCTCGTTCCTCATCGTGCGTTTTCAATGCGCGAGAGCGCCGATTCTCTCTCGACCTATCCTACGATATCGAGACGTTATGATACAAAAAGATTGTCAAAATTTAATTCATGCCCGGCACAACAAACGCGCGTTCTTCGGAGTCAGCCCAATCCGCCTCCCCTGGCTTTCGTCGATCTCTACGCTGCGATTTTTTTTCGTTTTTGTTTTTTGGGTCTGGTATGAGCAATGTCGGCTCGAGGTTGAAGTGTAACCCCGTCCGGCTACCTAGCCATCGACTAACTCGTTTAGTTAGGTACTTAGCTATTCTGTTAATATCTACGCACTCGCCAACTTAGCCTACGAGAGAACTGTCTTTGTCGTGCTGCAAAAATTCTCGACGTCTTCAGTCTGGACGGGACAGTAATCCATCCACGGGTTCACACGCCTCGCCCTTCTCATTCGTTTCCTTCGCGCAGGCTATTCTCTGTGTCGCTGGGAGGAACGTTTAACCGCGCGCTCGCGGTCTTTGACTTTTGATTCGAATTTCGGGAGGAACTTCTCTGTCACTGCCCGACAAAATGTGGATAGTCTCTCGACTTTCCGGTTTCCAGCAATTATACGAAATCTCACTCATTCTGTACGTCGCTGTTCAATGTACGATCGTCACATGTAGAAACTTTAGTCACTGTTTAGCACTCGGTTGAAGAATAGACGCCTCTTCAACCTCGGTCTGGACATCAAGGGATACGAAATATCACGTTTGTCGTTAGTACGCGACATTTGGCCACGTTGCTGTGTGCGTTTGTTAATTTCTTACATCGGTAGATGACTTCCGTAGCTCCAATACTATGAACGACTAGCAACTGTAGATAGTTGAAACGAGGTACGTACTACCGTTTTCGGTTAGAAGACTGACCCATAGATCGTCGACCTTTGTATCTCTTCCGCGTTGTCCGCGGGTTCGACATCACTCCGGTATACTCTCCAGATTGGTGGAGGTAAGGCGTCAAATGAGCAAACACAGTTTGTTCCGGTTCTTCCTCTCCGGAATGAGTGCCTTCGACTTCCCAGTGTCCTCGGAACTGCTCCTGGCGTACAGGGACCTGCTGATTCTGTGCCTGACACCCTTGCTAAGTGTCCTGCCACCCTTTCTCAACGACGCGAATCGTCCCAGCGCAGATTTCTCCGGCATCTCCTTCTTGTCGGCGTGCGCGCAATTCAAGGTCGTGACGGTGAACTCGATGTCCTTTGGCTCGTAGGAGACGAACTCTTCGACAGGTTCCTCAATGGTGTCCCTGTCGATCCACGTCAGCCCCATCTCAACTTTCTCCGCCAAGTCCTGCCAGTGGCGTCTGTTGTCCATGGTGCCGTCGTACAGAGGTAGGATCCAAGGAAACGTCTCGGACATCACTTTGTACAGAGGAAGGCAAATGACATCGATGAAGCCGACCTGCATTTGAGGTAGTTCGTCTCTTCGCTCGCGATCCATCATGGCGACCGGCTGCTGGTTGAGCTGGAGTCGTTCCAAGTCGCCTTGGTCGAAGAACTCGTCGGCCACCAGCTTCGCCACGCGATGCTGAACGTCCCAAGGCTTCGCTATCGCGCTTACGTCGCAGGCCGTCATCATCATGCCGCACAGCACTGTTCGAGAAAGTGGCTTTTTAAAACGCATAAACCCGTGGGGGCGTCCTATGACAAATACTCACGCTCTTTCTTCTCCTCGCTCTGCCAGTCAAATTCCCCCTCATCGATGAGCTCCATAAACCGGTTCTTCTTTTTAAAGTAGACCGCGAGATCGGTCGAAAGTATAGCGCTCTCGACGACCTTCATGACTCGTCTGTAATCCTCCATCGATAGACTCTGGAAGATGTTGTTACTGTCGGAATTGAGGATCATCACGCACTGATCGAAATGATGATGTTCCATCGTGCTGGTGGAATATAGAATCGCCAGCGGGGATTCGGTTTTCGTCTGGAACGCGTTGTTCGTGCCCCGATGATCGAGGTCGTGGCACAGACAGGCGACTAGAAGACCCAAGATTTCGAGATCCGTCATGAACTGCTCCATCTTCCCTGTTTTCAGCATCGCAAACATCGTCTGGGCGACGTTTAACGCGTGCCTCCAGTTGTGATACTTCACTGGCCTACGATCGACGATCGAAATATTAGTTATGCCAGTCTCGGTAGACAGTGGAAATGAGCAGGTAGTAAAAACATTGACGTTCGTCAAGACGAAAACGTGAATTATGTCTGTACGCAGTAGCAAGCGCACCTGTAATTTTTCTTCACACTCAGAATCCACCTGCACAGCACATCGTACGGTATATGAAACTTCTGAATGAGATCGCATTGCTTGAACATCCTGACGGTCGCCTTGCAGGTGTCCTCGTCCGTCAGATCGAAATCGATGAACGTGAAGCTGTAGAGATTATACTTCTCCGCGGATGGGATCGGATCCGTCGTCAACTTCTGCGCGTCGTCAGTGTTGGCGGTGGCGTGATAGCTCAGACACTCGAGAGCCACCTTCTGCTTGGCCATCAGCTTGCACGCGGACTCGTACATCTGCGTGTTATGAATGCCGAGGCCGCAAAAGATGGCGAACGCCTCGAAGATGGATACGTCCGAGTCGGTGAACGACGTCCCGTTGTCCTGCGCACAGTTCAATCGAGAAATGTTCCCTTTGACCTCTTTTCGCTCAATCTTAATTGCCCCCCCAACCCCTGAATCGCGAGCCATTGTCGGCGAACGACAAAAGCCATTGAAACGTGCTCCGTTGTCTCGCGCAATTGTATATATTCAAAGCGGCAGTGCAGTGAGAAAAAGGGGCCGATTCAGGTATTGAAGCGGGGATCGAGTCGCTTTACTTTTATTCACGGGCCATCGTTAGAAAGGACACGAAACGTTTCGTTTTAATTAGACACCTTTGTGCGGTTTGATTCCTCGCGAAGTCACTCCGCTCGTACCGTTCACGGAAAGCTTTCATGCGAACCTTATTGATCAGTTGAGCGACTCCTATGACGATCCTTTGGCCGTTGACGATCGGCATGCAAAGGATACTCCTGATGGTGTCGCTCTTCGTGTCCACCACGTCCCTCTTCAGCCAAGTGGTGACGTCGCCGATGTTGAGAATTTGACCGGTCGCCGCGACGTATCTCGCTATTTGGCCGAGCGGACTCGACAAGTCCGTAATATTCGGCCGATAGACCCTCGCCTCCTGCGTCTCGTTTTCCATTTCGAACAGCATCGTGAACTTACTACTCTCCATTGTACTCTGTCACAAACGGATAAGTGAATCCTCTCGCGTAGACCACTCCGAAGTTACCTACGCGTCACCTCGCCGCGCGAAGAGTTAGTTACTAAATAGATATCGCGTTGGAAAACTCACGTGCTGCTGGAATATATCTTCCATGTCGATGTTATTGCTCTGCGAGCCGCGGGGAAAGAGAGAAAAAGATGATGAAACATACGAATCCGAGCAACACTGCTCGTGTCACTCACCTCTCTCCTCGACAGCGGCTTCCTGCTCTCTTGAACCGACTTGCCCGGTCTTTCGACGATCTTCTCCAGATGGCCCTGAAACGAGACTTAGCATCTCTTATTACGTTCCTAGCGTGCACCTCTTTGTCGCGATCTTAAAGACAAATCGTTAGAGTACGCCGATGCCTATCTGGCTAGAGTACGGAATCAATGCGCTTCGAGGTCTAGACTCCTTAGCGAATCTTATCGTCGGAAGCAGGGAAGCTCCGCTCGTTTGCCGCTTATTAAGAAATGCGAACTTACTGCCTCGCCGCAGTCGAGATCCAATAGATAAACCGCGCACCTCTCGCACTTCAACAGCTCCTTCGCCTCGGTCATTATCTTCGTGACAAGGCACTCGAGATTGTTCTGCTCCTCGAATATGTTCCGCGCCAAATTCAGGAGGATCTGATTGCGCCTGTACTCCTGGACCGACAGCTCGAATAGCTGAGCGTTCTGGATGCCGATGCCGCAGAACGTGAGATACCTGAATGCGATCGATAAATTGCCATTCCGCGACAGTTTGCCTTCCACCCCCGATTCGCGCGGCCACGCGCCACGCGCAACTTTCACGCGACCCGGCTCTCGGACAGGGAAAACGATCTGACCTTTGAAAGACCTCGACGTCTCTGTCCGTGAATTCGTTGCTGCCGTTCGTCTTGTTGATGATCTGCGCGACGCCGATAACGTCCCCCTCGTAATTGCAAATGGGCATGGACAGTATGAGAGTCGTCTTGTACCCCGTTCGCATGTCGATCGAGCTGTTGAACCTCGGATCCTGAAGATTGACGATTCGATTCACGCGGGCGTGTCAATGTCGGAAATAGAATCAGCGTGCGCGATCGCAAGTAGTCAAACGTGACGCGCGTACTAGAGTGCCATTTTTTTAAATCGGCGCCGTTTTACACTCTGACGCATTCGAAGTCGCGTGGAATGGATCGGGCAGTTTGGCTTCTCCAAAATCGAACGTACGGATACGGAAAGACGTGAGCGAGACGTGTTTCGTAACAGCCGACAATCGAAAATGGCTTTGAAGCGGGCCACGCGTGACCTAATTTCGTGGATAAAAACATGTTCACTATTACTTATCGTACAGTAATGACAGCTTATTACGCGTCGCTAATTTCGGATAAACGTCAACATTTGGGAGTGCGAAGCGCTGTGGCGAGACGATGAAATTGGACGATCGACGAACCTTGTAAGCGTCTTTGATGTTGATGATCTCTTTTGTTTGAGCGACGTAACCAGCGATGCCGACGCCAAAGGGAATTTTGATTTCCTCATTCTTCGCTCGTTGAACGGCTTCCTCCAGTTCCGTGTCCTGCGTAACGTCGAAAAGCTTTGCCACGAGATACCGATCTTCGAGAGGTCCTTTCGCCAGGAAGAGACTTCCGCGATCGGCGTGGGTTAGCAGGCCGACGTTTACGAGAATTTTGTGACAAAGAATATTGATATCCAGTTCGTTTGCCACGTCTCTGATCAACTCCATGAACAGGTCGCTTTCGTCTAGTCTATTCAGTTCTTCCCGACGTCCCATCAGTGACGTCGTGCTTCTGGGATAACATTGTAGAGCATGAATGTGATCGGAGAAATCTAAATGTTCTACGATAATTGACTAATTTCTAAGAATTTAACATATGGGTCTCTACTTTCTGCGATAGAAATGAAACTAAGAATTAGGCCGACGTTTTAACACTCGCATTTGTTGCTTTCATAGGTATGTGAGAGCGTAATCTGTTAAAGATTTCGTTTCAATACTCACCTACTAGGACTCCTGCTCCTTTTCGCAGGCGAACTGGAGGCTAGCCACGTTTGAAAAAGATCCGAAGTGACGCTGTTTCGTTTGCTTCGACTAAGGACACTCTCCTCCTGCTGAAGACTCGTCATCGAGGTCCTCGTTTGATGAGAGTCGGTCCCCTGAAGTCGATGTCGAAGTTCGGCACTTGCCCGTTCCCTTAGCCACGCTTCAACAGCTTCGGGATGAGCCTCCAAATACCTTGAAAACGTTCCGAGTGCTTACAAAAAAACACTCCACAACGTATCGCTCGCCTCAACACGCCGTTCAATAATCTTCGCCAGAAATTATGACTTGCGTCGTGTAGTGAAAATTCGTAGGTCGACTTACGATCCGACCCGTTCCATAGTAAGACCATCGTCCTCATCGTACTCGTGTATGGTGTCCTGGCAGCTTATTCTCTTGCTCCTGCATAATCTGGCGATCTCGCCGTCCTTCGCGTCAGTCTTCGAGGTCGGGCTTAACGATAATTTTGATTCTTGCCTGGCCCTCATTTTGCCGGGACTCTCGCTCGGATTAAGATTGTTCCCGGCTTCCTCGTAATTGGACGAGCGGACCAGTTGGCACTCGCTTCGTTCCGGAGCCTTTGAGCAGTGCGGTTTCGTCGAGATCTTCATTGTCTCGAAGCCCTCGAGATTATTATGATTCACCTGTCGGGAGGTTCTTACTTTTTATTTAGAACTTCGAGCGAGGCGTTGCCTCAAAAATCTGGACCTTCTCGCACGAGTCCCGTATCTTTGCACACCGTTCGCTGGCATTTAACTCGGCGACGTCGGGATTAATTTAAGGACAAACGTAGATCCGTCGTCTCAGTGCCGTTTGACGGTAACGAGCAGTGCGGCGTGTACACTTGCACTGCTCTGTCTCGCGCAAAATTGTTGTTCCAATCGGATCCTAATATAGCCGATGGGAACGATTTAATTACCTCCGTATCCGCTGCCTCTGGCAACTCATCCTCCACTTCGTCTTCTGCTTCCATATCACTTTGGACTCGGGCTAATTAGCATCGAGCGCGTCCCGCGATCTTGCTCGTAACGTTTAACGCGCGACGTCGAACGGGCAGATCCTTGCATCGATCAAGTCGCCTCGCCTTAATTTCGTTAGACTCCGTCTCAGCCGTCGATATTCTCGCCTGAAAACGGATAGTCGTGCGGCCCCGATATATAAACCCCTCGCAACCACCGCCTTGCCTCCGATTGCGGAGTGAAATATGATTAAAGATCGATTCTCTGCCGCTCACGGGTAAGAATCACTTTGCAGGGAGTCGGGAGAGGCGGAGAAAAAAAAAAATTCGCTCTCCTCTCGCGGCGTATATACGCGATATGGAGAGTCAAAATTAAATTTTCCCCCCCATCTCACTATCGATCGTTCGAAAGACTGAAAGCATGGTAGGTCGAGTACGATGATACCGCCCCGGGGTCGTTAAATATTCCCGACCGCGGTTTATTTCGCGGCGGCGCGCGCGCGCGCGCTCAAAGGGAAACTAATCTGCCCCGAATAAATCAAGCCCGCTGCGGCTCGGGAATCGGCGATGATCCTTGCGGAGGATTCTCGGTGTGCAATTTGAATTTCTCTCGCGACGTTAGCGCCAAACGGCCGACCATGTGTGGGTAGTCTGTCGGCGATGAATTTCCACGTATGATCGGAACGACTTGCGTAACCCGTGTACGCGATCCTCTTCCCTTCTCACCCCCCGTGCACCCCCCCTCCCCCTTCACCCTTCACAGAGGGGGTGGAAAGGAAGACAATGACCCACCGGGGAAATCCGCGTCTAATCTCCGAATTATGAAATTACGCGATTCAATATTCATGCCCGCTCCGTCGTCTACCAATTTGCCGGACGAAAATAGCGTCCTCGAGAAACAAGCGGGCAAGATCATGATTCGTTAATGGCGCTTCCCGTCGTCTTCTACCGACGATCGTACGGGTCACGACGTTCTTCCCTTGCCCGCGGACGCGATCGGAACGGAAGGCCGGGATGTATGCATTGTCCTCCGAGCGCGAGGAGTTTTTAATCGTCGCCGAGGAAATCCGTAAACGGAGTTACGATCATTTGCCGGGAATAAGGCCAATTGTAATTCACCGCCGGCAAACCAAGTTTCAGTTCAGTTAACCGATATCCGGACCCCAGGGATAGACTGCCTTTATTTAACTCTTGCGTGTGTTCCATGGCAATTCAAGTTCGTTCTGCTCTACGCCACGGTAATCGTATTTCTAGTTACGCTAGGGCCACGCGGACGTTAAAGGTACGTGCGTTATTACGTACGTGGATGAAAAACATTGACAGTTATTTAAGCGAGACACGCGAGCGTTGAAAGCATTGCGCGCCGATTTCAATGCATTTCTACTGCAAACCTTCCAAGTCGCACACTTTTAACGTAGACCCTGCCCGAAGCCCATGCTGAAACGAAGAAAGCGCAGGTTTTAAAAGTCTAAAAACGCTCGCAAGAAGCCGTTTAAAACGCTTCCTATTGCATTGCGAATAAGAGCACTCTGATTAGTTTGGCTGTTACGCTTACGACCGCTCGCGTCTACCCTTACTTCATTCTAGCATGGGCTTTAAGCGTCACGTACATTGAATGCATGTGAACAAACGAAGTTGCTCGCATTCGTCCGGCGTGACACGACATTCATTTCCATGCATTCGTCCGACGAGTCTGCGAGATCCTTCCCTCATGCGCCACGTTCTCTGCGAATTAGCCCGTTTTTCATTACCGCCGCGGTACGAGTCGCTTTAATCTTGCGAACGCCTTGCCGCTGGACAAAGACCTCGGACGCGTGCATTAATATAGATTACGGCGCTCCATTATTCCCGTGGACTGATAAGTAAACGTGCCTATCGATTACGTAGGTACGTTACCGTGGCGCGAGGCAGTCGCCGTAACGCTTACGTGATACCTGCGTAATTGGCCCTCTGCAGATCCCTTGATGAGCGACGCGGTGTCTCGCCCGGCCTGGGAATTCGACTCCCTCCGATTCTAAGCGCAGACATTCTCGAGTCCCTCGTAGTCGCCCCCGAGCGAGCGGAGCGGTGTCGCGCGAAACTTTTGCGCATTTCTCAGGGGTTCCGAGAGCGTTGCCAAGGAAGTTGTGGGCGGCCGCGTTCTTACGGCGCGAAGTCGCCTTCCTCGCCCGACAAACCCTCCTGCCTTCGATCTCGCGGCGGATCCTTCGAAAACACTCCTCTCGCCATCGCACTCTCCAATCCAAACACTCGGCCGCTACGCTTTCCGTCCCCCGCGAACATTAACATACTATCCAGGACGCTGACTCGAGCGCTCTCCTCATTCTCGCCGTGGCGTCGAGAGCGCGAACGCTTCCTATCGGCGATCGTCCGCTTTGTGCCGACGAGTCGACGTCCTCGGAGTACGCTTCTTTCTTCTCGCTCGCGCCTTGCCCACGTACGTCGGCGTGCACGCGCTCGTGTCCGCCTGCGAACGCGAGTATGCGGAGTCTCGTCCGTCTTGTCGTTTCACGAGAATCTCATTCTTCGCTGATCAGCGACAGCGGACGATTCTGCAGGATTCTCGACGTTGTTCGAGATCAATGAAATTAGGCGTTCCGTCGTGCTCCTACACCTGCCTGATTTTTTCTTGCCCCGGTCCTTCTTTCCAGCTCGCCCGTCACCTTTTACTCGCGTCCGTCTAGATCGAACAGAGGTTCGTCGTGTAACAATTGATCGTAACGTTCCTTCGCATCCTCGCGCGTCCTCTTAATTGTCTCGATCTCCTCACCTCTCTGCTGTCGATCCTCGGAGGCGGCGGGCGTCCATTTAGCCGCGTTTATGAATAATTCCGCGTCCATGGAGCCACCAAATAATTCACCGTGTGCCGCGCGACGAAACTTTCTTCCACCGCCACTCGCCTCGACGAGCATTCTGCCGTCATGCGGATTTCGGAGGATGCCTCGTTTTCTTTAATCTGATTAGCGACGCATCCTTGTACCTCGAGCACGAGAAGATTCAACTTCTCGGCCACGTTGTGCGCCGCACGATCGCTGGATTTCGAACGGGATGGGAAAAATGTCGATTGTTATAAGAAAATGTGCTCCAGGCAAATGCGAAGCGCCGCGAGCGGAGAGGGGGGGGGGGCTGATTGGCGGATTCGGCTTGTCAATTAGTGGGAACCACTTCGCCAGTCCGTTATCGAAGACAGCTCCCGCCCGGGATGCCCACGGAATTTCCGCGGACAATCCGAGGTATTCTGTCCTGAGGAACGGTGCGCGAGCTTGATTTGCCGGTCGTCGAGCTCTCGCCAGAGCCGATCGCCACGAACATCCGCCGGAGTGCAATATTCCTCCGAGCAATTCGGAGAATTCACTCGTCGATCGTCCGCGGCCTCGATCGTGTCCCGAAATCAGAACATCGATTCGTCCGAGCGCGTCGTCACAAACATTCGCTGTATCTTAAGCGCGTCTTCGATCATTCTTTCAGCCTTCGCCGTAGGGCACGAAAGACTCACAAACACTGACCTAAAACGTCGGTCTCAGACCTTCGACGATCGCTCGAAATTCAACCCTCCGACGAGTGCTATTGCGAAAAAAAAAAAAAACATAAAAAACAAATCTCCACGTCGATTCTTCGAAACGAACGCCAACCAGAGCCCGATGTCCGGTATCGTGTAAGAAAGAATTCTCCGTCGAAGTCCGTATCCTTTTTCGAACCTCGCGTCACAAACAACGTTCCAAATCCGAGAACGATTCTTTTATTCGTCCTATCGCCGTGCCCTCGTTATCCTCGATCTTATCGCGATAAGGCTCGCTGGATCTCGATGTCCGGTCTTTGTCAGTTCGGTCCACATGTCGGACGCGAGTTTTACGTGGGATCCGTCGGTGGTGCCGCGACGTCGTGGCTGATTGCGGAGTCGGCGTTCGTTGGGGGTTCGTGAGCCTGGACCGGCCGAAAGCTCCGAGCTTACTGAAGCCAGGCCAACCGACGGTTCGTGAATGTTCGTGAAGCACGGAGCTTGGCTGCGTACGAGCCTCCCACGGACCTGTCTCTCTGTTCGTCTCATCAGTGTGCGTCTTTCCTCGGGGATCTGTGTGCGGATCTCGTTTTATTCGTGTATACGCTGGATTCGTTTGTGACGTTCCTACACACCTGCACGCGATACACGACTTTACACCTGCCTGTGCGTGTGTATGTGTATGAGAGAAAGAGAGAGAGAGAGAGCTTTCGTTGACTGTGTGCGCTTCGTAGATAGAAACTTGTAGAGATGTGTAAGGGTAAACTTGTACGTGTAGATAGTATACGTACGCGCAGTATCTCCGCACGGGTACCCGTGCCTTAAATGTATCCGCGAGGCAATCTGTCGAAGTGTGCTCCCTGTATTCGCCGTGCCTGTCTTCCCATCGTCCTCCCTCTCTCTTCAGTTTTCATCCCTCGCCTCTCTCCGTTCATCCGTCGCATCCCTTCTCTCCACGTGCTTGCGCCCGTGTCCTATCCGTGCGCCGCGCATGTGCTCTCACTCACCCTCCCCGTAATGGTGTCTGTCCCACCCTTCGCAAGTATTCGAAGAAGCAGTTCTATAGGAACGCGGTCGCCCGACGTGTACGCGTGTGCACGTACTGTATCATACCGTACGTACGCGCACCCTCGTTCTCGGTGTGCCGGCGAGACTTCGAGGGTGTGCGCGCTGTGTGTTGAGGCTGGCGAGATCGATAGCAGCGGAGTAGCACGGGTCCCGGACGCAGCATCCCCCCGAGTGTCTGCTCAAGATTTTCGGACGAAATTTTCCGACGGCCACCAGTCGATGCCCGCCGATCGCTCGCTCCGCGATCGGCGCCGATAGAACGAGCCGCCCCTATTTTCCCGCTCCCGCAGCCAGGCCAGCTTCCAGCATCCGCAGCAGCTTTCGCCCGCTTGGCGATTTTTCCGGAAAATAATACTCGGCCCACGAAGCCGCCCGAACGCCGGGGGCGAATTTGTCGTGGTACTCCTCCTTGGCGCGTGGGTTCTTGACTAGGAGGAGGGTTGATCGTTGAATTTTGACGAACGATCCGCACGCCACGGCGATCTTCTTCTCAGCCTCGCGCGCCCGTGTGCATCGGACTGCTTCGAGATCCAGAGCGCGCTCCGGATCCGGGTACGTCGGTACCGTCATGCTCACACGTTTTCGAATTCCAATTACATAAGTACGCGCGACCTTGCCAGAAAATTCGATTGGTCTGACGTATATGGGAACGAGCCACGCGGACGCTCGGAGATTCGTCGCGCCGGCGAATGATTACTCGCGGCACGTTTTTAGGCGACGCGCTCGGGAGACGGCGCGTAATCGCATGAATTTCCACCGCGGCGGAGGCGTCGTTTGACGCCGGGAAATTCGCTTAGCCCGGAGCGAAATGAAAGCGTCCCGGCATCGCGACGGTGCCGCCGCCGTCTCTTGCTCGTTGCGAAATTACGGGACGCCTCGCTTCCCGCGATCCTCCGTCTAATGCCATCCGCGTTTCAATCATTTTCCGCATACCACCGACCCAGCCATTTGCCAAGAAAGCGTCGTTATTTCGAGACACTTCTTTCCTCGTTTCCCTCCGAATTTCTCGGCGTGACCTTAAGTTTCGCGACGCTCGGCGAAAAATCAGTGTCGCGCGATTTGTCGATGTCCCGTGTACTTCCAGCGTGCGGCAGGATGATGCCGTGACCTCGTCGATTCGCTCGTCATCGTTACGTCGTGTCAGAGTAGCGCAACATCCGCGACTAAGAGGTCGCGTAACGATAACGAGGGTTTTTCGCGCGAGGCCGACGGATCTCGACACTGTCGACGACTTAACTTTCCCCTAAGAGCTGCGCGCCGCTGCCAAGTTGTGGGTCACCCTCGATTTACGCGAGGGAAGCGGCCAAGAAGCCGTAGCAGTCATCGAGAAGCCGACTCAGCGCACCTTCACAATCGTCGAACACCTTCCAAGGAAAGTTGAACGGCCACGTCTATTAGACTGCGGCAATATACGTTGACCGAGACATCACGCCACAAGTGACATTATAATACGTCGATTTACCTTTTTCATATATATCACGGTCATTACATGGAGAATACATTATATTTATTAATAATGTCTTAAGTAAAATGACCGTTATGTTGTATGTAATTATTAAGAAAATGGCGTTACTTACGGTCCAGATGAAATAAAAGTTAATTTAAATAGAAAAGCCCAACGTTTCAACCAGTATATCTGGTCCTCCTCAGGGGCGACGAAATTTTAAATGATGGTTATAGGCAGGTAAACGCTAAAATACGTTGCCTATAACCCTCATTTAAAATTTCATCGCCCCTGAGGAGGACCAGAAATACTGGTTGAAACGTTGGGCTTTTCTATTTAAATTAACTTTTGTTTCATCTGGACCGTAACTAACTCCACTTTCTTAATAATGACATTTATCAACAATGTTCGTCGTTAATTGCGCGATGTCTGAACAGGAAGAACGATGATCGGGCGACGGCAAAGAATGATGGCTGGCCAGGGTAAAATATTCGGGTAAGGCTGTGCGTACGCGTATGTGTATCGTGGGATATAAAGCTGGCGGTGGTCCGATATAACGATTATCCACGAGCCGTGCACATTATGCACACGGCTTCCCGTCGATTAGCCAATCGATGTTCACGCAACGTGTCCGCTTATTATCGAATATTTGTACTGCGCGTCACGATGCTAAATATCGGGGGCAGTTCTCACCCCTCATCGATGCGGCCCCAGTGAGGAACGTCGATGAGGGTCTGCTCCGTAGCGGTTTCTCCCCTCGTTTTAGGTGCGCACGGATCTGTGCTACTCGCCTCTTAAAGCTGGCCACACGCTGCGGACGTATTTTTCCGCATGTCCCGTCGCGTCGGCCGGATTCGAACGAAATGGCTCGTGGACGTTGTTGTGCGGATTGATCAAACGTTGTCGATCGGCCTCGCACTCCTGACTGACGTGGGAATCTGCATATTTGGATACATTTGCAGGTGTACACACTCGTCTCCGATTGACGTGGGCGTCGGTTTTATTTTCTCGCGGAGTTCGCTGGATCATTCACGACCAACGTATTTTACTGCCCACTCGCACTTTCCACGTGCTCGGAATGTCCGAGAGCGGCTGAATATTCGAGTTTCCGCATATTTATGCGGTCGGAAGAAATTAATTCGCGTCAACAAGTAGGCGGCTAAATTTCTCTCCCCGCGTGTCCGCGAGCGTGGATCAATGGAGTGCGATTATGCTCGAGACCTAAACGCTTGTCACATTGACTATCGCGTAAAAGTGCAATGTAAAACACGGTGGTATTCGGTACATTAGCGTTGTTCGTTGCTTTAAACGCAGGCTAACGACTATGGACTTCCGTGGCCATGATGAGCTTTAATACAGCGTCGTTGACAATTAGAAAAATAAAGTCTGCCGCTTTCGATGTCCGTCACCCATTTCAGTGTGACATGACGTCAAGCGCGTCAGGGCGCAAGCTGCGCGGAACTTACGATTATTATCGAACGTCGGTCTCCACGTCGCACTTTATTAACGTTATAAATGCAAGAGGTTCACCCGTGTAGACCGTGAAATATAGAAATTCTGCCCGACGGTACGATCGCGTAGAAGCGAAAGAGAAAGAAAGACAGAGCAAGAGAGAAAAAAGTCCGTGGTGTCGGACGGTGCTCGAGGGTGCTCCTCGCGGCCATAAAATACGCGCGCGACAGGCCACGTAGGTGGACACTTTGTCAGGAGCAGCGATATCAGAGGGCTCCGCGTCCTGGATCGCGGTCGTCCTCCTCGGCTGTTCGGAAAATGAAACGTCGCTGCGGAGTAAAAAATATCGCGAGGAGAGGGGGTGGCTGGGTGAAAAAGCGGACTCTCTCGATCGTGGCGCATTGAATTTAATCGACCGACAGATGACGCAGAGGGGGGAGAATTTTTCACGACGCAATCCCGACTCTCTCGACTCCTCGATGACGGTGTTAAACGCTACCATATTTCAATACCCACCTCTGCCACGGCTAATATCTTCCTCTTCTCAGCGCGCGCGCGCGCACGTCACAATGTTTAGACGCCTCAGACGCGGAGCCAGGCAACTGTGCATTTCAAATATCTTGGCGCACTCTCGTCTAGACAGATTCGTATCGAGTATCGCGACCTTCGCGCTAGGACGTGTCCTCCTTTTCACTTTCACCCCCTCTCGTTCGTTCGCCTCTACCCCCGCTCTTTTTACGTCTCGTCGCGTTAAGTTCGCCGGGCTTATTATGATCCCGTGCGTTCCGTTCCGTTCGCCTTCGCGAATCTCGGCGGTCCATCGCCCTTTCATTCTTTTTTTTTTCCCCTTTGTTCTCTCTGTCTGCATTCATCCCCGTCCGTCCGCGCTTCGTTTTTTCGCCCTGCCCGCGCGAATTTCGGATTAAAGAAGGCAGACTCTCGCGTCCGACAAAACAGCGGCGAGCTTATTTCTGGCCGCCGAAAGACGAAAGTCTCGTTTAGCCGAGAGTCGGGCTCCTGCGACGACGAAGATGGCGATTCAATATTGGCCGGCGAACGTCAAAGTTCCCCCGCCGAAACTTCGTCACCAGCTTCTTCTTCTTCTGCTGCTTCGTTAAGGAGGGTAACAGCGCACGTTCGTTTGATCGTTTCTCGATCGAGTGTTAGGGATGTAGAGGGATCACGTTGATTGACGAAACTTCGTGCCCGGAATAGATAGATTGCGTGTCGGGGGAGGAAGATGACGGAAATATGAAGAGCTTTCAGGATGTCCCGAAAACTTTCCAGAAAGCGTTAGGTCGGAGGCTGTACAGACGTATCGTGTCATTTACTCAGAGTGTCGTGAGGCTGAAAGATGATTTTTATTTATTTATCAAAGGGTTCACATCGATTAAACCAAAATTACAGCGAAGAGACTGAGATAACACAAAGTCCGTTACGAAAGTCATCGTAGTTCTTCAATGTATTTCAACTAGAATGTGCCGTGTGTCAGTATTTGAGGCATTCGTTCTACCGTCTCTTTCGTTTCTGTGTCCCTGAGCCAGCTCGGCTCGCGACTTGCGATTCGTCACTCGATTCGAGGGTCTCGACATTCAGCGCGGGTCTTTAGCGACTCTGCGCTGTGTCGCGGTCGAAATCATGTTGCCCATTCTCTCCCCCAACCACTTCCCCTGCCTCTCTCTCTCTCTCTCTCTCAGTCATCGACTTTGTCGTCGGTGCCTCAGTCACCTGCCATTAATGCGCCTCGCCTCATTACGTCGATTGAAAGCGGACGCGCAAGAGATTCGTTCGTCCGTGAAATTTCGAGGCTTCCATCTATTCAGTCTCAACATCCGACAGAGTGCCGTGAGTCTATCGCGAAATATTTCGGAGAGTGTCTCTGTCGCTCCGTCGGCCGGCACATCCCTCCCGGTCCTGGCCGTAATTAAATATCGACTGGGACGCGCCATTTTCCTTTGAGACGTCCACTCTGTTGTCTGATCACGGGCCCTTACATTCGCGTCCGCCATTAGTCGACAAAGGGAACTTTGCGTGTCCCAGCGGGACCGGCATAGTATGCTTCATCTCTGCCAAATGACGCACGCGGGAGCCTCGATTCGGCCGTTCGATAAATAATGAGATCGTAACGTCCGACGTTTCCGAGTACGGCCGGATCGATCGTTTGAGTCGAACGCGATTTAGTCCTCGTATTTATCCGCTCAGCGTTCAGTTCGACGAATCGATGGACTTTCATCGATCTCGTCCTGCGAGAAAGGGCTGCGTGGGAGTAAAATTATCAGTAATGTCGCGTACCTTTCATAAGTAAAATCCGATCAATGCGTTGAGCGTCTCGCCTGGTGTGTAAGTCCCGTACGCGAATTCGGAGATCGACAGTATATAGAGCCGGGCATTGTGCATGACACAGCGAACTTTTCCTGCCACGCTCCCTTGAGCGCGTTTAATGCGATTCGCTTCGGATTACATCGGGCCTTCGTTGGCGGAGGCTTCGATTTTCCGACCCGGAAGACAAAGCCGAGTCTTCGGCGTGCTCGCAGTTCGCGGCCGATTTGCAGCGTTAATTATCATCCCGATCTCATTGAGTCTTTCGAGAGTTCGCGATATTGGCGAGCTAATTATTAACGTAACGCTAAGTAACCTCTACATCATTGGTTCAGTTGTTCCGCGTCGTGTGTGATCGATGAGGTTAACGGTAGCGTGGAATTAAATGAGCTCGTCACATTCCTATTTTTAAGCCCTCGCGTCACGGTACTAATAACCATTGATTCATCGTAGACCCGCTACCCCTCGTCCACCCCCTCGTTCATCGATAGACAAACGACGCTTAAACGTTTGGTCGAGCATTTAATTATAGAACAGCGGACATTCTGCACAAGACGCTGTCGTCCAAAAAGCTTGGGCAAATGGCTCCTATGACAGTTTTTGGGCAAAAGAATTTCATCGAGGTCGTTGATGAACGAGGGAAGTGGAGAGAGTGCGAAGGGTGGAAAATTATGTCATTATTAAAGCGGATACACTGTACAATATACAGTCTTTACTATGAACAATAGAAAAAAGGTTTGGGTGTTGTTAATGGTTTACGTTGACAATGAGTAAGGCGGCTGTAAAATTGGCGCACTCGTAACGTCATATTAGCAAGGATATCAGGAATTAACGTGTGTCTCGACAGTTCTTATCGGTCGAGCGTTGACGTGCACGTTTTACGCGCCACGTCGAAATAGGTCCTCGACGTATGACGAGCTTAACGGCTCTTCCGTCGGAATGACAACGTCATTAAATATCCGCTGCATCGTTGCAGATCATTCTCCATACCACTCGCAGGTTTCACGAGCCTCGGCCTGCCTTGGCCAGGCCTGCCCCGTTTCGCTGTTAACACGGCTTTACGCGCATCACGAGGCACGTTTAACGCGTGTTTTATTTCGCACAGGATTAGACACGCGCGAGCGGCATCGATTTTCTATTTTCAGGAGACAATTCGGTCGGTTAATGTCGACGAGAAAATGCAAATCAGCGTTGCGTCTCATCCGAGATAGGGCATGCGGCTTCGATCGATCGGCAAGATGGGTCGCTTCGAATTGTCAGGCACACGCGTCGTCGGCGAATTTATATAAATTTGTGCGGACGAATTGAGCGCGATGGAGACATGCCGTGCGGTAGGCATAATTGGATTTAAGTGTTGTTACTGAACTACGATTAATGCAACTCGTCTGCTAATGACTGCATACTGTGTCGTTCAGGAAACCTCCGTCTCTCCCTCCGCCTGCGCCCGTTCTTGTCCTCAATCGTTCATGTTATTCGCCCGCAATTAATGGACACTCCGCACTCGTTCCCTCGAACGTTTCCGCGAAAAATCCAATCACTTTTCTCGGCAACGCGTACTTTACGACATCGCATCTTTATTAGCCCAACAAATTGTTATTTTAACACAGCGAAGTGAAGCGACACTTTTATCATTATTACCGTCATCACTGTTATTATGGAATAGAACATCGTGTGTAGGCAGTGCGCTGGGAAATATCGGAATTGTTATTACTTCGTTACTCGTGATTTGCGACGAAAGGTATTTTGCAAAATCGTCGGATCGGTTACGTTTCCGAGCGTCGTGACGCGCGTTAGCTCTCATTAACGTGAGCCGTTACCATCTTGTTGCTTCGGGTTAGGGTTAGAGTGAAATTCGCTCCTGCGAGCCGTGCACTGTCGCATCTCGGACGACAGCCCCGGGACGTTGCTTAGTAATTCGGGACAGTGGAGTGAGATGACTCGGATGAGGGCGGGTGGGCGGTTATTTACTTCGTTATAAGTTCTGACATTGAATTACGCTCTATGGTGGGTACGAACGGAAGGCGCAATGAGGATAGTAATGACGTTTCCTCGTTCCTGAATGTGAATAAATTATCGGCGACGAAACGTATATTCGGTGTGAATTACGGCTAGCCTAGCCAATCGTGCTCATCAATTACGTCGGGGCGTGCAAAATTGCAAATGCAAGACGGCGCAGTTTGAAGTAACGATTGGCGACGAGACGATATACGTGGGATTTATTTCATGCACAAAAATACAGTGATATCATTGTTCTGCCGCGGGTCCATGACTAACGCTCTCGCGAGAATTCGCCTGACTTCGTTCAGCTTATTCTCTCGTCAGAGATCGTCGTCCGACTCGTTAAATCTCTCGTACTTCGCGACCGGCTTCCTGAACGTCTCATAGTCCTTCATGTCCTCGCTCTCAGGCGGCGATTTTCTTCTCTCCATAGCAAGGTATATCAGTAGCGGGCAGTAAGCGATGTTCAGTAAGCCAACGATTCGCATGACCCATTGGAAGCCGATCGCTCGCACCATCTCGCCACCCATTATCGGCCCTTGAATTTCCAGACAGTCGAAAGCAGAAATTGAGTGTCGGCCAATTAACGAACCGAAGCGCACAGGTTTCGATTGGAACGCGAAATACGTACCCAGCGAATAGGCCAGACTGACGGCCACTTGCTGTATCGAATAAACAGGTCCGTAATTGCCATTTCTGTCGACCAAGCTCGCCAATAATGGCACAAGGGCCGCGTCGGCGACCCCGATGCCCAGGCCCATGCCGAGATGCGGGAATATCAATTGGGACATGGTGTTGGCCTGGGGAATCAGTATGGAACTGACGCCGACTACGAGCATCGCGAGAACGGCCACTTTGCTGCGGCCGTACAGATAGGCTATCACTCCGAAGAAGTTCGTGCCCACCAAGTACCCGACGCTGTCCGGGATGAAGACGGTCCCCAGCTGCCATTTCTGTTGGATAACTATCGCTGTATCCGTGCTACTCTCTCGTGAATGTGACTCTAAGCGGTCTCGGACGTGCTCCTTAATACGAGCATTAACCCTGTCCTGGTATCATGGCGTACGCCATGCTCAACGGCGCTTTAAAAGCTCGGGAATATATTATGATTAGTACTGTACGCAAGTTTCAGTGAGCCAATTATATGTTATTGATTGTAAGTTTCAGTGGTGGGACAACAGTCTAACTTAGTTTTTAAAAGATTCTATGCTCGTCTTTACGCGACTGCAAAGTACATTTTTTTTCGGAAACAAAGTTTTGTCCTTTTTAGAATGAGCTTCGGTACGCCGTGAGTGCCATGACCGTGACAACAGACGAGAAGCGAGTGGAAGTTTTTACGTAATATTTTGATAACGTACACGGACCTTCGGTTTTATGTGCGTCCGCAACCAAATCGGCAAGCACGGCTCCAGAATGGCCATCGGCGATGTCGAGCACCAAATAGCGCCGGATATGATGAGAATGTGCGGATCCGACAGTAGGTGCGTCCAGTTCATTTCGTGCTCGGTCGACTGGAGTGAGAAAGCCATTAGTGCCGCGTCGCGAATTTCGCGCAATCGGCGGTACGCAGGCAATAACGCCGTTAACGGCATTAACTTTCGCGCGCGCGCTGCAAGATTATATCGTCCGACAATTCCATGCGTCGTACCGCGAGTGCCGTTCGACGGGACCGTGACATTGACGCGTGCGAGGAGTGCGACGCACGGAGAAGCGGCGTAATTTTCAGTGGAAATAAAAGCAGAGAACGTACACTTACTTCCGCGTCCGTCTGAATGTCGAGCGTGAGCACCTGCAGACCTATCGAGCAAAATAGAAAGCAGCTTCTTCGTGACTGCGACCGGCGTGCTGATAGTTGCGGTACGATTATTAAGGATCGCTACCGCGAGATCGGAATTGGTACGAACATATGAGAACGAGTATGAAGCAGGAGACGAGGAGGAAGGGCGCCATCTTGCCCTCGAGATCGTAAAGCACCGCGCCAATTGGATATCCCAGAAGGACGCCGAGGGCGATGCTGCCGAGGACGAAGCCCATGATCCTCGATCTCTTGTCCTCCTCCGGATACTGCGAGGCCACCAGGGACATGCCGGAGACTCCTATGCACGCCGACGAGATGCCCTGAACGCTCCGGGCCAGGAAGAGGATCTCGTAAGTCTGTCCGAAGGCGAACACTGCGAAAGGGCAGGCGGAAAAGCAACTTTCCGTATGATCTAATCTCGTATGCCGAAAGCGAGCTCTCTTCCTTCATCCCTCCTCGACCTCGCGAACTTCTTTATTACATATCCCAGATCCCTTTTCTGCGTCTCTTTACGTGCTACGATTCTACGCCGCGATATGTAGGAGTGCCGGATTCGCATCGAGGTGGAAGGAAGGGAATGTCTGCTTCGAAACGACGAGGACGTCTGTTCGGAAAACGTGCTTACGCAATGCGGCTAGCAGGAGACTGATGTTTCCGAGGAACAATGGTCTCGCGTATCCGAAGGTTCCGGTGAGCGTGCCCACGGCCGGGTTCAAAATCAATTGGACCAGAGCTTTCGAGCTTAGCAGTAATCCGACTCGACCGTTTTCGTCCTCCTCGGCGTTCACGGTGGTGTTGCCGTCGAGAGTGCAAAGATAATCAGGGATGATCGGTACTGCAATGACCGTTTCGTCGTTAACTAACCGCTCGACCAGGGACACTCCGACGAAATGCGTAATATTCTTTGCTTCACTCACCCACCACCGTCAGCAGAACATTGTCCAAGAAAAGACTCAAGTACACGACGGTGACGACTATCGTGCGCGAATTTTTCAGGCCCTCGAACGTCATTATCGATTCTGGATCCTCGGCGGGAAGTCACTCGGGACTCGTACGCGATTAATTCAACATGTCGCGTGACACTCGGCCGTTCGATGGAATCAGTGCAATCGGGGTTTAATCGCGAGGTAGAAAGCTAGGAACTAGCCGAGTCCAAGATAGTTCGGGCTGACTAATGGACTAGCGGAGCGAGTCTCTATTGGAAAGATTTATTTAGAACCGGAGCCCACCGCGACAATTACTCGGCGTCGAGGGGACATTGTCTATTATTATGGAAGCTAGAATTCTCGGGGCAGAGTCGAGCGAGTGGTCGAAGGATCTTCACTTTGGCCCGCTGACAATTTTTATTCGTCCCCCGGCTAATGACGGGCCGTCCGAGACTCCTCGAAAGCCTTCAACGGCGACACTAAACAGGATTCCCAACGTGACTGGAAAGCCGAAGAGACCCGATCGAGCTTTTATAGCGCCCGCGAGCGCTCGTCCTTGCGCAGAAGCTTTTTCACAGCACGGCGTGAGGACTCTCTCCGGCGGCGTTCCCTTTCACGAGCCGATGCACTTTTCGATTTATCTCCATTATGCCTGCTTATCAAACTTTACCAGGCATCCTGGTCCACACGCTTTCTTTACGGTGGTTATATGGCGCGGAAGTCGAATCAGGGTCCGCGAGGAAAGCATATGGCGCGCCACGGAGACCAGCTCCGCACTCTCAAAGAAACCGGAGGGAGCTGAAAAATTCTTCGAATAATCCTGAAAACTCTACCACACCCCCCCTGATCCTGAAGGTGTCTTTAATCGAAGCCGAGTTCGCTTATTCCCAATCCTACCAACACTCTGCAGCGCAGTGATGTCCATAGCTGGCGAGACTGGAAGGTGGAAAAGTCGATGGCGTAGAGCGATAAAAATCCGATACATCGGGAAACATCGTTTATTATCCCGACGCGATTCGCCGTGCGAGTTTCGAATCGAATCGAGACCGGTCGCACGCCCTTAGCCTCCTGAGATATTGGACCGCGGGAGGCGGGCGCTCGGAAGCCATTTGGGCTCTAGTTACGCTCCTGTCATCGATATTCCCCCGGAACACACACCTGTGCCCCGATTGCGAAATTACGATCGGCCATAATGCAATTTCGGGCGGAGAGGGCGGAGAGACGTAGAACGGGAGGGTGTAGGGGGCCACCAAAGTGATTCGACGTCGTCGTACGCTGCGCTTCCCTTTTGCGTGCACGGAACTTACTCGTTGACTTCGTTTCGGTCCGTGTACCGTTAATTAGACCGCGGTGCCCGCCGGATGAAATACCCGCGCGCAGCGTCCCGCACCGAGAGCTCGGCAGCGGCCCTTTAACAAAATAAAGCGCGACCGAGAGATAGAGTTACCCGGTGGTTAATTGGGAAATTCGAGGCGAACGGTATTATACGTCCTCTTAGTTGACACGTTGGCCGCCGCCTGGGGTAGTGCTTTTTAAACTTTGGTCGTCGTACTTTCTCCGCGCGTAAAAATGATACTGACGAACGATAAGGGGTTGATAATACGAGTTACGGAATGATTGTGAGGCACAGTCGATGCGTTAATTGTTAGGTTGCCGAGCTTTCGAATTTTGTCGAAACTTAAAATCATAATTGAATCTGTCATTCTATTTATCGTATCAGGGTTCTGCTTTGAGGATGTCTAGGTGTCACACTGACTAACAACTGAACACGTTTATTTGGTGAGGCGAGAAGCATACACTGCACGATTTAGAAAGTGACTTAGAATCGTGTAATCCTTTGAACGTCGCTGGCTTCATCTTCCTCGCGAATCGTCGCCTCGGTTAGGCCCATTTTCGGACTCGGACATCTCGTCGGATATATCTCGTCCGGCGCTCTCCTGGTAGGCGAGAGCCTACCCTCAACGTAGACGTCTGTTTCGATACAGTCCTTCTCTTCCAGTACCATTCTTCGCCTGCGACTGCACCTCGGCCTCGCGTACGCAGGATCAATACCACTCCTATCGATTGGACTTCGCATCTGTAGAAATTTTGTCGTCGGAAATAAGCGAATAATACTCTCCCCTTCGATTCCGTAAGAACCGCCTCGATATTTTCTTTCAACGAGCAAGTACACAGGGCATCGAGTCGAACGACTGACAATCCTCGATACCACCCACACAGATCGTTGAAGTCAACGATTACCTTCGACACTCACGTCAGCGTTCTCGATGCACACTCGAGGCACCATGTAGGAACTCTCGACTTCTCGCATTTCCGTGTGGAAACCGTAGTTATTGTATCCAGGATTTCTACGCGGATCCGGACTTCTGCATCTGGTGAGGTACCTCTGATTGGGGCTCGAGTGGCCATAGTAATTTGGATAGAACGTTGGCACTTGCATGTTATTTATGCCAACCGGCGGCGGACCGTAGTCATAATATGCTCGGGGCTGTAACGAAAATGTTACATCGTCGCAAATTACTACGAGAGGCTGGTCAGGACCGAACGTAAAGCGCTCTACGTGCAATATATCGATTCTCGACTTACGATTCACGTAAGACGGTACTCTCTAGTGCCTACCAATACTGTCTACAGTGGCAGGTCCCGTTCGCCGGTGTCTGGGAGCACTTAGTCGACGTCGAAACTTTCTAGTGGGTGGTTCTCGGTGATGCACGGTTAAGTATGCCAAACAGAATACATACTCAAAGAACTATCCGGGGGTGGCTTAGGTACTGCCGGGAATTACTTAGGGTGCATCGAACTACATGAAGTGCACGCTGAACGTTGTAAACAGAACGAAATAATCTATTACTACACCGAACGACAGACCGCACACGGTGTATGCCTAACGCTCTTGTCGTTTGCCTAACAACAACATCTGTCTAAAGGCACGAGATAGGACGGCAAACGAAGGAACGTTTCGGGGAAGTAAATCTAGTGCTAGAAGTATGCTGAAGCAATATGTGCATCGTGCAAATTCCGCATGCAAGGGTAAGGATGCATGCTGACCTGTCCTCCGAGGGTGTTCAACCTCGGGTCTGACCCCAAATCCGCAGGATCGAACCTTCGATCAAGGTTCTTCTCCCTGGCCAGATGCCTGACCATGTAATACGTTCTCGGTATGAACACACCGACGATAATAAGATACGCTGTGGCGATGATTCCGGAACAGACAACGTAGTCACGTGCCTCGGGCTCCATCAGGATGAAACATGTCACCCAAACTGCCCAGGCTATAAGAATACCGATCACTGTTCCGAAGAAGCATTTTCCCTCGCAATAATTTCGGTGAACCTGAGCGACGAAGCAGCACACGGCGAAAAGCGTTATCAGGAGGAAAATATCGTAACCTGAGAACGAGACAGACTCGTTGATTACGAACAGGCCGGATAATACACGATTATGGTGTATTGCTACGGTCAATTGTATACAATGAACTTATATTTCAAGTGAGGAATGAGGAATAAGGGCAGAGATTGTTCGGTCGTTCAAGGGATTGTTACTTACTGAGAAGAGCAACGAACGTGAGACCCCGCATAACAGTGGCCGAGTCCACTTGGCTCAGAACAAAATACATTGTTGATATAGCGATCTGCACGCCGGACATGAAGAAGACCATGAGGCACTGCAGGTATCCATTTATGTGTGTGGTGAAGACGCCGCCTCTCGAGAATGCTAAGAACAATGCTCTGGAGAGCATGACGGAGAAAGTCATGCCGAACGCCATCGTGGTCACTAAGATCTTCTTCGAGTTCAAATTGTCCGCGCCGAAGTACTCGTCCTCCATGCAGAAGGGCAGCACCGTCTGAAGGGTGAAAACGTTGGCCAGTATCAGAAGGATGGTCAGCGTCGGATTGCCATCCAGCATCTCGTCCACGACATATCGATACAGAATGAAGACGACGATGACCGTGCAGGCGAACGTTCCGCACGCGTCGACGGTTAAGAAAATCGGTATCCAAAGACCTGTCTTCAGTAAGCCGCCCTCGAACGCACCTGTTGCCAACAACGAACAATTCATCAGGTGTCTTACGATTAACCGAATTTCTCGTGCGAATAGATTCGCGACGAGAGCGCGTGAAGGATCCACACACATACATCACAAAGTAGCAAATTCGAAAACAGATTACGGTATGTGTATACGAGTTTAAGATTACGGCTCCCGTAGAAAGAAACTTGGCACGAGACTGGCCTCCAAACTGTCGTACCTCTAGCGATACCGCGCGTGGCGAGTCTCTTCTGGAAATTCGTGCACTTCTCGCAGTTATTGGCGAACTTCTTCAGGCACAGCCTCGGCATCCTCGACAATTTCTGCTCGGGGATCACGCGGAACTTGGCAGCCTCGACCCGGTACGAGGCCACATCGACGAGTCCTTGCTGGCTCCTCATGGACACCACGTACTTAACCGAGTGTGCTTTCGGCAGTATGCGGAGTGCCTCGTAAACGTCGGAATTCCGAATTTCCTGGCGCAAGTGCGGCGTGAATCGCGGCATCACGCACTCTTCTGCTCCGTGCGGACAGCTCCTTTTCTGGAGGTCCTGCAGGACCTGGGCCAGCTCGATGATCGCCTTGCCGATGCCCAGCAGATGCGGGGAGTGGATGGCGAAGTTCGTGCTGGCGTCGAGGAACTCGTCGGTCGATTTGTGGGCTTGGAGGGGGTCGATGTCGAATGGGACTGGGTTGATGATGTAGGAGCCTGTCGGTAGTAGATCTGGAATGTGAAGATGGATCGTCGGCGAAGAGTGTTACGTTGCGCTTTATTAAATAGACCGGTTATGTTTTTTGTACGCGAGCCGTGTTATGAGTTTTAGACATCTTTGCGGACCTGAACGGATGTCATCCGTAACGGACGGAATTGTAACATTTACAAAGAAAGAATGCCGCGCTTAAGAAATGATACATAGTCAGTAAAAATGCAGATGAGATAAACATGATTTTTTTATTTTTTTTTAGTCGGAATGAGGGCTTGGCAGAAAACGTTCGACAAAAAATAATTTTTCGCGCCTGCAATTTTGACTCACCATCCACGTGCGATCCGTCTAACGGCAATAGAACCCAGGTCGTCTTCGGCCCTTCAGAGTTCTCACTCTTTTCCATCCACTTTCGAATATCGTCCTCGTCTCCGATAACCACGATAACCGGCTCGCCATTGTTCTCGCCCATCTCGGCGTCATCGCCAATGCCCCTAACGCATATGCCCGCGTCCTTAGTGGTCAGAAGGAAGTGATTGAGTGCGAAGTCGGCGTTGGCCAAGACGAGATCGATCGTCTCGAATCGAGTGCTCAGATAGTGGACCATCGCATTGATCAAGGGCTTCGTCAGATTCTGCTCGTCGTACATACTGATCGGCAGGACACTGTAATTCCGTAATGGATCGAGCACACGCCCGTACTTCGCGTCAACCAGGATACCCAGCTCGTAGTATGCAAATTCGCAGTCCAAGTCGACCGCCATTTGTAAGGCTTGTTTGTACACGCTCGTCTCATTCTGGCAGCTGTCGTACACCTTCAAGCCTGCGAAATTAAATTTTCAAAACCTTCAGGTCCTGGCCGCTTTGTTCCAGCGACTCAGTCGAGCGAGCAGTTGAAGCGTTCAATTTGAAACTCCAAAGTGGAGTGTATCCGATCGGTACGCGGCGGCGTTTCGACGGAGGATCTCGATCGAACTCACTTTTCTAATAATAAACAGAATCTGTTGGCCACGAGCGACCGCTGATAATGGAATTTTTTTCTTTACCTAGGACAAGATCAGGCACGTAGTCGTATTTGTTCAACGTGTGCACGACGTACAGCGCCGTGGACAGTTCTTCGAGGCGCCCCGACGACGAGAGGTTGCAGAAAGGTCCGTGATGCCTGTCGATGAACACTGGCGAACGAAAAATATGGTGAGTCTAATGCGTGCGTCTACGTGATTACATTTTTCTACCCGACAACGCAGCGCATCTCGAACTCTAGCGTTGCGAGCGCGTCGATAAGCCGAACGAGCGCTTTTCATCGAACGCCTCTCGGGATTACCGGAAAGAACAGCGTCGCCGGAAGTCTCCAGGAGCGTACGATTTCTGGCACACGCCGCCGATTCCTGTTCCTCGTCCTCCGTCAGAGCGAGCCGCGCGACGCACACGAGCACCAGAATCACGACCTCGCTCAACATTTTTACACGTGGCGACCTAACATACGACGGGTTCGATCACGAGCAGGAGAGCATGTTTAGACGGAGCGTCGCGAAGTGTATTGGCTTTGTCAGCGAGGCACGCCCGATTCCGGCATTCTTCTGTTTAGTCGATATCCACGTCCATTCGCGCGGTCGAGGCTCTCAATACTTCGATAGCTTATCCGATTCAATTCGCGAACGTCATCGTGGCGGGCGTTGATGATTCGAGGTAAATACGCATCTTTCGTTGTGTCAAGACTCTCGGTGCTCGTCATGTGACTGCTGGATGCGTAGACGAGGCAGTCGTCCACTAGTCGTCAACGTTGCATTCCTGCTTGATATTTACTAATATCCATTGTTACAACAATCGGCAATCCGAAGCTTCGACGAGCGCTATTCGAGTTCCAACTCGTACCTAAAGCTTCGCCCCGCGAACGAGATACAGTCACGACTGACGATTCAGCACAGACGTCCACTAGGTCAAGAGAGCGCCACTAATTTCTTCTGTCGCCCGCCGAGGCTTCCATCTGACGCGTACGATTATGCGTCGGAGTCGGAAGTGTTCACACCGCGCGACGATGTTTGTACGTTCTAACGCACGCACGCCTATCGACAGCCAGCCCTCCGTTTCGTTTTACAAAGCCACCGGATCGCAGGCCCGCGCGTCGTGTAGCGCGCCACCAATTTCCATGACACCCCCTCCGAAGATTGCTCGCGGCCCGTTCCCTTTCCGGACACCTCGCGCCGTCATTTCTGGCTCGCAGGTGCAGCAGCTGTCGGCCGTTGGCGGCCGCGGAGCCTCCCGCGGAAGCCGTATTTCTGCTGGCCTAGCCCTCCCTTTTAAACGAATTATGCGCGTTCAGTCACGTTGAATTCTGCAGCCATTTAAGGCGACTTGTGCAATTTAATTGACGGCCGGCCGTCGTCGTCGTTTACCTCGCCTCTCGTTCTCGCATGTAATGCCCTCTCGAACCACTGTCCTCGGAGCATGGCTGATGGTGAGATGCGACGGGATAAGGCTTACCACCTGGTGGCCTCGATTACGTGCTCCCCTCTTTCGTTTTCAAACCGCTGACTTCGCTCGTGAATTCGGTCGTACGTACTCGCGCGCCCTACGTAAAAGTGGCCCCATAGACTGGCCAGCTTTGTTCGGCCGTTTTTCTTCCGCCCGGCAGCTTTCTGTATTTCAGTCGGCTCTGCCTCGAGGGTTGTTTCTTGTTTCTCTCGCGAGCGTAGATACGGACGCGAAGGTTTTATCGAGCACGCATAGCTGACGATGGAGATACACGGATCGCGCGACGTCCTTTGACGTCGTTAAAGTGATTTGGGTTAGACCGCGCGGCCAATTATCATACCGATGACGCAGAACGGAAATTTTATTCGTATCAGCGCCATTAATAAATGTATGCGGAACGGGTTGCATTTGTTGATGAAGCTCGCCCGGGAGGATTTCGTCGAATAAGCCGGCCCGCGCAGGATTAGCGAAAATCTGCAGCTATGCTCATGGAATATTCAGATATATATATGTATATAATATGCGATGATGCCGCAGGGGTCTGGATAATGTATGTGCGCATATTCTCCGTATAGATAAAAAATATATATATACATATTATTCACGGAAAAGCGATATATGTAATCGAGAAAGAAAAAATGGATGTGTAATCAATTAAATCATAGGCATATCGGACACGATAATCATCCGTGAGTTCTTAAGACGCCACCCAGAGTATCTCTCCTCTCGACACCTATCGCACCTGAGATCTCGCAAGCACCACTCGGCACGCCAGTAGTCGGTCCGACTAATAAATCTCGACGGAAACGAGGGCATTAATAACCGCTGAATACGCACGTCCGTCGTTGTGTCGCGGCTTTTAAAACGCGACGGGAACGGGGCGTCGTTGCAACGAGACTCGGGCCAATGTCTATAAATTCGGTCCTAGACTCCAAAACTTGAGATTCCGTGCGCGGATCGCAGAACTCGCAAGGAGGTGGCACGTCGACTCGGCGTCGGCCTGGTCCTCTGGTCGCATATCGGCAGGCGTACAAGTGTTTTCACGCTCGAAGGCAGCAGGCGCCACACGTTGCCCCGACGCGGAACGGCGATGTCGAAACTGGCCACTCAAATTTAGAAAGCGAAAGCTGTGACGTCGTAAGCGGAGATCATAAGAGGGACGGAGGGCGAGTGACAAAATTGTGAGGGCCATTGAATTAGGTCTTCGGAGACTTACGAGCTTAGAGCACAGGTTACGAATGATATCGGCTGGAATCGAACGAGGTGCGAGTGCAAACTGCTGCAAACGCTTCGGAACGGTTTTTTGCGCTTCACGTAACGCGGCTCGTTCGTATACGTTATTCGTGCTGCAGTTGGTATTAGATAAATATATATTTGCAATAATTAAGTATAGTCACATTAGACGCTTGAATAGGACTATTAGTACAACGTCGGTGGATAATTTTAGTGTGACAGATTCGATTAATCGCTAAGACCAGCCGCGAAATCGGTGCAACAAGGCGGGCGTAGGATCCTTGACGAATTTTACGGTTTACCATTAAGCCTCGTCGTTGCCACGTCAGTGGCTGGCCTATCTGGAGCACCGAGTTAACGGCATCGGGAATAGTTGAGAGCAGATTTTGCGGTCCGACCGCGTTGCGCCGTTAAAGTCCACACCGGCGCGGGGTAAATTGTTTATCGTAATTCGCTCCCAACACACTCTCGTGTCAAGGTCTTCCCATGACGCAACTGTGGACGGTGGCGAACGTTTCCGTGTAGAGCAGCTGGCAGATCGCGGCGTTATTGTCGAACGACATCTCGCCGACCTTAAATTCCGGATTGACGGCCACCTACGAATCGTTGAAGAACGTGAAGAATTTCATGACGCCCGAGCATTGTCAGTACATTGCGCTCATCTAAACTTCTCTCCTACACCTCTACGTCCGACGTCCGCTTTCAATCCACCTGAACCGGTGAGCATTATAAGTCACCCCATACAGCTTGTCTGACGGCCGCTTATTTCGGTAAAGCGACGTAAGGCGCTTTTCTTTAATGACGTGGATTACACGATACTAAGCGCGGTAAAGTGTCGTTGAGGCAACATCACTGGACTTACTCTTTGTTTGACGTGGATGCGCGATTAAAATGACAAATTTCGAGGACTAAAAAGAGAGTGAGAGAGGAGAGAAGGAACAGTAGGCGATAAAGTCGAACGATCACCATATTATGATGCTCGGAGAACGTTATAGGGGAACGCGAGAACATGTTAATTAGGAAGAGGCCTCAGCCTCACGAAAGGACATAATAACGAGCCTCGTCTTTACCTTAAACGTGTACTGGCCTGGCTCCAGTTCCGTAATGTCTACCCACTGGCAGTCGATATTGTGCTTGTAAATGTCGCTGCAATTAACGGAAATTCCTTGGTCCCCGTAATTGGCGCATTTGTACCTGAAAGCCATACGTATAGCGCGCGCGTGTGTGTGTGTGCGCGTTGTCCATGGATCGTTTAATTAGCTCGTTAACGTGCGTTTCGCGGAGGCATTTGCGCATCGATGCGTATTAATCGAATTAAGTCGACGTTAAAGAGACGCCGAAAGCAAAAAGCCACCCGTACGTCGTCGTTCTATTGAAACTTTACCTCGGCTCCACGCCCGGCATACACTGATTGTCCTCCAGGCAGAACGACGCCTTGTGGCCCTCGGCCACTTTGTTGCCGCCGGTATCGATTATATCGAACGTCGCGAACACCTCCATCGAGTGGTAATGCCTGCAAGAGAAACCGCGTAATCCGTCGAACCTGTTCTCTCGAATTATGCTCCGCTGCTTTTTTAAGTTCGGCTTGGCCATTATGAAAGTCGCTCGAGTCGAGTAACCTTCGATCCGACTGATATCTTAGATCGCGCATTATTCTCCGATTACGCTCGTTTTATTGTCATGGCTCAGTCTTTTTAGAGACGCATCGCTGAAATTGATATCAATCGATCGAGGGCCATCATCTTCTACGCGTATCTCTAGAAAACCCACATATGACACATGTGCCATTCCCAAAGATGCTTCGGTACGGACGGCCTGAAGTCCGCCGTCCCGGTGTTCAGAATCCTCGCTGTGAATCTCAGCAGCCTCCTCGTCTCCAGATGCCAATTGACGGACTGTTTTTGAACCTTGTATGCCTGCGAGGCAACGCAGTTCTCCTCCATCGCGCACTGCAGCCAGTACAACTGCCTGTCCTCCAGATGGGCGGTGCGCATCAGCTCGATGTGATCGAAAACGAGATCGGGCATGTCGCGCGAACAGACAACGCTGGCGACATTTTCAGCCACACCTGCCGTTCAAAATGGAGATCGGTCACGGGCGATCGTGGGTGTCCGAGAGAGCCGACAATCCTCGCGGCGAGACTCTTGTGCTTAAGACTTACGTTTAATTCGCCCGACGCGTGTTAGTAGCTTTCTCACTTTTATCAATTCGCACTTGCCATCCTTGCGGTCGGCACCGTTCTCCGTCGTTTTATTAACCGCCTGATTTGTTAGTATCGTCATACCGTGTTATACGTACGTCAAAGTATCCGTGTCTCTCCATTGGCAACATCTGTCGGTCGAATATAGTGAAAGTTTGTCACAATGACCCGTGCTGTGGTAGGAAGGCTATTTAAGTGGCCATGCAATAGTCAGCGGTTATCATACTCGTCGCGCACGCGTCTCGATTAATCGCGTCTAATAATTGTAAAATAAAAAAAAAGTAAAAAAAATATACATGTCGAATGGGGAGCCTCCCCTTTGTTAAAGTCTGTTATAAATTGAAGGGGGAAGGAGGGGGGGAGCGCTTTTAATCGTTTTTGATGGTTGATTTCCCGGTGTACCTGGACAGTCCACAATGTTGTCGTGCAGACATTCGGCGATATTTTGCTCGCCGCCCTGGCACTGAATGCCGCTGCCCGTCATCGGCATTCGGTCGCCGCCGAAGAAGTTCGTTTGAATGGCGCTTGACGCGTACCCGAGCCCCAACTGACGACAGACGACCGCCGCCTCGAAAAAGGACCAGCCGTCGCCGCAGACTACGCCCCATTCTGAAAGAAACCGCGTCGTTCCTTCAATCGTTTACAGCCCAGTCCACTGTTACAAGCCCGCTACAGACGATACGATAAATCTGAACGTTTTCGCTGCACAGTTTTAACTGACAATGAGCAACCATTCTTGCGCACGTAACGTGTGAGCCAGACATTAGATTCATGCGCGCCAACGAATTTCAGCCTCGACGTATCGTCGCTTTTGCACGCAGCGCGCGGAAGGAAGACAAGGACTCTTCCTTCTCGGCGCGAGACCAGTCAGTGCGAGTCTCTGACATTACCAGAATTCCCGAGCTTCACTTCGACCCTGCCCTCGGAGTGAACTCTTCCGCCAGCCAGCCTCAGCGCGATCCCCTGCTGATGCACGTCCTTGATCCTCGACTTCGGCTGTTTCTTCGTCGGCTGAGGTTGAGGCTGAGGCTTTTCCTCGTCGTGCGCGCACATCACTCCGGCGGCCTCGCTGCTGTCGCAATCGGAAGTGCCCCATCCGTCGAAGCGACACTTCGAAAGTTCCTCCTCCGTGCCGTCGCAGTAAACGTTGTCCATCCAGAAGCGTCCTGCAACATACGCCGCTCGCAGTTTGCCTCGAGCACCTGAACGCTCCCGAGGACTTTCGCGATCCTTCGCTGCGGATGACTAATTTATGAGGTAGCGAAGCGGGTCTCATTTTCGGGAAAATAAAAAAACAAGAAAGAGGAACAAATTCATCGAGTTACCCTCGGAATAGCGTTATTACCGGAGTATGCTGTTAACTTTAATGAGTGACTAAGGCAGTATACAGTGTACGGCTATATGACCAAGCGCCAGTAACGGAGTAAAAGGGTCGGGGAACTTCATTTCGGCGGTGGTCGCCGTAACGGCGCCGTACAAAAACTGAAGCGATAGCGTCTGGGACGAAAAGAGAGACAATATTATCTTACTCCTTGCCTGACCGAAGTGGCCGTTCGACGTCGGCTTAATTGCACCGTCAAAGCCTAATTGTCTGCAAACCACATTGGCCTCCAAGTAATCCCATTCGTCGTCGCAAACGCTGCCCCACTTCCCGTCGTGGAGTATTTCCACGTTTCCTGCGGCACAACAATACAGCGTCGTCAACCTTTCCTTTCCCTCAGCGATTAACGCGCCAATTATCAATCTGCGAGCGCCCCCCGTGATTCGTGGCTAAGTTCATTGACGTCATATGCTTGTATCGGTTAGCAATGAACACGTGTCGTTCGTGAGATGCCTGAGCTACGTAATTAATGAAACGAACAGCATTGCAGTCTGCAGCCGTTAAATTACAAAGGTTATCTCGGATATAATAATAAACTAATGCATGGTCGGTGCCATCGTCGAAAGGCGTCAGAAGTCAGAAGTTCTCGGATCTCATATAATCCTCGCGGCCGACAATTTTGCGACCAGCCACGCGCTGCTATTTCACAGGAGGCGCGCGTCGCTGTTTTATACATTCGCAGGCCTCACCGTGGCCATCCTATCCGACGATTTGCGGTATTATGCGCGCATGACGCGCGCGCTCCACGCTGACACATAGTCGTTGACATAAATCTTCCTCGAGTTGACCCCTTTTTAATCATCGTTGCACAACGCCGAGAACCGACCGGCCGCTGATAAAAGCGCGTTGTTCCGCGTAAGCCTCGTTTTTATCCGCGAGATTTATAACGCCCCGCGCCTAGCCCGGCGTATTCGTTTCGCGACGAGACGAGGAAGATCGTTTAACGGATCGCGACTCGACGAATTCGCAAACACCCCCCCATTTTTCATGCAATACGAAAGCGTGCACGCCTCGAGTCGACAGCACGTTCCCCGTAGCACGATCTTCGCTCCCGGAACGAGCGAATCGTGTGCTACCCTGCTCCGACAGTCTAGCTCAGTGTTTCTTAACCTTTTTGGTGATGGGGACCCCCTTGAATCTGAAAATACGCTCCCGCACCCCCTTGCAAAATATGTTCACATGTTTTTATTTAGGAGATGACAATTAATGCAACATTAGAAGCCTCTCTCGCACCCCTGGAAATGTTTTCTCACACCCCAGATTAAGAAACACTGGTCTAACTAGAGAGTGTAACGAAAAATTGCAGGATCTGCCGCTGGTACCTTCGTGCTCGCCATTCTCGCCGCCGACCAACTTCACGGCGCCCTCTTGCTTCTTCAGCGTCCGGAAGTCCTTACGAAGCTTCCGCGCGACGCGCGCCTTCTTCGGACGCACTCTCGGCTGCGTCTCATTACCCACGGCCGTCGCGGAAGCGTTCAGCACCGTCACCGTTATCACTATCGCGGCGAGGAGTATCGCTTCCGGGCGCAGGTTCTTCGATCTCATCTTATCTCGCTGCCGGTGGCAGAGGTCAACAGCACGAAACCGCAGGTCGGCGAATTCTCGTCAGGCGAACGACTCTCGTGCACTCGGTGGGCCGCAACAATGGCAACGTCTCCTTCGACGCATTTGTTAGGCTCGATCGGCCGAAAAAGCGAACGCTCCCCTTGCGCCCGTCGGCGTGCCTATCGATCCCCGGGACTGCCGATGCGAGAAACTTCGACAACGTGCGGCCAGGCTGGACCCGTTTTCCGGGAAGTGGATAATCCGCTGGGGCCCGCTTCACGATTCAGGCCGGACGAGCGACGGCGTCTTAAAATCGCGCACGTGTATTTCGTTTACTGTTCTCCAGGCAACTGATGCGTGCACCGATCGCGCAATGTAATATCATTGCTCTGGTGTAACGCGAGCGTCGTGATCTCGCACGTAACGCCTGAGACGATATATATATGACGATCTACATGCGTACAGGACGACTCAAAAAGGTATCGGCTTCCTTTCGACAGACGACTGTCAGAGGAACGTTACGAAAACGATTTCTATCATGATCGTTTTCCAATTCGAGAAAAACAGAGACGACGTCGTGATACGTCAGATGCGTGTTGCATTCTATTTGAGAACGTACGCAGCTACCGAACTTTGCCAGTCCTTCTATGAACGGCGCTGTACACACAGCGTTCGTTCTAACTCACCGACACATGGCGAATCGCTTCTTTTTCCACGTTTCCGATCTCCCGACCCTTCCTAGCCTTCTCCCCTCCCACCCCTCCGCCCCTCTCCCCATCCAGAATTCTCTTCAGTATTCGTCATGCGACCTTCTCGGTCGTCACCGGTCATCGCGTTAAGATCCGTCGATTACGTTCTTTTCCGCGTCAGCCCCCGAGTCGGGATTCGCAGATAAGCTCGCGGTATCGAGTCCGATCTGACGAGAGGCCGGGAAAATTCTCGGCGCACAGCTGGGCGGGAAGATTTATGCGACTCGCATGTCGGAGTCATATGCGAATGTCGGGCAATCGGGATCGAGAAAAATCGCGATGACGTACCTGCCGCGATCGTTATATCGGGAGAAAATGCTGCAATTGAACTTATCGAGTGGGACGGTCATCGGCGCGGCGGGGTGATATACGAGAGTATCTATCGATTCCATACAGCTCACTTCATTATTCCGCTTATAACGCGCGGGCGTGCCTTCTTTTGTTTCAAACTAATTGCCTCACGTAATCCGCGCATTAGTAATTGTCGCGCGTTATCGAATTTAATGAAAGGATTTAGTCCACCGAGGTCCCAATTGTGCTCGCCGAGTGCGTCGGTGTGTGTGTATGCGCAGCAAATTAGAAACACAAGACTGGCAGGTAGTTATCGTTAATTGGCGCGGTTTAATACGCGGTTCGATGTCCGCCGCGGCTTGTCAGATTCCTCGAATAACGGCACAGACGGTGATAATCGTAACGTAACTAATTGCCGGGTGCCCACATTCGCCAAGTATCCGGTTGGGAATAGAGATATTAGACTAACAAGTAACTATGATTAAGAGTAATCCGCTCACGTCGCTATCCTTTGTGCCGCGCAATACGGATCTATTTTCTAGTAAATCGAACGGTATGCGTCAGGTGCGTGAAACGAAATGAAGGAACTAGGGACTGTATAGTCTGAACAGGATTTTTCGAATTCTTTCCTTTCGTCGCTTGTTCTCGGCTCGTCGGCGAGGGACTCTCACGCGTTCGGCCTTATCGTCGTTATCGTCCCGAACGTCCTCCCAGGAAAGGCAGGGTTTCTCTCTCTCCCTCTCTCTCTTTAGAAAGCGCAGAAGTGCACATACAACGTGTACGCACTCCATTTTTTCCCCGTCGCTCGAATCCGACACTGGCTCGAGTGTCATCGACTTCTGTCGGCGCGGCAATTCGATCTTCGCGAAAAAGATCCGGGTGCTTAGAAAATCTCTCCTGCGGCAAGCCGTTCGTTACTCGATATCGTTGGCCGAACCTGTCGGGGACCGATTGCGAAATCTGCGGTATCGAAAGAATCCGTAGCGCGGGCCGCGCGTTGAGCGGATGGATGAGCCATAAAACCAATTCCAGCTAAATGCGCGTGATTCGCGCGACGCGCAAATTGATAGACTGTCGGATTTAAATGTGATTAATGTCGGGATCGCGTTAAGCTGCCGCGGCCTCGCCACGTTCCCGCGAAACGTCGAATTCCTTCGCCGCGTGATCGAATTGATTTTTATACGACGAGCCAGTCGACGCTCGCGATGTTCGATCATAATTGTCGCCCGCCGTCCCTTCGCTAGACGCATCGCGCGCGAATTCGTTGCGGCGCGACTCGTTGCGTTGAAATGATTAACCGCATGTCAATCCAGGGCGTGTCTACGGGTACGTCACAAATTCGTCGAAATATTCCACTTGCGGGATTTCATCTTTCTCTCTCAGCTCCGCTGTCTGGACAGCTCCATTTGCGCGGAGAAGCGAGCCTCCCACTTTTTTTCACGTACAACGTGCGGCTTGGATGCTGCTAATCCCACCCACGGCCGACTGGGTCCTTGCGAAATTGCCCTGTAATCCACCCAAGTTTCATCTCCGCATAGAAATGCGTCAGCTGTTGCGGGTTCAACATTTTCCCTAACGTACGCGTTTAGTTAAATTCTTAATGCACCGTGAAATCCGGAACGAAGCAAACGACGAGAGCGTTATTTCTGTTAGCGAACTATTTTCTGAGATCATAAGATAGACGTCACCCAAAGGTGGAAATTGTGTACGTCGATGGGGCTGACAGCATTTAAGTTGAGCGTCATACCATTCCTCACTTGATCATGACCTCACCGTCTTGGCGACTCGGCGAGGACGCGCGAGGAGGTCCAACGAACGCGAGCGAAGGCGCGTGCAAAGAGAAATGTAGAGTAGAAAAGGAGAGAAAGGAAGAAAAAAGGTTGTAATTCAAGTAACAGGCCGCTTTTGACACGGTTCGTTTCGTGGCGTAACCGCGACGAACGTGGCAAAGCAATTATCGTAAGCTATTAGTGAAAACGGCCCACGGCTAAATTCTTGACATACTTCGGGCATGAAACACTTTAGGCGTAAGGGATGGGAGGAGGTGAAGGAGGAGGACGAATACGGAGCGAGTGATTTAGGCCTGGACGCCTAATGGGCGCTTCCTCCCGAAACGCATTTCACTCCGATACCCACCACACTTTCATCGATTTCCCGTAAATTCGAGTGGCTCCGGGGCTTTCGTCCTTGCTTCGTCTATTCCGAACGATTGAATAGCAATTTGACGTGAAACGCACTTTACGTCGAACGGTATACGTTTCCCGTGGAATATTCGAGCCGGATGGTTTCGCGCTCGGTCATGATCGTTGTCGACCTTTTATTGCTCCCGCAACCCTTCGGCTGCGTCGGAAAGTCATCGTTTCTTCGATGCGTGGCCCTCCGATCACTCGATCGAGTGCTGCAACGGGGAAGGAATACCTTGTTTGTCGATCGTCGACCGTCGCGCACCGCGGTTGCATTTACGTATTAATAAAAGTGTGCCGTGCGGCGTGTTCCGGCTGAATTATTGATGTCCGATCGATGAACTATAAAGTCGTTCGATGTGTGTCAGGAATACGTCAGTGGTCGCTGCTAGAATAAAGGGGGAGACTCCGCCCGGGCGAAAGTGGATCACTTTTTTCTCCGACCAACGACAATGGACATCATAAATCGTAGCGGTCTTCATAATCCATAACCGCTTGTTATGTACGTGTGGCCGGATAAACGATTGTTCCCGTTTCCTGTCCGATCTTACAACCACTTCCGCGACCGACGATAATTCCTACAACGAATGCAAAATGTCTATTCGAACCCTTCTCCCTCATCGACAGCTTCCAGAAAAAATATCCCACCGCGCAGAACTCATTACTCTACCCACACTTTCAAAGAATACGCTCCATCCATCCCAGCCTCCCGTTCGAATCTCGCGCGTCCACGAACGTAGAAAGCACTAGTCTATCTCAGCTACCGAGAATCCCAGACACCCTTCTCATTCTCCCGCTTCCACCGACAGTCTCTCACCACCCGAAACCGGCACGATTTAAAGTTCGCGCGGTCGAGAGCAAGATGGCGGAAATATGGCGCCAGGTCTCGCGGCGACGCGTCTCTAGTCGTTTTTCCATTCTAGGGACTCTACCACGCCCAATCGGCGTCGTCCGCGCGTCTATCTCCGTTTCTCTTCGACCAACGCTCCGGCCACAACGTCGTCGTCCTCTCTCCAAGAGTCGGTCGGTGTGCGCGACGACGACGGCGACGACAACGAGAACGACACGACGACGACGTCGCGATGGTGGTGGTGGTGGTGGTGGTGGTGCATCGTTCACTCGGCAGACGGAGCATGCCAGTCAGTCGGTTTTTATCCATCGTTCGGGACGGTCGCGCGAGAGGGCCTGGCTGAAGTGCGTTGGTCAGTTGGTGCGAATTCGCGGACGAATTCGTGGTCTAAACAGAAAGAGAGAGAAAGAGAAAGATAGAGGCGGATAGAGCGGGGACATTGAGAGAGGATCGCTGGGTCGAGTGAAGCCCGTCGTCTTCTTGCGAGCAGGAGGTTTCCCGGCCGGGTGTCGTTTATTCGCCGACCTGGGAGTTTCGCGCGGCGCGCACTCGGTTTTGACCGCTTTGAAAAAGGAGACGTCCGTCGGCGTTGAACGTCGTTGGCCGGGCGCGCGTGTTCTCCCCGGGTCGAAGGTGGGCGAGGGTGGCCGAAGGGTGAGAGGGAGTGTGCGGCGAGTCCTCGTGGGCAAGGAACGATCGAAGCCCAGGGTGCAGCGGTCGGCCATTGCGCTTTCTTCGCCGTGTGATACGTACGCGCGGCGCTCCGTGTGTGTTGTTATACCGGGTGTATCGAAATCGGTATGTCCAGCACGCTTCTTCTCCCTTCCTCATTACTTCCTATTACTTGCGATGAGTTTGGTGGTGCTTGGTCGCGACTGGTCGCGACGCACGCTGGCGGCGGCGGCGGCGGCGGCGGCGACTGACGGAATGGCAAAGATCGCGATGTTTAGATATTGAATTTAAAATGCTTGGCTGTCGGCAGGACGATAGCGTGTGACGAGTGATAGCGATGTTAGTATCGAATGCTAAACAGTATGTACTACCGTTACCGTTGCCTCGTACTAGTCGCACCCGCCACCGCCACATGTTCGGCGATTGAAAAAGTCCGCGAGTTTACGCCCGTCTCGTGTTTCACGTCGGTGTCGCTGGACCTATGACGAGAAAGAACGAGGGGGAGAGAGAGTGAGAGAGATCGTTTGAGAGTTCTGTGACTCGTGCCCGTGACGTGGGGCGAATAAAACGCGCGCTCCGTCGGTAACGGCGTCCCGGTATTCTTCGCTTTTCTTCTCTTTTCTTATCCTATCCTATCCTATCCTTCCACCTTCACTTCTGTCTCCGACCCTCGCGCCCGTCTGTCTTTGTCTCTATGAATGGATCCTTCTTCGTCTTCTTCGTTTTCTCCGTGGACGCTGGGACGCCAAACGTCCGCACACACGTCCGCACACACATCATGCACGTCTCCCCTGACCGGACTCTAGGCATCGTGTCCACATAGGAATAACGTGAGGCCGGGAGAAACGGAGTGTTCGACCGATTGAATATCATGTACGGGTGCGGTAACTCGTCTTTGGTTACACTCTCTCTCTAACTCTCACTTCTCTCGCGCCGTCAGTCACTCTCCGCTCTTCCTCGTTTCCTTCCGCGTCCACGCTTCCGTGTCGTAGGATAGTACAGCGACACGAACTGCTCGCTCGCCAGTCTCTGGATCGCTGGGCCATATCGAATTACATGGCTTGGCCATTTAAACAATTTCCCCATCGAAGCAACGTTCATCACCTTACGATCATCATCATCATTTCAAGTCTCCACTCTCGTCGCTTCCGCTCGCTTCCCCCTTCTTCCGCAGCGCCACACTTCCGGTCCGCAGAAACGTTCGTCCAGAATGGCCCAAGTCCCGATCGGTTTCCCCGATAAAGGCCTCCAAGTATCGAATTACATAGATATGACGAGTCAGATTCCGCAACACATTTTCGGCACGGCCTTGAACCCATAGACGTTTGGCATTGCTGTACAGATCTCGCGGATCCTCGTCTTTCTCCACACACGCACGCACGCACACCATTCTCTGATGTGTGACAAATTTTGACCGGCGTCTCGTGACGAAGTCACGTTTCGATCGCGAGTAACGCGAGATGCGCAACGAGTGTATGCGAACGAACTCGGTATCTGTCTATCCAGCGTTTCAGGGCATAGTGTATCAGGTTCACGGTTGGAGCAGGTGTCCCGACGAGACGCACGGAGCTCGGAAGCGGTGTTTCGAGCATAATCGGTCGCGTGTCCTCGGAGAAGGGCGGCCTTGATGAGCGAAAAAGGAACGGCGCGAATATCAGCCTCGCGCTCGCCGCTTCTACCGGTCGGAGAGAGGTTCCGAGAGAACGATCCAACTGGAGGATACATGTTTCGTGCTATTTGTATTATTCCTTTAGTTTCTTACAGTCAGCATCTATCGTCCGAACCGTGCCGCGCGGTTTCCCGAAGGTGATGGAATACGGAGCAATGCTAGAGAATTTCAGTCTGATCGTCCGGCGTAGATTCGGAGGCTGGGAACGGGAGCAGGGTGTTTGGGTAGAACCGGTTGAGAAGAGGAAATATCTCTTTCGCGCGCGTCAACGGCGCTCTGTTTACGCGCTTTTCGTTTTCGTCTCGCACCGCGCGCGAGCACCGGCCGCGGCCAACGTCGTGCACAGTGATCTTTTGTGCGAGTCAATGCACACAGGCCCCTTTCGAGCCCGGGACTCGAATAATACGGATCCCAGGCGAGGTCTCGAAATGAAATTACACTCGCACCCGATCCGCAATCTTCCGTCTTGCTCGGTTTCCCCTGAAGTTTTCGCGGCTGCATAATTGTGCAGGCTGACAGTAACCTGCGGAGATAGCGCGTTATCGATTGTACTGCGAGAGCGACTACGGTGGAGAAGGCTGTAGCATCGAATGCGAAACCGTATCTGCTGTCTGGTATTCGCGTCAAATTCCCTCCTTCCACCTCTTCACTCTCTCTCTCTCTCTTTCTCTCTCATTGAGAAGAAGCTCGTCTCTCTCCCCATGTTACTTTGTCTCTCACCTCCTGCAGCAGCGCACCTTCCTCTATCCGCTTCCTTTGACCTTCCGCCTCTTTCTCTCTGTCTCTCTCTCTCTTTCTCTCTCGCCATCTGTCTTTCCCCCGCATAAATCTTACTCATTCCTACTGAACGGTCGTCCCTTTCTCTCCGACGGTCCTTTCTTCGAGGTACCGTTACCGTGAAAATTCGGCTTTTGTTCTGTGTGTAAAGAACGTCAGGGTCGTCGAACGAGAAACTTCCCCGCGGGCACAGGTTATATACCTGCTTTATGCCCGGAGTACACGTTTAGGTGAACTTAATGCACGTATATTCTCGACGTAGCGTACGCGCCGTGCCGCTCGTCTATACGTCCCGGTGCAAATATATCCGAAAGCGCGCGTACGTGCATATTCGCGGATCGAGAAGGAGAGGAGAGGATGAGTGGGAGATTTCTGTCGATGTAGTAAAAACGAGTAGTATTTATAGTACTACCGGCGTATACGTATCATTGTGCTGCTGCCACGTGGTGCGCTAATATTTTTATTATTGTCATCTCTCCTCACGCGCTATTCACGGTTGCTTCCTGCTGATAATAGCCCCGTGTAGTCGTCGATACTACTCTAAACGGAATCCGCGGCGTTGTTCCCTCGTTAATGATACTGTCCGTTACGTACATATATATATATTTTTATATACACACTACATCATCGAGCGGATTCTTCGCCGGATAGCTCGACGCGCGGAATATTAACGTCTCCCGATGCCGAATCGATACACGGAATTTCAATGGGACGTCGATAATGCTTCTATTTTGGTATCGCGGGTCTGACGTCTTCGCGCGAATAATGCAGGGTGTCAATCTACGAATAACGCCCGGCAACGGTTCGCTAAGAATCACCTGTTAAGAGTCGGCCTAGAAAGAGCCGACCGAGCGCGCAATGTCCACTCCACTGTACTCTTCCGAAATAAATTCATCACGGCAGCAGCACTTTCACGGAATCCCGGCTCATTCACGCGTGGCCAGACTGCGGACGCACGCGGCGGTGACGTTAATGCCGTGTAAGCTGGACATTGTGCTAACAATCTCGACTCAGCCACTCAGCTAATTAGCCGGCACCGCCATCGGGAGAGCGAGCGGCTCTTCATCCGCCGTCAGAAATCGCATTTCACCCTTCCTCCCACTCTTCTTAGGTCGCGCGAGCTCGTCTCGTCGAAGGGCAGAGGAGCGGACGGAATGTCTAATTCCGACGGGGTTCGCCCATTCATTACTTCCATAGTTTAATAGGATTTGTCACGGTAACGTAATGAGCGGCGAGAGATCCACTTTCTCGAAACGCCATCTAATTTGAATCTAATTCCGACGCCCGCTCGAGGTCGGATTGAAAGAGGTCCGTCCGCCCTCTTCCTTAGTCCGCCGTTCGTCGGTCGAGTGGAAATAAGAAGGGTGCGCGAGGAACCGTTCCATCGGCGGGTTCGAGCGCTGGAAAAGGTTATTAGATTACCCGTCGGCTAGCGTAGTATCGCGAGACGAGACGAGGAGAGTCGTTATCTTTATCCTCTCGGTACACCTGCTACGCTCGCACCGCATGTGTGCCGTCTCTTCTCCGGCGTATGCAGAATGCGCGCGAAGATAAGTGCGTGCCCGGGCGTCTCCGTCCTTCCCTCGCGTCTCTTCTCTCGCTCGCACCCTCCCCTCCGCGGCGCGAAACTCTGACGCGCGATAAGTGCGTGTCCGCCTGTCTTTCTCGCTTCCAGAAACGATAACTCCCGCCGTTTCCGTCTTTCTTCCTTGCGGACGGCGATAAGTGCGTGTCTCTCTCTCTGTCGCTCGTACTTTCTCGCACTTTCATACGATAAGTGCGTGCCTTTTTGTTTCTGTCTTTCATTCTTACGGGCGCAGCATTGATAAGCGAGTGTCGTTGCTTTCTCTTTCTCTCTCTCTCTCTCTTATTGTACACGCACGCGACCCACAATTGTGTATTGTCCCTTCCTTCGCGCACGATAAATGCGTGTGTCTTTTTCCGTTTCCATCTATCCCGCTTCGAACTGCCCCTCTCTTGCGGCTCTGCGCTCCATCTTAGTCATTCCATCGCGCTCGCCTCTCGTCTCTTATGTGTCGGCTCAGAGAGACAAGGGGAATCTCGAATTCACTCACGTCACGAGGACGGGAGAGCGTATCGGCGCGAACGATCGAAATATTCTCCTTCCGATCACGAGCGCGGGACAATGGCTGTCGGACGATGTCGACTCGTCACGAAGTCGCGCTCAAGCCCCGACACTTTTAATTCGCTTCATCCGCGCACCGCAGACGTAACTCGTCTCTGGGCGACGGACGTGCGACACGCGATTTTAATTCACGCGCTGACGCGCACACGAAATTTATAGCGGAATTTATACACGAAACGAGACACGCTGAAACATTTCAATGTGCGTGTCCCATTTGCCTATTACCGCGCGCGCGTGCGTGTGTGTGTGTGTGTCTGTGCACGTAACTCGGTTCGTTTGAAAAGTATACGCGGATCGGTTTGCATGCCAAGTACGGCGATATGATTCCGCATAAAAGGAGACACAGCTAACCGACGTCGATTCATATAATGTAACCGTCACTATTGAAAACCGACGTCGTCCGCTATAGAAAACGCGCGCGCGCGCGCGCGTTAATAAAAGGCGCGAAAGATTCGCGTCCGCGGCTTCGGCGCCGATAAAGTCCCGACACGCAGCACAATAACGTCAGTCCGCTTCGTGCCTCGGTTTCAGGACGTGCACGGAGGCGAGTGGATCGAGAGAAGAGAGTACGTCGAGTTGACGTCGCAACGCTGGATACGTCGTCGACCGAAGGAGAGGGCGTCGAAAAAAGGCGGGACGAAAAAGTCCACGCGATTCAGTGTAAATGGACTGCGCAACGCACTGACGCCCATGGGCGATCGTCTTGACGGGAAACGTGCCAGAGTGACCATTTAAGATGTACAAGTGAATCATCGTGCTGTCTCTTGATCAGCGATCGACGAGGGATACAAAGCGTCGGAGAGATCGGTCGAAATTTTACGACCCGGCGGAATTCGACAATTTTCGATACTCGTGCGGCCTCTGTGTTAGGAAAATTGGATGTTCGAGTCTAGCAACAACTTCTGTGCATTGTTTACGTGTGCCGTTGGTATAGAGGGAGAGGTTGAGAAATAAATGGGCACTGGTGGGGAGTCGGTAACCACTATCGCAGGTACACGGCGCGTAGACAAGATTTCGCAAGAGGAAGAAGAAGAGGTATTAGCGTTTCGACGCAGAGGAAGACTCGGCCGGGGATAGGATCGAGTGATAGACTCGTATTCCGACTGACTCGACGCGGAGCATCGATCGACAGAAGCATCTTCACGGTTGATCGTGGACGAAAATCTCGTGGCCAGGAATTTCTAGTAATCGGTCAGGCAAGGTGACGGGGAATAAGAAGAGTCGGCGAAGCTGAGATTGACAGAAATCAGGGATAAAAGCGTGAGGAGGATAGAATTAGTCACGATAAGACTGAAACCGAGGAGTCAGGACGGTAAGACAATCAGTCAAGTATTCGACTAGCGTTCGTCGGTATCGATCTAAGCAATCAGGAAGGTCCACAGGATCCGTCTTCAGCCGGGCATTAGAGTGAAAGGCGCGTCGGCCGCAGTAAATATCTCAACTTACTAGGATACAGAAGACTCGGGAGTTAGAAGTCGCGGCGGACTTTTACGATGTCAATCTAACCGAAAGTTGACGTCGAAGGGATGATCGAAGAATTGAAAATACTGCTGATGAATGCCAGGACATCGTGACGGCGATCGACGCACTGTAGCACAGCGCAGCACCTCGATTATTGGCCGCGACACACGCGATCGGCAGACCTCGCGCGTACGATCGGCCAAAGTGCGCCTATCGATTGACGTAGAATTTAATTGGCGCCTCTCGTAACCCGGTGAAAAAGCAGCGTCGCCGAGTAGAAGTAACCGATGCCTCGAATACACTTTTTGATTCGAAGCGACTAGTATACGTCTGGTACTGTGGATCAGTACGTCCTAAGGAACATGCATATCAACGTCGATCAATAGATTGCCTATCATAAGTCTAGCGTCGTCGCTTAACGAAACGTGCCGTTGATCGGTGGACAAGAAGTTCAAGATAAGAGAAGAGGAGCTCCATGCGAGGGAGGGTTGAGAAGGTTAACCGAAACGAGCCGACCCTCGATTAGGCTCGCTCTCCGGCAGGACTCGGAAGGCGTAAGTGCGAATCTTCATCCGAGGTCGATCGATCGAGCGGTTCCGGGAGGTTTTCCGCGACGATGAGCTGCACCTCCTAACTCTAACTAGTGCTCCCGGTCCCGGAACGTCACTTACGAGGCTTACACTCGCACGCGTACTCGCCCAATGAGTAGTCCTCCTGCGCGACCCTGGTCGTAAGGCGAAGGAAAAAGAAGCGCCGACATTTGTAAAACGGAACTCGCGAGCCGAAGGATACACTTACGGCTCGGAAGTTGGGTGTAAGTGGCTTTCTCTCGTCTCTGCACGCCCTCGACGGGAGCTCTGTACTATATATACCACACGTACATAGCACCGTATTCACCCACGGCACATAGCGCACGTATTGGCGCACGTGTGTGTGTGTGTGTGTATATATATATATATATATATATACACGTTCGAGGATTCGACTTGCATGAGCGCGATAGAGTTCAAGCGTGTTCGCGGACACTTTATAAGTGCATAAGTGCACACAATCGAATCTCGTCCGGGGGAAGATTGGACTCGACTGGCCAGAGGGTAACGAACTCGGGAGCTGGTGCGGGATGCGTTGATTTTTCTGGACGTTCCTCTGCCACGCTACGTCGAGCAAACTGGATCCTCCGCGCCCGCGCCTGTTAGGCGAGGAAAGGAACGTTTGACGCGCCGGAATATAGAGACCGAACACCCCCCCGAGGGACTTCGGGCGAGTTCCGCAACTTCGCCGGACGTCGTTCAGACGGAGCTCGGAATTGGCAGGTCAGTCGGGCCGATTTCGGCAGTTCGATCTTCGCACGGAGTACCTACTTTCCGTTAGAAAGCGCTCCGCCGTAAACGGCCTTGGAGTTCTTCGCGCAACTAGCCGAAGTTTCATCGAGCCAACAGTGTCTTCCCTGTACTCCCGTTCGTGAGAGGATCAGTTTTCCAAGTCTTTTCAAGTTCGATCGTGCTACGGCATCTGCATTCCGCCGGCCTCTGGCGCAAGAAGCTTTACCTGCAACTATCCACAGTCCGCCGGACCGAATTTCCGAGAGTACGCCTTCGTGAAAGATATCTTGACGCGAAGAAGGCGGACGCTTCCTTTCCGGCGCGCTTGGACTCGGAGGAAAATTCGATTTCGAAGCTAATCGAGCCAAAAGGATTCTTCCTCGTCGTTGGTCCTCTAGAAGTGAGGACTGATCGGCTATTCGTGCTGCCCTTTGGCCGCAGATGGGATCCGGTCTGCCGGGACCCGACGGGGTGTTCAACCCAAAGGAAGGACAACGCGGAAGACGACAGGCACCATCCCCAATTCCCACCACCGTCGTCAGACTCGCGCCGTTCGCACGTCGTCGCCGACCCCGGGACTTCTTCCACCTGATTCGGCCACGAAAACTCGATCAAGCTGGAATTGATGGAGTTGGAGAATATCGTGGCGAACACTGTGTACCTCAAAGCGAGAGAAGGTGAGTGGTCCACGTCAAATAAATACCCCATCGCGAGTGACCTTTCCCACTGCCCTTCTCGCATTTTCCTTCACCAGATTGTGTGTGAGAGAGAGAGAGAGAGAGAGAATCATGCCATTTTCCATCGTGCCCAGCTTCCTTTGATCTCACATCCTTCTCGGCGGGCCGTCGCTCTCGTTCCTCAACTTCTTTCTCCTCTTTCGAAGCCCGGAGTCGATCCATTAACCCCTGCCAGTGTGTAACGTCTCGCTATGCGAAAGGTACTGGATGAGAATTAACTCGCCCGTTTTCCCCCGTAACTCTCCTGACGCGGGAAATTGATTCGCGGCGATATTACGGGGCCCAGTTTCTTGCCGGCTGCCAGGCAATATCGCGCCATTTCGCGGGAAGCAGGGCTGTTCGTCGAAGCTAGCCCGTGCCCTCCCCGCGCTTCTCGATCTATAAATTAGACGCAAGTTCGCTCCGCGAGTGTATTTAATCCGTCTCGCGGCTCTCTCCACGCGCACTCCCTTCTCTTTCTCTTTTCCGTACGTACGCGGGTATATATGTACATAGACGTGTGTACAGCACCCCGGCGAGACTCGATACCCCATTTTTCACATCTGCCCCCGCGTGCGCCGGACATCGGTCGTCGGAAGTCGAGTGGAATGGGAAATAATACGGCCCGATACACGGTCGGAGATAAATCTTCGAACGGACTCTACGTAATATTCTTAAGAGAGGCAACGCTGCAGTGACCTTTTTCTCGGGACCTTTTGCATCGCGCTTATCGCGTTCTTTCGTCGGCATCGGCGGCGAAGAAGGATCGAGGGGAAGTTGGACGGGTGACGTGAAGAAATATTGGAGGAAAAAATTTCGCAGCAACTTGGACGATGTGAGGGCAAACACCGACGAGTTTCTTTTGGACGCCCCCGACGCGTCGTGCGCAAAAGTGGCCGAACGCTTGACGTACGAGCTGCGAACGGCTTAAGGTATTACTAGCGCTGGGTGCCGTATCAAGAAGGGGCTTCATTATTTGTTTTCAATTGCATCAGAAATTTCTTACGGCCCTGATTCAATCCATGCAGACATTCCGTATACATATGTGCACACTAGTATACTTGGCAATAATGCATACTAGCGTTTGTAGCGCAGTTCAGGCTGAACACAAGCACTCAATTTACAATTTTATATTCACCATTTTTTTTCTCCTGAACTAGACGGTGAAAAGTCTTTTTTTTTCTTTTAAAATGTTCCTCGAATGTTAATCTATAACCTGGAATTTTTGCAAAAAAAGTTTAAGAGCCGTTTTTGAGTTATTATCAAAAAACCGTTTTATTGTGATCATTACCATTGCTTTAGATGGAGAAAACGCTAAACTTTAATTGTTAATAACTCGAGTTCTAGACGGTGGATCAATTTCATTTATAAGAAAAAAATTCTTATTTTTTAAAAATCTTCAATTTAAGTCTGGTTTAAAAAAAAGTTTAAGAAAAGTGATTCAGCGCTAGTAATACCTTAACTGGTTCCGATCTGCCAGGCGTGCACGCGCTCGACGTTGCACGAGGCTCGCGGCACTCGCGAAAAGCGTTCAGTGGGTTAACTAACCTACCTTTACACCCGCGCTCCCTGGATTTACGTCACGGCGCGGGGTTTATCAGTTTGATAGGAGTTTCCTTCGTCCGGCGGCGCTCGCTCGCTCGCTCGCTTTAATCGCGAGCCACTCTTACCGCCATCGAACCTCGGCTATATGGGTTAATGTTAATTTTAAGCCCGACGCGCCTAAGGCCAGTGCCATTAAGGAAGTTAATGTTTCCTTTGGCTGAGGCGACTTTAACCGCGACGCCGTTGGTAAGCATACATATTACGGCCACTTGCGACGTCGCAAAGTGCGAACGTGCAACGCCGATGATCGATCACGAGTCGAGACTCGAGAGCACGGTGCGACGACGGAAATGTTACAGGGTTCCGATAAAATCGAACGGTTTCACGCGATGGTATTAAGGGTCCGTTAATACGCCGTTTGTTACGAATCATAACACTTCTTACTTTCGGTTGTGTGGCTGTAGTTACTTTCTCTATTGCCGCGGCTAATGAAATGCATAGGTGTGAATGAAATGAAGGCGAACGTGATAATGCAAAGATGGAAACTGACGTTGGGATAGATGGACGGCAACGATATGAGGCGTGTATGAGCGCAAATGAACGTAGCCGCGTACTCTCGTCGGTTAATTGATGCGTCGTCAGTGCAGGGAAGATTAAAGCGATGGGGCTGACCACGATGCATCGGACCGACATGTAAACTGCATCGTGCTGTGGGCATCAAAGCTGGCCTGCGAAAATTCAATATTTCGCGGGCCCGATACTTGCGCCGGATTCATTTTCATCCTAGCAATACCATTGACGCATTGATCGGTCCAGTTTTCGCTTTGATACTGATACGTAAGTCTCAGCATCTTTCACAAAAATTCAAATCTAACAACGTAACAATCGACCAACATACGCAATTCACCTATAACAAGTGTTTCAATTTTGACTTGTATGTCGCCGAATGTTAGGGCAGAGGAATTGGCAATCTATATCGCAGCCTCGCATTTTCCAATTTCGTGCCCTTTCAACTCCGTCCACTTCGCTGATTTCCCTGCAATTCCACTAGCCGTCGCTGCCGTCCTCGGCGAAGTTTCATTAAGGCCGCATTTTTTTGCCGCTCGCTAATGGAAAGTCAGCGTGCCGTTGACACGGTGATTAGCGAGCGGTCTTCGGAGGACTTTTTCCGCGCATTCGTACACAGAGTTCATACAGGACCGCCTGAAAGCCTCGCTTGAAGACACCGGAAAGAAAGATACGGAAGCACTCGCGACACTCTTAAACGTCAAATAATAAAACACCCGGCCAAGTAAACTGGACCGTGGCAAAGCGGACGTATTAAAAGGGCGCGATAAAGTGAAACGGGCGGAGAGTGTAAAGCTTTTTCGTAGCCGGGCCCGATCGAAATGGCGCGAGCGGTTTTATATGGTCGTCCGTCCGGAAACTGTCGGCGGAGAAGTAAAGTCGCGGCGAACGGAAGAGACAAGGAAAAGAGGGTAAACGTTCGCGTGAGGCCAGCACGACGTCAATGGCCTTGTAATCGCGCGCGCTGCCTCTGTAAACTTTATAAACGTAAGAGGAGAGCGCGGGGCACGCGCGTCGTTACGGGCCGGCCGTAAATTATGTAAGAAGCCTGAGCCCGCTGGAGTAACGGCACAGGTTAAACGCACTCGACTTCTCGTACTCGCGCCCGTTCTCGTTTCGTCGTGTGTTCGTCGTCGTGCATGACGCCCGCCGCGATTAATGCAATTAGCATTAGAGCGGAGGGTACTCGATGTCAGATTTTCTTTCTCTTCGTCCACATCCCACATTTGCGCCTTTTCAATTTCCCCTGACGAGTTTCTCCGGCGTTGCGCTATTTGCGCCGACAGACTTCGTATGCAGATGCGGCTGCGTACTGCGCGTGCGGTAACGTCGGCGACATTAATGTGGATCGTGTTCATTTTAATGTTCCCGTTGTAATATGGTTTAGGTAGCGGTGCGGGCCGGTAGTGGCGGTCGATTAAATTCGCATTATCGTAATATGGGTTTTAGCGCGATGGGAATCGCGCCAGCCGAACTTTAATAACGCCAGGGTAAACTCTGCAGCACGTTGCAGCGAGCTGGACCGTGAACGATACTTTTTGTTTCAATTACTTGAAACTTTGTCGTGGGAATCAATTTCATAATCGAAGCCCGGACTCGTTAGGATTATTGTCACTAAACCGCAGCGCGTATTGCGATATCCGGCGGAATGACATAATATGCGACCGCGTGCGGGGGTGGAACGACTGGAACGTCTGCGTCGGTCGGTGACGTTTGCCGACGATCATGACGATTAATTCGATTAACGGGCGGCGCGGTCACTTTCGAATATTGGAATTTCTGTTTATCGCGTCGGTCCGCGTATCATTGCGACCGTTACGTTGCGCTCGCAATACCGATGAGGAGTGCTTCCACGGAGTGTGTCAGCGGCGAGCACTGCGCCGCATCGCCGTGGGACGTCATCGGCGTACGCTCGGTGGGTCGACGAAATTCATTCGTTCGATGCATTTTAACTACGGAACCTCGGCTTGCGCCGAATGGCACAGAGCGCGCCTTGCCGAGAGCACGTCAGGAAACGAATCAGTGGGACACGCTGTTAACGTCGACGCGGAACGGTGTCACGTCGACGTAACGCAAACTCGACATTCCGCAGATAGGGGGGAGGGGAGTCAGCGTCGGACCACGGGGGTTATAAAATGTGTCGCCGAACGACCCCGTTCGCGAAGTTCGCCAACGAATCGATTTCGGCCGTTCGAAAGTTTGCCCGGAAAAGTTCGACGGCGGTCGGGCTGCCGCTTGCCGGCGCTCGCGAATTCCCAAACGAATTAGTTCCGTGGCGGCAGGCGGAGGGCGGAGGGGTCGAAATGAAATTTCGCCGGGGCCAACGTCGTCGGAGAAACTCGAGGACGGGAGGAGGGCCCGTTGCTGAACTTTCCGATGCTTCATTTGCATCGAGCCTTTCGATGTACGTACACACGTACGGATTACACGCGGCGCATATCAAGTGCGACGTGTGTTGCTCGCTGGCCGGCGACGATAACGAAAGTGCCGCGGTGGTGAGCGTGAATTATGGGCCCGATTTCGCGGGCTCGCATTTTTATTAGGATGATTGACGATTGCGAATGAACGTGGCGTTAGGGAAGACTTCGAGGACGTCGAATCCTCGATGCGGGTTCTCATATGTTGTATTTGTGTTCGAATGGACTCATTGTGGAGTATAGGGTATGGGAGTTTAGGATCCGAATGCAGTGAATTCGCGTGCGATCGACGGTGACCGCTTCTTGAATTTCTCCGCGCTAGTCCGGTTCGTCGTAAATCCTTTCATCCGGCCAGCCGTTTTGCATACGGATGAGTGGGTTTTTTAATTACTCCCCTTTGCCGATCGAGTCGCACGCGGGGTCCATTCAGTGATTTTGGCGCGGAGTTCAAGCGCGCCATTGTTCCCGGCGATTCCTACGAATCCGGTCGTTTTATCAGCAAAAACGGTCGGAAAATTTTTAATTCCACCTCGACGCTCGCTCCCCTCCGGTCCCCATTACCTACGAAATTGAAAACATCCGCGCTCATTTCCGTCCCATTCGAATTCGCTCGGCCTTCCGCCCTATAAAATTCCACGATTTATCGTGGTAAAACGAGAGAGTTGGCGAAAATCGCTCTGTTCGTGGCTTCGCTTAATGTCCGACGCAATTCGTATGCGTATTTCAAAGAACGCGAGCTCGTGCACCAACGTACGCCGCGCGCGCTTGTGTATGTCAACGAATGTTATGTGCACGCGGCGCCAATGTACGTGATGAAATTTCAACAATTATATGCGGCACGTCACAGACAGCCTTTACCAGTCGGCGCTGCGCGTTCGTACGTCGGCGCTGTTGAAATATGAAAAATATATTCGTCGTGCAATCCTATCGCGTCTAAATTCGCCGGATAACATTCGGACGAAGCCAATTCTGTCCGCCGCCGTGGAATCCCGCGCAATCGAATAATTCTTCGCTCACGAATTTATTGAGTTACTTATTCAATCGCACGCGCGTAATGACTGTTGAAATATTTTCACGCTTACCAACCCCGCGCCCATTTGCATATCTTTACGCACACGCGTGCCACCCGCGTTACGATTTCACCCAAACAGAGCATGGTACATATTTGCGAATCTGTTATCCGGCCAATTTCATGTTTGCACATTTCCGTGCTCGTAGACACGCGCACAGCCATGCATCCCGTCCGTCCATCGCGACATCGACGGGCCGGTGCGCCGACAATATCTCCGGCAATTTTCTATGCTCCCCCGGCATTCCGGTAATCTATTATTCGCAGCGCTCGCGACTATCAAACAATTATTCGCGTCTGTCCCGCGCGCGCGTTCGCCCGTCCTGCGCCGAGAGCATCCTACAATGCCGAGCATCGATTCGACACTGAGCGAGTAGTGCAGCCCTCTCGCCGCCTCGTCCTCTAATAATCCCGGGTGCCGAGCGCGAGAAGATCTCGATTCGAGAATTCGGCAAATAAACTCTTTGTCCGCGACGGACTGCGCGCCGTCGCTGCTTCCTGACGCGACAAGGACTCGCGCTCAGGTATTCCTCGCTCGCTCGGAATATTTTATACGCCCGTTACCAAGGCGATCCGCGTCGGCCGCGTAGACTTCCTACGAGAAACCAGTTACGAGGAAAATCCGGATCGACCGCTGAAACGCCGGGCGTAAAGAGCACCAGGAAAAGTTCGTTCCATCCAACGGCGCGGCCTCGATCATTTTATCTCTCCCGCTGCCCGCCGCGCGGAGCGTGTACGTAAGTTTAATCCGGATTTCGAAAGCTTCCGACGCCGACGCCCGGGAATTACACCGAGCGGAAGTGTTTTTCATTCGCTCCCCCGTAAAACTCCCCGGCGAACGAAGGCACGACGAATTCTAACGACGTCCTGCTCGATTTTCGCTACCTGCTTTTTTTCTGCCGCCGAGTTAGCTTTAACTCATGACATCGGTCACGTCGGGCGGGTGAGGGTGCAGCTGAACTTTCGTACTCTTAAAGTTCGCCCTGGCCCATCGAGCGAGTTCGGGTACTTCGAAAGCAGTATTGGTTCATTTTCAGACTGCCCGTAATTCAGCTACTTTCATTCTCACCGTAGCAGTTTAACTGCCTCGATTTCCACTGGCATCAATTCGGCTCACTTCATGCGACTTGGGAGTGCGTTCGATCGCGACTTCCTCAAAATTGGTCTCGCTACTAAGAGAGTCCGTGGGACTTTTCGCGTCAACCTTAGCACCTAGTTACGTTACCGACACGACACCGCGCGCGCGAACGAAACTCGTTACGCGCGGAATTCGCAGCAGACAGTCGATGGAACGATCATTAAATCGCATTTCGGCGAACGAACACAGAAATTGGCACCTGCCACCTGTAATTCGGCCCGGGTACCGTTACATTACAGTCATTACCGGAGCACGGCACAATCGCGACACGTTCTGCCCGGTGCCTCCCCTCTCCCCGCTCTGCATCGTATCGACGAACGATGAAACTGGTCTCGTTCGTATTCCCGATAACCCCTGCAATTCGATCTCGAAAGACGACCGTGCGCGTTTATTGCGACGAATGAACGACAAAGGTCTCTCTCTCTCTCTTTCTCTTTCTCTGCTTCTCGAAATCGAAGTCCCTCTCCTCCGCTGCAATTCTTCAGCCCCTCCCCTGCTTTTTTCCACGAGCCTTCATTACGCTACGTCAACGTTCTCCGGTTCGTCGTGATAAAGCGACCCGTCGTTACGTCGGCTTGCCCCGGACTCTCGCCATTTGTATCGCGTCCCGAGTTCGAGATTTCTTTCAGCCCCGAAGTGGGGTGTTTCTTCCTTCCTCCGAAGTCCGCTCTACGTGCACGCTAATGACGACTGTTTATAGGACTGGCTTCCTCTCTCTCCTCTTGCCCGTCGCATCCCCCAGCCGTTCGGCGTACGTTGTTTTTTTTTTCTTTTTTGCGCGCGACCCGCCGTCGATGCTGAACGACGAGCCTACAATGTGGTCCTCTTCCGACTCCGACCCTATATGGAAAGGTCGGACCCCTATCGATCGGCTCGGGGCAGTGAGAGGGTGGGTGCCATTCGAAATCGTTGCTCCTTCGAACGAGGACTCTCTCTCTCTCTCTCTCTTGTTTCTGCTGTTACGTTAGTGTGTGCGCCGGTCTAGGCTGTGTGCTTATCGAGGGCTACGTTATCGGAAAACCATGAGTGTTCGTTTCTGGACACACCGAGAGTCCGCGTAATCAGGAACGCCCGCACCTGGATGTCCACGCGACCCAGGAAAGCGTCTATTACTCGACCCGAGTCTCATGCCACGTGTCACGCTCGGACGCCCCCGCACTTTCCGTCATTTTCCCGCCTGAGAAAGCACACGCCAGCTCCCGTTTCTCCGAACGGCCGATTATATTTGCCCGCGACCCTTCTTTGATCTCCTACCATCTACCGGAAGTGGGGCCTCGCGGTTCCGTCGTCTTCCAGCTGAGTGGTGGGGAAAAAGATAGAAGAGACCGAGGCAGGAGAAGGGCCGGAGGGAACGAGTCCTCGGTACGGGCAAATTGCATTGTACCGGTGTCCAGTCTCTACGGAGCTCGATTGACTATCACGCCATATAGCTATATTGACTGTCTCCGGAATACATGTCGGACGGCACTCCGTTCGGCAATCTTCTTCGCACTTACGCTCAACACCCTTCTCCAATCACGCCTCAAATAGACCGTCAAACGCGCTCCATTATCCAGAGTCCATAACGCGGTGCGTAGCGCGGCACACGGATAGGCCAATGTAATATGGAAATTACGCTCGAAATGGGCATTGTATCGAGCGATTTGATACGCGTCCGACGCGTCTCGCATGCGGAGCGCATTAATTGCGTTCGTTAAGGGGGGGAGTGGCGGACACTCGAATTATCGGCTCTTCGCGGCCAGCGAAAGCTCGCGCGTGTCGGAGGTCCGCTGCCGAAACGGTTTCGCGCGGATAATCGATACGGGACGGGTAGTTCAACTAGTTTGCGGGTTCGGGTGACCGCGTGTCGCTGGGCGCGGGAGCACGTAATTACCGGCTTTTGTGTGTGCGTCGCCCTCGGGACCTTATTCGGCGCACTGTGTGCGCTCGCCCGAAAATCACTTCCAGCGCGCAAATCGAACGATAATTGCGTCTAACGCAACAGTTTTCCTCCAAGTCGTACGAAGCGCGCGTGTCTCTTCTGTTGAACTTAATCACGCTGTCTCAATAACGAATGGACAGAGAGACAAACATTGGAGCGAACCCCTTAGGCATACACACGCGCGTAACTGGGTACGGTTGTAAGGCGCTAAATAGGAAATTCCACGCTGCACCTTCCTCGCCCCAGAGACCTTTCGGAATTAGCATCGAACGAGCGGTGCCGATCGCGGCCAATCCAACCTGCCACACGAACCCCGCGCCCCGCACTTCGCGGGATTCTCTCATTAGCGGCCGCTTTTCACATTACGAAATGTAAGCGCGTCCCTCAATCATGCCGGACAGTCATTAACGCGCTTGTGACGCGAGGCAAAGCAGCACGCCTAGTGGACATTTAATTAGCACGGGTCATTAGCGACGCCCCGCTGGCCCTTAATGCCCGGGCCAAATGGACATTTCCATCTGCGGGCAAGGGTTGCACTCGACGTTCCGCGACTTTCACACGGCAACCCGCGGGCGCACGAGTTGGCGTAGATTACGAGAATCCGGGCTAAATCGCTCCCCAGCTCCGCGACCTGTTCTCGCAGGACTCTTAACTGCGATTCCTGATTGCGTAATGTGTGCTCTGCGTTCTGCTTTCAGGCGGTGGTGACAGCAACAAGGGAAAGAGTAAGAAATGGCGGAAGATACTTCAGTTCCCACACATCTCCCAGTGCATCGGCCTAAAAGATAAGTTAGGTAAGTCGAACCTTCGCTAATATCTCACCTCGTTGCTGATGTCAATTCGATTCCTCGTTCGAGGCGAGCATCGACCCGGCAGTATTGAATTGGCATTGGTATATGCAACTGGTCTACATATTCCAAGTATCTCATCTTGTACTTTGTTATAGAGAACTTACTTCGATTTTTTGTTCCTTTTCATTTGTCACACGCTTTTATGCCACTACCGCTGAATCATTCCCGAACAAACTAATTGTAGGAAATCGTCTGTTATCGTCGAGCGCGAGCTCTGACCTGGTTGAGCACGCGACGCTGCTCACAATTGGACGACGCTCTTCGGTATTCCGCGCGTCGATCGTGTTTGCCGAGGGCTCGTAAGGCGACCTATCGACTCGTCTGAAATTCTCGTGAAAGTGTACTCCCCGTCTTCGATTTCTGCGATAATACGTGCCGTCGCACGCCAGTCCCGCGGCTGTGAACTTTACGGCGTGGCGTTCTGCTCCTCTCCTCTTTCCTCCGTCCGCCGACGCCGACGATATCGATAGAGAGCCCGTGCGCGCGAGGCTGTGAGAGGAGACGAGGGGCGATTGGATTGAAAGAAGAGGCAGGGCGAGGGAAGGAGAGATCCTCGTTTGCGTCACTGGCAAACGTGGAAAACAATGAGGATGCCCCGCACACTTTGGCCGTCCTCGTCTCGAGACGTCGGCGTGGAACATCTGTTTCCACGGGACGACCGTCGCTACAGCGCGTTTCAATTCGCCCGACGACTCCGAAGCGTCGGAAAGTCAGTGTTCACTTCGCAAAGGAGATTAAAGTCATTCTACTAAAGGAGCCGTGCTCCAAAATAAGCGCGACAGTTTGGAATTCTTTTTTCTGCGTCTCTTAAGGATCTCGCACACTTGACCGACATGACACGGAAGAAACGGCGCGCATCATCGTTTCTTTAGATGCATTCAGTCATAGCCGTTTTTTGGCCTAGCCCGGGGCTAGAAGAAGTGGGCGGAAAGTGTCGAAAAAACTCGCCATCCACACCGCTCGCACTCTCGCCGCTCTAATCGTTATCGCCCCCGGCCATATCGAATTCCCAGTTTCGCGCTATCGAACTTCGCTGACTTCCGCATTTTTCGAGCCCGCGTGCCCCTTCACGTCGGAGAACAGCACTTCCGGGAATTGGAGCTCTCCCCCATGTGTGCCTATCTCCCTTTCTCTCTTTCTCCCGTTCACATCTGCCCACACATCTCAACGTTCACATTTTTTTTATCTCTTTCTCTGCTCTCCGAATACACATTTCTCTCTCTCTCTCTCTCTCTCTCTGCCGAAATTGACTAAATACGAATCCAAGAGCCGGCACTTCGTAATCCGATGGTAATTGCACACGAGCGGTTAACGACGAAAGAGACTGCCGCTGATAAGGCAGATTAGCGGGCTCGTCGTAGTCAAAGAAACATGTGTGTATCTCTCTTTAAATATTGGCCAATTTGAATCGATCGCGGCGAGGAAGCTGAGGCTACCGCCACCGGCGCTCTCTTTCTCAATTAATCGTCCGAGCGGAGCATTGTTTATTTAGACAGCGCGACGAGAGATGCGTATCTCTCTGCACAGGGAGGCACTCGCAGCAGCGAGCGGTTCCAGGGTGAACGAAATTAAGCAAGCATCGGGCACCATCGAGCGAGATAATGCGCCGAAGTGGAGAATGGGCCTGATACAGTTTATCGGCTCGATCAAACGACGAGCGCCTCTCGCCGCATCTCGAGTCGTTCGGACAAATTCCGACGGGCGGACTCGTCGAATTAGCATAATGCCACCGTGCTCGGCCGGCCGAAACGATTTTCACTGTCACGTCCGATCGATCCGATCTCTATTAATTAATCGTCACGACGAGAGCCGATGCTTTATCAGAGGACGCTAATGGTACAGACACCAGGGACTTTTCTCGTAGTCCGTTTCGTGGCCGGCTCTCGTCTCTGTGCGTCCCGCCGTTCGACTCGTTCGACGTCTCGTTCCTTCGCATGGTACGCGCGCGCGCTTTCTCTCGCACGCATTTTTTTTTCCCCTTAATTACCGTCGTGCATGGGGTTCGCGAAGATCCAATAATCTGAGAGGAGGTCAGCGGAGGGTCACACGTTGATTAACCGCGAGCTTCATGGGGGGAACTTTACTCCCGAGTCGAGGAGGACACCGCTCGTACGACGACGAGATATCGCGTCCCACTTTCGAAAATGACCCTGCGGACGCATTGGGAAAAATTGCGGCAATCGCGTCGAGCGCGCCACTCCGTGTGTGTCGGCTTCGAGTGATTAGACTTTTCCGTCGGAGTTGAAACCGAGGAGTCGTTACGTTCAAATTCATTCCACTTGTTCAATAAGCCGCACGATATCGGATATTAAAGTTCATGAGCTGTAACGTCCAAAGGTGACGCGTAGCGTGTACGTGTATTTGTTAAAATTTAGATACTCTATTGTGTGCCAGAGTAAATGGTATCGGTAAGAGCGTTTGATGAAGAAGAGTAAAATGTATGAGGTCAGACGACCGTGTGACGCTTCTCGGTCTCTATGTAGCGATTTGATGTCAGTACACTTATATTCATATTTCAATATTTTGCAGCGGGTAGGTTATTTTGGAAATGTTCCTCAGAATTCCTGACGGAACCTGTTATAGACAATCACTTTCGTATGACGTCCGTCGACGTGCATGTATCTTAAAAGAGCCGTGTTTTGATCGTTCACAGACATCAGGTATGGGTACGTGGTGGACCAGCAGCCAATCGGTCGGCTGCTATTCCGGCAATTTTGCCAGGACAAGAAACCGGCCTACCACCGGTACAATCTCTTCCTGGACGCCATCGAGAAGTACGAGATCGAGATGGACGAGAATCGTACCGACCTGGCGAAGGATTTGTTCGAGCAGTACCTGAAGCGCGAGGGTTCAGAGGTCATCGACATACTGAACGACGCCCTGATCGCTCAGTGCGAGGAAAGACTCGGCACCGGTGGCAAGGAGCTCTTTGTCGAAATCGCACAGACCGTGAAGAACTTCCTGGCTGGCGAACCCTTTTCGGCCTTTCTCACCAGCTTCTACTTCTACAGGTATTACACCGAAGCATTACCGACTTCTAATCCTATAGCTAGCACACGGATATCGTATGCACGTCTCCGTACCCACGCTCGCAGGACTTCGTTCTCGAAACGAGTGGGACCTATTCTACGATCGACTTTTACATATTCGTCTACCTACGTACTGGGTCTGACCAATAGTACACGCTTCCAGCGCTCGTTTCTTCCGCGAGTCAGTAATTGGCCGGTCCCGAGTGTAGTCCTCCGCTCCTTCGTTAGCCCCAGTTACTATACGCGCTAATGTAATTTCTTGTTAATTGCCGAGCGTGCAGTGGGACCGATTGTAGGGCTGGCCAGGTCGAGCGCGAGGACTCTCTCCCCTGCTTCTCTTTCCATCGCGAAAATTGTCGGAAGCTCTCCTGGTCTGCCGGTGGAAAGGGCTCGAGCCGTGGGCTCGCTCGATTGAATATCGACGAATCGGGTAAACGGAATAGGGCTGACAATTGATGAGAACGGGGTCGACTGCTATTCCGAGTTTCCGACTCGCTGCGAACTATTTCGGGGGAAGTGAAAACGGCATGTCGTAGCTTCTTCTGTCGCGATGACGATCGTTGTTACCGTAGACACGGCTGCGTGCGTAATACTGATTCGATATCGTGCCATAGGTATCTCCAATGGAAATGGCTGGAGGCTCAACCGGTCACCTACAAGACCTTCCGAATGTACCGGGTGCTTGGCAAGGGTGGCTTCGGCGAGGTATGCGCTTGCCAAGTTCGTGCGACAGGAAAAATGTACGCCTGCAAGAAGTTGGAGAAGAAGCGGATCAAGAAGCGGAAGGGCGAGGCGATGGTGCTGATCGAGAAGAACATCCTGCAGAAGATCAACTCGAAATTCGTCGTCTCATTAGCATACGCCTACGAGACGAAAGACGCGCTTTGCCTGGTCCTAACAATCATGAACGGCGGCGACCTCAAGTTCCATATCTACAACATGGGCGGGGAGCCCGGCTTCGACATAAACCGTGCCAGGTTCTACGCCGCAGAAGTGGTCTGCGGCCTGGAACATCTGCACTTGCAAGGTATAGTGTACAGGGACTGCAAACCTGAGAATATCCTGCTCGATGACCATGGGCACGTACGAATCTCCGACTTGGGATTGGCGGTCGAGATAACGGAGGGAGATATGGTGCGTGGAAGAGTGGGAACTGTTGGATACATGGCACCGGAAGTGATAGACAACGAGAAGTACACTTTCTCGCCGGACTGGTTCAGTTTCGGATGTTTGCTGTACGAGATGATCGAGGGCCAGGCACCGTTTCGGGCCAGGAAGGAGAAAGTTAAAAGGGAAGAGGTCGACAGGAGAGTCAAGGAGGATCAGGAAAGGTACTCGGCCAAGTTCAGCGAGGAGGCGAAGAGTCTTTGTCAGCAGTTGCTGAAGAAGAGTCCGAAGAACAGATTGGGATGCAAGTGCGGAAGGCATGGGGCGAAGGAGGTCAAACTCCATGGTTTCTTTCAATGTTTGAACTGGAAGAGGGTCGAGGCCGGTATGTGGGAACCGCCGTTTGTGCCGGATGTGAGTAGGTGTCTCATCTCCAGCGTGATGACTTTATTGTGTCGCGATAATCAATTCTGCCTTTCTTTCGCTCAGACTGCATTTAACGCCAAGCCTTCTCCTCGCGACCAACGTTCGATCCTTATTTCATTTCGTCACGTCGTCAGCTACATTCTTCCTTTCGATCGATGCGCGGAGAAATAACGAGGATTATTTTGTTTAACAGCCGCACGCGGTATATGCTAAAGACGTCCTGGACATCGAGCAGTTCTCAACGGTGAAGGGCGTGAATCTGGACGCGACGGACGATACATTCTACAGCAAGTTCAATACCGGCAGCGTGTCGATCCCGTGGCAAAATGAGGTAAGATTTAATAAATCGAGCGGCTCCATTATTCCGTGCAGGCGACAATGTTCGTGGGCGGTTCCGTGGCGGGATTATTGACCCTGCTAATAAAAATTCCTGACCCCCCTAACGCCTGGCGAACGTTTACCCAATAAAAGCTGCGGCCGCGACCGGGGGTCGTTAAAAAATCACGACCAGCCTCCGAGGAACAATAAATCCTTTTTCAATCCTTTATTCGTTAGCGAAAATATTCGAATAAAGGGAGCGATATCGAGAAGAATGAAAACAGTTTCTTTGCCCGTATATCGCTCGACACATTCACGGGCTCTGCCCGACGAGAAATCTCATTCACCGTGGTGCACTCTATATCGGGCCACAAAGGAGGAGCACAGCTCTCGAGAGCATCTGGAGGTCGATTGAACCACTCGGATCGAAAAATACGGAGGCGCAGAGAGTGCTCTCCTACGTCAGAGCCCCCTCGTTATCGTCTCCTTTTATATCGTAGACGTGTTTTGCGACTTATAAAGGCATCGCTCGTTAATAGGCCCCCATGCTTTGTGTTCTCTCGATTTTTCCCTATGTCAAAGAAACAGACATAGAAAGATCGAGACAGGGGTCACCTTTCACCGTATCAACGTCACGTAATAACGTATCCGTATGTTCTCGCAGATGATAGAGACTGAGTGCTTTAAGGAGTTAAACGTGTTGGGTCCCAACAACACGCCCACGCCAGACTTACTGGTAAACCATCCGCCTCCAAACAACGAGAATAGAGGCTGCTTTCCGTTTCGCAGAAAGGTAAGATTCGCGAGTCATCCAAATACACGTTAGTAAATTAGCTAGTACTTTAACACTTAACGTCTTTTATGTCATCTGACAGAAAAAGCAGAGTGCCCGCACGCGGGAGATACCACTGTCGGAGTGCCACCTGCTGGAATTATCTCAGAGCCAGAGTTCCGAGATGCCAGCCAGCTGATCAAGGGTGAACACCTGTAGTCTGAATCAACCGACGTCGTCGTCGTTACGGCGCTGTCGTCGCGGCCAGCGACGGCGGACATCGCGATGCTGCCCGAAACTCCTGTGAGGTTTGAGCGAAGAGAGCAGGCCTAAGTGAGGAGGCCTTCTAGAGGGATGGCCCGGATGCCGCGGCAGTCAATGATCGCGCACTCGCGCGTATAATGGGTTGCCGACCCAATAGGGCAGGTGTTATTTAAAGGCGTTTAAGACGCGTTCAAGAAGGCTTCGAGAAAGAATATTGCATGCAAGACGACACGCGGGCATTGGCACAGTCAATATGAGAAAGCTGTGCGTGGACGGTGTTCCCAGATCTCTGGACATACTCTGGTAAAGTCAGTTAACACGTTTGTTGCCACATCGAAATGACGATGACTGGCAATCGACGTGTTAAGGCATTATTTTTACCTTATCACAGGACGGCAGAGTGGAGCGGCACAGATTTTATTATTCCTAACAGAACGCACATGCAAGGGTTTTTAGCACACCGCAGGTCGGCGGGCAATTTAAAGTCGTGCTCCACTTGCCCTCTTTATATTCCACTCTTCGATCGTTGCGAGTCGATCGGCACGTATCAGTAGTAGACAGGAAACCGTCCGAAAAAACGCATGTACGCACAATCCGTCGACAGACCCAATCCCTTTACCTCTCTTTTCCCCCCCTCGATCCCGTAGGAAGTGCGTCGAACTCCGACTAGTCAAAGCGGGTAATCTCGCTATTAAAAAGTACGGGGAGGGTTTTATGTGGGAAGAAAAGAAACCGACCGAGAAATTAGAATGTATCTCGCCGTGAAATTGGCTCGTGTGCAGCTGACAAATGGAAGAAGATACAGAAACGAGTATCTTTTTATGCGCGGACCGTTATGTAAGCATCCGCACACGTTTCAAAGATTGAACGGTATCGCTGACGTAACCTCGCTGAGAAAAACGTAAGGTGATGATCGGTTTGATAATTTAGTTAAAAGGAAAACGGGGGAAGGGGGAGTGAAAGCGGAATCGAATTTTTCGAATTCTCGTGCACGCTCGTTAGATCGTACGAGATAGGCCATTAATGAATCTAATTATCCCGCCATCGTCTGGCTTTCAAAGTGACGCCGATGCACGAGTCCATGGGATATTTTTTTCTCCTTTTTACCTTCATGCGTTAGGAAAATCGAGCGATCGTTTTCGAGAGTTAACGTTCCTTTTTAGAGCCTCGTGCGAGATCGTACGAGTTAGTTATATTAGCTGAAACTTTAAGTCGATTACTTTGATGTTCGACGACATTTTAAATAGGTGTTTCATTGTCGGTGTACCCCGTTGAAAGCCCGGCCGATGGGAACAATGTTCGCGTAACATTATCATGTATTTTAGAGGTAAAACAACGTGTATGTCATAAACAAACGGTAACGACCTAGTAATTTAATTTTCATCGTCAAAACGCGCAGCCGGCGAACAACGGTGCGACCTTCTCTCGAACGGAGCACAATGTTCATGATAATCATTGTGTGGCGTAATCGAGGATATTACGCTTGAATCTCAACTATCTACGAATAACCTTCAGTCCGCACCTTTCGAATTCCTCAGTTCGAATATCTCCAGTCCCAACTTCGAAATCTTCCAAATTTTCTCAACCAAAGCTTACAAATTTTCCACCCTCGCTCTTCCACATCCCCTAGCTTGCATCTTAGAAATGTTCACCTTCCAATCTTCCGATAAACAAGAAGTCCTCCATACCTCGCCAGCTTGCATCTTACAAATTTTCACGCTTGAATCTTTCGAAATTCAAGCCCTCCGTATCTTCAATGCTGTTATTCCAGGCGCGTTCGACTGCGATTCTCTTGTATATAGAGAATCTTCGGAAATCTGTATCTCGAGAAGATCAAACACGATCTAGGTATCCAAAATGGCGCGCGGGCCGCGACGAATTTGCTCTCGTTGTTCGATCGTCTCGCACTTGCTCAATTCGCGTGCGCGACTCATTACTTCCTAATCGTGAAACGGCGCGAGTACCTCCTAAACTGGGACTTTCTCATTCCCATCACACTTGAGCCAGCCACACATTCACTTCCCCATCGTCAATCATTTCTTTTCTACTTAAAGATGCATTTTTTACACTATTTGTACAATTCGTCCACGATGTTGTAGGTTTTAACGTGGACGTCAAATTTTATTTTTGACGGAATTGATCCTCTCTTTAACTTTCAACCATATCACGGTGTTGATCGGAGATCAGAGACAAAAGTTCGAAAGAAAGTTATCGCTCGAATTACTTAAGAATCATTCCAATTCCTTTTCCTTCACGCGTCTGTCCAAGTCCGACTGGTTTTCCCTTCTATACTTAGGACCTAAGTGCAATGTCTCTTTTGTGTAAGCGTTGTAAGTTAGACGTACGTATAAATATAAATATATATATAAATATAGAGTACGTGTACATGAATTCACGTGCGCGCGCATACACACGCACACCCACAAGACGCATACACATGTCGTATGCTTCAGGATAAAAATGAGGTACATCGTGTGGCATGAGAATGTGTATGATGCGATATTAGAAACGGCAAGATTTATCGAAATGCTCGTGTGCACTCTATGCAAATTGCACTAAACGCAGATGAAACACTCGCAAAGGGTGAAAGGTACCGTTATCTCGCATTCTCATTCACGCTATCGTGTGATCGAAAATCCGCCTGAGATCAATAGATCGTTCGATCGCGCCAGCACCGACTCATTTGTACATAACGATTAACGATAGTTATCATTAATCGCAACAGCATTAATATAGCGATAATAGCGATAACGTAGTCGAAAAGACGACAAGGAGTAGATTACGTATAGATGCGTGTTTATTACGATCGTGATTATTATCGTATTTTACCACGAACCTCTTCCTCTCTCACCACGTTCCCTTTATGCGTCATTCACCAGCTGAAGTAGAATGAAATAAGGAAAGGAAGAATGCGCCGTGTTACGACACGGTCCCGATAGAGGATTGTACGGGAAATTGTGAGACCGTACGAAGCATTGCAGATGCTCTATCGTAGATATTTACAGTCCGAACTGAAGAGCAAGTAAATAAGGTCCGACATTGAAACGGAATTGAATTGAATCGTCAATCTATCCTCGAAGCCTGCTACAATCGAATCAACCCGAGTCTACTCTCGTGCTCGATTATTAATAAAACGTTATTCCGGACGATGCGCATCTCGATTACACGTCACGAGGCTACATTACGCAACCTAATTAACTTATTTCATTCATCGACGCGCGACTCTGTTTGCCTAACGCGAATCGCATGCTCGCGTCTTCCTTTCTTTGTTGCCTATGTTTCGTGTATCCGGCATTGTGAAGATTCGACACGAAGGACGCACGTCGATAATCGCCCGTAATCGAGGCGCGCTCAATTAAGCGAAACGCATGTATGCACTATGTGAATTATGTTCGGGAAGCCTAAGGTATAGTTATCGGCATGGTCGGTGTCGTCAAGGATGATCGGCCGGCTTCAAAGATTGTTGCGGTCTAAAATCCGACCCTTCGAATCATCGCGGATTGTCTCACGCGTCGCTCGGCGTAGCTTAATCATTAAGTACCTAAGAAAAACGCACAGTGCTAAGCGTATAAAGAGGCGACGGGGGTGTAGATCTTTTTCGTTTCGCGCGGAGTTAAAATTGTGGGGCCGTTAGAAAAACAGTATTTTGTTAATCGACGAAATCTGCAAATTTTCGAAAGCTCGCCTGAAGTTCGACAACTTCGTATTTTAGTATTCTCGGAATTTTGACCATTTTGGATTATCAAACCCATTCATATGAGTCTTAGAGTTTCTATTACATCACTTTCGTAGTTCGGTATGTCTTACGATTTTTATTTAAATGTTCGGATTTTTCAACTTATCGAACGCGTTTGCGTTTTGTTACGTAACCTTTGAGAGATAAGACTAACGCGCCCCAGGTGTAGTACGTGCGAAAATTTATCGCACACGTTAGATTATTTCACGCACTTGTCTTCGTGCAACCCTATCTCGCACACAACACGTGCTTTTTGGGCCAGTTCTCCGCTTCTTTCTCAGTCCCATAAAACGAAACGACTGGCGTACTCGTTGGCGGGCACGAAATGGGCGAGAGGAAGAAGCGCCGGGGAGAGATAACACAAAACTAATGTAAGTTCTGTTCCTCAAACGCGTCGGCGAAGCCAAATGTAACTTCTTATTCATTTTTGTAATCTCTGTATGTTGTACAACCGCTGTGGACAAAGTTATAAATATTATAAATATATATACATATATGTATATATATATGTATATATATATTATATATATACGAAATATCCTGTATAAGTTATAAATATGTTCGTGTATATATATTTATAACTTATATGTTTATACATGCAAATATAGATAGGAGTATAACCCAGACAAGACCTCCTTGTGATTTTTTCCTGCTTTTAGCCGTTAATTCTTGTTATTCTTCGTTGAAGGGTGAAATAGGAAAGTGAGAGATATTGAGAGGATGGAAACCTCACGTTCTTTATACAATACAATATATTGTCACAGTTCGCTTATCTTACATATATATAGATTTTTTTTATTTATTCATTTCATCGTATTTATACTCTCTCCACCATCACTTGCTCACACTCTCGTTCGGATCCTAAGCTACCTTAAACGCCGCAGCGATTTTAATCTCAAAAACACGTCACTCAATCTATACCCCATGCACACGCGGGAAAGGAAAACGACACGTTCTAACTAGTTCCCTTAGACCGTCCCTCGTCTTGCTTCTTCAGTCGAGTTGTTTCGTGCGTTTCTAATATGACAAGGCGTTCGATGCGAAAGTCTACGTCAGTCCATGGTGACTAAACTGTTTGCTAAGAGAGATTGCCTGTGAAAAATAGATCGTTTCACATACAGAGGGATGCATTTTTACAAGTGACGGACTTACGTGGCTTTTGCAACGGACGTCGTGTCACCCCCCACCCTCAAGTCTTGCACGTTCGCTACTAAACTTTTCGAAAATGAAGACTGACGATTTACATCTAACATAAGATACGCTGTTATTTGAATATCGGAAAAGTGAACAAGCATTTCCACCGGATAACTATTCAGGATCGTTGGCTTTAATGAAATTTAACCAATCCTCGAACGTGATTTGTCGCCGGTAACGAACGTGTCAACGTAAAGTAGTGGACAATTATTGTCTACTTTTCCAACACCTTCTCTGTCAACAGTTCAGTCATTGGTCGATGCATTATTGTCACATGTCTCGAGGAGCCTACTGATACTGACGTTTTGATACACTCAAAAACATGTGGACACGATAAAACATGAATTACGAAACTGCATGCTAACGAGAGTAGCATCAATCATAGTAGCACGATTAAGTGGCAAAAGATAGGACACTGTGAAACGGTTTGAGCAAAATGTCTCTACGAAAATCAGACTTCAGTAGGCGCCCCGATGTTGCGTCAACGATGGGTCAATGATGTGATGCTCCAAAATGATATCTCGTAAAAAAGATCCACTAAACGACGGGAAAACTATATTATTACACTTAGTCGCAAATGTCGATGTACCATCGGCGAGTCGTCGTCTCTCTCCGTTTTCTCTCACTCTACTCTACTCTCTCTCTCGCGTTCTATCAACTACCTACTACACTCATCCATCCCCCTGTCACACGCACACATATGAGAAACAATAAAATGAGTAGGAATGTTGCCAGCTCCCCTGGAAATAATGAATAGGAATGTATGTGTGTCCGTGTGTATGTGTGTGTGTGTGGGTGAGAGTGGTTTTCATTTGCATTAAGAACTATAAGGATACATGTCCCCAGTGAGGAACGACGAACAACATCTCGTGAGAAAACGTTGAGCATTCGGCGAGAGTAAGAACTATACGCGAAGCTAGTTGCGAATAATTAAAAATACGGTTGATCGCTCGTAAGCGATTGGTATCGTCGTTCAACGATCTTACGATTAATAAAGAGGCCCGTCGTCGAAATCGGTGTCAGGTCGACGGGCTAACGTTACAACCTAAAGTTACAATCGACGTGGAATGAACCGTGGATGAAGATAAGAAAGGAGTACAGGTATGGCACGGAATGAGTATGTCGCCGAGTATGGAGAAGGGTACGATGTCTGGAACTCTCTCAGAACGAACCGCCGAGGTTCATTTTGGAACAAATGTGAAACTGACTCTGGAAAAACGTGTGACGGCTGACTTTCGACGGCAGGGCGAGAGATCTTCGGCGAAGACTCTGCGTGAAGTGCTTGGTCCAAGGACAGTACGGCCGGGAAAACTCGTCTCTACGGATATGTTCAACACGTCCCGCCCACGCCTTCAACTTTCACGTACGTCGGTATTTTGATTTTCGTTTATGTCGCGCTCGGCCCAGCAAAGCGCTGAGAACAATGAGAAACGTCGAAGCATGGTGTTCTGTGTATGGAAAATGTCGAGTCTACTGTTGACGATGCGAATACAGGTTAGCGTTTCGTGAGCCTTTAATTTATATTCGAAAGACGATTCAAAGCTTCGCCATTCAACGATTGATGCGACCTGCTTTAGTCATCGGACGATTCGTGAAACGGTCAAAGCTGGATACGGGAATTACGAGCGAGAATGTCGAGTGGGCTGAGGCTGCTAATTAAAAACTCAGTATGAGACAGTGTCGACCAAGACCTGCCTCAACTTTGTTCAACGCAAACGACAGAGCCTTTGCGCGGTCGAGAGGTAATGCAAGCATCGTTGACTTGTAATGAATTGAGGATTTATGCGAGGAGGTGGAGAAAAGCGAGGATTACGATGGAATTCCGCACGCGCACGCAATTAGAGCGCGTTTCGGATTACGGTCTACGTTAGAGGGTCGCCTTTTTACGTTAACGTATGTGTGCCCGCTCCGGGTTCCAACAGTCTGACGCATGGCCAATTACAGAAATTTTGTTCGAGCGTTAATTTTCCGTCACTTTCGACGTGATTCGCTTGACCTTTCGATTACGTACTCTCGTAGACTGACGGCTTCACTGCAACGCGCAGATTATCGCATCTACGAATTTGTACTTTGCTGATTTAGATATTGAGAAAATTGAAGAATTCACAGATATTCTCCGATTTATGATATTTGCGTCGGATTCGTCACTACTCGCGTTCGTAGACTGAAGGAGTTACAGGTTCTTAAATCCGTTCGTTTTCCCATCGATTCTCATCGTTCGATCGATCGAGGCGTAATCCGACGAGCCCGCTCTGCATTCTATTACGTACATGAATAATCTGCTGTTCTTTATACATATACATATATTTACACGCATCAACACCGGTGGCAGTAAATGTAAAACTATTATGCGACGTTGACAGTTATCGTGTCAGCGCGTAACAACTCCGACTGTGTTCCGTGTTTTACTCTCGATGTACGCGTATGTATTTCTGTGTGCATCGCTCATATTTGTGTCCGTCCTGCTCTGCTCTGCGAGATGTATCATGTGTGCCTCTGAGTGCGATGTGATGTGAGTACGTCGTGTGTCACGCTTAACGAGATAAACTAACGCAATATACGGTAATAAAGAGGAAACGGAACGTATTAATACCCTTGGATAAAAGTCGTCAATCCCCGACATGGCGATCCATGCGCTCGCGGGGAGTATAAGAGAACCTGTCTGCGATCGGCGCAGTTGCAATTATCGCGCGACACCGAGGCGCAATAACGCAATCGATTTCGCCGGAAGTCGACTCCACTAATCGGATTATGCCGGATATGTGCGATAGAAGAAGTCCACGGACCTAAGCGTCTGCGTACTCGAGCTCCTGCCCCCCGAAAACTATATAAATTTGCCTGACAACAAAGTGATCATCGCGGGTTGGGTGTCACGCGAAAATCGAGCGAAGGGGACCATGGCGCGGAGAGTCGGTCGATCGGTGCCGGTGACCAAAGCGAAAGTTCGATGTTCGCGCGAGGACGGGCAGCGGCAGAATGCGTAAAAGCTGCGCGCACGTAAACGTTGCGAAAAAAACCGACTACCTCGGGAGTCTCGTTGTACAAGCCTTACGTTTTCGCGCGCGTTTTTCTGTCCCCCGCCGTTCGCGGCTGGCATGATCTTCCTTCGCCGATCGTCGTCCCGCTTCAATGATGGCTGCCTCTTTGACTAGGACGACGAGTATTTCCGTCCCGTTCTTACTTATTGTTAGTGCAATCCAATTCGTTCCCCCGCTTGACCTCCCGCCTCCCGCCTCCGCGTCGATCTTCGTCGTCGTGTACCGTGTCGTGCCATGTCGTTGTGTAGTTCCGGAACCGGAAGTCGCCCCCCAATGTTCGTCAAACTGGCGGAGAGGCTTCTTATACCTGAGCGGGCTTCGACTTACCGACGACCAGCATTATCTTTTGCAAGAACTGCGTGGCGCTTACTGAAAATTGAAACATCGCGGGATAGGTCCTAGTCTTTCGTTATGGTTCCTTCAGGCACTCCCTCTTTCGTTCGATGCCAGTCACTCCACGCTCATTCTGTCTCCCATGTTCCCAACTTCCACTCTCGCATTCGGTCTCATTTGCCCAGTATAAGTAGGTTACAGTAGACTAATGGTAAGTTAAGATGGTCTCGGATTACGTCTACCAAAAGAGTCGTCGAGGTAGTCTTGCGATAGGTACGCGCCGCGAAGAAATTGTTAGCACGACTTTACTTTGTTATCACTCTTTATAGGTGCGTTATATAGCTGGTATATAGTGTGCTCTGTTGTGCCTTGTTCATGATAGGCATGCAAACTCAGAGATTGAAGAAATTAATTGGGAGAACTTAGGCACCGAACTAGGATATCAATTGTAACCTTGAGTGCCGGGTAATCAATTGGATGTTGTTGATGGGATTCTTAAATGAGGGGGATGATTTTCAATCTGAAGACATCATGTGCGTGTTGAATGATGGGTGAGGGGAAGCAAGGGATGAGAAAATATAATGTACGGAGTTAAGCGTGAAAGGCAATTGCGAGTAGATGGCATGCAACGAAGTAGCGAACGTTGGAATAAGAAGTCATGACGAATCGACGGAAGAGGATGAGAGGACGCGTGCTAAAGGCATGCGTGACATGACAAGAGTAATATTATGTTACAGTGTGTTTCTGAACCTTTGCTTTTGGCCCGACGACTACCATCAGCTTCTGTAAAGTTTTGGTAACGGCGCCTGTAGGAAATAAGTCGGTTAAGCGCAAATTATAATCTACGCAAACGGAAAGATTGACTATTTCAACTTAATGAAGAAACTAAATATTGTCGACTTCGAAATCGGATCGCTTCTTAAAAACGCGCGATTCGATCGTATCGATTGAAAGCGACGTCGAACTGAAGTTGTGTCTGACGATGTAATTAGAGGATAACTTAAACTTACCGACACCCTTCTGGAAGAACTTGGGCTTGTTCTTCCACGCGATGAAGGCGAAGTACACAGGCACCGACGAGAATATCATCAGACAACCGTATCCTTAAGCGAAAACATCAATGTCGTCAATGCGATTGTACAATTACGTCGGGCGTGACGATTTGTATGTGAAAGGTATGATTTTTACCTGTTTCAACGGGGCTAGCATACATCGGTACCACGGTGACGAAGAGGGTGGCGATGATGTAGACGATGGGGAAAATGAGATTCACTTTAATTGGCCTGGGCAGATTCGGTTGAGCCCATCTTAACCAAGGCAAGCACAGTACTGACACTCCTATGCTCAACTGCGGACAATTACATAATTCACCGTGTTACCAGTCATTACGTTTCATACGTGTATGGAAACTCGATCAAGTGTACTTAGCAGATCCCGCATTACGTCAAATTACTGTTTCGGTAAGGTCAATATTGAGTCCGAATTACGCAACGGGAAGGGTGCAAATGTTAATGAAGAACCGCAATCTATGTTCAAGTAAACTGGATTCGAAATCGACTCGCCACCAGTGTATGTGACCAAGATGGCTTAAATGTGCCAGTCATTGTGAAAGTGGTGTAAGACCAAAATGGCCTAATAATTCTGGTTTCAAGTCACAGTATGAATCGGTGAAACGTAGAATTGATAAAAGATAACATTTTTCAAATTCTTTACTTAGGCCACTTTCATAATGAAATATTACGAAGGCTGCCCTATGCGCGTGGTCTGATTGCTAAGCGATAAAATTAACGAGCGTAATGCGTCACGCATGCATCGTCTCGTTCGAGCGGGCACGAAGTATTTCCCGATCGACGGCATTAAATGCTCGAGCCAAGGTGGACCACGCCCCCGCAGTTAGCCAGTTAGACAATACCGTCAATTAGGAAATTATCACTCCCGTCCGGTCGCCGGTAATAACAATTCGTTGCCGTCACGCTAAAACGAGCAAGCCGATTTTTGCAAGGTAAATCAGAGTGGCAATTTGGAAACTGCAGCAAGCAATGCGTTACGCAAGTGAACAATGTTGCCGGGCGACCGAAGTCCGACGTGCCGGATCAAAATCTTATTTCACATTTATTGCAGTCGACTTCGCAGGAGCGAACACTTACCCAAGTGGCAAAGCCAACGTAGTTGATCAGCGCAAATATGTCGGACGAGCATAGGTACAGCATAGAGAGGAGGGCCTGGAACGAAGAAAGCAATTGAGCATTATCAATCGTCGCCGGCAATCGTCACTTCCTCTTTCGGAGATTGCGAGGAGCCCGAGTTCGACGCTTGGGAAGGAAGTTATCTTCAAAGCCATTGTGACAGCTTCGTGTCGGAGGACAGGGGCAATCTCCGACTGAGAATAGCTCGGAAAATAGCTCTGGGGAACTTCTAGCGTAAACACCGTCGTTAATGATAATTACGGTGCGATAAGTGGGGAACTTCAAAAACAAGCCGAGTCCACGTGACCACGATTTTTCGAGTTTCCCGTGAAGAGGAGGAAGAGGAGCGTAACTATCGCTTCTGTTGCAAGTGAAACATCGCAAGTGCTGATGTCGTTCTACCCCCGTGAGACTGTATCTGCTCTCGCCAATTCCGACTTCGAACTCGCCTCGACGACGGCCGGCGGCCAGAGTACCGGCCACGCGGACCACGCTCATCGCGTATGCCTTTAGTCGTCGGCATTTTCGTTATGCGTACCATGCAGAGTACGGCGGGCGTGGGTGTGAGCCTGTTGATCTGGATCATCGTCAAAATCTCTGGCATTTGTCCCTCGCATGCGCCGGCGTAGAACAGTCGGGAGGACGTGAGGAGGATTCCATTGACGGCGCCGAACGTCGAGAGAGCGACGAACACCGGGATCGTCCATGACATCACGCCGAACAATCGATTGGCGAACGTCTGCGAACCGAACGGCCGACATTTTTCTCTCATTTCGGCACGCTACACAGACCTTCTCGACGACACGCGAAATTGGGAATGTCTACTTACGACGGCCACAGCCTCGCTGCCGAGCACCTCGACGGGGCTCAGAGTTGTGTAGAACGCCATGTTTGTGAAGACGTAGACTACCGTCACGAGGGTGCAGGAAATTCCGATCGCCCTCGGCAGGTTTCTAGGATGAAACGATGCAGGCGTTGCAATGGTATTTCGTCATATAAGGTCGGGATTATTTGTCGTCGTTTTCAATGGCGGAATAGTTGAACATAATTGGAATGTTTATTGTATCAAAGGGCTTCTTACCCGTTTCATTGTTATTATTATTAGCCTAGCTTGACACTGACGCCGATTCCAACCTTGCATCATCTATTACGATCGATGTAAATGTTATACTTTCTCGCACTCACCTGACAGGATCCTTCAGTTCCTCGATGATGAAGTTAAGATAGTTCCAGCCGTTATAAGCAAATAGCCCTGAGTAGAAACTTAACGCTATCGACGTCACTTCCGTGTTCGTATTCTCGAAAGTGAAATACTCGGTGTGTCCTGCAAAATGGGGAACGCCCGAATTGGCATTAGAGCCACTACGTTCAGAGCCAGGCATCGACTAATGAGTATGTAATCATCGAGCACACAACGTCGAAACTTGCCCAGAACTTCTACATCACATTGGAGTCCGTCGTACGAAATAGTTAACTCAATATTGTCTCGGGATACAGAAAGAGCTTTCAATTCCAATGTTTGTGTGCAGAATATGTCCTGAAGTGGAAGCGAAGGGACTTGCAAAGTCGGGGGGACGAATAGAGTCGTGAAAGGGATCGATCGGCTGGTCCGATGAGGCGCGAGAAATTTTATTGGGTTTCTCGCCGTTTCTCGCGCACAGATACTCCGCCGACTAAGGCGATCCGTTTGACGGGGCATGAATGGTCCAATTTAACCGAATCCTTGCTAAGCGCACCGGCCCAGAGAAAATCGCCTGCGTATTTAACCCACCTTTTTGATTGGACAAATTGTCTCGTCCGGCAAGTTGACAATGCTGAAAAGATGCCTAACGGTCGCCTTCACTTTTAAGGGACGCGTGGGCGGACATTAGCGAGCACTTCCTTCTGTAGCTCGAATGTTTAAACATGTTTAGCGAGCAAACGCGACGCCGTGTCGCGGGTAAACTTCGGTGTTTGACGCCTCAACAAGCGATAATTCGCGACTGCACGGCGAGGCTAAACTTTTCCGCTCGAGAGTCGCTCGAAGTTCGGGCCGATTCGAAAGACGCGTAATTACGGCGGCGGTTGACGAAGAGTGCGACCGAATCTAGTGCATCGATCAGTCCGGAGCGTTTCTAAGCAGCCGACGGACACGGTTGAGTGAGTCCTTGTTTTTCGATACCCATGACGCGGCAACTTCGTAGAAAATGCTCCGTGGCGATGTACGTAGAGACGTTGTAACGGACGTTGACGGGTTCGAGTCAGCGTGAAATTGCGCGGAGAGTGTAAAACGTTTACCGGCGCCGTTGGCAAGGCGCTCTAACGTGGATTGCAAATTGTAGAGCGCCGCGGTAACAATGTGTGTAGATCGTTGGCCAGGCTTGCAATTAAGTAAGAGAAGGCCGAAGGAAAGGATACCGGGCAAATCGATGCTCCGTGAACGTGCTAAAAGATTTTCTTGCCGCTCGGTATGACTAGGCAAAAAGCGGGACATAGCTGAAATACCGTTCGCAATGCAATTCATGTTCTTTCAGGCGTCGATCGAGGGGCTCATTGTCAGATAAAATAGGGGCCACGGGAGGAGAAAGTCAATCTGACGCAAGATCGACAAGCAAGTCGATCGGGAATTGTCTTTTTTAGCCCAGCCGCGTTCCAGCGTCGATCGAAGGCGTGCAAGAAGAGTGTTCGTGTGAAAAATTAGAGGCGAAGCGTCGGCGGAATGGTAATGGAGAATAGAGCATGAAGGATACGTGACTTCGTTTACACGCTTGACAAAAAAATTTCGAAATCGATGGAAAGATCACGTGGATATCGAGCTCACCGGTAGACAGTTGATATGCACCAGCGAAGATGATAATGAACAACGCCAAGAGCTTGGCATATGTGAAGACATCCTGCACTCTGGTTGCCCATTTGACGTCCCAGCAGTTGATGAACGCCAATATACCTACAAGACAAACAGAACCCGCAATTGACTTGACAATCAGTTATATATCATCACCTGTACTACCGAACAGCCCATAATACTGTCTCAAGCATTGCATTTAACACTTGAGGCCAGTACGCACGAGTGAGCATGATGAAGTGTCTGACGTTACGTATCACGATAACACACAATCCCGTGCGGTAGATCAGATGAGAGATATAAGAACAGTGATCTTTGCACTTTTTACTCGTGTGGACCGCGTTTCATTGGGATTCCGAAAAAGGCTCCGTCGGCTTAAATGCACGTTGACAGTTTCCCTGAAATATTTGTTATCGCACGACGACGGCTACTTTATCACCGCCTAAATAGTCCATTCGACATCAGTTATATGCGCTGGGCTAACATGTCAGACGAACTGGCACCAGTTCAGCGGTGCATAACTACGTCGCCGAAGGGGATGGAAACGAGTCCGGAACGGTTATCGACCTGTTCGTAACGCGAGGAAGAAAATGGGCGCACGCGAAAAGGGCGAAACGAGAGGGATCGCGGCCTGATGGTAGGCAAGTACATTGCCCGCGCAATGCAGTCGCGGGTCAATCACGGGTCGGGCCAGTAATTGTTTTAGACGATATCCGAGCACGTTTTATCGTGCAAACATGCCTAGCCGTCGATCTCAGCACACGATGACGTCTACGTTTCTAGATCGCCGATACACGTCACTGGCTCACCGGAAAGACACAATAATGATCGAGCGTGTTCGACGGTGAGCAATGTAATTTCAGCTATAAAAAAAAAACGAATTATGAACCCGACCAACGGAATACGTGTACATAGGTTGATAGCAAGATTTCGAAATGCATTCGGTCGAACGACGTGCCGCCCGGTGCGTGTGCATAACGCCGACGCAAATAAAGATAGAGAGCGCTTTCTTAAGGTTCATTGGTCCCTAAAGGATGTCGACGAAGTAGGCGCGTGCATGAAAAAATTCCAGCTCGCATTGTTTCTGTAATCTGTGTCCATCCGTCCTTGGCGGGTTCGTTGCCGACGGCCGGCGTGGAAAGAAAAGGAAGAAATGTCGACTGACGCAACATCTCGGTGGAATATCGCGAGACTCCTTCCGCCCTTTCCCCCCACCCCTCTCTTCGTGGCAGTGGGCTGGCGTCTTCGTTTCTTTCCTTCCCTTCTCTCCTTCGCTCGCGCACGCAGTGTCCCCCTCGGCGAATTATGCTGTTGTGGTGGCCAGTTGTCACGTTATTAGATTACATTTGATCACAATGGGACGTGATTGCTCGCGGAGTCTTTTCACTCGTGGCCGTCTCACGAGGAACGCGCCGACTTGTCGGTTCGCGACTCCTTTCCGCTTTAAACGCCGAGATCGTCAGTGGTCGTTGCCTTCAAGATCAGACCCGACCGACGTATAATGCGCGCGACCGAAGAGTAGCATTTCGGAGAAACTCAGCAAAATCTCATCAATTTTTCCGTTGCCTTTCGACCGATCGATCGAAGGAGCCCACTCTTCTAGCACGTATCAACTTTGTAATCGTCCGATGAATTTACATCTTGCATGCTACATTATGCAGTCGACGATATAAGTTAGGCGCATAAATACTGTTTCACGATGGAAATCATTATTCCGAACCGGTGCGACACTATGTTCGAATAGTTTTAATCAACAGTATCGCACGCGTTACACGCGCATTCTGCATCGCTAATTACCCGACACGCGCGCCACGAAAAACGCGCCTCTTGTCCGACTTGTTCTCCGATCATTGATTATTATCAGTGAGGACAAACCGATAAAGCGTGTTCCACAATATTCCCGCTAATTCCTATTTACACGATGCAACCGGCAATCTTCGCATATATTTCTTTTCCCTCCTCTTTCCACGCAACCGAGAATGAATAAATCGCTAGTCGAGCGCAATAGCGAGCCGAGGATTTCTCCGGCGATTTTGTCGGAAATTAAGCGGACACTTCGATCAACTGCGAGACGTATTCTATTTAACGGGCGGTAGTGGTATGGGGGAATCCTCTTAGTCTCGCGTCTGTGTTCGCGTGTTTCGCTTTCAACATGTTATTACCGAGGCATGCCTGGTCTTTCCGGCAAACGGCGTCGTCGGCTGCTCGCTCCGTGTAAGAGGATTGCGACGTACTCTTTCCCTTCTCGTGCCTACCCAATCAACATCAGCATCAAGACGTGTTCATTACGTACCGCACGAGCGTCCGCTAATTAAGTTTTCCCCCGGCGCGAACTACTTTTTCCTCGCACTCGTTAACGCACGCTTTATTTATGCGAATCTTTATGTCTGCTCAGGTGCCCGCTAAAACCGAAGCATGCAGATTCTTGAGGCGGAAGACTCCTTGATACCGACTTGCGGTGGGCGGCGTCTTCCGTTTGCGCGTCGAATGTAAAACGAGACCGATATTCGAGCAAAAGGTGTGCGCACGGTCAAACGACCGCAAACTGTACACGCGATATCCTCTCCGCGGTCTGAACGTCCATCCGCGAGGGGAGCCGACGAAAAATCGAGAGAGAATGACACCGGTTTCATCGCGATTCCGTAGGGTCGCGAAACTTTCCACGCGTCCGCGTCGTACGCTCGGCTTACATCGTGCGGCGGCTCGTCGACGAGCAACTTTTTTCCTACAATTTACAATATGCACGAGGAGGACAGGTAGACGGGAGTCAACGTCTCGACGCGAAGTGACGCGCAGAGGTACGCGGCTGGTCAACGTCATGCACCGTACTTAATCGGCATACACGTGAATTCGCAAACGGTCGTACGAATTCATAGAATCATTCGAATGACGTCGTAGGGAAATTATCGTTTACCGAAGATGGGCTTCGAAGAAATAGATTTCATAGAAACGAGACTGAGCGTGGAAACGGGGGAAGGAGGAAAAACGGACGGTTCCAAAAAGGAAACGTTGACGGAAGAATCCAGGTGTCTGCTCGATGCCGAGAATCGTCGATTCCGCTTCGAAGCTTGCGTAACGCTCGTCGTTCATCGACGATTGGAAATTGTCCCTCGTTTCCTGTAACGTGCGCGCCATCGAGGAATCATTTCCGCGGGACGACGAGGCTGGAATCATCGGCACGCATCTGCGTTTCTCCCTCGCGACGATAATGATGATGATGATAATGAGGACCGGATCAGATTGCCGGCATTGAACGAGAGTAGAGCGACGATTACTCGATTACTGTTAGCTGCAGATTGGCATAAAATAGCGAACTGCTGAGGACCGACGTCGAGTCGGAATTATAATGCAAATTAAAATCGAATTATTACGGTTCAGTCGTTGTAGAGACGTAGACTGTATTAGTGTTAACTAAGCGGATCGAGATGCCGACAGAGAAAAGAACCGTGAGGGCAACAATGAAGTTGAAGAGATGCCGTAGTACGCGCTGCCAGTGAAATCCGTTCTTCATGTTTCGCCGCGTAATTGAGCGCGTTTCTTGCGAAGAAGTAATAATTCCAACGACCCGCCGTCCCGCGCACTGCAAACACTGCCCCGTAATTAGGCGGGAGCCGTGGTACTAGCCTGGCAAGCTCTGTGGAAGGACAACGGCGATTTTTACCCACGATCACCCGGCGACAAGGAGAAACGAGATCTCGCCTTTTTTCCATCGGCGAACAGTGAGCGAGTAGATTGAGTAGAAGGAGGGAAGCCGAAGGACGACGCGCAGCGGATGGATCCTCTCGAGGCCATTAGGAATATTGCCGATTTCTCTTTCTTCCCTCCTACTCTAGCGGCTCCTCTCTTCCTTTTCTTTCGTGTTTATCACAGAAATCCCTATTTACGCACCGGACCGTTGTGGCCGATTGTTCTGCGGAGCACTCAGGAGATTCTTCGGAAACGGCGAACGTGAGATTTCTCGGGAGAACAAAGAGGATCGCGAAATTTATGACGCTGCACACCACTAGCTGGATCTCGAACGTCGCTGGAGCGATCGCTAATGAAAGGTCTCTAATTTTAGATAAAAATGATCGGATACGACGCACCTGGAACGGTCTGAAATGACATTCTCATGAATTATCGAACGCTGACGGTGCGAATTTCGTGCTGGGTCGCTTTTGCTAAGCAGACCGCCGCGAACGGAGCAACGGCCGTTCACTCGATTCGGAAGCCGCGTCAAGGCGAGTGGAGGGTAAGAGGACGCCCGGGCGTGGAGGAACTTTAATTCGATTAGTCGATCCACGACGATGAAATATAATGGTACGATGACCCTTCAATCATAAAATCATTCGGCCCGGCCGGCCGCACGGACTTCTCGGAACGGCTCGAAAAATCTAGCGCTCGACGATCAGCGAGATCCGATTAATCGTTAAGCGAGAGGGGAGTGCAGATTGGCTGGAGGAACGGGGACGACGAAGAAAGAGGGCAGTCGAGATTCGAAGAGTTCGTCTTGGGGGAGGATTAAACGGTCGAGTCGCGCGACGCAGCATTATCTCAAGTCAAGGGCACGACTCTCTTTTGAGCCGACGAATCTTCTAAGTCGCATTGTCGGCTCGTTTAAAATCGTTGCTGCTTAACGAGGCCGTACAATCATCGAGACTAGCCCGCCATCGGGTACTCTATACTCTATACCGACGCCACCGTCGGCGGACAATGAGATTTTCGAGGAATCAAATAATTTGTCAGCGACGACCGCGCCGAGCTGCGCGCTTGCCAATGTGTGTGAGAGAGCTGCGCGCTTCGTAATGTGTGTGAGAGAGAGCTGCGAGAGATTTCGTCGGCGCACACTCCTTATCTCCGTGCGACCGCATTTTTCGGGGGCTCGATAAATTTCATCGTCGCCTCGCCCCTGTCGTAAAAAGGCAAACACGCGTTAAGTAACAGCCCCGCGAGATGCGCTCGATGCGTTTTGATAAGCTACCGTCCCGGCCGCGCTCTCGGGACGCAGCAATAATTCATTTTCCTAAGTCCGGATAGTCGCGAGGGAAAAAAGTGCTAGATAACTCTTCTACGCGAGACGAGCTCCACGAGATGCCTGATAAGCTCTCTTTCTTCGACAGAGGCACGTGCGGCGTAGCGCGTAAAGAGAGAGTGCCGGGTAAAAATAAAATGCTTACGGCGCGCACGTAGGGTAACGATAATCCACAACCACCCCTCTTGTTTTGTCACGACAAACATATTACTCTATCGTTAAGCCGTGACTCATCGTCGGCGAAATAAAAACGCTTAATAGCTTGAGGTTTGCTTCGACGAAAAATATGATCCGCGATAGACGCGGTGGGGAGGAGAGTGACGAGCGCGCGTGGTGTGATGAAAAGTAGAATTTGCCAAACTGTTTAGAATAACAGGACGCCGTACTCACATATGCAACCGGCTGCCAGCATTCTAACGGCGTCGTCGGGCGGCGTGCAGTCGGGGAACACCGGCTTCAGGACGTAGACGCTGAATGTCAAGGCCACGATGGCCTGACTGCAAGGTCGCACTATCATGCATTCGACCCAGAGTCTGATGAAGGCCATGAATGGTCCAAAGGTCTCCATGATGTACGCATAATCGGCGCCAGACCTTCTGATCATGCAACCGAGCTCGGCGTAACAGTACGCTCCCACCTATCGTACACGAAAAAGCAGAAGTGATCAAGACTAGAAATATCAATCACGAAAAAAGGTGTACGCATGAAGCAATATATTCTCGAAATCTCCAACTTTCAAGCACGACGCACGACGCGAAAATGTGAATTCCTAACGTAATAAATTCGCAAATCATCAGCCGTCGCAGGCGGCACAATGAAGTGAACAAAATGCAGACGAATTTTTCTGAAAGTTCACTGAGTAGATGATGAGTGAACTATGAAGCGGGGGAAGAGGACTCACCATTGAAAATATGCCGGACGCCGTCCATACCAGGAGACTCGCGTTAACGCTCCCGGTGTACTTTAGGACGCCGGTAGGACTGACGAAGATACCGGAACCAATGATGGAGCCAACAATCACCGTGACGCCATTAAGAAGCGACATTTTCGCCTCCAATTTGATCTCATCACCTCCCTCGCCGCCGGTTGGCACCGGGTCGTATGGACCCTTCTCTCCATCCTTGATGCTCCCCGATTTCGACATCGTCCCTGAAACACACCGTAAGCATCGTTCAGAACACGTGTCCGAAATTCCAAATCGCAACTCTCTCAACATTCGGCAGTTGCGTGGCTCGATCGTACGATCGCAGGCAAACACGTAATAAATATTCCCTGGCTACGGAAACCAGTTGGTGCGGAACGTGAGTGAATATGCCCGAGGCATCGTGGCAAGTTGATACGGTAGATTAATACAGTTAGGCTGGATTAACGTTTTCTGTAGTGAAAACTGCGGGGCTGCCCTTTAAAAGTCATAAACTTTCATTGATCATCATGGTAGTCAGTGACTCTCATTCCTTCGCTTGTCGGCGATTGCATTTGTAAGTTATGTTGCAGGATCGAAGTGGCTGGAGTTATCCTGGGTTTCTACCGGATAAAGCTGTGCGTTCTACGTTGTACCGATGAAATCGATCGGTCATATTCAATCTTGCTCGTTCGCGAGATCTGGTGTGTCCGGTTCAAATGACTTTTACCCACGATCCTTCTTCTCTCGCCCAACTAATTCGCCAGAGGTGCAGTATACGGAAAGTTTTCTTATCTCGAGAACTCGATTCCGCCGGCGTTTCACGTTTCACTGAGCAGACTTTTCCTGCGTCGTGAAATTTACATCGCGCTCTTGAATAATACATTCCTTCTCTGTCGGGTTGATGCGAAACAACCGACGCAACCCCGCAAGGCGTTTCAAGCATTGTTTTACCAGCGTCGATGTATCTCGTGGAACGAGAGCACTCCCCTGTCCGGCAGAAAGTGTTCCGGTATTTCAAGTAAGCGAACCGGCGGAAACGGAGTATATCTCTCTCGCAGAAGGAAGAAAAATAGTACCGGGAATAGAATAAGTTGAGAGCCGAACAATCTGTCAATCCATTGAGCAACCAAAGGAGAACGTAAAGAACTGAGAGCCCTCGAGGTTGCAACAGGTCTGCCCGTCGGAAAATTTAATTTGGCTTTCCGCCTAGCCATAACATTGAAGCTATGGAAGTTCACTGCAAAGTCTCTTTGTCTTCCAAATATTAAAATCCCTCAGTCCTTCAGTAGTTTTTTAGGATTGTATTGAAAAGTGATAGTTAAATGTTATACGGCCGCCTGTAATATGAGGTTTCGTTTGTCGGCGTATTGTACCGGTCACAAATATTAATAATAAAAGTCAACCTAACATTTGGATACTCCCGTGGCTCATTATCAAAGGCTAATAAAGAAAATGCAATCTGAGTAAAACAAAAAAGAAAAAAAACATTATTGAAATGTCAACAAAACTGCGAGACGATTGCAGCAACGAGATCGCACTCGGGCCGAAGCCGAACTCTGGCTGACCTTTTCTTACGTACCTGTGTCATCAATTAACCGCACGCGCAAACTCTCGCGTCACTTTCACCACGCGGCGCACTGCTATCTAATACTTGAGGAAAGTCTGTTTCGGGCCAGGGTGTCACGGGAGGACCATCGACGAGATGCCGAATTTTTCTCACTCCGCCGTTCTATCGGACTCGCCGATACGTTCGATAGTCGCGCACCTTCTCCGCGAATATCGAAAGGACCAATCGCAGAACGGACAGCCGGTACACACCTTTCTATCAGCCGACAAACTACTACGAGAAGGTAACAAACCTGTTCTCTCGCTTGATAGTTAAATGCGATCGTGCCCCACCGACGCGATCTTTAAACAGAATTTTGTTTGCCGAGTTCCACGAATTGCCCTGTCGACTGGATTTGCGGATCTGCTCCCCGATGACGCAGCCTTCGATTCAAGACGTACAGAAGGTTGCTGTATCCGTGACGATTGAGTGTCAGGGTTGACGGAGAATGATCCCTTTTCAAGCACAGCCAACGGACCTTTCTCGCTTATTTTTTGACAGTACACGTCGATAAGGTGGGAAAGACAACACAAGGCATATTGCGAATCTTTGAAAAAGAGAGCATAAAAAGTACGCGTCGGTCGCTTTGTATCAGGCATTGATAAATAGGACTACAAGCGACCGACCCGAGAGCGTGAAAGTGTCGCACGTCGGTAAGAATAATTAAATTATCCTTGCATCGCGAATGTCCAAAGGTTCGCCAGGCCAAAAACCTCTCAATTGAGAACTCTTTCTTTTTTTTTCTTTTTTATCCTTTTTACTGCTCCGCAATGTGTAGCGGCTCATTACGCCAATTTAATATTGATCCACGGTGCGCGTCATTATCGGGGCCCGCGATTAAGAATCGGCCTCTCGCGAAGCACAGTCGGCGCGCAATATTGGTCCGTCCAGTCGCGCGGATTGAAACTTTCGGGGCAGAGTCGACGTGGCAGAGTGCTGTCGCTGAAAAATCGTCTGCCGTACTGTTCGATGAAGGTATCGCGGTGGAAAGAGTAACGACGCAGTTCTGGGACGGAAAATGAGAGACGACTGGCAAATTTGACGCCGAACACGTTGCCCGAATAATCGACAAGAGATGTCTGGCAGTTGGCAGGAAGGAAGAAAGGTGCCGTATTATGAATTTTCAAACCATTTCTAACCGACGACGTTACATCGGCGTACTTCGGAAAATCACGCGGACGACAGAACTGATTTTACGACGCGTCAGCTTTGAATTATTGATATCGCACAGAGACGCTAGCCTGTTCAATGTCAGCCGCGACGAAGTTGTTTAGGAACGTTTATCATCGGGAAGTGGATTCGCGGAAAGTCGTGCGACGTCTGATACGCGGCGGAAAATGTGCCGGGAGAGAAAGATCGAGAGACGCAGGAAGGAACTATCGAGCGCGCTACGTGTCCGACGCGACCGTATCTCTCTCGGCGCGCACGTGTACGTTTCCTCGTTTCGTCCCATAAACGTAAGTGACGCTGACGTCAGCGAGCGAGCGACGACTGCATTAGATGAAGCGTCGACGGCGCGAAATTGCGCGCGAATCCGTGGAATTGAAGTCGACAATTTTCTATCAGGACAGTGCGATTCGCAGGAAACGGAAGGCAATACCTACCAAAGGTCCCGTACGTAAGGCGCATGGCTAAAGACTTTCCCGAGACGCTGAAGCGACGTGTCGGGCGGTGGGTCGAGCGAATGAAATTTCTCGGGCCCGATAAAGCACGGGCGGGCCAGAAGCGAGTCGACGCACTCGCGTTAAACGTTGCACCCCGCGAAACGGCCGACGGAAAAACGACGTGTCGCGGGCACTGTGTCGGAAGGACGAGCGAAAGAGAACGATTGAGGCTCCGCGCCTGAGTCGCGCGAGGCAAATTAAACGAGACGCGCGAAAGATTACACCGTCCCGCGTTCGTTGAATCCGGGTAGTTTAAGACTGACCGGGCGATAGCTCGCGTGTAACAGCGGATTTCGAGTCTTTATTATTCTGCGTCACCAGACCATCTGCTCGGACCCGATGACGGACTGTCAGGGAGGACTCGGACGACTGATCGGTGCCGCGGTCTCGCGCGTAATTTCCGCACGGCCAAAGAGGGAGATTCACCTCCGGGTTTATCAACGCGCGACGCAGGAAAAAACGGTGCGTCGGGGAAGAAAAAGGAGAAAATCCGTTGGCCGTGACGCATCGCGTCTCGCCAAGCTCGACGACGCTCCTTGCCGCGACTAGGTCGCGCTTATCGTTGGCTCGCGCAGAATCGAGTGGAATACGTCTCGGCTGCGTCCGGCGCGGAATATTCTCGCGGCAGATTCGGTCGGACCGCCGATTTCTCGAGTTTTCTTCGATCGCGCGAGAAACGTGCCGGACGAGTCAAGCGCGGCAAGACGCGCGCCGGCTGTTTGTCAATATTTCATTTCCATTTTGGCCGGCGCGCAAACATAGATAACCGATTGCGCACGAACGTGCCCGTGGGGAAAAAAAGAGCGAGACAGATAAGTCGGCGACCGCGGCGTCGAAAATATTGGCGGGATCAAGCGTTAGTCGGTTTCGGTTCTGGCGGCTTATTGTTAAAGGCGGGCGAGTCTGACATTTTTCTTGCCGACTGTCACTCGTCAGACGTCACACGTGACGGGCACGTGCTGTCGCATGTCTTCCTGGAGAAACGAGACGTCAACGAGTGCATTGTAGTACGAAGGAAGCGGAGGCTGCGAATATGAATGTATTAAGCGCGTCAGGACGCATTTGAGAAAACTTCGACCTCGTTAATAGATGTCGAATGGAGGGTCTAATTGCTTCTGGGATGAAGTTGAATCGGCTAATCAGTCGACTCGGTGGCGAAAAGAACATCGAGCAGCGCTCTTCGGTGCAATAAACATCTGAAATGACGGAAACGCAATTACTCGCGCGATTAATGCCGTGTGCGGCCGAGAGATACACCTAATTACGGCCAGTAGAAAAAGAAAGTGACAGTCGGATAAGGCACGTGTACTCGTGTAAGTCGCGTGTAGTTTCCTTTATTCTCGATTACTTCCACGCGCCCCGCGTATTTTTTCTGCTACACCCCACGAGATGGAGCGTTCGCCTCGATCCTCCACGACATTCTGTTTTACCCCGACCGAGATGTTGCGAAACTTGATTCATTAGAACGGACGATCTCCGTTTCTTCAGCCACCGTACGAACTTATTCGTCGCTCCAACTAACGTACACCCAATACTCCCTGTAAGCGCCAACTGTTTCATTTGTTCCCGACGCTTCCACGGACTCCCGCAAAATCGAGATCTCTCTCTCTTTGTACCAGGGTAGTTTCGTACACTTTGCGTCGACACGATGCCCGCGGGCTTTAATCAGACCGACGAAATATTTCCCTTCAACAACACGGAGACACGCGTAAACCGAAAAATGCGGACATCGATGAAATCTCGTTTCGCATGTGCCTGCATGCATGCCGCGCGAGTGCAAAAATATTTCCCATTTTGCCTGGAAGGCTTCACGGTGCATGAATATAAAGCGATACCTTTCTCTCGTCGTACGGGGCGAACAATGTAAAGCGTGCACGCGTCGATAGAACATCGAATGTCGAATATCGAACGAGCCTCAAATATCCCGTGTGCGGCACGTTAAAAGCCTATCCGCCGATCCTGCTCTCCCCGCTTTAACAATCGTCCGGCGAACATTTTTGTCGCGCCCGACAGGGTGAAACCGAATATGGCGAAGATTCTGAATAGGATTAATTTTACGGCCCCGAGGTCTGACGACACGGTGACATTTCGCGCTGCGATTTTGCCCCGGGGTTTCATCGCCATGGGGAAACGTACATGTTCGACCCTCCTTAATTCAAACTTCTAATGCGCCCAGTCTGGCACTGGTACGGTTTCTGTCCGCTTTGCGGCTTGGTAAGGAACGAGTACGAGGGTGAGGTAAAGGTATATATGCAAGCTATAGACGAGGGTACTTCTTCGTTCATTGTGTTGGTTCGTACATGTATTCGTGTGTGTGTGTATATATATATATATATATACTAGGGGTCTCAAAATGCGACGCAGAAACTCGTAACGCTTCTTGCGTCATATTAAGAAATTCCCTACATAAGCGAAATACGATGGCTTATTTCGTATTGTCGCGTATATCGTGCCTAAGCAGTGTGCAGTTTCGTCGCACTTTTTTATTGTATGTTTAATAGGTGAGCCGCGCGACAGAGTTGCAGGACACCCTGTATACACACAAGTGCGCACGTTGATACCCGTCAACACCCTCGAGAGACTGCTTTGTCCGAGGCCTCGAGCGCATTATCTAGGACCCCTTCTTTCAAACACCGGTCCTAAATGCTGTTCGCCGTGTTTCGCAGAAGGAGGCAGTTGGGAACGCAATTTTACGAGTGGCCACGGTCGTCAGTTTATTCCATTACGCTAATAATTTCTCGCTCGGGCGACCTGTTGTCGGAGCGAGCCAGGCAAATTTATCGGACAATCGAGGATTCAAAATTATCTTCAACCGAAATTTAAGACCCTAACCGAAGCCATGGCCATTTTCCTGACGAGTCACTAATGAATTCTGCGGCCCGGACGTCGGACCATATCGGTCAGACGCGCGTACGATAATCCGAAATCGATTTACGGGCCGATCGAGCATAGAATTTGTGTCAGGCACGCGCCAACATCGTCGACGATCCTGTGGAAAGTGGCGTTCGGTGAACAATGGTGCCCACGAAACACCCTTCGGATGTTACATCACTCTTTATTGATCCTTAGGCCAACAAGAGCGCGCCCGCTTTCTGTTAGGCCTGTGCATGCCTTGCGATCGGTACTTAAGGGATCCGATGAAAAGGGCAAAGATACCTTGCCATCGATCTGTTTGCCAGCTAGATAGCAAAGTGTCACGAAGCATTTCGATATCGACGGCCTGACGCGTATCATTACACCTCAACGATCCTTCTCCCCTAGACCACTTATTAGACAGACCAATATTCCCCGACAAATCGATAAAACGTCTAACTATTAATCACGACCAGCGTGTCAGTGCGATCAATCGTTCCGACGTCGATCGTTCGCAATCCTCGAAACGCTCTTCCTACACGCAGGCTCGCTTTTCGAGTACACGATCACTGGCGAAGCAATACGCGGCCGTTATCAAGGTCGCACGTGAATGCAAAACTCGTAAGTCCGTCGCAGCAGGAACGATACGTCGTCGGACTCGTTCTCGCGGGTATCGCGTTCAATTACCGAATTAGAAATTCGAGCGTATCAGTTTAATTACGTCAACGGTCAACGATAATCGCGTGGACGTAAAGCGAGCCGATCGACGGGAGAATATATAGCGTCAGCATATTACGATCTGGTTATCTCGTTAATCTCACTCGCAGCGAGAGCATAGTTTATCAATCGACGACGCTTGACTTTTGACGGCCGCTCGCCTCGTTCGGCGCTTCTTTTCTCAACGTACAATCGTGGCCAGCGAACGCGTGATATTTCCAGGACGTTAAGCCGATGGCGAAAAGGCGAGTTTCCACCACCCAGAAGCAGCGTGGCGTGGCGCCCGAGAAAATCAATAGGCCACGTGGGTCGCCGACCGGGTTTTCCGAACCCAGTTTTCGTACTGTTCATCCCTTAACCGTGGAAAATGATGTAACGAACGACCTTCGCTACCTTATTTTCTGCACCGCTCGCCGTGTCCCAGCCCTAGCACATTCGTCGACTAATAAAAAGCCCCCACTGCCTTCGACAATGTCAATAGACCACGTCGTGCTACGTAACAAGAGAACCTCATTCTATTATTTCGTCCTACTACGCTACTTTCTTTCAAAATATATACGGATAACACACTTCTCACTACCCGGCGTTCCATGGCGCTCGACCGAATTCATTATTGAGGGGGTGACTATAGAACGTGCGACTCATTGTCAGCGAACCTACTGCATCAGGACTCACGGTCTATGCGTCGTGAAGAGTGTGCGAGCGTGGGACGTGAAAATGACCGGGTGAGCCGTGAAGACGACGTGCGTGCGAAATTTACCCTCTATCCCGGTATAGTTGTACGCCGTGAGTGTTGTCAGACGAACGGCGCAGCATGCCATTGACCTTTCACAGGTACCAGGTGTACTCGTACCGACGTCTCGCCGTCTCGCCGTCAAACGTGTGGGCCTCGGGAAAATCTCACTGCCGACGGGCGTGAGGCAAGCTATCTGTCTCTCTCTGCACGTGCGTGCGAGCCGCGAATCAAACGGCAAGGATCTTCCGGGTCGTAAATCCGGACGGGTTAATCGATTGAACGAATCCGCGTAACCGTCAGCGTGATGCGATGTTCTTAAAAGCACACCCCTTCGAACGAACGCGGACTACCCTCAAGGGCGGCCATGCTGCCTTTCGAACGGCCACCACCAGATCGTCGAATGTCGAGCGTCGAGAGTGCGTGCGTTCGAGGGTTTGCAATTGGACAGAAATTTGCCGGAAATTTTTTCGATACGGAAAAATGATACGAGTGGATTGAGATTGACGGGGGTCGAAGAAGGTGAACGGTTTTCGGGACGGACCAATGGGCGGCTGTCGACAAGCAGAGCAACGTGCGAAATTGTCTTTGGAGTGCTCTCGCGCTCCTCGACGGTGGCCATACTGCTTGCTGCTCCGCGACCACCTTGTTTCCAGGCCACCAGCACACTCGAACATATTCCGTCGTTCCGCGGAAAAAGCCTCGTCGTGCGGACACGCCGCACGCTCCGACTGACCCTAACCAATACCGCTGCGACGGTCTCGTCGAAATCGTCGCTACTTTTCATTCAACAATTGCCGCTCGAAATTGCCTCCCGTCTTCCACGCACGACGCGACGCAGAAATATTCCCGACGCCACCCAGAACCCGATATCGATAGCCTCTCACCTGTGTCAAAATTGCTCGTCCTCGTCCGCTGCGCGGAATTTCCTTCGCAACAGGCCGTCGCGGGGTCACTTGTTCACAAAGTATGCGTGGCCGCGCGAAACGCAAGTCGTGCGTAGAAACTGTCACTGACGTCGGAGGGTGGGCCTCAATTTTGGATCATCCTCCCTCGGCCGGAGTCGGTCTTCGTCGCACTCTGACTCGAATCGTTGTACGGAGACGCGGTGAGTGGAAACGCGAGTCGATTGAGTTGGACGAGAGGACAGAGCACGACGCACGAGGCCGACACGCAGCAAAGGAGGACCAACTCGCGCGACGCTGGCCGAGCTCTGAATGACTGCCGCGGCTCGAGCAACCTCCGATCGTAAACGACTGCGTGAACACGAGACAGTACCGCGCGCGCGCGCGCGCGCGCACACTCTGGAAACCGGGGACGGTGGTGTGCGGGACCGCGGCAGTATGAAAAACACATTCGCACAGGTGGGCGTGTACGTGTGGATTGAAGTACGATATGCAACCCCAGACTGTATCGAGCGACCCATCGCTCGTGCTCGCGCTGACGTATTCGTTGGTCGATGGCTCGGGGGAACGATAAGCGCGGGAAAGGGATCCATCGATCGACGTGCCGTAAGGATCGCGATGCGGGCCAGAAGACGTTTCCCTGACGAATCGTTCACCTTCCGTGATGGATGAAAATTGATGCTTATGGAGGAGGTATTGTTTTAATGTCGGCACGGTCGGTGATGAAATTGATTAGGAGGGGAAGGATAGGAAATTTGGTGACAACCAAAATTGGGGAAATTGCGGAACGATCGCGAGATTGATGCTTGAAACGGATTCATTGAGTGGCGCGTGAAGATTGAGGTGCGACAGGACGAAATTTCTTCGGCGACACTCTCCACTTTCGCTTCTAGCCTTGGCCGGAAAATTGACGCGGGAAATTCTTTCTGTGACACGACGCCGCCTCGACGATTGTGCAGGCGAAGCGTGTGCGAAGATTCGTTGATAGCGGAAGCCTTTGGCTGCGATCGAAATTAACGCGAGCAGCTTTTCAATTAGCACGTGCACGCGGTCACACCCGTGAATGAAGGTCAACGCTGAATTGCAATCATTTATCCACCGTCCGCCGGCCGAGTGATCGTTCAGAAAATACATAACTAAATGCGCCGTGCTGACTGCAGATGCCGTTTGCATTATTAGATCCTGCGCGAAGAAGCTAGATATCAAAAGTTGTCTTTCATTCGATGGAACTATCGCGCACCGGTGTATTGGAGACGTTGAGAAGATCGGGATTTGAGAAAAATTACCGGGTATACGCTAAACTAGCTTGCCAGTCGTAGATCGTACTACGCCACTCGACGAGCCGTGCATCGCTGTTCCGTTCTCTGACGTGACGGAAGGCGTTCGCCAGAATACATACGAGGAAGCGGTAAAGACCTAGCGTCGGAGGAAAAAAAACTTGGACTTTCCGCAGACACATTACCTGCAAACGGGTTTGATACACTTCGCTCGATCCATCCTATCCGCCGGCACGTGTGAATGCACTCTACTCGTATACGTTGATCTAAATGTCGATCGTGTCACGTGTAACTCTAGACTGTCGTCGACCATTTATCGCCGTGCCCACTGACGTGCCTTCGGAAATGTAAACGGGAAAATGATAAGTGCAGTGCGGGAGAACGAATTCAGTGGTATTGGACGGCAATGAAACAGTAGAAGTAGATACCGGTTATTGGTGCGGAAAGATTTCGACTTTCCGATCGTATTACCGTAATACGCCGGACGAAAGTATGCAGACCACCGTGTGAGCACAGGTTGTTCGTGTCCGTGTACAATGTTATGCGAATATAAATCATACGACATCGTGCCACTGACTATTTCGTTCAGTGTCCTTCAATAGTAGACTTCATTACCGTGAATTGCTTATCTTCGATCTTTCTCGTGAAAATGATCATCGAATGGCTGACACGCTGTCATGCTAACTCAGCTAGTATTTCTATTCACATTCATGTAGTATGTAGTGCGTCAATTGACAAATGTCGTTTGCAACTGTGCCCCGCCGCCCACGCTCACTCAAGAGTGATGCTATTCTGATCGATTGGATTATTACTAGTTCACCGAATGCTCGTGTGTGAATGTGAAATGCAAGGAAGAGACCCAAAAGATCGACCTCAACGTCTGATAAAGCCAGATAAATCGAGGTCATAAAATTGACCCGCACGCTCGTCGATTCGAAAACTTGTCATCCGTGCACATGCGTATACCGACAATATCATTACTTTGACTGATTGTGAGAGAAAAAAGAACAACAGCACGTGCAAGTCGCTGTCGTCGAACGTAAGTGAATAAGCGTAAGTGAATATAAGAGCAGGCATGAAAGTTTGCCTCACGATGTTATCTGCATCTCAATCAGCTTGCAATGTGCGCAATTACGTCTGTACGATTTAAATTGAACCACGCCACCCCATAGGAGAGTATGGACCATCGACCTCCTCGGCCACGGCGACGAGTTTCGAGTGCAGAATAACTTTATCGAGTGAGCCACTCGTTATCGGCCCTGCCCTTACTCCGTTTCGGCAGTTTTGTAATTGGCTGTGCGCGTCTGTCGGTTGCTGAACGATGGAAGTGAACATATAGCTGGTAGATGTATGGCAACAAATGTCGAAAATGTAATAATTATCGACAGTAGTCGACGAACCGTATCGCACCGTTATCGCACTTTCCACTTTGTCGAAATTGAATTTTTTGTTGTTGTTCACACGCACGTTCCGAAGAACGGGGGAGTAGGCGGTAGGTCGGAAGGAAGGGTGCGGAGAAGAATATAGAACGTACATTGGCTCAATTTAGAGTGGGACGCGAGGATCGGCGTGGAGATGTCACGATTTGAACAATATCGTCGCTGGAGAAAAGAATGCTCGGTATCGTTAGAGAAAAGTACGTGCTTTCGTCGAGCGTCGTTTCCTACGCTCCATCCAGCATGCGCTGCTCCGGGCGTTAGTTAATATTATTATTATTAATTATTAACGGACTCACACCCGTAATGTAGAAAATAGTAAATCGAAGATGGGATGAACAGAAAAAATAGGATAAGATAACAAGAAAATAATGGTGGCAAATAACATATAAATAGAGTGTTGGAATAGAAAGAATTATATAACAAACGAACAGAGAAATTAAATACGAAATACAATTTCGTAATCGTATAACGACAGATGGTCGCAAGTTCGGCGAAACGACGAAAATAATAGACAGATTCTCGCCGCCCTTATCGTCGACTGCGAATAAACAAATTGTGCGTAGGTTGTGTAATCCGCGTTTCTCCCAATTACTCTCGGTCGCCCAGCAAATTTGCGGTTTGTCGCTCTTTTGTCGACGAGAACGAGGCTGAGCCTCCGTGAAAGGAGGTCGACGCGTATCACGCGTGTTTGGTAAAATTTCGACAACGTGCCACCTGTGCAATCATACCTAGGGCGGCTACTCTCTTCCGCTGCGATGAAGAGTTCCTAAATTAACGCGTCGTTCTGTTTATATCGCGTAACAAGCGTGCAACAGATGTTCACTGTTAAATATGGACTAATCCGTGATTATTCAACACCGTGTTTGCGTCCGCCAATGATTACGATACCGACAGAATCGCGTATGACATGCAACGAAACAGTATGATACTGATCAAGAGTATCGAGTATTAAAACTTTCTCGCAAAAAATCACGTATTTTCCACATCGCGATCAGGAATCAAGGTCGGCTGAAAATCGTACGGCCGACCCCCCCCCCCCCCCCCCCCCCAGCAGAACTATCGAACGTGCCACTTTCAATCTACCCTGACGCAACCCGTTCCTAGAACCCCTCCATAGAAAGATCGCGCACCTGGCACGTCGGTATAGGAACTTTTGCTCGCTAAACAAAGAGGGGAGCGTCTGTGAAAAGGGTGCAAGATGAGGCAGAGAAAAAAAGCAGGACTTGCTTCTCGTCGTCGGTTCCCATTATTTGGCCAGAACCAGGTGTACGGATCCCTCGTGCACGTGACAGGCGAATGTTCGAAACGGGAGAACTAGGCAGTCTCAACTTTAGAGGCGTCACCAGCACATGCAACCGGGCGAACTACATTTCGAACATGTACACTTTGAAACGTCAAAATTACGCATGCGGGTCACGATTCGACGTTTTATCGTCACGTGCATACAAGAGTTCGAGCGTTTCATCCTGATAGTGTATCAGCGATCGTACACCTTCCACGCTCGGGTGTCCGACGAAATTATCGTCCTGGTTTCGGTCACAGGAGATGCTCGGATCGATATCGCTCAGAGGAATTTTTGTCCGACTCCCCCCCCCAACAATTCCTTCCCTACGTCTCGATATATTAGCAACGATACCTTACTCGATATTTCTCGGACGTGGAACTGTCATGAAAACCGTTGACAGATTAGCGCAGCGAGGAGAGCTAAGGTTCACCGCTCGATTCACGACGTTGTCCCAAAATCGATGATGAAACATCAGGGAAACATTCGCCATGCGGCATACGTTTCGTAACCAACGAAGCTATTATTGAAGCTCTCCACGTTGCGAGTGTACGCGAATGACTTTTCATTCAATGCACCCGATTTTGACCTTCGCGCCCCGATTTATTAAACTCGCGGACCCTAAAGCCGCACTCCGATGATGAAACCGCATAGAAACCTTCGTCAGAGAAGGCGAAAGTTTCGTAAGAGACGAATTACACGTCGACTATATTTTACTCGTCGCAGTAATTTACGGTCTACCGTAATCGGTACCAATAACACAACGTCTTAATCGGCGTATCGCGTTTTTTCCCGCGCTGGAACAGGCCATTAACCATGCAAATGCATTAGCGGTTAACGAGTAAAAGACGAAGAAGAAGGTAGCCGCGCGCGCGTTTGTAAAGTACTTTACCATCCTCTCGTAATGTCACAATGTCGAAGGTATCATTATCCGATACGGATTATTCACATTATTCAATCAAGACCGACCGGACTGGACTTCCACCCTGCTTGAAATTGCCGCTTCGCATTAGCAGCGGACAAAGCGCTTCTTGCGCTTCAGCTTCATTAACCGAGACGAAATATGTGCACAATTTTAACGTCAATCTCGCGCCAGGCAACATGCGTTTAATGCAGGATGTTAGACGATTAGCAGCATCGGGCGTTCAACTTTCGGCCACGCTTACGACGCCGTGCGTAATCTCGTTTCTCGCCAAGAACGAGCCAGATGCGTGCATAACATAAGCATCACCAACCCCTACTGGAACCATAAGCGAACGCAACAATTACCAATAAAGAACCTCGTCAGCTGGCATTATCCGTGTCCACCTTTCTCTGCTTATAAACTATCCGATTTTCAACATATCTCAAAATTCACGCTTTCTCGGCTCTTCGATTGAAAACTTGGCGAGTTCTGAGAGGCAGAAGGAAAACAACGGTCTCGACTCACATTGCTTCCGCAAATCCTTGGACAGAACGAAGTCGGTCGTTGCGTGGAAGGTTCCTCAATGACGTCACAGAATCAATACCGAAGCGGAGGCTGCTGCGGCCCGTAGACGTCATCGATGACACAAGCATCCCTGCCGACCGGCGGACAGGGTGGCACCGAAATCGGGTTAACGTGTCACGTAGAATCATCCTCCGAGACGATGGAGACTCCTCCCAATCGTTCTTACACTCCGGTGTCCTCTTCATTCGGTCACCCGCGCTAATTGCGGCCTGAACCCCATTATCTGTAAACACGCATACGTGGCGACGTTAAGCTCAATTAACAGGTGCACAAGAAATCTTAGACGGGAATCGAGGCGTAAAAGTGTAACGTAACTGGAAATTGGGCCAAGGTTGGGTAACATTTGTGTGAACGGGCAGCAATTGCAGATGACGTTTGCCTGTTTCATTCGATTACAAAACTACTATCGATACGAATATGGTAGGTATGATGATATTTCGTGCATACAAGTATGGCACCCTTCTTTCAATGTGACCCAGGTACGTACGTCGCAGTGAAAGCAGGAAATTCAGTAATTGTACACACTTATTAGGGTTTGGACTATATCTTTTTCGGAAACAATAACGGGCGCATACGTTTCTTGGTGAATGTATAAAAATGCTGAGTTCATGCTTTCACTGTGTCGCATGTTCTCGATGTAGCTGTGTGGAATATGTGAATGTAAAAAGTGAGAGGTCAGCACTTCACTATTTTTAGTTATCTCCGTAACGTATCCTCCGTGAAAAAGATCGTCACGAATTTGGAAAGTTTCTTCGTATCTATTCTTAATGAGTATAAAAATAAGGCAGCGACGCGTTGCGTTATCGTGGCTTGATAACAGGGCGGTAAACATTTAGAGCTGTAAACCACTCCTCACCGCGGGATGCAAAGTAATTCTCACTATTCGCGTTTTAGAAATTGCTGATAAGACGCCGACTATTATCGCTGACGAAAGCAGGCAACTGTTTTGCCGACATTTGAAAAGGGTGGAGCCATCTTTCAGGGATGCTCTGAGTTAGGTTGATTTCCTAACTGCTACGACAGTGCATTCCGCCTCCACCGTCACTTGTGGGGGCAAAACGCACGTGCAACATGAACATAACCCTGCGATCCGTCTAATTTCGGATTGCCACAGTTTCTTTAAGAATTTCACCAGGGTCTTACGAGGGTCACGCTAGAGGAACGATTTGACCAAACAAAATGGGCAAGCTCGGACCACGTTTGGCGAGCAGAAAAAAGGCGAAACGATGGGCGAAAGGCCAGAGCTCCAGTTCTAACCCCGAGACAACGAAGCATCGCGAAAAAGCGGCCTGGATGTTTTTTAAGGATTTTGCCGGTATTCCGCATTATTAATTTCACGAAACTCTGGCCATCGTTAGTCAACTTAAGAAATCAATCCGCTTTAGTCTGACTGTTGAGTGTCATGATATGCAATGTTCGTGTGGAGAGTATGATTTCATTGAAATTTACTTCAATATTTCGCTCTTTCACACATCAGGAACATCAGGACTGACGGAAGAAGATTTACAAAAACACGATGCTATGCAAGGTATTCAACCGCAGTTGGAAAGACTTGACATTGATGGGGACCATCCCGAGAGCACTGTTGATGGGACTGTTAACACATTTGATACATTTGCAAGCAATTATAGCAACTGTTCTAATATCTCATTTAACAGGTATATATATTGATCTAAGTCATGTACCTGTCTGAGACATGCTTATTAATTCAGGCAATGTTATGCATAGGTTTTTAGGTCACTTCCAGTCCACATCAATATTGCACAAAGAAATGCTTGCTGTTCTGTCGGCAGTGACAGAAGTTATTAAACAAAATGGTGGCAATGAATCTTCAACGGAATATTTTGCTGCATTGGTATGTACATCATGTTTCAACGCTAGTACTTAGTCTTCACAATGTTATTTGTTTTGTCATATTTACAGATGAGCACATTAGAAGCAATTGAGACTGAGACGTCCATTGCTGCCACGCTTTCTTTATTGGGCATGGGATTGAAGACGGTTCCAAAGAATGTACTCAATGCACAATTTGGTGCAGCAAGTCATATGTTTATCCGGATACTTACAAAACATGCATCTACAGAACAGTATCTCATTTTACGGCATGTATGTTAATTATGACCCATTATAACCCAAGACTACTCTATTCTGACTATTAAAATTTCAATTCTATTAGTGCATAGGTTGTCTCTCGGTATTACTGAGAGCACAAGAAATGGCACAGTGGTCAAACACATCAACAATGCAAGTAGTGCATGCCATCCTCTCATTCACAACTCACTCTAAACCCAAAGTAAGGAAGTCAGCTCAACATGGAATATGTGCCATACTTAAAGGTACACCCCTACCCGAATCACATTGTTATATGTATCATTCCATAACCAGCGATCCTAACTGCATCTTCCTTTAGGAAGCGTTACAATGAAATACAAGAATCACCCATGTGCCCCGGAAGTTGCAAAGCATTGCATAGCGCAATTGAACGCTGCCTGCGAGCCTGGAGGCATCACTACCGTTCTCCACACGTTGACCTTACTCAAAGACGTTATTCACCACCTACCAAAATCGGCCGTAAAGACTATCTGTGAAACATTGCTAAAAATCATGGGCCTGAAAAACGTATTAGTGACGTCGTGTTGCCTGCAAACGTTGCATGGTTTGTTCGTTTCAAGACCTCCCCAATCGACATTACCGGACCACCGGAACGCGCAAATCATTACTGCACTATACGATTATCAACCTGCTGCAACCGATACCCAACCGACTCTTGCGTGGTTGGCTGTAATGCAAGAAGCTCATTGCAATATAGCCAAGAATTCTTTGCACTTCTCGGCAGCTATCATTCCTCGTGTAATTCACAAATGCATTGACCTGTGGTTGTCAGATAAGGCAGAAGTAATATCTGGAGCATCGCACACGTTAAAGACTATACTGCAAGAGTGCGTTAGGCCGCTATGTGTGAATATGGATAAAGCAAAACATTATAACAACACTCTGGATCAAGTGATGGTCTATATGCAGCAAACACTGAGCTATCAATACCTCGAGGCTTGGCATCACGCTTTCCATTTGATTGCGTTAATGTTTCAAATAATGGGAAGCACTAAGCACAAGAAGCTTTTGGAAATTTTGAAGTCGTTGTCGGAACTGCGGGAGTCTCATAACTTCAGTTACAACAGCGAAGCAGAGTATGCGATTGGAGCTGCCGTTAGGGCAATGGGTCCAGAAGTAGTTTTGAACATTATTCCGCTACAGAAGAACAACGATGAGGTGAATATTCATAGGATGTGGATGCTGCCTATCTTGAAAGATTGCATGGCACACGGATCTTTATCATTCTTTATGGAGGTACTCTGCCCGATAATAATAATTTGCGAGAAGAAAGCAAAGGAGGAGCCAGTGACGGGAAAAACGTACGAATTACTGGTATCGCAACTGTGGTCGATTCTACCTAGTTTATGCAATGACGCGAGTGACGTGAAGGAAAACTTCCAGAAAATGGCAAAAATGTTGGGTATGACGATTCGCGAGCGAAAGGACTTGAGATTATCTGCGATGGCTGCTCTACGAAAGCTGATAGCCAAATGTGTTGAAAAGGATAATCAGGATGACAAGACAGAAATAGCCCGATTCGGGAAGAACTATCTGCCGATTCTTTTTAACTTGTACACAACACAGCCGAAAGGAACTGACGAAGAGGGCCAACGTTTGGCAGCGTTCGACACAATCAAGGTTTATCTTACGATTACAGACAGAGAATTGGTGGATGAACTTTTTGATCGAGCTATCAGCAGAATGAACGAAGAAAACGCAGACGTCTACTTTAAAGATAGTATCTACGATCTAATCAGGATAATGACCGAGTACACGGACGTCACTAGACTGAAAACGTTCTACGATATATGTATGCCCTTCCTTAAAGACAGCACAAAGCAAAAGGAACAAAAGAAAGCGTACAGATTCTTGGAGGAATTATCCGGCAGCGAGAAGGAAGTGTGTAAAGAATTTTTATCGCAAAATCGTAAAGAAATCCAGAAAGCCTTAATGTCGTCAGCAACAACAGTTCATAGGACGAGTAAAAGAGTAAGTACTGCGAGTTAATTATATCAACTATCGTGTCACAAAATACACTAACAATTTGCTTGAACAGGCGCGGCTGAGATGCATAATGAATCTTGTGAAATTACATCCCAGTCTCGAAAAAACTAAGTTCTTCCAGGCCATTGTGCCAGAAGTAGTGCTGTGCATAAAGGATATCAATGAGCGATGTCGTATTTCGGCATATGAGGTGCTGAACGTTATCGCCGAAAAATTCAAGGATAATCCTGAACAGCTTAAGGATTACACCAAAATGCTCCTTGCGGGTATTGACGGTTCACAGGAATATTGCAATGCCTCATTGTTAGCACTTGCATCCGTGACGTACCATCATAACGAAGCTTTAGGAGTTGAAGCTGTTAAGGAAATTTTACAACATGCTTGCACAATAATACAAAATCCTGCGAGAGATATTGTGGAGTCCGCATTGTCCTATATTAAAGTTTACATCACTGTGATGACCACGGCTATTGTTGCATCAACGTTAGCCAATATTGTGAGTATAATGTCATTAATGCCTCGCAACGTTTTGCAGCGTACAAGGGATTTAATAAATATAAATCTTCAAGATAGGCGCCATTACGCACATGACCGAAGATTGCAAACGACATTTTAGACAAAAACTACGCGACCTTTTTACAAAACTGATTAGGAAATATAGCTACGGTACGGTATCAGCTCTGGTACCAACTTCCGATGCAATACTACATAAGAGATTAAAGAACATCAACAAAGTGGAGGAAGCAAAGAAGAGGAACCGAGAATTGAAGAAACAGAACCAAGCGGAACGTGGCGCAGATGATCAGTTCAATGCAAAACGAAGGCCAAAGAGGTACTTAGAAATTTGAATACTTAATCAATGTGTTTTATCAGATATACACGACTGTCTTTTTATGCATAGTATGGAGGATATATTGGCAGACAGTGAGGAAGAATTCGACGAGACAGAGAATCAAGAACCTAAGAAGCATAGAAAAAGGACGTCGAGGAAAGAGGCTTGGATTCAGGAAAATGAGGAGAGCATTATGGATCTTATCGATCCTACGGCTGCTCGAAATATTACAAGTTGGTTTACATATTCAACTACCCATCTGGCGCTTACGTCGCATTATATGCACAGTCTACAATGTACGTTTTCTAGCAACATTACCGGGGACCCAACATCCGAAACAACAGCCTGCGAAAAAGTCAAAGGATCATGGATTCAAAACTGCTCCGGACGGACGTCTAATTATTGCAGACGACAATGAACCCGACAGTGAGACAGAAAAAGTGAGTAGGCGAAAAAAGAAATCGCTGATACCTCAGAGTGATTCGGAGGATGACTATGAAGACGTAGACGATGATGTCGAATCAGTTGCAACCACAAAATCGGTACCGCGAAAAAGAAAGCACAGTGAATCGGACGCCCTAAGTATGAGAAGTGAAGCAACATCGAAATATCAAGGTAAGAATAAAGTAAGAAGTAATGCTCTGACAAAAATGACAGAATCTACAAGAAAAAGTAATTATTCTCATTAGCCGGTGGATCGGGAATTCATCGATCACTTAAGAAGAAGAAGCCTGAACAAAGTCCCGGCTCGGAATACCGTTCAGAGAAAGCGAAAGGAGATATTAAGAAGAAGGGTAAACCTGAACCTTACGCATACGTGCCACTTACAAGAGCATCGTTAAACAAACGGTTAGTTGAATCATTTGGTTCTTCAGATACAGGATATTAGGAAATATTACAATGATGTATTTATTGCAGGAAAAAGAAGAACGCAGGAAAATTCGAGAACATAGTTTCGGGGGCAAAGCAAGGTGCGAAAGTGAAGTTTAAAAAGCAATGATCTTTCTAAACGTTAATATAGTTAATAACGCTTAACTATAACATAAGGATTATATGTTAGTAATTAAAATCATGTATGTACATTAATCAGAAATAATACAAAGAAGTCGGTTATCAATATCCTCCTGCAATCTTTATCTTTGTAATAGAAAAATATATCAGATTTTATTTCTACCATTATTCAAGTACAATCGCATAACTCTTAAACTCATGTATCACTAAAAATGCATGAGGTATCCTTCGTATATCTTTTATTTTACACATAACTTTATTATGCCCTTAACAGAATGATTTAATGTGGATTGTAATTAGGAAATAACTTAAAAAAAATACAAATTATGCACAAATTTTTCACTGCTCTTTTACGCCCTGTAAGAAAGTCCCATTATTTAATCTGATTGGTCAAGCATCCCTCCTATGCTATGTATACTCTGCGCTAAGGGCTTAACATTGTCCATAATGCTAAACTCACCCCTTTTTAACTACTAGCTTTTTTTGGAAGCATTTCCTTTAAATCTCCTGCTTCACTCATTTCTTTCACAATGTCCAGCCCACCGATAAGATCACCATTAAGATACAGTTGTGGGTAAGTTGGCCAATTACTGAACTTTTTAAGACCTTCCCTTACAGCACTGTCTTGTAATATATCAAATGTCTGATAATCTGCATTATAACCATCCAAAAGGGAAACTATTGTTCTGGAGAAGCCACATCTTGGATTTGTTGCAGTTCCCTTCATGAACAACATACACGGTGCTTGATTGATCAACGTCTTTAGCCTAGATTCCAGCTGTTCCTCTGGCTGAAAAGTTTTGGCTGGGGCTGACTCCTTATTTGCTAGATGGTGCTTAATCTTTTCTGTCAAGGCAGCGGGACTTGCTCCGTTGACTCTATCGATAATATTTCCATTTCTAGCTAGCAAAACTGTCGGCACTGCTGATATGCCAACTTTGACTGATATCTCAGGCACGTTCTCAGCCTCAATTTTGCCAAACTTAGCAGCCTTATATTCTGCCAGAGAGCTCATCTCCTGTAGTACATTGTTGACCTGTTCGCATTGTGCTGCCCACGGTGCATAAAAATGCACAATGGATAGGTCTTTGGACCTTGCACATAAAAAATCATAATCAATGACGTTGAACGGACTAGAATGTCATCAAAGCTTTATCAAACGATTGCGACAAATAGGTGACCTCTGAACCGAACGACTTCGTAAAACGGATTTTGAAATAACGACGAAAGGTTTGAACGAGACAACGATCGTGCGAGATCCGTACATAGATCAACAACTAATTCTGGATTTACGTTATACAGATGAGAAATAATGAGTATATCGTTTTAACGTTAACGAGTGTCGATCGACGCCAGCCAAGTACAGGTTATATTGTGCAGGTGCTAAGTTAAATCTGACCGTAAAACTTATCGTCACTCACTTGATGAATTCCTCGTACTCTTGCTGGGTGGCCAGGTCGGTGACAGCCATTCTGTCACCTGTTCTTTCGTGACTAATTAAAGTGAGTCAACGAGAGAAAGGGCAATTAACCGCACGCTAACCTTTTCACCGGTCCCAATGCGAGACTACGCGACCAGCTACACTACTCTCATGGAGGCAAGAGCCAATTATGAACATTGGGAATATATGCGCGCGCGCGTGCAGTAGCCAATCTTTCACAAGTTACAGCAGAATACTGCCAGTGCCGTATAAAAATTATAGTTAAATCAATCCTGAATCCGAAACAAATTTCTATTCGGCACGGTTTCTTTCGAATACCAGAGGTTATGCGTTACCTCACTATATCAAAGACCAAATCGTTTTATACGCTGCGTAGATCGGATTTCTTCTTACCCAAATGTTGGACGAAACTATCTGCATATAAACGCAAGAACTTAAATACTGCAGTAGTCAACGAACTTTAATATGTATAAACGATAACACATACCTATGAACGGTTTATAATCCGAGCCCACCACTCCGTCCACCCCCTGGAACAGGTGCGCCAGTGGAAAGTGGCCCACACGATTGGACATCGTGTAGCGGCAGCGCGCGGGGGGCTCATTCTGACTGATCCTGACCAATTCTGACTTCTACACGCAAGAGCTCGCGGGAGGGGGAAGCTACTCGGCGTGTAGTAGTAGTAGGGGCGCGTGAGAGCGAGTAAGACCGAGCGAGCCGCCGACCGACTGTCAGACACCTCGCCCACAAAAAGCAAGACCGATGCAGATGCACCCGGGCGGCGAACACGTGCGACGCGTTTTTTGCGAGAGGCGCGTGAACGTGCAGGCGGGCAGAACAGGAGGGTCGTGAGAGGCGAGGCGATGTCCAGGAAGTTGTCGCGCAGCGACGCACTAGACGATATATCCAAGTGGAGTACGGGCGACGTGCTCGGCCTGCTGCGAAAGGTGAGCAAACTTTTCGGCTCGGCGTCGACGGGACGTTTTGCCGTGGCCGATGCGCCGCATACCGCGCCAGGTTGAAAAGCCTCTGACAGGGTCACTGTACCGCGCGGCAAGGTGTTTGACGGCCGAGTGGCAGGGGTCCGAGGGGGGAGGCGTCGAGTGAGTAACGCGGCCAGGAAAGCGACGTAAAACGGGTTTTTCATTCAAACGGACAATTTTGTCTCGACTTCGGAGAAGTTGTGAGAACGTCGAGAGTCGGCAATGCTAGCCGTTTGGTGACGAAGTTGTTGTAGTTGCACGAAGGGAGGTAGTGCACGAGCGGGTGCAGTTTGAGTGATTGAATTTAACACTCTCATCTTTTAATAGAAGTAACCGAGTTACGGTAGGATGGTTCTTATGGACGTACCGTAATCGTGTTATCGGAGAGTGTTTTGTTAATCAAACAATGCGGTCTAGGCCATCTGTGCGCACAGTCGGGTTCGTACGTAAAATAGGGCTATTGAATTTAACGGTTTCGGTTGTACGCTATCAGCCGTCGTTGGCGTGCCGGAGAGGCGATAATTAAATGTCTGCCCCGGACGATTAAGTTGCTTGCCGTGGCGGCCTGCGTCCGGGGCCGATTGAATATCTCGCGCAGCATTTTCCTGCTTCGGGAGGACGGAAATATCCGTTCCCCGGTTCCCGAGTCGGGCACATGTTCGAGGCCGCTATCGGCCGCGGCGCATCCTGTTTGAATGAGAAAATTTCCTGATCTTACAGAATGGCTTGGAGGATTGCTGCCGCGCCGTCGCGAAACGTCAGATCGACGGCGAGGAGTTGCTGGTAAGTGGTCAGAGCTTCCTCGAGACAATGGGCTCGCTTTTCCATTCCAATTTGTCATCGTTCCGTGTGACGTTCTAAATTGTTGATGATTCCTTCGTCGTTCGTCATCCGTAGCCGCGCGCCAGGAATGAATGCCATCTACTGCATTTCGATGTCACGATAAAGCTTCTAAACATTCGACTTTTTCAATGGGCCAGAATTCGAAACAGCGTGCCAGCTGCTGTTTGTCGACATTCGATATGTTTCAACAAATGAGCCCGATCGAGTCTAGCCGTGAGTGGACATCGGATCCTGATCGATTCTCGTGATATTCCTAACTAGCTTTACTATTTCTGCATGTAAACTCGCCTCGAGACGATCGTACTGCATCTTTTCTGATTTAAAGCGCCTTTCGGTCCAGTCGCCGCGTGCCCTCTCTCGCGACGATCTTAATTAATTGTAATTATTCCAGCACTTGACGGAAGGGAAGTTGGCTCTCTGGAAGAGTGACCTCACGCGACCGTTGATATGGTAAGAGAAGCGTCTGACACCGAACTTTCATCGTCCCCTAAACGAACATACCCGCCGTATTTCGACGTCGACCGAGCCGTGAGCCACAAACACAAAATCGTCTAACGGTACACTTCCCGACAGGCATTTAAATAACCGATTGACACACCCGTGCGAATTACCAGCGGATGCCACAGTGCTGATAGAAAGGACGACGGATTTCGAAACGTCCTGCAGTTGCGAAAGAAAAATGCGAGCGACTGCCGCGACTTTTCCTGTTTTCACGTAGGATGTACAATTCTTCGCTTTCAATTCATCGTCTTAAACGCTTAGACGACTCGAGCTTTCGCGTAACTTCCTAGCGTGGGACGCTCGGCTAATCTTTTAATGTTACATCGACACGAACACGGTACTATTTGCATCGCGCAACTGCGGTTTCCGAGAAAATGCGTCTCGCCGTTCTTTATTTTTTTATTTTATTTACGACAAATCCATGGAAAAAAGTTGTGAAAATTACCACTGACGAAGAAAGAGGTATTGCGTAAGGAGGCTGTTGATACAAACGTATAATTTTGACATTTCGAAAGAATGCAATAATAGCACCGGAAGATTGCAACGGGTATAGAGATGTTAGGTAAACGAGTTTTCAAGACCGACGGATTTACGGCACGAAGCACGCCATGATTCCCATCGGAATTTGCATACACGGTGAAACCCGAAGAGTCCAGGAAACGCGTCGAATACTTTCGAAACGTTTGACAGAATGCGCTTTCGTGCGGGAGTCGGATTTCATTGGAATGGGAACGGCATAGAACGGCGTGGCTAATGGAACGCAGGCACCTCACGTACGAATTTCTTTCTTGCTCACCGACAACCGTCGACCTTGCACATTACTTTTAGCAATAAAACCAGCTCCTCGTTCGCGCGAGAGCGAATAACGAAGAGAATGGCTCGAATTGTCGTTGATAAGATTAACGGACGGGTACGTCGATGGGAACCGGAGCAAGGTTTAAGAGCGCGCGTCAATCTCTTCGACTTCGCAGGTCGCTATGGGATTTCGTCGAAGGGGTGAGAAGGACGCCGGAGAAGTTTGTGGGTGAGAAGGTGATCGAGATGCCGCAGAACGACGATCATCTCAGCGACAACAGCTCGTGGGACACGGACTTCGAAGACGATCTGGCGGACGATGGCATAGACGGTCCGGATGCAAAATCCGCACTGAGGTCGAGCAATCGTAAACGGGAGAACAGGAAGATCGAAGGAGCGACGGAGAAGATCGAGACGCGGATCGACGAGAGGACGAAGCCGGAGGAAACGGAGGGTACTTACGCCAATTGCGACTCCATCCAGGACCCGGAGTGCACGTACGCGAATTTCGAAGACGTCAAGGCCATTCCGACGAAGAACGTATCGAGGCTGCACAATCAGTTCGAGCAAACCTTGGCCGAACAGCTGAAGGAGCAGCTGAAATTGAGAAATGCAAGGAAACCGACAATTGGTCCGAAGCCGGAAGCCTTGTTGGCGAGAAAGGCGGAAGGGAATAATGGCGAGAAGAAGCAACCGCAGAAGTCATTTTTGCACGACACTACGAAGCCGAAGCGATCGTCGGCTGAAGTGCAGCCAAGTAAGTTTACAAGCGCGTAGCATGGGTGGATTGTTCGTACGCAATATGTACTATGGACAAAGGAATTGTCGACGATACGCGGATCGATACTGTAGACTGCGTCGCATTTCGCATGAACGTATGCATGATTCATGTTGTAACTCTAAAAAGGGTCGAGTCCCCATACACGGTGCTATGCATTAATGATACCTTTTTTCAGAACGAATGAACGTGCCACCCCCTGCGGACCCGAAAGTACCCGCGAAAGCCAAGACTGTGGAAGTCGTCGACAAAGTAGACCAAGCCCCTCCAAAGTCCGCTGGCACTATTAGAAATCTCGATCTTGTGGCGAACTTGCCGACGAAGACTGACGAGAGCGAGGACGAATATGAAGCGTTCGACGAGCAGATTATCGAGCAGAATCAAAAGAAAAATAATATATCGAGGGTAAATAGTAAGCAGTCGTTGGTCAGTGGTCATCAGAGTTCCATAGAAAGTGTCTATCAGCCACCCAGTATAACGAGCTACGAGGAAGAGGAGGAGCCTTACGAGATATACGAATCTATAACGGAAACGGTGAATAACCATGGAAATTATACATAGACCATCGTGCATACCGTATGGCATCGATTATATTAATTGCCAATGTTTTCAGCCCGAAGACAATGGGTATTATCTTAGCCCTATTCAAAGGACGACAAACTCGAAGACACCGCCTCCACTGCCAGCGAAACCTCCCTCGAACACTCCATCACCGACGCCCAGTCTGACTAGGTCAGAACAAGCCAAAGGTTAGTTATCATGCTTCGCTCGCAAATGATCCCGCTTTATCTGTTGCGCGGCTACGACGGGATTAATGTTGCAAAACGAGCAAGAAGTTCAGGATGCGCAGAAATGATGGAGACAAAAAGGGGTTCGATGTACAGAACTTCCCATCAACATGTGCGTAACAAATGGCAGCCGGTAGCGTCTTAATTCTCATGTAACCTGATGCATACTGCAATTGCTGTCCAGTCGCTCGTCGTCTTTTGTCGCGTTTCATTCATAAGAGCACGGTAATGCCTTCGTGAGAATATCAACAACTTCGACCGATGCGTTCGTCGAAAAAGTCTGCCGTCGGTTTCTCTACTCGTGCCGTCGCGTTATTCGCTATCGAATCGATAGAACTATGGAAATTAGTAAAAGATTCCGACGATTCCATCAAATCGTGACGTCCAAATGGAAAGTGATTGTGTTATATCACCGTGTCTGGAGACATTTGACACTGAACCGTGGGAAGTGCGAAACGAGCAACTCAAATTGTGGGACTGCGTTTCTGTAAACCGAATTAAAGTAACTATGGCGGAGTAATCGTTGGTTGTCGGGCGCGTGAGAGTTTCGTGCGTTACGAACGTCGGTGAGAATTTTACGAGAGTGACAGAGGGTGATGGAATGTGTTCCTGCTTTTATCTGCGCCTGAGCAAGCAGCTCTTGGGAGGTCTAGGTGCGCGCTTGGCCGATGAGGTTTCCGATATGATAGTGAGAATCAAGAGGGGCCTTTCTACGTGTTGTTATTCTCAACCACCTGAACCACCAGGTACATTAAAGTCGAGCAAACTAATTATACATTAGCCGTATCACAATTTTTCCTGTCGCGGAATGCGGATCCATTTGAACAGGTCGAATTCTTATAATTACGTGACATTAGAACTCCATGAAGAGAGTTCATTAGTTTGTTCGTACATAGGGTCATGAAGTAGGGCGTAGTACTTAACACAAGAGGTACCGAGGATTGAAAGCGACTTGCTTGACATTTTTGTACAACAATGATTCAGCTTTAATTCACTCTATTCTTTGAAATTTGAAAAAAGAGTTATAAATGTCACCTAGTTCTGCTGTTAAAGGTACGTTTAATGTACAGACGATGATGTCTTTTCTTAATAAGCCTTCAAATACAGTAACATGTATATGCAGCTGGTTTTCGGGGTCTTTAAATGGTTCCCTTTAAGAGGGAGTATTTTTAAATAGTACATCTTGCTCCGCGCCCCATGCTAAGAGACCAACGCACTGTCATTGTCCACCTCGAACGTGCTACTGCGCACAAAATTTCAGTTTCCTGCGTCGTTTCGAGCTGTTCGCGTCGCGAGCTCTTCGTTTCTTTACGACAGTGTTTAGTTGCGTGACTATGATAACAAATTATTTCCGAACCGGTATACCTTGAAATCGTTTTTGTAGTCTGAGTTTGCCACTGAAAACCGGATTGGTAGAGCACGTCTTTTTTCAAAGTATCTCAGTGCCTCCTTTTGCCAACTACGTTGTCGTACTAGCCGGCGCGATAACGCGAGCGCGCATTTGCATTTGAAACGCCGGCGAGTCTTGTTCAGCTGTGAGATTCAGACGAAATGGATGGCGACAACAATTCTGACGATATTTACAAGCATATCCTGCTGCTGAACGCGTAAACGTCGTGCGCGAATAACCTGATCGAAACGCGAGACATTAGATCTCGAAAATTTGTTAAAAATGGCTACTATTATAACGGATCCGAAAAGAACTGTCTCCCTTAACACAGCTGCACGTCGTCAAGCGAGTCTTTCCGAATGTTTAACGCAGGCAGCGTTAACGCAAGCCCGTCTCAATCTTGCAAGTTAGTATAAACGCATCTCCACGAAATGCTGTCATGAACGTCGGTCATTGGTGCACGAAACGTGATAATTGTCGTTCGAAAGCGCATTTAATTGTACTCCTTGTTCCAGAACGTTCTCCGGATAAAAAATCGGCAACCCTGCCGCATTCCGGTAGCAACACATCTCTGACAAACGACAGAGCGACAAGACCGCTGCCACCACCCCCGGACAGACTGTCCTACATCGACAAGCCCTGGTTCCACAATATTACAAGGCAACAAGCGACTAGTCTGATCAAAGAACGTGAGTAAAACTCTGCGCAAAAACTATCAATAATGACGCTCTGTTAGGTTTGGGTCATCAGATGTATATAGTCGACATGGAACGTGAAAGGCTTACGATACAATGCATGCAATTAAAAATTTCAGACGTTGCTTACGGAACATCGCAAGACGGCTGTTTTCTTCTGAGGCCATCCACGACGAACGCGAACAATCCGTTGGCTCTGGTGCTTTGGTACAAAGACAGGGTGTACAATGTTCCCGTGAGGAAACGGCCCGATAACAGGTACGGATGCATGTTCAGTTTCCGTCGATCGCGCGTATGCCAACTGTGTGTCCGTAGATAAATCATTATGCACCGGACTACGGGATGTTCGTCTGAACGTTACCTGGAACAAAAAGTGAACCCTGTCAATTTTAATCTTTTCTCGAGAAACGTTTGGAGAAATTGACTTGTCCAATGTTTCACGCGCCGGACCGTGTTAAATGTATCCCATACTAGGTCGTAACCATTCGTTTGATCAATTGAGCAGGTATGCACTGGGATCCGCAAAGCCGAACGAGCAATCCTTCCCTAACGTTGAAGAAATCGTGAACTTCTACATGCGGGAAGACCTTCTGCTCTATAGCGGCGGCATTGAAACCGGAAGTACAAAGCTGACAGAGATGCCTTCGAAATGAAGAAAAAGACTTAACGAGAGATTTGGAGGGGCAAAGTCCCGATCGCAGAGAGATTTGCAACACGACGATACTTAAAGCTTACCGTAACGGCGCGTATCAACGGCCATGGACACATGGACACAGACTCGCGCGACTCTGTCGTATCAAGGAGTGCCTTATCGATTGGGTTAACAGAGAGACAACTGTGGAGTTTTACATCTACTGCTTCTTTGAAAGTATTATGTGCCGCCCACGTGGTGCACTCGTATTTTTTTTTTTTCGTAATTATTGCGTTATCGTTTTATGCGTTATACACGTGGCAGTCGTTCGATAGACGTCTGAGTGCCTGCAGGATTTTATTTCCTTCCTCTTTTTATCTTTACTTTTACTACGGAACGACAGATCTACGAAATTACGCATAATTTAGCATCATTAGCATATACGACGTGTATCGTGTCGATATTTTTGCTAGGACGACCTAAGCCATAAAAGATAGCCATACTTATACATATATTCGGACGCGTGCGTGTTTATGTCGCGACGAACGAGGGAAACGGAAAATGTATCACGGATTATCACTCGCCACTTATATTTTTTATACGCCTAGACCGACGTACTGTGCACGTGTTGCGAATAGCAGCGGAGTGACCTCGTTCGCTCATAGTTGTACGAATTAGATGTATCGAGAATCGATGTGATTGTACGTGTAAAAGAGTTTTATTAAATCTTTTTAGCGAATCACTTTTACTCGGCGTGACGTCAGCCACGAGCCGTCGAGATGACGGAAACTTTTGTTATGCGGTCAACTTGGACCCGACACTCCTCACCTGTTCCGTATCGTTTACTTTGCGATTTATCAACACCATCGCGTTTGATGGACGTGAATCATGACATTCCTAGCTTGCCCGTTCAACAATTTATCTCAGTCGCATTCGGGAGTTTGAACGATAACGATAACGCCCGTGAAACCGACACGTCGATAATTGTTTCGATCCTGCAGAGGAGCAGTCGTTCGTCGCACAAGACTGTGACTAATTACGAATTTCCGACATCATTTTACGGTATACAAATAGTGTCGACTGCACATTCCGTGTTTCATAGAATATTTTGCCGCACACCCGCGCGCGCACGCACACATATGGCAGTGGACGTAAGTTTAGCGCGGCCATGTTAACAGCAGGTGTGGGACGAGCAATCTAACCGATAAAAAAAGTCAACTCGGCGTTATCTGGATGTCGGCTATGTCAGAAATATCGACGAGTCGTCGAAATTAGAAACAACCTGTCGTTCGAAAGTTCTGCGCCAATCGAGTCAGAAGGATGTATAACCATGCAGTTTAATGTTCGTTCTAATAAATGAGTATCGGTAAGTTTGACACAGTCGACTACTGAGAAGACGGCTACACAGGAATTGGGACAAAAGAAGTTAAGCATCGGAAGCACACTTTTCTAATATAAGTATTATGCATTGAACATAGGCGGAGTACGATGATTCCGAACACTTTAACACAAGCCTTACCTTCTAACGACGATCGACAGTCACTTCCTTGCATCTATTCAAATCTCGTTGCAACAGCCATTTTGGAATATCTCCAGACGGAGTCTGAAAGATCGAGGCATAAAATTTCTTACCCGAAGACGATTCTTGAGAAACCGCTCCCTTCCAGCCCGTCACAGCACACCGAAATCAGCTTCCACCCTCATGCAATCAACGAATCATGAATAATACTTATTAATCGCGTATTTGCACTGAAAATCAGCAAAAGATCACGCGACAACTCGCTGGTTTGAAACGCTGGCTGCCGCGGCGAGTGGAGCGCCTGCGTATCAATGCCGGCAACATCGTCTGCGAAAAAGTTCCAAACACGAATCTGGAAACAATTTTCGTAGTGAAACGTTAGGTTGGCAGCCGATAGATGGGAGTACGGCGCACGGTGGGGTGAGGGAGAGCCAAGAGTAGCAGAACGTACGACGACATTAGGACAGGTTTATGCTGGTTTATGCACACCGCCCCGTTAACTACTCGCAAGTGACCACCAATTGAGCGCTCTATTTGGCCTGTCACTTAAAGCTTTTGAAAGCGGCGTCGCGGGGCGTCGGACTCGGAAAAATGCTCGCGGGCTCGTGAACAACGTGTTGCGGGACGACGAACCTGGAGCTCGCTCCTGCACGGTTTCGAGAAGGAGTCCTCTTCGCCCCGACGACGATAAACAATGTAGAGATGAGTCAGCCAATGCGGGAACGCAATTGGGAACGGGAATAATGGTACGTTAGATAAGAGGTGCTAATCGCTCGTGGAAATCGTGTCGGACGACCGCGAGCAATGGAAGATGAACAACCGGCGCGGGAGGCCAACAAGATCTGCGGAGTGTGCGGGGACAGGGCACTGGGCTATAACTTCAATGCTGTCTCGTGCGAGAGCTGCAAGGCCTTCTTCAGGAGGAACGCGCTGAAAAATAAGGTGATCTGTTTACGCACGCACAGGCCGTCTCACCCGTGTGCTTTTGACATCCGAGGGAATTTTTGATGAGGGAATGAACAACGTTATCTGTCTTTCATGAATTGAACCTACTATTTAACATTTACGCCAATTCCAATTGTTCAAAACTCATTAAACGTACTATGTTGTCTCTCTGACCACTCAACGGAGTTGTTTGATTGTCTGTGAATCTTGTTTTCTTGTTGCGGTGTACAGTGGTACGGGTTTCTTGCAGTTTGTAGTTTTAATGTATGAGAATATCGGTTAACATTTATTTGCAGGATTTTCGGTGCCCATTCTATGAAAACTGTGCCATTACACCGGTGACCAGGCGGTTCTGTCAAAAATGCCGTTTGGATAAGTGCTTTAGCATTGGGATGAGGAAGGAGTATATCATGTCCGAGGAGGACAAAGTCCTGAAGCGGCAGAAGATCGAACAGAACCGGGCAAAGAAGAGGCCACAGGCAGAGATTGGCAAAGCCCAGAAAATCAAAAGGGACTGCGTGGATGAGTGCACTTTAGATGACACGTCAGTGTCTGTTAACTCTGCAGCATCCACAATGTCAGAAACCTACTTTTGGGAATCGAATAGGAAGTATACGGATTTGGATGCCAATAGACAAAATGTAGTGGAGAGTATGAGTCCAGTGACAGCAGCTAGTGTGCCAAGTCCATCCAGTCCACCTGAAAGTGCAAATATCACAGGTTCCAAAACCTTAGATATGTTAAAAGAGTCACAACACAATTCTGGCTCTAGTTTACCAAGGTATGAGCCGGCCTCAACATACAAAGAGAGTGATATGGATACGGAGAGGAGAAAAATGAGTGTGGAACAAGTGGTGCAAAGTAGAACAAGGTTTAATGAGTTCAGTCTCGGGTCACAGAGTTCGGAGAAGGATAAGAGCAGTGCAACAATCAGCACTGAACAGATTGAGCAGAGCTTAATGTTTGAAGAAGGCCCAGCCAGTTACTGCAAGCTTGAACATACTATTGAGCACAGTTACAGCAGGCAGATTGATTCAATACTGCTTTCAAGTTCAAATGTACCCCCAGTTTCTGAAGAGGTAACAGTCTGCCACACGCCAAACGAAACTTGTGCGAATGGAAGTGACCTTATTACTAAGTTTACCCAGGATCCAGGGTTGATCATGAAGTTTATCAGCAATCCAAATTTGGTTGCAAAGATATTCCAGGATCAAGAAGCGATTTTGAAGATCATGACAGATCCAAATACAGTTACTAGATTAGCTTCAGATCCCCAGGTCTCACAGTTCTTTCAGGAGAACAGTGCCATTGATGAAGTTGAGAGGCAGACAGATCAGGAACCAATTACACAAGTTAAAGAGAGTCTACAGAACAATGGTATATCTGACAACATGATCAGACATATGTTGAAAAACAGACAGTGTCATGTGGAAAACCCAATTTTAACAGACCTAATCACGAACAGACCATCAGAGGAATGTAAAAGTAAAAACATAGAAACAAATGCAAATGATTGGAACAAGAGTACAGCTGATGTTACAAGAGATGTTCTTCAAGATGTTCAGAGGTGGGTTAACATAAACTAATTAGGTGTTGCCTGTTACATTTACAATATATAAAAGAGTTGGCAATTGTTTTTAGAATACCAATTGCTGCCAATTCTATTGAGTCTATACTGTGTGAAGCCATTAAGTTAGAATTTTCAGCATACTCTGCACTGGGTGGTAATCAGAGTAGCAGGGAACTGAATGATGCCGAGAGGGCAAAATTAAATGAGTTAATAGTAGCTAATAAAGCATTACTAGCACCTCTGGACGATGATATAACAAACTTAGTTGGTGATGAATGTAAATTTAAGGTAATGTTTTTTCCGCAACCAATAGAAGATTACTTGCAATTTAATTATTTGTATCCTCCTTATTCACCTGTATTTTTTTGTAGGGCAACTTTGGTCAATCAGATCCAATGCTGTTGGATGTTATAAACTTAACTGCTATTGCTATCCGACGCCTGATAAAAATGTCGAAGAAGATAAACGCGTTTAAAAATATGTGTCAAGAGGATCAACTGGCTTTGTTGAAAGGTGGTTGTACTGAAATGATGATTTTAAGGTCGGCAATTAATTACGACCTGGACAAGGATATGTGGAAAATACCGCATAGTCAGGAAAGCATGTCGAACATTAAGGTTGATGTGCTGAAAGAGGCGAAAGGAAACCTGTACGCTGAGCATGCAAGATTTGTGAGAACATTCGATCCCAGATGGAGAGATGAAAACATTATATTAATCTTAAGTGCTATCGTGTTATTCACCCCTGACCGACCAAGGGTAGTCCACGGCGATGTCATCAAGTTGGAACAAGTCAGTTGATACTCTTTTCATATTTATTACATTTTTAACATTCAGTTGTGATAAATATGATTTTGCTCCTTTTCCAGAATTCTTACTACTATCTGCTAAGAAGATATTTGGAAAGTGTGTATCCTGGCTGTGAGGCGAAGTCTACGTTCTTGAAACTGATTCAGAAAATCTCTGAACTACACAGACTAAACGACGAGGTTGTCGGTGTTTATTTGAACGTTAATCCATCCAGCGTAGAGCCTCTGCTAATAGAAATTTTTGATTTGAAGCACTGATAATAACGTCTACTGTAAGTATTCCGATTGGAAACGCATAATTCAATTCTGCGAAAGCAGATTATGAAAGACCATGTTAGAAAATTTGGTATTACAACATGACAACCTTAGTTTCCATTGCAGTAAATACTTACAGACATGTTTATTATCGTGAATCAAATCCGGGTAATTCTATGAAACAGTTTCTTTGTATGATAAACATTGTATAAAAATACAATTTTGAATATTTTTAAGAGGCCGTGTATATTGGTAATTTTATGTATTATATGACAGAATAGTATAATGTTTCTTTAAACCGGAAACTTCACATGTAGAGAGTCAGCGTAAGCCAATAATATAGTGAAAAATTTTATATACTTTCAATGTTTATCAATTTTATATTAATTAGGATTGAACGGATATCTTCTAATCGTGAATCAATATATTAGTTAGTTATCACATAGCTGAGTATTGTGCATTCAGCTTCGCGTAAGCAGAGATTTTAGTTTTATGAAAATTATACGAATAACCTCTACTCAGCACTATTCTCTTCGCGTACAGAGAATAAACGTACGTGTACAACGATGGCATAATATGATTCCTATATGACTGTCCAAGGAATCATAGATTCCTGCCGAACAGTCACATAAACGTTAACATAGAGACCTGCATCTTATACTGGAAATATGTACGGATACCAATGTTTGGATTCATAACAAACTTATAAGAAAAAAAGTTGATTGAATCCAGCTATTAGTATCAGGATAAAAGGATTATGATGATTATGACGTAAGGAAGATAAACGGGGATATATCTATGTAACATGTGTACGCGGTGTATCGTACACGATTAATTGTGATACCCTTATATGAATATATTTTTCAGAAGACGTGTCTGTCGTTTCATGTATTGTGCGATAATCCTCCTAAACGCTTTAACTTTATTGGTAGCACGCCGAAAACTCACCAAATTTTATTGTCAACCGTAAATGTAAGGTAATATTATATTGAAACCATTTGCGAACTGTGAGTTTTGAATCGGTCATGAATGGTGGTTGCAATATAACCAAATTACAGGTCGTTAACAGAACGATCATGTTTAATGGCGAGCAATGTCACTTAAGTAGGATTTAAAAGAGAACATGCCTACCTTTAGGCCGCAATCATCTGTGATCGTCGGGTGGCAAGAGGTCGAGGGCGTAGAGAATGAGAAAGAGCATCAGGGTGGAAGATCCGACGAGAAATAGAAGGGTTATTAGAAATACGACAAAATAGCCCATGATTCTGAGTAGCGTTGCAAAACTCCATACAATCCAATCGCAAATTGTGCACACAATTCCTCTGAGACTCATTTTTTGAAAGATTTTGTCATTATTTTGCACGACAGTGAACAAAAAGTTTAAAATTGACCGTCCGATTTTAACGCGCCATGTCAACTGGCGAATTTGAATATGAACGGATTAACCGGAAACGGAAGAAGACTTCACTTAATGTATTCAAATTTATCTTCAGCGTTTTCTTGTTACTTGTTATGAATTACTCGTATGTTTTCTATGTTTTATGGAGAAATTACGGTTTCTGGTATTGTAACGAATAGGTAGCAAATTTTTATTTGGTGTACGGGTGTATACGATTATGTTTAGACAAAATTAATTGTCCTCTTATCCATTAACATTATGCTTAATTGTAGAGGAGTTGCCGTGTTATTTACATATTTCGGCCTTGTTAGATTATAATTAGTTCTTATTACAAATGTTCTGCCATATTCTTTTCAGCAGTCAGATTGCACTTCCACATTACTCGCTAATCACTACAAGCTGTCACTGTTCCCGGTTTCCACCAATCCCTGTTTTTTACATGTTACGTACTCCACAGCGCTAAGAGATACGATTTCATTGGTAGGCTCGATGTAGGTCTCGCGCCTATAACGATAGAAACTCTCGGCATGCTCGTCGTAGGCTGCGGTCAGCGGAACTCCAAGTCTCTCAGCTGCCATGTAACAGGCGCCTACAGCCGATGTAGTTTTCAATCGCAAAAGAGTCAGTTCCTCTATAAGTGGTGTTTTATAAACCTCTCTGCCAAAGCCTTTTTGCATGTACTTCCACGACTTGAACACTGAACCAACACAGACAATTTGCAATCCTCCTTCCGCTAGTAGCAGATCCTGTAACGAATCAATCTTGTTAAATGATTGAAATTACAAATTCGGAAACACGCTACTCACGTTGTGGGCTTTATATGCGAGTGCAACGATGTGTTGGGCAAGAAGCCGTCCAGCTTCTTCAAACAGGTGGACGCAAAGTGGATCGTGTCTCTCACAGCCCATGGCGATCTCCTTCGCAAACATTGCTATCTTACTCTTATCGAATTTTGTATACAGGTGCGGGAGCATGGCCATTCTATCTCCAACCCCGAAGTAGTTCCTCATGCATGGCCAAATATAACTTATGGGATAAGGAGCTTTCATAAAGTCATCAAGGTCGTCGAAAACATATTTACACGCCTGATGTGCAATCCAGTAAGCTTTAAAATATCAATAGGTTCATCAGACGTACTCAACGCATGTTTCTATTCCCCTGATAGATGAATCCTATAGAAAAGATCTCTTACCACTGCCTTCATCACCCATCATGTATCCCCAACCACCGCAGCGATATGTTAAGCCATCAGGATTGACGAGCAAAGAATTACTTCCGGTGCCAGAGATTAACACAATTCCTCCACCTTGCATGGCTGTTCTGAGACTTCCGAATGTGTCGGAATTTATTACGTAACCCTTTGCAGATTGCGGAAACTTACGGCGCAAACGTTTGGCCAGTTTTTGATTTGTGTATTCCTCCTCGCACCCGCTCAAACTAAGTGCCTATTGACGATAGCATGAAGCTATTCAGTAGAATGCACGTACCTCGGCCGATATTTAACAGATCTATTATTGATTAACATGATAACGAGTCAAGCTTACCACGCAATGCATGGGAGTGGCCTCTTCCATCCCCAATTCCACTTTTGCTTTCTCAATCATTGCGCTTATCCTTGCTGCAGTCTCATCTATGCCAAGGGTCTAAACGGATCATAGATCGTGTATATGGAATGAATGACTTAAAGGTTGGTTTGCGCTAGAAATTCTAATTACCCAGTGGTTGGTGTCTGGACCCTTAATTTCCGTCAGTTTTTTTCCTTTCCCATCGACTACGATCAACGTGGAATGCGTGCTTCCTCTGTAGAAAAGAGTAACGTACCCTGACGTGACAAGATCTACTTTGCGTACTACGCCCTTCAGGCGGCACAAATCTACGCTTGAATCTAGGTGATAAAGTATGCAAGACGCGGGCAGTGTTCAATATTTAAAGGGAAAGGGGTATAAGTTATTATGATCAATTATGAATATTCAGACATCGGAGACTTCCGATCAATCCGAATTTTGATCGAAATTTGAAGATAACGGCCTCGCGGGACTTAACTGTTTTTGTCTTTTATCATTCCATTTCATAATTTCGGTATTATCGTAAGGGAGTATTTGCCAGCGTATCGGCACATCTACTTGAAAGAATCAACGTGCATGAACTCGTTCTTGACGGCAGTTAAGCCTGCCTAACAAGCGCTGATTGTTGTTATCAGCATTCAAGATTTGCTGAGAATCCCACTCATCGCATAAATCTTAACTCTGCAAATTACGAAGCTATGGAACGTGTTGAAGTACCATAGTTATTCGTTATTTATTTTGATGTAGATAATAACTTTGTAGTCTAGCGTGTGAGTATCGCTTTCTTTGTTATTATCCTCACAAGAATTGGCAGTCCGTCTGACATTGAAGATAACGAGAGTATGCATCGTTAATTTGTCCTTAATCTAGCCAGTGAAAGATCAAGTCGATCTAATGAAACGTTTGAAAGATTGACGTTCCCGCCATAGGCCTTATATAACTGCATACAAGATCTATGGTCCCCCCGCGCAAAATACGAACAGATATCGCGCCACTCCGTACATTTCTTTTTCGCATTTCAAAACTCCGCGATAAGGAATCTTAACGAACCGTATCATCCCCCCAACGTATTTTTGCAATTATTATTAGACATTTCTCAACGACACTCGAAAATACATAACTTTTGTCAATCTCCACCCGATAAGATAAACATTGTAATGAACCGTCATCTTGACTCGTTAATCGCCTGATATACGACGTCGAAAGGGTAAGGCAAGAGGGCGGGTCCAAAAGTAAACGTAGAGACATTTAAATGACCCGGCGAAGGAGATTAGAATCGAGGATTATCGTGTATCGCGGTGTCAGATAAAATCGCATTCAACAGGTCGGAGCCGTTCTTATCGGCTTGCATTGATAACGCGATTCGCTTCGTTGTTACAGGTACAGGAGGCGATAATGATGGCGCGATTGGCTCGCAATACGCGGAAGTTTGAATCTGCCCTCCTTGTGACTCGAGGCGATACCGTAACGACACTAACAGCCATTGAATTCCGACGCAAAATTTGCCCGCAGCTCACAATCAGCCATGCGCGAATACGAAGGCGATAAGAGACACCGCGGAAACCAATTACAGGACTCAGTACGTGACGGCCGATCGTAGGGGGGCCAAGGGTCGGTTATTTAAAATACATCTAAAAAACAGGCAGTGTCTTGTGTCATTTATTCTGTACGCAAAACTCACCCTTCTATGCCGCCGATTCTAATATCTTCCGCGTGATGCATGAGAACTTCCTGCGACACCTTCATGTCTAAGGCTTTCTCCTTCGACTGTTTCTTCCTCAGCTCTTTCCGAAGTTTGTACTCATCCACCGATATCTTTTCCTTTTTCTCCTTCTTCTTGCCCTTCTTCTTCTCGCCTGCCATTTTGAATATATTCGAATTCAAGTTCTCCTAGTTGTCCTTCGGGAGTTTTTTCAGTGTCCAAGGAATACAGGGATCGGGGCAGGGGTTGAACCAATTGGGCCTGGGTTCCGGTAACGGGGAAAGTGCATCAAGGATAAAGCGTAATTACACCTATGAGGTGGTCAACATATTATTAAGCACACAAAGCCGATTAAAATAATCCGTGTATAATTCCACCTTCAAGCGCAATTTCGACTCAACGCGTTAAATGCAACATTTTATTTGGCAGGTGACAGCAAGGAGGTCAGTTTTTCGAAATACTTCCTATAACTACATGACAATGATATTAACGTTACAAGAAACGTACGATACAAAATGAGCGCAGGATCGTTTGCAACATCACACATTATCGGATAGGTCACAGGGAAACTATGCTACTGTGTAGGACAGTACGGCTTGGTGTAACTTACGGCAAAGATTAGCCAACGACTCGTCGCCTCTGACAATTAAGCATATGCTGTTCGGCACAAATAAATCGGTCAATATTACACGACAGAACGCACGGGGAACGTTTCCACGTGGTTCGGAGCAAAAAATTCCGGATAGATAATCGGGAGTTCGACAGGGTCGTCCAGCTGGATGCGCGAACTCTCCTGTTGTTCGAACTGTTTGTGAGATCGGTGAGAGATTACATGGAGCGCAGAGAGAGCGACTTGACCGGACGACGTTGTCTTCGAAACTGCCGATAGTCACTCTATTCGTGCCGAATGTCGCGCATCTACGATTATCAACTTCCGTGAAATGTCAGAAACAGAGAGGGGAGAGGTCTCCCGTAGAATGCCGAATAAACTGAGATTGCCGACAAACTGGTAAAAACGACTGCAACGACATCGGTCAATGATTTCAGAAACTGTATACGCAAATATATGACGTCTCAATCGATAACCGAATTGTAATCTACTATATCCTACAGTATCTTTACCCAAGGGGATTTTTAGGGGTCGGCCATCTGCATGAGTGACGTCTGGGTTTAGTTTGGGGCTGAATCGTGATCGAAACTGCGTTTTATAGACGCAACATTATTTGATTCGAATGAAAGTTTTGACAGCACGTAAGTTGGAGGTCTTTCGTAATTTTAATCGAATTTTCTATGCAAAATTTCGGATGACAGTGTATACCTAGGTCACAGACGAGGTATAGAATAGACACAGCATGCAATGCAATTTTTTGTCACACGGCCGAGGGGCTCTAGAGCCCCCTTACCATTTCCGAGTCACGTCCAATGTTACCGGCCGAGTGCAGCATCATATCACACCGCTGCCCGTGGTGAGAATTAATACTAAATTCGTTGATTGCACTTGTCACGTGACTAGCAGCAGCTGCGTAAAATATCAGCGCGCTTCTTCAATACAGGCTTAAATTTACGTGCTGTTATTTGTGATCAGTGTAGTAATAATCAAAGTACTATAAAGAATATGATTTCTGATGATCTTTCGTATGTCATTCACGGAAATTAACAAATATGTGTAATCTTTGATATTCCGCATATGTAAAAGTCTTGGAAAGACGTACGCTCATTATGGGAATTAGAAAACGGTGCGGCAACGAGAGCTGCTGTTAAGTTATCAGAAAAACATGTAAATCCTAATTGCATCGAAAAAATGAACTGCCGTTTAACTCTGGAACTATTTAGTCGCGGGGTCTCAGCAGCCCTCTTAACTCAATCGCAGGAACAGTAGGAGAAATTGAAAACTCGGCGGTCATGCACCCGGCCGAATTTTTTTACATTCTTAACGACAGTTATAATTCTTTAACCAGCAGAACTTGCAACGATTAAAATCCAAATAGATGGGCATTATCAGAAATTCGATTAAATGCGGAAAATTAAAATATCTATTAAAAGGATGTTTCAAAAATGCGGTCAGCGGTCTTAAGACTACCACGTTGTCAGGGCTTAAAAATGTCTTTGAAATCTATCTTAGAATTGTGGAATCCGTCTGCCAAAACTTTTCGTTCATCATTACAAAAAAATATTCTATTCAATTTATCAAAATCTGCTCAATCTCCAAATTGGTTAGATGTTAGATCATGAAGATGAAGCTATAGCTACTCAGAACAGAAGACAAGAGAAGCTGTCGCTTGGCGACAGCGATTCAAAGGCGCAAAACAGCTATATGTAAAGACCATTTTACATCCGCTCAGCTAAACCGAAACGTTGATCGTAAGTTTTTGTATTACTGTATTTTTCAGATTGATCCGCTATGGAATATATTGTTTTGTGACACGCTGGTGAAAGTAATAGTGGAACTAAGATGAAAGAAGGGCATGTTAACTACCCTGAAATTTCTTATATCTTTGTCTATGTTGCATTAGTATTCTGGGTAATTTATCCGGAAAGATCTTGCTATTACGTGAAAAAAAAAGTCAAAATTGCAAAATCAATTTTTTGGATACAACGTTTTGTTGCTGATAAGTTTTTTTATGGTTCTAATGGTTTCATATTCTGTTTACAGTATGTTGTTTTTTAAATAAACGGAACACTGTTACGCCCGACCGCGGTGGTTTAATTGAATATGTCGAGCGGTCGGCCACTACTTAGACGTAACGCTGAATAATATTTAAGAAATACTAAATATAATTATGTATTTTTATATATGAGACAGTATGAACAATAGAAATAGATTGAATGAAAATTATAGGATGAATAACAGGATAATAGAAGGAACTACTAGTAAAAGCAAGGCTAATACGAGTGAATCTAAATGAATTGAAGTTATAATATTTGTTATCTAATTTGAGATTAATAAAGACAGGACTTATAAAATACGTGGTTCCAGAAGACCCATACAGCTCCCACACCGTGCTTGATATGGTCGGGGTATAAATTATTTAACTAGTCGGCAACAAAAGGATTACGTAACGGAGTTGCAGATAAAAGAAAATAGAATGTAAATGGGAGAATGAAAGTACAGTAAATTCTGTCACATTGTCGTTAAGGCTCCCTGCCACACTGTCGCAGCGAGTTGTGCCTACGCCCAGGCACGCGTCATTTTTACGCCTATGTAATCTTAACCGAGTCAGCGAGGCGTGTGATGCGACGCGCGACGCGGCTTCTTTGATGAGAGTTGACGGTTCAACTGTTTATAATACAATAATATAACTTTTTGAATTTTACTTTTATTTGTCCGAAATTGTGATTGATATATTGATGACATTTTTCCGCTTAACATAATATCAAACATGACATAATTTGAACAACATTTATTTATTTTATACTTATTGTATCAGTCATTACACTTGACGAATTAATTAGTAAATGTGGTCTCAATTACATCATGTTTGGTCTTATTTTTATACAAACAATCTCATCAATATGTTATAGACTATCATACAGAAAAAGTTAATAAAAATGGTTAAGAATCGTCTGTGTTGCAGCATTTCGCACGCTGAGTTTCAACTGTGTCAGTTGCCTCGACTGTCGTTTTCTTGTCGTTGGGCAAACTGCAACGACGCGTGGCTCGAAAACCGTATCCACTCTTTCCAAGTTGTCGCAGAACGATGGACAGGTGCACGACAACGTGAGAGGGTATGCTACGATTAGTCAAAATTCGTAACATACCCTCTCACATTGTCGTGCACCTGTCTATCGTTTGCCACACTTGGAAAGAGTGGACACGGTTTTCTAGCCTTGTGTCTTTGTAGTTTGCCGAACGAAGAAAAGGACAGCTCTTTCATTCGCTGTCCTTTTCTTCGTTCGGCAAATTACAAAGGCACCAGCTCTTTCATTCGCTGTCCTTTTCTTTGTTCGGCAAACTACAAAGACACAAGGCTCGAAAACCGTGTCCACTCTTTCCAAGTTGTGGCAAACGATTCCCAGATCCGCGACAATGTGACAGAATTTACTGTAGTCGGAAATTGTGAAATTTGGTAAACTCCTTTATTACATTAAAATGCATAATCCTTAAAAATTGTAAGAAATTTTGCGATTTTCTTATGTGTTTCCAATTCCTCCTCAAAGCCAATCGTCAGCACTCGTCGGCGTTTTTTCGGCGAATTCTATTTCGTTGCGAGTAATATATGGCGGTACGTGTGTCATTGCCTAGCAAGAATCAACACACACACATAAGCTATTCATACTATGCCAACTTATTCATAAGCATGTCATGTGTACTGTACAGCCACTGATATTTCTGCCCCTAGCTTGATTTTTTCCCGATTCGCGATTTTCCGAAGTCGCGTGTTAATATTTTTATTTGTATCAAAGTTATTGCTTGCAAAATACTTCAAAAGAATTGTAAATTTCATTCCGTACCTCTTCCTCCTTAAAAGCTTAATTGAAAATACGCCGAACGGAATAACACAATACATATAACACAATACGTAGACCCTTTAAATCTGAAATCTGACTCATTCTCAGCGGCGAGGCAGAGCATCGAGCCTGATCCAGCCAAGCTTGCGAGACAGCGCAGCGATCAGATGTACATTCGTAACAAATTCATGATATGGCAATCGTGCATTTATCGCATACATTTGGCAACGCCGCCAAAGTCAGTCAGAATGTGAATTGTAATTATGACTTCTGCCGTTCGCATACGCAGAGGGCGCTTCAACTTGCCTCGTTTTCTGCTCCGTCGGTATTTCTAGACGTGTGACACGAAGGTCCATAAGATGCGGTGTCTATTCTATACCTCGTCTGTGCCTAGGTGTAATAAGTTCGTATTTGGCGCGTGGAATGGTGGCGACACATGACGGTGACGGTGGAAGCAACGCGCGGCGTGGCGGTACAAAATCTCACGAATCTATGCAAATGCAGCGGTGAAAGTTACAGAAAAGAAAGCCGAGCGCTTAATTTTTTCAAATTTTCCAGTTCACCCCTCACTTCCCTACCAAATACTGTCGCAAAATGCTCCAAATCATCCTGACACACGTCGAAAACAACTGCCCATCACATTCGAAGCACACTACTCCACATATATCCTCTCGAATCCTCCCAGAATCGACGATACCATCCGCACCAGCATCATCAACCACTCAAACAATCCCAAACCCCAGCGTCATTACACCACAACACAAGCCCTCACAAAAGCAAAAGTAAAGACGACACGCGCCACCCAGTATACGATCGAGATCCTCGGAAATGAGCGTAAGCATTGGTGAAGGTATCCGAAGAAAAGGATTGTCCGCAGATAGCGCCTCGCGCCTCGTCTTGATCGCGCTCCCTGGCGGTCCGCAGGCTTCACCCCATCACTCAGACTGCACCCCGGGCACGGGACGCTTGCGCTCGTCACAGTTGGCACTTCGTTCGTGGCCGCTTCGGTCGTGGGAGCCGCTTGGCGGCAGAGCGGCGGCTCTCCACACACTCTCGACTTCGCCAGCGCGCAGCGAGCGTTGCATCCCGAGGCAGGCAAGCGAGAGAAACGCGAGGAGAGTGTACCCGTATGTACCTCCTACGGTGCGTCGCCGTCGGCCATTGTCTCTGACATGGAAGCCTACCAAAATGGCAGAGGTCGTGCAGATGTTTTTGTTCCTATATAAGTCGAAGTACCGTCGGAAAGGGCCGTGCCGCGAATTGGTGGTGCGCGAACATCATCAACAGTGCGGTGCGATAATAGCGGTGCCGTGGCCTTTCCTACTGTGGGCGGCGCTCATCTGTTGGGTGGTGCACGTAAGCGCGGCCGCCTCGTCCTCCTCGTCGTCGCCCTCGACGGAGACGAGCTGCGACGCGGACAGCTGCGTCAACAGCGACTGTGTCAATGGCACCTGCGTGTGCCACGAGGGCTGGCAGGGCCCGGCGTGCCAGTTTTGCGGCGGAAAAGTCAGGTACGTGTGTAGCAGCGCGCGCGCGACATCCTCCTACGTTCTTAACGTCCCGGCTTCTTGGCACACGCTGACGGCGAGGCTGTATACTGTTATTCCTAATACCTCTCCGTCCGCACCCCTTCGCATCCAGCGCTCCTTGTTCTGTTAAAATGGACACTGTCGGAATCTAACGGGAGGGCACGTTCGTTCTCGACCGCCCGTCGCCACGGTAGCCTGTGCATGTTCAAAGATTCGTCTGGTATGTTACGGGAGTAGGAATCGAAGGTTCGGAGTACGTGTCAAGTGCAACGGTATCTCTCGAATTTCTGGGTCGTCGCGGTCGCTCGGTGTCGTAGTCTGTCGCTTCGATCGTCTATCGGGTGTGCAGGATCTCGCACTCCTCCGGTCTGCCCTTCTCTTCTGCCGTCTGTCTTCTCGTGCTCCGTGCGTTTACGTCGGTCTCTCTTCCTTGCGCTGGCTCGCCGACTGAACGTAAATAAATATATTACACTGTCGTTGTACGTACGGCAACCGTTCGCTCTCCACTCCCGCCGCTTTTAATTGCTGCCCTGTGTGTGTGTGTGCACGACGACACCGCGCGCTCCTGCTGTATTCCGGGCTCCGGTTCCACTATTCTCTTCGGTCATCGGTCCCTGGCCACTTTCAGAGTGCCGCCCGTGTGCTCGAGCGAACGGGACACGCAGCAGTTTGACTGACGCATAAGTTGCGGCTGCGAGCGGTTCCATCTGCTCGTCACTTGTCTCCCTGTTTATCGCTCCGTTCTATGCGTTTCCTGCGTGCCGCGGGCGGAAGCTATGGGAATAAACAAACGAACGAACGTTTGACGTTCGCCGTTAGCGGCACGTATACATATACGTGTGTGCGCATTCGAGACTGTCGGACGCAACGCACGTCAACCGGTGACCCTTCTTAACTACGTGCTACTTTTCCTCTACGCTCCCTCAAACATCGCAATGTACCGTCAGCTATTAACTTACAGTCAATATTGAACAAACAGTGCGCGCGTATGGATTTTACAATGTGTAAACTTAACACTGCGCGTGGGCAGCGTGCTGTTGGAAGGCTCTGTATCGTAATTTCTATATTTACACTGTCCATGTGGACTGTAAGATAAGTTCCGAAGCAGAGAAAGCCGCGGCGGCGGGCCGGTCTCTCGCTGGTCCGCTACTGTCCAAACAGTATCCGCGAAAACACGCAGTCTGCATAGTGTAACGCGTATTGTCATACGGCAAAATCGTGCCGGCGCGGCGTCGACGCCGTGGGTGCCGTAAGACATGCTCCAAAAATGGGCCACAGCGTGAGAGGGGTGGAAACAGGAAACACACGTATCCTGTACGTTCCAACGTAACGCATCCACGATGACACTGACCGCGCGCGCGAATTTGTCATGCCCTCTTGGTTGACGCGCGTTTAAGCCAGGGATTAGAGTGCGCGCTGATCGATCGTCGGCATCGAAGCTGGCCCACGACGCCGTGTGGAAAGTACGCTTTCCGGCGCACTGTCAAGGGTGGTTGCCACGTATCCTCCCGCCCCTTCACTAGCACCGTTATTGGATTTGATGATCTTCAGGCGCCGACGACGATTGATCGGGCCGACGCCGCGACGTTCTGCCGGCTGAAAACGGCCAGTCGGGCAAGTCGACGTGCCTAAAGTTTCTCTCCCGTGCCGTTAGTCCGCATTCCCGACTGACACACGACTCCCTATTCTTCATGTGACGTACATATGTGCATACATATGTATGACGCTCGTAACTGCGTGGCGTTTGGAACGTCATGTTGAAACGTCGTTTCACGATGAAATAGGCCAGGTGTTTATCTTGGGAGTCGTTCCCTCGCGCTGATCGAGTTCGTCGCTCGCGTAATCAACATTTTTTTCGGTTGAACCTGTGGGTTCTGTTCCGGGGGCGAGCTTTGTTTGGGCGTGTGATATACTTGAGGGTAATGGCGGCTTGTCCTATTACGGAATTTAAGGAACCGTGACGTTTTGTCATTTGGTTGTCATTTTATTATTGTACAATAAGAGGGAAAACCTCTGTCTTGTTTATATGAAAGTAACAAAACGTTAAGCATGCAAAAACAGGTTACTCGAGGCACTCTTAAATGACGAAGATGATTTCTTCAAGAAAATGCACTTTTTACAAATATGTTCATACTAAAGTTACATCACAGTAACCCTCTGGGAATTCCCTGATTAAATACCGAGAAACATGCTGACCAGTGGTTAATGATACAATGAACCGTGTGAATGCTTCGATCGCGACTGTCTTGTTTTCCAAACTAACTTGCCGGACTTCTTTCGTATATGCATATGCATCGTACACATGACGCGCGCATTGGCGCGGGGAGGTAGGCACGCGAGGGGCTTTATTGAAAGTGGAAGAGCAAGAACAGCAAAAATGTCATTCTCTTATCTGGACGAAAGCGTTTTCCCGTTGTAGTTTGCTCATTTTTCTAGCCGGTTGTCAGGTGTGCTCGCTCGACCCCCGCCCGGAACACAACTGTTTGCGGGGGTGGAAGTTTACATTGCCAGACGGGTAAATTCCTCTTCCGGTAACAAACCTTTCTTGCTCCTTCCCTTTCCCCTCCGTCGCCGACGCCGATGCCGATGTTAATTATTGCCGCCTGCTCATTCTGGCCGGTTGCTATGCGGAAACGTTTTCTTATTATTCCGCGGGAGGAATGCCTTTTATGGAGGAGCACGTGCGCATGTATATGAAACGCGAGCCCTCGTCGAGTGGCGAGAGAGGACGCCGAGAAAAATTTGGCTTAAAACTTCCGGATATTTGCACGGCGCGAACGCCACGCTAGCCGTTTGAGCAACGCCCGCCGGTCTGACTAACGAGAAATATACGGGCCACGAATTGCGCTGAACGCTTGCACAGAATCGTTACGGTGGATGTACGTAACGAACGCGGGATGAGAGGAATCGCAGGATTCTTGGCAAGTCAGTGTTTCGAACGATAATCGCGTTCTTCCCGCTGGAGAGTAGAGTTGAGACTATCTGTCGAGCATTTCAGTACCCTTCGACAAATTGATGTATTGGAATAGTTGAGCTTGCTGGATCATGGTCATTAAGATAATTTATTCCGATAATATATTGTCATATTTGATATCAGAGTATTAAGATGCCCGAATTCATAGCGCTCAAACGTCAATAATAAATTGAAATCTCAAATTATACGTGTAGTCACAGCTCTACTCAAGAGCATTTAACTTCGAAACAATATAAGATAAAAATCTACTAAGCCTAACGCGCTATCAAAACTTCCGCAAGCCCTGTTGGCTGCTCTATACGTGCGGCCGGTAGTGCACGTCCGCGCTGAATTAAAAAGCTCCAACGCACAACGCATCCGTGCCTCGACTTTGCCTCCTTTCGCCTTGATCGAAAGACGCGTTCGGATTAATCGATCTTGCCTTTATTCCCTCGACGCGATTGGCAGCTCCGACAACGCGTTTGCCGATGCGCATCAGTTGCAGTCTCCTTGTCGCTCCGTCTTAATACGTTCCTTATCTTGTTGTCGCATCGACGCAACGACAATTGCCGAAGCGAGGGAGAGAGATCTGGCGTTTTGGACGACGAACGGCACATGGTGCGCTATGCTTTTCGCGCAACGGCGCTCATTTGCAATGTAAACGCACTTCGTCCATCGTTACTCGTCGCCCCGACGGTTTACGGCGGTCAATGAGCAGAGGGTGGCGAGAAGGCTCGGGCACGAGAATGTAGGCTCGTTAGTGTTTGTCCTCTATATATGCCGGGCCGGGCCGCTCCAGTTCGGGTTACACTAATTAACTTGCCAGATATGCGTGTTTTCGTTCGTCTGGGCTGCTGCCGCGCACTTCTCCTGCTCCCTCGCGACCGCCACTTCTACTCTCTCGATTTATCTCCGTCTATGTCCCCCCTCCCCCCTCACATGTACCGGTCGAACAATTGCGAATATCTCCCGCGATAACGTCGGGTGCGTCAGCGCTTGCACCTTCCTCCAGATATATGCACACGCAGCTCCACCAGCGTCTGCCGGTAGCCCAGTTTATATCGGCCGACATTGTCCTAGAATTTGGAGAACGACGCGATGCAAATTCGATGGCCCGCTTAAGCGGACTGCGGACGGGAATTCGAATCAATAAGCTCCCCGTGCCGGCGAAATTGACTGTCGGCGTAATTAATGATATTTCGAATAAATTTTCGCTCCCCGGGCGCGTGAATGTACCTGGGAGGCTTATATCCGACCGGATGATAGGCGAGATTATCAATAATATCAATTACGCCCACTAATTTCCGTCAGTTTCCAACGACCGGCGCGTTGACTCATTAAACGATCGAGGGAGAGTGAATGGGAGATAACGATAGTGGCGACGGGAGATAGGAAGAGGGGGAGAGATAGATCTTTCGGTGGAATGTGTCGAATTTATGATAAAATTCTCGCGATGTGCTGATGAATATTGTCATGCCGATTTCGTGGTAAAGGTGCGTTGGTACGAAAAGTCATTGTGCAAACGAATCATATTATTATGTATATTATTCACATGCGGAAGTATATTCCAGTGCACAACGTCTTCACGGACACCCTGTACGTTCACCACACGGCAGAGATGTCTATTTAATGTTTTGATATGTGCCGACTTACGGTCCAGCCTATGTTAACGAACTAATTGTAAGCGCGTTATCTCGCTCACGTGGTACGTGCAAATGGAGCACGATATTTTCCATTGTCACACTCGCCGCTCTTGCCACACTGCGGGAACTTTGTCTCTCAGTTGGCGCCCGACACTCCTTCGGGGGGCTTACTTCTACGTTCTCGCATTTCGAAGCGATGTCCTTCCACCCACTCATTCTGTTACCATGCGACGCCTTTAACGTCGTCTCCCCGCGACTGGGACGCTCTACGTACGCGCGGATTTTATTTTTAAAGGCCGCACGTTTCGAGAAGATCTATACTGTGCCGCGCGTCTACGCTTTTACAGGTTTCAATATCTGGCTGCCGGTAGCTTACATGCACGCGACGTCTACACGCTCGCATTTCTATAGGTATCCGCGTACTTCAATGAACCTATGCATCCATAGATCTGCAATTCTATAGAACGGTCGCTTTACCATCTCCGCGTTCAATTCATCTGAAAGTATCCGACGTGAATGGCAACCCGGTTAAAACCTATCTTCCGGCGACTGCAACTTGTTGTTTTTCAACGCGTCCCGCGCGATCGCTTTTTGCGCGCCACTCGCCAACGATCCGGCGCGGCACAGGCCGTTCCGAAAAATATCCTCCCACTCGTTTTGCTCGCGCGAGACGCGCCGTTTAATAATAATCTCGCGGCCGCGTGTGCCGCCGTACGTCGGTCTATTTGCATTTTCGCAACATCCTACCGCGCGAATTTATCAGACTCGATGCCGCGTTGGGCTTCGGCATGTGAATGACGCCGCGCGATAATATATTATATATATACACACATATGTATAGTCTTGCGTTCGCGTGTGCACCGTGCACGGTACCGAAGACGCCGCGCGTTACACGAAGTCATGCAACGGCGTTCCGAAAACCGGTCTTCGTTTCTTAACGCGTCGGTAATAATAAAGATAACGGTGGATCGAAGTATCTCGCGGCTCTGCGACCGTACAGGAGCTTGGCGCTATCAATATCCATTGTTCCAATCGCATGCCACTTTCACTTCGTCTCGAATTCTGTCCCCCCTCAATAACGCTCACGCGCCCTGGATCGTCCCATTTCCTACGACGCCGTCCCACTTCGATATAATACGCATTACCCAGAGGCTAGCAACGACTTAATTACGTATTCGTCCGCGTTCTCCTATCGGCACGTTTTGCTCGTCGCCTTCACGGACTGTTACGCGCCTCTCAGAGTTGAGTGGTCTGGCGAAATTGGAAAGCGTTCCAAATGTCACCTCGGCCATAAACTCTCCTCCCTCGGACCGTCGACGGATTCTGGATCTCGGGAAGAAACGTCGGATCGCTCCGAATGCCATTCCTCCGACGGGGGTGCGTTTCGGGATCGGAACTGCGCGCTACCTTTACAGCGCTTTTTATAGTCTCGCCGTGTCTTGCTTAGGGACCATCATTTCTGAGAGTCACGCGGAGTAAGCCGTAAACGTAAAAGATTGATTGAACGGTAAAGTCTCATGAAAGGCGGAATCTGCGTGGGCTGGCGGGGGGAGCGTGCAACAATGTTGCATTAACGTCGTGTCCCGATAAAAGCATTTTCAATTGATGGGGCTGCAAAAGGCGGAACGCATATACAGTAGAGGCGCATATTCTCCCTTTTTGCTGTCCTCTCTTTTTCTCAGATTACAGGCATACGGTATTCATTTACCCGGGGAACGTGTCGTGAACCGGATACGCGTTTTTACGTTAACGAAGTAAAACGTCTAAACCGCAACCATTTGCGTTCGCGTGCGCGGCAGGTGACAATTGCCGCGTCCGATACGGTTCCCTGCAATAATAATACGCAGCGCGAAGTCGTCGAGGCGAATCGAGAGGTAGAGGAGCGCGAACAAAGCCGCACGCTCATTTGCCGGGCGTCTCATACATTCGGCCGGGTACATTTGGCCGGGCTGGCGAGCGTTTCCACGCTTCCACCCGGCACACGCGATTTTCCGTTAAATAAGGGAAACCTCTGACAGCGACTATATTCCTTCCTCGCGCCCGTTCTTTCACCGACGAGGTGAGTCACGCGCCGCTTTATAGCCTGTTCATTCCGTCTCCACACGCCTCTCCGCGTATCCGCAGGTGTATTTGCGGAAAAGCGCCGCTTGCCGGCGCGGAACGGCGCTAATGACGAAAATTAGTGTCGCCCGCGAAAATTACACATTGTCAGCCCGTTAGCACTGAATCGTGACGTCTAATAGACTCATCGCGACCGTGTCGCGATTATTAATCTGCCGTTTGTTTGTCCGGCGATAAATCTACGGCAGATCGCGGACGCCGGCGGCAGTCAGTAGCGCCGACTATAAAAACTGGATTGCAGAACCGGTAGAATTCGCGACTTTTACATATGTAGGTACGCATGTATACGTGCGTACGTGTCGCGCAACGCTCCCGAGTCGTACTTGCGAAAGCTTCGCGCGTCTATTGCTCGGACAATTAAGTCGCGTGCCATAATAAATAAAAAATAATCGAGGCGCGAGGCTCTGTTGCGCGCGGCGTAATCTTGATTCGCACGGTCGGTCGGTCGGTTCGTCATTGAATGACGAAGATGCTAAGTCTTTATATAATGTGCCGCCTGGCTATTGGATTAGTGAATTAGTCGAACGGCGGTCGGTCTGGCGAGTTGTTACGGTGATGGATAAAAATTACAGTCAGCGCGAATAATGAGCGTACGCCGCTCTAAATCCAGATTTAGTAAGAATCCTACGAACGGCCCTTCTTACCACGTGCCTCGCTGTCTTTCATCGTGCTCAGCGCGGATTACGTCATTTATATAATAAGTCCTGTACATTCCGAGCGATCGATGTATCGCCAGGAGTGTGCACGCAGCCACTTGCACGGTTACACGCTCGAATTTCGATTTGCGACAGCAGTGCCGTTTGGGTGTCCTCGAAAATCTATGAAAGAACGCTATCGTCGAAGTTCGATTAACGCGTAATTCGATGTTACGGTCGATGAAGATTCGGTACGTGCCGGAAGAAAGGCGTGCGTAGCGTCTTATCTGGTTACCAGGAGACAGCAGGAGTATAGGGTTGCGGAAGCCGTGAAAATCTCGCACGAACGAGAAAGAAGAGGGAGATAGAGAGAGAGAGCGCGAAAAAAAAGAACACGGCCGGAAGTAGAATCTTTATGAACGAGTTTTCTAAGGGCTCGTGGAATCAAGTTGTACGTGGTCGTAACTCCGACGACGGAGAGAAAATCCAACCGCCCACCCACCCCCCTTCCTCTCCCACTTTGGCCGGGGGTCTCAGCTTGTTAAGCACTTTTCTTGGTACAAGTGCACTTCTATAATTTCCTTTCGCAAAGATCCCCCCCTCTTTCGACGTTACTCTTCCTCTCTCTCTCTCTCGCTCACTCCGTCTACTCCTCCCTCAGTGTCTTTCCCTGTCTCGTCACCCCTTCAACCCCCTACGAGCACGCTGCTGCTCTCCTCGTTCGGTCGACACTACACTTATCCGGGTTCACACGTTCTGCACAACCCTCCTTTACCTCTCACGTTTTTCGTCCCTCCGATTCGCGCCGCGACCCTTCTTTCATTTGCCTCTCGCTCGATTCCTCACTCATCGTGTTCGGGTGCTCATCGTTTGACTCGGGGATAGAGAATGTAAACGGTCAGGTCGTTGAACCTGTCGTCGTCGTCGTTGTGAGTCACCGCTACGCGAGGCTTGTTGATTCGTAAAAGAAACGCAAATTCCGCGTCAACAGAATCGGCAAACATCCAATACTGAAGACCAGCAGGTATACGCCGCTATAAACTTAATCTCTCGCCGGGAGTGTAAACGCGAAAAATTCCTAGACGACGCGTGCTCAAACATATCCGTTTATTTAATGTACGGCTGCAGCCTCTTTTAACGCAGCGCATATAGAACAGGAGCAATAGAAAAGCAAAAAGATGAGCGAAATAAACAGTATTGAATAAATGCTTGCAGTATCTAAAGCAGATTATTTTTTTTATAGTGTAGGTTGCCGGCAATATTCCCGGATAAAATATGATTATTTATTTTAGGCATATTCGTATTAATGGAGGAAACCCCTTTCGGTTTGATATAGAACTTAAATTAAATAAAATGAGAGTCTTAAGGGTACTACGGTAGATTTCGACGGTGTGATATTACAGATTCGCAATAGCACGATGTATGGATCGTTTTAGTGCCTATCTTGGACTATGGAAGAAATCGACCGTATGATTGAGTTGGCTGGCCAACGAGCAGATTCGATTAATCGTGTCGGTGATATAATAGCCAGAGGTGTGGGACTCGATACAGCATACAGTGAATATTTTCCCAACGGTCTTGAAAGCAGATTCAACTTGACTAAATATAAAAGCTGTGCGCTATAATTCGAGCCATTTAACAATTTTTATAAAAATATGATGCCCGTTGAGACGGAATACTGAATTTGTCAGCGTCGACAAAGTAATTTCTGTACATTTGAAGATGCCCTGTGGCTTGATATGCAGCAAAACGCAATAATTTTCAAACTGCATACATACATAGCTAAAATGCTTACCGTAACTCGAAAAACATTTCAAAAGACTATCATTGTCAAACGCAGTGACGCCCTGGACTTTATCGCGCTATCTTCCACTGTATCTGCTCGACAGGCTCCTCTTGCGACACGCACGAACGTGTCGCGTCCATAAAAAGTGATCTCCAAACAGAATGCAGTCCGGGCGTCTCCAATCTCCGATCAATGGACGGCCACTGTCGATGCCGGACATCGTCGATTGTGATTCGATCGCGCGTTGTCCATGCAAAGCGTCGCGCGAGCGAGCGCGTGCGGAATATCGCGAGCGAGCGCGTGCGGAATATCGCGCGCGGATTTCTCACTTCCGACGAGCAAGCGAGAGCGTATATGCATGCGCTCGTGGCCGGCATAGCGAATTCCGCGTTTCGCACGGACCGTATACACGTACGTCAGGAACACAGCGTGCCGTCGTCGTGGTAATAAAACTCGGGAGGCTGTCGATACGCCGGTCGGCTTGGTAAACAAATTCCCGATAAAGGTTTTCGCACCGAAGAGCAAACGAGAGAGAGAATGTCGCGCGATGGAGGCGAATGAGTGCGCAGTGAATCATTCATCAGTATGAGAGCCGCGAGAACAATGGAGCGGAATGTGCGCAAAGGGGAATCGTAAAAAAAACCGCCGTCACTCGCTTTTACGCTCGGTACGCTCTTAATATCAATGATTAGGAGGGCGAGTAATTCCTATTCACGGCGCACTGGACTCTGTCTCGTTCCGCGAAACTGCACAGACTGCTCGCGGGCAGTCGATTGCGACCTTCTCGCGAAACGCGATTCGTCTCATAAGCTCACCAGTATACGAGTACCAGGGCGCAGGGTCGGTTGTCAAGAAAAATCCTTAACGCTACTTTTTTTGCGCAGGTCCATTTAACGTCGATTTTCCCGATGTCATTATGTACTTACAATTAGGCCGCACGCTCACTTTTTCATTTTATCGAAACTACGCGCCGCCTATTCCTTTTATCGAACGAGCGCACTCGCCGAGGAGCGCATGGTCGCACTTATCGTGTTTGCCCGGCCGTTATCGCGGCAGAATTTCCTCGCGGAGCCCCTGTGTCCACTTTGCGGAAGTTAAAAGTTTTCCTTGCGAGCGCTAATTGGGAAACGCTGATAGGACGTAACGTATCTGATGCAGTTACATCGGAGCGCCGGCCGTATCCTTCTTGAAAAACGTTCTTTATGTCTCATCAGGCGGACTTGCTTTGGGTCTGCTTTAGGCGTTTCGATCCCGAGAGGCGCACGCGGCATAGGATTAGTGGTTTGAAAGGGGCAAAATATTTCGCCATAAACGACGCCGCTAGCCAGCCGCCGCGGTTTTTAATGTCGTAACGCTGCAATGACCTCAGGTATTATTGGCTCGTGCCTTCTTAACGTTTTGCGGAGGCTCGTGATAGAGGCACGATGGATGTGCGTCTTTTACGCAATTACCGGCGATGAGAGAGCTAATTCAGAAATCTCAGCCGCCACTCGGACTGAGACATTGTGCAAAGAGGAGGTTATGTAACACGCGATAAGCGACGTGGATTATTAATAAATATTCATGTGCCGCGGACGTCAACGTATTTTTCGGCCCTGGTTTCAAAACAAGGAATATGGTTAGCATAAGCGCTATGCTGACCGTAATGAGACAGGAATCGATTATTGATGAGATAGGACTTTGTCGTCGATCAATTTTTTGACGTTACAAAGTTATTCAGTAATTCGATTTCCTTCGATTATGAACCGAGCCGAACGGGAGGGGTAGGGCTCGGCTCGCTGGAAATCCACTACTACATACTCCCGGACTTTATTTCTCGACGCAACCGCAGTCCTTGCACAGTCTCGCGACTCGGAAATTGCATGTTTAAGCCGGTGAAAAGAAGAAACACGGTGGGGGGGAAAAAAAAGGAGAAGAAATTCGAGATGTACGTTCACCCGAGAATTTCGCCAACCGAAGTCACTAACATATTCGCCTGGGACGTGGCCGCTGAAAAAGTTCGCGTTCGCTGGCTTTACTCGGGGTCTCCTTTTATATACCTACGTCGCTCGGTGTTCTTTGACCCGTTTCAAAGTTTACTCGTCGCGTTACCGCACGAGAATCCCTTTTTCCTCCTCTCTCTCTCTCTCTTTTTTCTCTCCCCCATTTTCGCTCTCCCGAGAGTGGGCCGACGATGCACTCGATGATGAGTTAGAATCGGCCGGTGCGTTCATGTCGGTGTCTATCGAGCGAAACGAGCAGTCAGCTTCTTGTCGGGAAGACATCGTCGAGAGCGACGTGCGAGTGTCGATGATGCGAGGATGATAGTGTGGCCTACGTCATAATTGATTGCACCATGTGGGACATTGAGGAAAATCCACGATTTTCGAATTTCTCACTAGGACCACTTTCAGAGTCATCGTGCCGACATGGACGCCGACGACAACTAACCGACATCAGTCCATCGTGCTCAGATTCGGCCTGGAGGCCGTTATTTTTCCGCAGAATTCTCGTCCTGCCTTTATTACTCGTCCCATCGCGCGGCGGCCGGTCCGACACGCCGAGCGACTTTTCTCGCTTAACCCGTGAGCCACTTCTTTTCCTCTCCCTCCCCGCGACCACTGTAATCCCTCGTACAACCGCCATTTAAATCCACGTCGTTTGAGAGGAACGGCCCCGTGACCGCGAATATTACCGTTTTTCCGCGCCGGCACGTGGAACGCGCGAGGTTTTTTCCTTGGGTGTGGTTAATGTGCCGGGGCGACGTTTCGTGTTTGCCGGTAATCGATTCGACGTACGTGCAGCTGGTTTTGCGGGATCAAAGAGATGGGCGCGTAAGGTTCGCGCCTTCAATATCAATTAGGCCCGCGGCATTTCGTATTCTTGATTCAATTAAACCCGAGAGATGCGTGCGTACGTAAGTCGTAAGAGAAGAACGGAGCGTGAGAGATATTGTTATTCGCTTCGCGTCTTCGGACATCCTCTCGACTCCTGACGCGGCCGATCGTCCCTACGAATATGTGCGTGGCCCACAAAGGCGCAGGTGTGTACTGCCCACGGCTGCGCGTACATCCACCCCCGGGCACTTTCTCTTCGGCCATCGCGCGCCTCTTTGGATCCTTCTCCGAAGGCCCCAGTCAAGGACTCCGAGCGTTTTTCATCGGCGCGACTTCCGGCCTCAAGCTCACGCCTACGGTCTATCGTTAGGCCAGACGCGTACTTGCGATTATGCGGCACAGAAATGAAGCACACGGTTTTCAATAGGAATCATTCCTATGGAAAGCTGTGTTTGTTTCATATCTGCGTGTAAATAATCGCGCGACAGAAGATCTCAAGTGCGCGTCTGGTCTTGCTGGCAGGCAAGGAAACTGGAAGAAGCGTACTGCGAGCGAGTGGGCAAGATGAATAATAAGCGTTTACTCTCGTTAACAGTGTCACCCAGGCTATAATGCTTCTTCTTCATCAGCCCCTTCCGCGACATCGCGACACGCGGCATCAAAGTGCGATCGGCCTGCAAATACGATTTCCACGCGAAACGTTATTACCGTTTCGGGTAAATACGGATATGGCGTGATCGGTGGGATTGGAAATTTCAACGATTGATTGCACTTCCTATTACGGCCGCAGCGAGTCGCGCCCGTTAATGAGCGTCTTACTCAAAGAGCACTCGCGGATTCGTATTTCGTGTGCGCATTGTCGGATTGGGATAATACTCCGTCCCGAGGTTGTTATCATCCTTCGCGTACGACGTACGCGACGAGAGTGCGGCGACGTTTCCGGGCACGACGAGACGTAATTCGGTTAGTCCGGCCTCGTTGAGCGCGTCCTCGTTGTTCTTACTGCACTTATTGCGCCCGAGAATAATTTCCGTCCGAAGGGCAGTTTTGATTCGAAGCGGCGGGGGCAAAAAAAAAAAAATATTTTGCCTGACAGGCAATTCTGGTCTGGCTAGAGTCGACTCCTCGCGGCGGAAATGCACTCTGCGATTGGTCGTTGGCATGCCGCGGGGCCAGTTTTCCGTGCACTGTTCGCGGCCGTGTGAAATCTGATGAGATCCCGAGCGCGAGACATAATTCAGAAAAATCCTTTTCCATTATCCGGCTTCCCTAAAATTGCGCCGGCGTGAAATGAAATAAATATGCCGCGGCGGAGCGCACGGTCGACGCAACGGACGTACGGAACAGAACTAACGTGCTTATCGAATATCGAATAAAGATTGACTTTGTGCAAATATTTTCGAGATTGATTTGAACGCGTTGATTGTTACGTGCAGTTCGGTCGCAGTGAAACTTCTAGAGTCTGTGTGAAAGGTTTGTGGTGGTTGTCGAGATACGGTCGAAAGTAGGTAAAAACTTTTCGTCGTGTTAAACGTTTGCCGAGGACCACTGATTCAGGTGATAATGATAATCTCTGTAGCACTGATAAAATTGTTAGTAGTTTGACGTCATATTCTCTCGTTACAAAATCAATCGACTCTCGACCGCGTGTTGCCACATGCCTATTTAATTAAACGCGCCTATACACGAACCCCTAGCGAAAATATCGCAGGTTCGCCAGTGACTCAGTCCGACAGTATTCTAATTGCACCACGGCATTGTAAGGGTTTCCCAAGTCTACCCGCGCATAATGCACTTTCGCACTGACCCAACGATAGTCTGACGCGATTCGGCGAGCCAATTGCAACATTTTGCATCGTTCGTCGAAATCGCGCGAAGTTTCCTGGGCTGGATCCTTATCGCGGGACTTTTGCGGTTGGCGAGCGAAACGATTCCTCGCAGCTGTGTTCTTCGCAGCTAGAAAAGAACGACGACCGGACGTACGCGCAACTTGTCCTCCGAATCAGCCTCAATTCGAACAATTATCAGCGGTTGAGGGGAGGTGAGCTTGACTTGTTCTTTGCGAGGATGTACACCTGATCGCAGCAGGTGTTCGCTCGGTCGGTTAATGCAATTCGCCACGGATGCGCTTCTTGACCCTTTTCAAAGCAAATGTTTGCCAGCCGTGGTGCAAAAGACGTGCCTCGCGCGCAAAGACTCGGTGCGCGAATGCTGCAGTTGGGATAAACAGTATAGTCGGTTCGATGGAAATTATATATGCGATATTTTACAACCGCTGTAGGAAGCCGAAAGCAGGTGTGCGTAATGAGAAACTACAACGATGCTCAGCGAACAATGCCACGTTACGTATGCACAGCGGTTCTAAAGTTCGAGCACGGAATCATAATTTCATCGATTCGATGCCCATGAAGTCGTGATTCCAGCGATCTGAGGTCAATCCAAGGAAACTGTAATGGGTCGCGAGTACGTTGACTCAAAGTTCGTGAGCGTGGACGTCCACGGGATCAACTTCCGTGGATCTACGGTCTACAAAATGAAATTCCATATCTCCAGCCTTCACGGAATTATAATTCCTTTGTTCTAGGGTCTGCAAAATTAACATTTCGCAGATTTATGGTACATAAGATTAAATTCCACGGCCTCCGGAGTTCGTGGGGTGATAATTCTAGGATATTTAAAACTCTCGCACGTCCCGTACGCTTCGTCGCGAGCCTGAACGATCTATTTCATTTCTGTCGCAGATTATCGGATCCGACGGGCAGCATACACGATGGGATCGGCAATTACACGACGGACGTGAAGTGTTCGTGGTTGATAGAGAGCAACCAGAATTCGACGATACGGATGCACGTGGAGCAGTTCGCGACGGAATGCGGCTGGGACCATCTGTACATCTACGACGGTGACAGCGTCGAGGCGCCGTTGCTGGCCGTCTTCACCGGCTTGATGCACAAAGACGGCTATCACATCCGTCGTGTGCCCGAAGTGATAGCGCGCTCCGGCAGTGCGTTGCTTCACTTCTACTCGGATGTGGCTTACAACATGAGCGGCTTCAACATCACATACAAGATCAACGCTTGCCCGAGCAGGTGAGGTTCAACTCTACGGCCGATTCGTTCCTACGATTTCCGCGTAATCACGTTTTTCCTCTGAATCGCATAGTTTGCCCGGTGCCACTTAGCGGACTTTCGATCAGGCTTTTCATCGTACGTGTCGACCGCGCTCGGCCAAGCCGTGCACGGAAAGCGGCTTAATCCGGCTTTTCATTTTATCCGCGCTCGGCCGCCCCGTAGATACACGCTTTTGACTTTCGATCCTCTCTCGTGCCCTCGCGATAACGGTGTTTGCGAGTCGCTCGCCGCGAGTACCGCGCTTTCGGCGGCTTCAGCCGAGCAAATGAGGAATGAAGGATGATATTGGGGCCGATAAGTCTCGTCAGCCGTCCGTTGCGTCTCGATTAGTCCGCTTACAGTACTGACTCTGTCATGCGAGTATTCCGTCGACGAAATGTTCGTGCCGCCGGGAATCGATGGCGAGCGAAATAAACATCCGACGCCGATAAATGTCTGACCCGATCGTGCGACAATAGGCGTTATTTTTACGGGGCGAACGGGTGCAGTGTGCCGTTGACGATCGAAGCCCGTGACTCGTTAGCATCCCCCGCGGGCGCTTTTCAGGGTTCCGGATACGTATAATCTGGTTTCCGAGCAGAGACGAGACACAGAAGTGCACTTCTGCCGTTGACGGCTCGTTTCGAAACACGGAACGCCGCTGCCGGTCTTTCAATTATTCCGGTAAACGAGGCTTTCAATTATTCCCGAAGACCTAATAGGACGCGTCTCGCTGGCGCGGGAAAAGGTGTCCGATTTACTGTTCCCCCGTACAATCGACGGCGCAAACTGTGTCACACTATTATTTTCCTCGGACGTTATTTACGGAACGCACCGCGGAGGCCGTATTGCTTTAAACAGAAATCCGGCGCGATGTAATTTGTAGGACAATCGCGGGTCCTCCGACATCACATCTAGATTGCATCTCTTTGTACGGTCCGCTCGCTACGCGCCGCCGCTGGGACGTTTTTGCCGACGAGTTCAATTGCGACGCCAGATATTCTCGTTGCAACTAACTAAACGCCAAGCACTTGTATCGCTGCGACGATTCACGGATATCGTCGCCGCGATAATACGTTATAATTAAGCCGGACCCATTTCGTAAGGCCAGGCAACGGCTTATCGACGTTTATCCACCGACTCGCCAGTGTGTCCGTGTATTGTACGCTGCAACCGCCACCGTCACCACCCCGCCAGCCCGTCAGCGCGCGAGACGTTGTCCGTGGTCAGGGCAATTGATCGTCTGTTATAACATATATATATATATATACATATACATATATATATATATACAACCGCGTATCTTGCGAACTTTTTGCAATCTCCAGCTTACTGTATACCTCTGCACCTTCGATCCCGGCGCTCTCCTTAGCCGGTTATTTGTTCAGTAGCTAAGTCAACGTTTATTCGGAGGCGCACCGTTGGCAAATATTGCGCGCGAGCATATTTATTCGCCGATTACGCTCGGATACAAAGTAACTGTCACGCATCCGGGGAAAAAGGACAGTCTCTCTCTCTCTCTCTCTCCCTTTGGTCGCCCAGACGATGCCTCTTGAAAATTTATTCAACGTGCCTTGCGCACACGTGCTCCTCCATCTCCAACCCTCTTGCTTATCTCGCTCCACCTCACTCTCTGCATCATTCTCTCTTTTGGACGTGTCCGCAGGTATTCGCACATCGATTGTTCCGGGCACGGTGTGTGTATAGAGGGAGTATGTACGTGCGATGCCACGTGGGCCGGGGAAGCCTGCGACGTGCAAGTGTGCCCAAACAATTGCACCCAGCACCACGGGCAGGGCAAGTGCGATCGGGAGAAACACCACTGCGACTGCGCTCGCGGATACAAGGGTAAATATTGTCGTTACCCGAACAACGATCATTTCTATTTGTGGAAATTCGGTTGAAAAGTCACTCGGAGACCGGGTCATGCTTCTATTTCAATTGGTCGTTGCAATCATAGCAGGGCGTCTTTTCATAGGCAACCTATAAGTAACCTTATCGCGCCAGCAGCGGAGGGGTGGTATACGTTTTTCGAGAACGTTAGGGCTGATCGATTTTTACAAAGTTTCCAGTGCTATAGTTGAGCCGGCGGTTTATCGGGTGGGAGGGTATGAATTTTCGAGGGCTCGCAGCATTATCGGCTGATCGACCGCTATAAAGTTCGTTTTACGTAGTTGAGTCAGTAAAGTGGGTAAAGTCCTTGCTCGTAGGTAAACAGCTACAACTGTCTGTGAAAAATAGTTGTTCCGTCGTGCGAACTTTACGGCAGCTCAGTTTTATAAGATATTAGACCGGGATGATTTTTCAAGCGGACGTCATCGACGCCTGGCCGCTCCGTTTATCAGCGTCTCTCGTTGCTTCTGCGTATCACACGAACTGATGCTTTTAGGAGCCGACTGCAGTCAGAGGAGCGATCGTGGTTTTTGGGAGAGCGTGACCTACAAGGACTTCTCGCCCGAGGGTTCGGCCAGCCACTGTTCCATCGTCTGGAAAGATTCCTTATACGTTGTCGGCGGCGAGAGCTTCCAGCGTGCCAAGATGATATACGTTTACGATTACAACGGCAACGTCTGGGAAACGCGTCACGTCGAGGGCAAGCTTCCTCTGCCGCGATATGCCCACTCGTGCGTGCTGTTCGGCGACAAGATATACATGTACGGCGGCGTCGTCCAGAATTCAACCGTGACGAACGAGATCTGGGCGTTCGACGTGTCTGCTAAAGTTTGGGAGAACGTTACCGTGCACGATAACTGCCACAACAAAACAATGTGCGGCGCTCTAAAGGTGTGCACCTTAATCTCACGTCACTCTCTTGCTTCCTGTTTTCTACTACGAACGATCGGAACTTCAGTTACTTATGATTGGACTGCTTCTTTATGTTTGGCCTGTATGTCTGGCGCGCGACAGTTGATAAGCCCAATCGATAACGTCCAAGTGCTTTCGTTTATTTGAATGTAATCGGTCGTCAAAATTCAAGTGATCACTCCACGAGATTATCAGTTTGAGATAATTGAGCACTTTGTTTGTTTCGACCGATTGTAATCTGATATTTTCGTACAGGTAGCGGGGCACACGACGAATCTGGTTCAGAGTCACGGCAAGAAGGAAAAGATGGTAGTGATATTCGGATATTCGCCGCAATATGGCTACTTGAACACCGTCCAGGAGTATTATTTGGGTACTCGCGAGTGGCAGATCGTCGACACGATTGGTTTTCCGGTGAAAGGTGGATACGGACACAGTTCCGCGTATGATCCACTGACGAATGCGATATATGTTTACGGCGGATACGTGTCTGAGTCCCAGAGCACGCAGGTGCTGACCAACAGACTGTACTCTTATCATCCCAACGACCGAGAATGGAGGCTGTTAACGGCGGCGCCTTCAGCGCGATTCTTTCACACGGGAGTCTTCGTTTCTGGCGGTCTGATGCTCGTATTCGGCGGCAATATGCACAACGACACTCAGCATTCGCACGGCGCCAGATGTTACTCCGCCGACACCATAGCCTACGACGTCAAGTGCGATACTTGGCATCAGTTTCCCATGCCCAGGGAAATGACGGACCTTCCGCGATACGGGCACAGCGCGACTATTTTCGAAAAGTCCATGTACATTTACGGTGGCTTCGACGGTCAAATGCTGTCGGATATGATTAGGTAAGCCGTATTAACCCTCGGACTCCCGACTAAAAATGAGACACGCACTCCCGCGATGGGCTAAATTTGCCCGGCCTGTACATAGGCAACCCAACATGCAGCCGGTAATGCCACTCTTGACAAAACTACTTTTTACTCGACGTTACCATTGAAGCGAAAAGTGATGACTGAAAGGGCATGAAAATAAATGTATAAAGCAATGGTTACATTTATATTATTTATTGCCTGAAAATCTTATTTTCTGGGTACATACATATTTACATTCTTCGTGGTGTTTTGAATTTGTTTATAAATTGTTTACAAAATGTTTCGAACAAATTTTAAATTTTCGCCCACGCACATTTCCATGGCGTTGCAAAGTATTTTACACATTGTCAACAATTTGTTTATAAATTGTTTATAACATTTTTTGAACAAAATTGAAATTTTCGTCTATGAACATTCCTACGACGTTGCAACGTATTTTACACATTATTAACGATTTGTGTCAAAAAATCTTATAAACAATTTATAAACAAATCGTTAATAATGTGTAAAATACTTTGCAACGTCGTAGGAATGTTCATAGGCGAAAATTTCAATTTTGTTCAAAAAATGTTATAAACAATTTATAAACAAATTGTTGACAATGTGTAAAATACTTTGCAACGTCATGGAAATGTTCGTGGGCGAAAATTTAAAATTTGTTCGAAACATTTTGTAAACAATTTATAAACAAATTCAAAACACCACGAAGAATGTAAATATGTATGTAGCCAGAAAATAAGCAAAAATTTTTATTTTGTTCAATATGTTGTAAACTATTTATAAACAAATTGTCAACGTCTAACATACATTCTAATATCGCTAAAATGCACGTAGGCAAACATTTTAACTTTACTCAAAAAATGGGTTGACAATCTTCAGGCTTCGGGTTCAATTGACCCATCTTGATTACCGTGTCGCATTTCTGATATCGGCTATGCAAGATTTTACAGAAATAATATAAGCAAAAAATTCATCATTTCATATACGTCGAGAAGTGTACCAGTGGTGACACCGAGTCGATAACCGTCGCTTTACAGTTTCGGAACTGTGTCGTCACATTGACTCCTGTGGCGTGCAACATTATAGAATGCTGTGTATGAAGGGTTGCCGCTCTTTAGGCGCCGAAAAAGTGACCCATCGTGGGAGTCCGAGGGTTAATATACTGTTTCATCAACTTCCATGCGTTGTATGTGCTAAGCGCCGTCGCAAAAAAAAAATATGACCCCGATTAATGGCATTCAATGTTGCACTCAACTTTACACCGGTTCTACCGGTTTTTCTGAACTGCTCGATAAAAATAACCGGCGATGTACATGATGAATTACTGACGTCCAATCTTCTGTCCAGGTACACTCCAGGAAATTGTGAGCACTTAATGAATCAGAATCAGTGTCTGAACGCGAGGACAGGTGTGAAGTGTGTGTGGGACAAGCGTGAGGGTCGGTGTTTGCAAATCACCAAAATACCGCGCGATGTGTTGGACAACGATGACCGACATGACGGGACGTATATGCTGTGCGTGGACGAGACGCCCCCGCGTGGAATGACGTCGCACAAGGAACTGTGCAAGCTGCTCACGGATTGCGTAGCGTGTGTTCAGACCTCGTACGACTGCGTGTGGTGCGGCAAGAGTTGCTCGCACGAGATCTGCCGGGACAATGCGAACTCGCCGCCATCGAAGGCTATCAAGCGTCTGGAGGAGTGCGACGCTAACACAGGAATAGAATGCCTGCAACTGCATACGTGCCACGCGTGCTCTAGTAACCCGCGGTGCATATGGTCATGGTCCAATGGGCCCGATCGATGCAAACCGCAGCCAAAGACGCGTGACGTAAGTACATTCTTCCGTTCGATCCGCGCGCCTTCCTCTTCTGCTTATCCGCCTTGTTCTTATCAGTTTAACTGGTCACGTACAACAGGTGACGATTCTCAATGGAACGATACAGACGCAACGCTTGACAATGGACCCGTGTCGGAGTCCGTGCGTGGACTTTACGTCTTGCAGAAATTGCACGGAGTCCGACTGCATCTGGTGCCAGAATGAAGGGAAATGCGTGGATAAGAACGCGTATCCGGCCAGCTTTCCTTATGGGCAATGCAGAGAGTGGACGACAATCGATGCGAGGTGTCGAGCTACCGAGACCGGACGGGAATGGTGCAGCTTTTATTCTTCCTGTGCAACGTGCAGGTCGGATCCTGGGTGCGGATGGTGTGACGATGGATCAGGAACGGGGAAGGGTCTGTGTTTGCCCGGTGGCGCTCGTGGTCCTAGTAGCAGGAGTCTAGATACGTGTCCATCCGATCATTGGTACTTTACTAAATGCCCGAGTAAGTTGAAGTGCAGTATTTCATATTGGATATCTTGGAGAGTGACGAATGCACCTTTGTTGATGGCTATTCATGATTTTAGCTTGTCAGTGCAACGGTCACAGTAAGTGTCTTCCAAACAGTAGCGTGTGCATTCAGCCATGTGGCAACTTGACGTACGGACCGCACTGCGACAAATGTATTCCAGGATATTATGGTAGTCCCCTGAACGGTGCAACTTGTCAGCGTAAGTCCTGTCGCCGTGTTTGCGTTTCATCTTAGCCGAGACGGTACGTTGACTCACGAAACTGGATTTATCCATATTACAGCTTGCTCGTGCAACAATCAGGGGACACAATGCACCAGCGAAACAGGGAAATGTTTCTGCACTACCAAAGGCATTATTGGGGACCATTGTGAGCGTTGCGATGAATCTGGCCTTTATTATGGTGACCCAACAAACAATGGGTCGTGCTTTTGTAAGTCCACCACGGCACAGACCATAGATCGAACGCTGTTCCGGCAAACAATATTCATTTCTAATTATTATTCTAGACAACTTGGCCATCGATTATCAATTCACGTTTAATCTAAGCAAAAAGGAGGATCGTCACTACAGGGCAATCAATTTCAAAAATTCACCACCGAAACCGGATATCGATGCGGAATTTTCGATCACCTGTTCCGTACTCGCAAAGATGAAGGTGACGATTAAGAAGGCCAATAGCATGGAGAAGCCACTTTTCCTCGGTGCAAATTGCACCACGACCATGTATAAGCATCGTTTTAGCAAGGCGGATTACAATTTCGGTAGCGACGACAATAACACCCTGACCACCTTCTACGTATACGTCTACGATTTTCAACCGCCCCTGTGGATACAGATTTCATTCTCCCAGTATTCAAAACTTAATCTTCAACAGTTTTTCGTTACGTTTTGCACGTGAGTATCTGGAACTAATACTTGGGGGGTAAATTAGGTAATTTACAGCTGGCACTGAACACAATATGACAAGAATAGCGTGAAATCATTGGTGCTCAATTGCTTTTTCCATTTTTTTTTTCAAAATTTACGCTACCTTTTCTGTTCACCTGAGCCTCAGGCAGTACTTACTTGTAAACTAGAGATTACATGCCACCGCACAGGTGCTTCCTTGCTCTCCTACTGGTAGCCGCCGTCCTTTGGAAGATTAAACAGAAATACGACATGTACCGAAGAAGACAGAGACTCATCGTAGAAATGGAGCAGATGGCCAGTAGAGCGTTCAGCCAGGTATTGGTTGAAATCGAAAGGCGGGACATCAGTGGAACTGACTCGGATCGAAACGATTCCGAATTTACGAATTGTCGGAAGAAGAAAAAGGTGAGCTCCATTACGGTAAAGTCAACAATACGATACATCGCGGTTGTTTCGTTATTCCACAGGATGTCCCCAGTCCCATAGCGCTAGAACCGTGTTGCGGTAACAGAGCAGCAGTCTTGTCTTTGCTAGTCAGATTGCCTACCGGTGGAGAAGCTTACACTCCAGCCGGGCAAAGTGCCGGTTTGGCCGTGGCTTCGGCCTTAGTCACGCTGGGTAGTCCCCGAAGACCGTCCCAGGAACTGACGACGAAAGAGCCGAAGAAGTCTCGAAAATCGGCCAGTCAGCATCCAGACTCCACTTGCATTTAGCGGTAAAGAACTGAAGTGTGAAGCGATACACGCATGACTCCTACGAGCCTTAGAGTTATATTACTGTGATCTTGCCCCGCGTAGGCGGCAGGAGAACGTCCGATTACCTTCGAACTCTTGTCGAGAGTGAAGCTGTGATCGATAAAAAAAAACACGTGAATCTTATTCATCGAGACGCAATCAGGCGGTGAATTGGACTTTCCGATATGGAGTCCGAGGTAAGAGGGACTCAAGCACAGTGCACAGAAGTCAGCCGAGTGCGTGACGGTAGAGATTAACTTCCTTTTTATCAAAGTGGACGTGTGGACCGTTCCTTCTAATAGCGTTCGACGGAACACTGTACGTCGTGTATTTGCGGGGTAGAATGTTCATGAATACTTTATGACCTTTGCACCTTGGTGCGCTTGGCTGACTTTATACGTCCTTTGTGGATTGATTTCGAGTCGTGGTTGGCAGTGTAAAATGTTGTATATAGGTTTGTTAAAGCGTTCCGTTTTTTCGTTGTGTATGGTACACTACGTGGTTCGGGAAAAGAAGTTTATCGGGGCGGCTGAAAGGGTCCCGTGTTTTGCAAATGTTTTTACGTGTTTATACCGGAAATGGGTGAGATTGATTGAGAGTTCTACTAGATGAAATTGAGAATGCTGGTTCGCTGCTATATAATGCTTTGGACGTTTCATTGTATCCTGTAAATAAGCCGTCTATGGGTTGTGGAGTAAAGGGAAGCGAATTGAAAAAAACCTCGTCGGCGAGAATCAAAATGTCCTGAGAGACTGTACAGTCTATTAAATTTCGGGGCTGAAGGAAGGAGATTGCGGATCGGAAAAGGAATGGCACACGTGACAGACAATGTGTCCATAAAGATTCACTGTTCGCGTATTATGTTTCATAGTGTGATGTACAAAGATTCAATTTTAAATTTACAGAGGTGAATAGAGATAGCATTACACAGGGCGAGCCTAAATTTTGCTAGAACCTTGTATATCTCTATCCAGTTTTATACTTCTGTGGATTTCGTATTCAACGTTGTGCCAAATCGATTATTCTTAATGCCGTTTACGATATGATAGTGTATACCCTTTTGGAACTGGCAAACCAGTCGAAAGTCTAGACGTCAAAAAAGGATGACCATTAGTCTGTCAGGAGTAATTTCAACTGGTATGCTACCTCTATTTAACTTCGCGAGATAAAGTTCACTACACGGTCGAAAAGTGCAACGGCATGAGCCATGCGAATCGTTATTATTTGAACGGGACCGAACCTGAACGTTGCAGTGAATTAGTAGTGCTGGTAGTTTCATATGCTACTCCCTTCCAAGTATTTCTTCGATGAAAGCGACGGGCGCGCATTTAATCGTTTACGTGCCACATCGCGTGGAACTACGAATGATCTCAATTCTTACATTTCCGCTTTTGTATGAAGACCAATATTTTTTGGATCGTGTTTAACGTCGGCATTCCTTCACTGATCCAACGTAAACTTCCAGCACTATCGGATAGTAGAATGCGTAGACCTGATAGAACAGACAAACGGCGTCTGCCCTCCCTCCCGTGTATCCTTTATCCTGTCAACAGGAATTTATCGTCATAGTAAGACTTCTCTATGCACAGAGCCAGTGCATAGCATGCATGTTTCTATGTCGCATTTAGAGCAAACCAGACTATCGCAGTAGAAGGTTGTAGTCATTTAACGTAGAGTGAGTTTCCTGCATTTAATTTTTATCTTAATCATGTGATTTTATTTACATTTGAATAATTTTGTTTAAACAGAAGGCTTCATTAACAGTTTACGTTTTTCGTAATTACTATGTGCTTAGAAACAAAATTTAACGATTGGCCGTTAGAACATTAAGAATACTTTCGATATTTGCATCAAACGCGATAGTAATTTGATAGGGCGCGTAATTGTATTATCATTTTCGTCCAGTTTTGTATTATGAGAGTGACAAACGTTGTGTTATGCCAACTTTGATGTTCGCTCATTTATTAAGCGTAGAAGGAGCTAGAATAATTTTTATACCGTCACTTTTTATATGTATACATTAGCGCATTCTCGTATTGGTTGGTTAATTAACATTTTTATTGCGAAACATTGCCGGCGCTGGGTTTTTATCCTCAGTTTTTATTATCAGTGACAAATTGCGCGAAAGCGCTTGTATTATTTAACCTACGTTGCTCAATGACGAATGACGATTGAGAGCAGACAATTATCAACGTTGTCTTTGGCGAATGTTCTAAAAGCATATCCCCTAACGATTTACCTACATGTCTAATATTCTTCATCTCTATACTCCCTTGCGACATGATTTTCTACAATCGCGATACTGCCAAGCCATTTATTCGTTTACCTTACTAAACGTCTACATCTTTTAATGTCTTCAACCCGTTACCGATGGTCTTTATCAATTTTCGTGCGAATCTCTGTAATATACTGACTTTCCAACGAAAATCGTGCACCATTGTTGTTCATATACCCGATCGCATGAGGATCGTGGGCGGTCGTTGCTTTCGAAATGTTTCACCTTTTCGTTCCATCTCGCAACGACCCATTCTCTACTCCATTTCGAGTGGCAATGATTCCATGATTCTAATACGGTCTATCGAACTCCTCCAATTCGTCCAAGAAAGTGAAAGGATAAGCTGTGAGAGTGGGAATGAAGGAGGGAAAGGAACGAGAGATTTTTCTGCCCAGGAGTTAAGGAATATTCAGTCATAGTCTTTGTAGCTAGCCCAGAGCGTATAGATCCTTAGTCGTAAGGGTAGGCATAATGCGAAAGACATTCGATGATGTATCTTTTCCAACATTTACCTGGAAGCATACATCACCGACGTTTTGCGTGGCAGCCCGTTTATGATACATATGTGTACACGTTGAAACGGACAGAAAGGCAATGTATACGTCAGGCAAGAAACTGTGCGGTACTGTATTGTAAAGACAGAAATTTGGATTTTGCTGAACGTAAAATACATTCGTACTCACCCCCGCAGGGACAGAACAGACATACATTAAGAATACTTAATAATATAGGTAGATAGGTATATTATATGAATATATATACGTATATATATGTGTAACTATATGTATATGTATATGTATATATAGCTTGCAACAATTTTTCTAGGAACACAATCGAAAATATTTATTTTTATTCAAGCGTAACACGTAAGGGCACTCTTTGATAAAACTTTATAAGTGGCGTCAGGGAGAATGAGAGGGTGATGCAAGAGGAGAGTTCTCGGCTGAGAACTCTGTTACGTACCCATCTTACATTTCACACACATACATGATACACATACACGCAGTACACGTAGCCTACACACGAAGAGACACGGTCACGTATGTATATGTACATAGATACGACGTAATGTAAAGCATGAAGAGCCGGTGCAGATTGTGCGCAGGATGTTATTGCCTTGTAATAGTTCTCATTAACTCCACGGACCGAACGACGAAAGATGCCAAGTGTCAACGTTAGAAGAGTCGTATTTACCGCGGCGTATGATTGCCACTTTAACGACTTACCGTCTAATGTCGACTCCGCTCTTAACTTGGCCTCGCCGTCAGGAGACCCAGACGTTTGAAAGTATATACAACTTTGCGAAGAAGTAGTATCCCGGATGTTAACGGAGTACGGGTGTGTGTACATAGGCGAAACTATAAATTAGAGATTTATCCCACTTACGTTTCGTGAAAAGCGTACGAAGAGAGATGGATTCTTGTAAAGACTCGTTACTTAGAATGTTACCCCCAGCGACCTGTAATCACGACGATAATTCGCAGCATAAGGGCCGCTCATGCTCACACACGACACACGCGCAGGAATTATAGTATTATCTATTTAATATAGTCATTTCTTCCTTTACCGCCGACAATGCCCGAAGTTTACGCATGGCCTTTATCGCTGAACGTTATCCCCGTGATTACGTGCCCGTTTTCTGCTTGCTTTTGGGTTTGGCAGTTAGTATCTTTCGCACATTTTACCATTAAAGTCGCTCCTTGAGCTTAGTAACGACAGTTCCCTCGTCTCGCACGTAGCGTGTCCCTACCTTCCCTCCCTCCTCATTTGTAAATATGCAAAACGGAGGAATAAGGATAAGCACTGAGTACGGGGAGGTAGCGAGGAAGGGAAGGCCACCAAAGGAACCTCCCGTAGAGTCGTCTTATTTCGCGAGCGTTCAACTCAACAGAAATAAACGACTTTTTCGACGACGATAATCAGGCGAAGTCTTCAGTTTCTCCATGACTGCTGACACACTCCGGTATGCTTCGCTATAGGGCAAAGTTCTTTTTGCGTCTCGTGGACGTCTTTAACTATGTTTTTTGGTTTGTCATATCCCTGCACCTGTATCGAATCTCCGATTGGAAACTGAAGACTGTCGACTAATTCTCATTTCTCGGTTCATGAATTTATATTCTCATTATTATTACAATCAATACCATATGACTATTATTATTATTATTATCATAATTATTAACATTCATTTTATGAGTTTGTATTCGGTGTAGAGTAATTACTTTTTTTTTTCCTTTGTCTGTATGCAATATATGGATATACGCGTTTGTCTGACGACCGACGCAGAATCGGGATGAATTATGTGAAATCATTGTTCTGTAGCATTCACGTAATGGGAAGTCGAAAGTGAGCGTAATACGATTATCGAACAATCTTCGCGGACGTCGATCAGGCAATTGTTTCATTGCATTTAAAATATTTTCCTACTTAATACACACATTTATTTGCGCCGTCTCAAGCTGTTCTCTACAAAACCGATGACCACAGATTTTCTCGATGGCCCTCGTCAAAGCGATGGAATATTTTGAAAACCGAAGACCACCGGAAAACTTAATTAAATTAACGACATGTTAACATGATCAAACGACCTTACGTCGTAAGCAGAGAGGAACAAACAAGCGAGATAGAGCCCGAACACTGTCGATTTCTTCGATCGACCCTATAATGCACATACTTTTTCATCCGATCGTGTATTCAGCTTTATCTAGTCTATAAAAAAAAAAGGATACGCAACGAATGTTGCGGGCTGCGAGTGAGTGCGAGTGTGTATAATTAACGAAGAAGAAGCGTGATTGTTCTTCGTGTCCTCTTTGCGGAATGCAATTTGCCGTGAATAAGAATTCATGTTGATTATGCGAGGGGAAGAAGCGAAGTTAATCGGCGCGTACGAAGAGGCCCATGATTGATAGCAAAACTAAATGTGCAATGCCTAGTTTGAATGATGCAGGTTCTTTTAATTTGTTCCAATGGTCCTCTTCTCTAAGCTTGCCATACCATTCGCACGAACGAGTTGATCAAGAGTTTGGACGTCATAGATTGTATATATAGTGTATTCTATACGTTATAGAGCTTATGTATTATAGAGTCTATCCGTTACGGACTCTGTGTTTTCTGCGTTCATATGCATTGTACTGTGAGTCTGGAGAAGACGGGCAGATTGCAGATCTCGAAGACGCGAATCACCATCGGATATCGGAGCAAAAGACTGGCAAATGGCATTTGTGCGAGGGAACGCTTTCGGGCGAGAAATTTTCGAATGTTTAAAGAACAAAGACTGCCTGTTGCGCGCGACTGTGCGAGAAAAAAGGGGGAGAGAGAGAGAGAAACCGGGAAGGTGTGAAAGATTTCAAATTATGGCTGTATTTTTGTGCTAGACCTTAGGGACATTTAGAGGAATACGAAATAGCGTGAGTGCCACGAAGAATGAGCAAATATTTGAGTGAATGGGATAAGATGTACTGTATTATATTAAATGAAACAGATATTGTTTAAATAAAATTGATATACATAATATCATGTGTTTTGTGACCTATTCATTTTATATATTGAAAATTTCATGGTTCATGTAACAGAACACAGACGTTGATTAAACGAAAAGAACAAATCATGCACTGCAAACACTGATAAGATAATTGACAATTGACTTCTTAAAATTGAGTTCCTTTGATCATACTTTTACCGATATACGATTTTTGTCTGCAATAATGCTTGATTCAGCTTGATTCTACGAAGCGCCACCGCGGTGAATTCTTGCACTAAAGTCGAAACTTCGAACGGTCTGTGTTTACAAGTTACAACACGTCTGTATCGAGGTTACAAAATAGAACATCTGAATATTTATACTTTTAGCACAGAATACATTAAATAAACCCGATATTCGTAATAAATCATTTGCTCACGCGGTCATGTCAACTAATTAGAATGTTAAATAGTGCCTGACTCACCAAAATCGACGTCAAAACTGCGAAAATTGAGATTTCAACACCTTGATTTCATCTCGGAGTGTACTGACAATGAGCAGTGAGCATCGGTCCTGCGCAGTTCCCTCTGTGCATCGGTAGCAATCGGTAGGGTGTGCTTCATAACAGGTGATCTCTCACAATTCTTACATTTTAATTATAATTATTTTTGCTCAGTCTGCCAAATTCATTACTCACACGTAACTTGAGCAAAGGACAACACTTGCATGTAAATATTTCTACTCAATAATGCATATTAATCGAAATATTCGACTTTGATTTCAGGGACTCGACACTTGAGGCCAAAAGAACGACGCCGTGACATGAAATCTCGATTTTCGCAGTTTTGACGCCAATTTTGGTGAGTCAGGCGGTATTTCACATTCCAATTAGTTGGTGGGACTGCGTCGTCAAATGATTCATTACGTATATTGGGTCTATTCGATGTATTCTGTGCTGCAAGTGCCAATATTGACATATTCTGTTTTCTAACCTCGATACCGACGTGTTGTGACTTGTAAACACAGACCGTTTGAATTTTCGTGCAGGCATTCGCCGCCACTGTAAAGCTGCCTGTTAGTTCAGTAGTTTGACCGAGGCAGTGCGCAAGTGACGCAACGTTAGCAAACGTAACCTCCTACATTTCAGACAAGTATTTGATAAAAATTTGATATTTCATTCTGGAATTACCCACAATCTTGTACAGTTAGTAGCGGGCAATGTAATTCTGCTCATGGTTTGTCTGGATATTGTGAGTTAATCGAAATACATATTTGATGTTGATTCCAGACATGTCTTGACAGGTTGGACAAAGGACGCCGTCGAGCTGAACCATCGTTTTTGGCAGGTTTCGCAGCATTACTGGTGAGTTTCACGTTATTCAGTACTTGGTTTAGGTGCTTGGGCTGCAGTAGCAACTAATTCGACATAAATTTCGGGTCTATTTAACACGGTTCGGGCTAGAAAAGCAATTATTGCGTTTTTTGATATCGCGGGAAAGTATGGGTCGGAAAGCAATCTCGCAATTTGAACAGTTTCAAAATGGCGGATGCGCAGTTCGTCGTGATTCGCCACTGTAAAGTTGCTGCATTCACTTCGGTAGTTTGTTCAGACAGTGGTAAAAGTGACGTCGGAAAAGGTGAGCTCCCACTTTTAACACAGTTATTTTATAAATATTTGTTGTTTCATCCTTAAACTTGTAACAATCTTGAATATTAACTAGCGGGCAACGTGGAGGTGCATATATTTTGACCTGATATTGTGAATTAATCGAAATATTTGACTCTCATTCCAGGCACTCTTGGCAGCGTGGGAAATTGAAGACGCCGTGTATTTCAGCCCCGGTTTTTCCCAGTTTTCACATGTTTTTCGGTGAGTTTGACATCATTCAGTACTTGATTTACATGCTAGGGCGGTAGTAGCAATTAATTCGACACAAACATCGGGTCTATTCAACATATTTTGTGCATGAAAAGCAATTATTGAGTTTGCGAATATCGAGGGTAGAAATTGGTTGGAAAGCACAAGTGCGCAAACGCAACCTTTCGAAAATTGCGGTGACGTCAGTCGTGGAGGGTACGTCTGAGTAACGTTAGCAATAACATTTTTTCTTCAGTTATATTTCCGATACATATATATGATATAGGATGTTTAAAATATAAATTTAGTGCGAAAATTTAAGATTGCACGTTCAATAAAATAAATATTTCAACATATACAAATGAGCATATTCAAATTGTATATGTCGTATTGGACAAAATTATTATTCTAAACATAATTAGATAATTTTATTTCTCAATTCCAATGGGTCACCACTTGCAGCGACCTCCATGAGGGTGTGACCTGGAAACCGGTATTATCCACGAATCGGATTTCATATCTGAATCAAGGATCATACCGGGCTAAAGGCTGCAAACCGCGTATTTTGCTCTCCGTAAGGGCTCAATTGTTTTTTCATTTTTCAATCCTTCAGATATTGAAAGAATTCATTTTCAAGAATTCATTTGTTCCTTCATTTTAGCTTATTCAGATACTAAAAGAATTCCATTTTAAGGACTCAATCATTCCATCTACATTTGCAGCATCTAAGTTATTCACATTGGTAATCGATGTCTGTTTTCTGTTACAGGAACTCTGGAATTTTCCTTGTTGGAGTATAATTCATACTTTCTTCGAACATAATAACTCGTAATTAATAAGAGGGTATTCCTCAACTTTTCTTACAGGATTGATGACCGCGTGCAATGCGGTTTAGAGTCAGTGCTAGATTACGAAATGTCTATTTCCTTTCTAGCCGAATGGGCTATTTCATCTAACTTCATTCCTGTGCAGAGTAATGTAGAATCACGCGAAATAGAGTCAGTGTTGCTCGATTATTATATTACTAGCTTATAGTATTATTAGTATATTGTACATTATTTATTGGAATTAGAGTCAGTGACTGCAGGGTTAAGTGACCGCGTGCAATGCGTTTTAGAGTCACTCATTGATTACGAAATGTTTATTCCCTATTGAAGCTGTATGAGCTCTTTGTTGTAACTTGATCCCTTTGCAAAGTAATGTAGAGCCACGCGAATTAGAGTCATTATTGTAGGGCAGTAGTATTCCACATTTTCTAGTCGCGAATTCGAGTCAGTATTGTTCGATTATTATATTTTTGGCATATTATATTATCAGTATATTGTAAATTATTCATCGGTATTAGAGTTAGTCATCCCAGAAGAACAACAGTTGATTCAAAATTGCGTGCAATGCTGTTGCGTTTGCAAGGTACGTTTAGAATTGATTTATAACTTTCAGTATTTTTGTTTGGTGTTTATCCTGAATTACTGTTATACATGTTCACATTAGACTTAATCAAATTTTATTATTTTACAGAGCACGATTTTATTTAAGATATCATGGTGGATCGATAAAGAAGAAGATGACAACCAGCTAAATCTGATTTCATATAAGATATGATATTGACTTGAAAATGAAGAAGGTGCCAAAGATACCAAAGCCAAGCCGCCAAATTCAGAGTCTGAGGGTCAAGGGTCCATTATTGCAGCGTGTTCCTGTGGTATGCAGACAAGACAACACTGGTGAGTAAAATTTTAAAGTTCCTCCTATCACTCAATCATGTCGTAGGGCGAATGGTCCGAATCGACACGGGTGATTGGTTGTAATTACTCCTTAGAAAATTTGAATGAAGAGCACAGTGACCATAGATAAACTCTGAGAAGTTTACCTATGAGTGGTATTTTGTTAGGCCCATCATGATTGCCATGTTTAATCAGAGTAGGATAGGTCTCCCTTGCTCATAGTATGTTTCATTTCCATTTCGCGATTCGCGTTCGGGACAGTAACTTAAATAAATGTAAAAATTGCAAGCAAATAAGTCCATATTTAATTGCGAATTCATCATTATACTTTAATGTATTGCAAAAATATGATCATATATACACCAATAGTAGTTAAGTATTAAATTTAATTTTTTCAACTCAACGGTTTCGGATTATAGTTTCTCTATAATCAGAAACAATTTCGTTTTCGCATTCCGAATTTGTTTGAAAGAGCAAGAAGGCGCTTCGCGACGGGTAGTACCTGCTTTCAGAGAGATATACTAATACACTGTATACTACTTTCTTTAGAAAAGTCTCTCTGAAAAAGGGTCGCCCGAGGTTAATCATACCTTTCTTTCAGGGTTATTTTATTGAAAAATTATTCAAACATATTTTAATGTTCAATTTGAGAAATTATGAAATAATGTTTTAAAGATCACGTAGAGTTTCATGCATGCCCAGTCTTTATTCTTAATATGACAAATATTAATATGTTACATATATCAAGTTTATACATTTATCTATTTTTTAAAGAACATTTTTTTGAATCAATCTGAATTACATATAAGATGAAAATGAATCATTAGTCCGCATACATATAGTGTATACAATATGTTTACTAATCTTAGATCAGGATGTTTTCAGCAACATGGTTGGTAAACACTTTCTTGGCCGTGTTCATTGCTTTCAGTCTAAAACCATTCATGCGCCCAGGTGCTGCATGGATGGATCGGACTCGTGAACACGGATGTACTTATTAAGATTTACTAATTTGAACTAGCGACTGTCGATGCGTTTAGTGCCCACCGACATGCTATCCATTGTATGTTGTGTGAATGGTAGTGTTATGGATTGTATGTTGGATAAGCAAACATACACTTATATTGCCTTCGGGTTACACTTCAGTAATTCGCTTAATTCATTTCATATCTAATCACCGTGGTTATTACTAATTTCTTTTGGTAATAGATAATCACGGTTAATATAAAGACGACGCAATACATATTATGAATTATATAGCATTTGGCTGTATAGAAAAATGAATTAGTAAAATTCGCGATCGCGTCTAACTTGCATGGGCACTAGCCTTTGACAGTCGATTTCAGGAACTGGTACGTAAAGTAGTGAAATGAATGATGATGTGCGCTGAGCTCGGGTGTCGGAGACGTCCCGGGACGTACTCTCTAGAAATAGGCTTTTGCACCCGGGCGGAATGTGTGAGAATCCGGGAGTGTGTGTGTTGGTGTGACTGCTTTGCATTTTTAATTATAGGAATCAGGAAGGCAGGTAGCATACTTCTGTGTGAATGATTAATTTAAGTAGGTAGGGCCAGCGGAAGCTATCACTTTTCTCTCGCGAATACCGGTTAGGCGCTCAAGTGATATGTCTTTACCTGGGATTCACTTGACTATTGCAACCATATCATTTTGCTCGCGATCTTACTTATCTTAGTGACTATCATTTTATAAGTGTATTAAGTATATATATTATCAATATTCTCAATATTTATGAATATTTTCTATCATTAACTTGCATTACGTTATTGTGACAAATATCTTCTTATATTAAAAGTCGATACTCATGTCATATCAATGATACTTTATATAGCAACATTCTCATTTTATGAAAGTGGTGTTATTAATGCCCGCTGTAGAGTTCGGTTGCAACTGTCAAGTGCTAAATTTATGAATATTATATTTTAAGCAGAAATACGTAATCATTGCACAAACGAAGTAACATCTCAGTGCACTTTTGAGTTTGTTGAGTTTTGTACGATAGTATATAAAATTATGCTATGCGTCTAAATAATACTTCTCATGGTACGACTGAGGTTTACTTCACTACACATACGAATTACGTATTTCGACCTGATTGGGATTTTCGGTTAAATGTGCACGTTTATGAGCTGTCAATAATTTTGTCTTTAAATTCACACACACCTAAAAAGTGATACATTTTAATATATTACCTTTTACCTAAAAGTTTATATTACCATTATCTACCCAGATGTTTTAATGTCATCATTACATACATTTCCAATTTCATATAATCGTGTATTAATATATATGATGTCATATATGTTAGTATATAACTCACTTTGCCTTCGAATTTGTGCTCGAGTTGATGTAAGACTTTCAATCCCTGTTTATAGAATCCCAATCAGGGTGGCTATGCTTATGCATATCCGAAGAAAGAAGTGACTATTTTGACATAGTCGAATCGGCCCGGAGAAAAGGGCTTTCGTCGTTGGATTAGCATACCACTTTGTCACTGTGCTCGCTCATTATTAGGTCTTGCACATGTAACTTGTAGCAGTTACATCTGCAAATAAAATTTACATGCAATATACCACGGTTAACTCTTCTTTTTTTTTCATATTTATCATATTTTCATTATTAAATGTAAACTTCATAATATATATATATGTAGAGTAAAGACATATTATTTGGTTGATTGAAATATTGGTTTTTGAAATAATTTCAGAATTTGCATTTCAGAAGTATATTATTGTTATAATTCTCCTTTGTAATACATAATGGTGTCTTAATTACAATTTTAGCTTATTATTGCTTACATAAAATACTTTTTGTCAATATTGAAGAGTTAACCGTTTCTAATTACCCTCAAACATATTGAGGATTTGCTAATATATATGTTTTAAAACGAAACTACGTCGCCTTGATAAATCGTCAATTTGTTTGTTATTTCTTATATTCATGCTTATGAAATATGGAATAATAAGCAGACTATTGGCGAACTATTTTGGCTGACATCTCTTGACTCGAAAATAACGAATTTGGGAGGGTATGAAAATTAGCGACGTTATTTTATTTTAAGCGCCGCTTTTGCTGGCTGCTATTTTATTTGCAACAACATATTTTTGAAAGCTATTGACTCTTACTGAATGCATAATGAAAATTCTTATTTTGACGCGAGATGTACCCTTGTTTGTCGGTTCTATTGTGTACTAATGTGTACCTTTTTCCACAGTATAATTTATACGTTTTCTATTGCAGGTTTTTTAATATTGTGGATAATTTCTGTAATTGTTTTGGATTGTTTTAATTTTGTTTTGCTTTCTGTTGTAGATCTGCTACCATAGAAAAACTCATCAGTTTTAATTAAGCCATGGAACGTTTTAATGTGAATTTGATCGAAGTTGGCTTTCTGTTCCAGAGACTGCATCAATTTAATCTTCCAAAGAGTCTAATGTCGTTTGTTTCTTATATCATGTGCTCCTATACACATTTACATGGTTACTAAAAATCTTTTTTCTGTTCTAGGGTCTCCATAGCAGACGATATTATTTTTTCACATTGCTTTTACGTTTCAAATATGTAATCAGTATCGTTTTTCTGTTGCAGCACTTATATGTTCAGCTTCATTAATTATGAATTAACTATTTGTCCTTTCAGCTCATAATCGATGTATATTATATGTACTTATTAATTTTGTTCTTCCCTTATGAGTGCACTCATACCCAATCCCTACGTTGCATATAACTTGTTTTTTCTCTGTTTTTTTTTTCTTACAGCTAGGTTTCTTCTCAATCATCGAATCTACCGACGGCTAATAACCGCTTCACAACGTTTATTGTTAGTTGAAATAGAATATAGACTTGGAAATCCGATACATGCGTAATTCTAGAAACGAATGTATGTCTTATTAAAATGTAAGCGTTGTATGCATGAGGACAGTATGTGTGTCGGTTCTGTATTACTTACGGTATGTGTGCGAGGATGTTACTACTGTGTGTCGATAGTCATGTAAGCTTGGAATAGAATTGTGAAAGAATGGCCGACCGGCTTCTCTTGTCTGTCATTCTCCGTGGCAGGTAAATTTCGATTCCGATATACATTGCTTCCCAGATCAATTTTCTTGATAGAACATTTATCCGGGAAATGCCAATGTGGAATCATTTGTTTAATGGCTGGAGGCTGGGCCCGTTTTGCAACGCGGGTGGGTCACCACTTGCAGTAACCTCCCCGATGGTGTGACCTGGGAAATCGGTATTATTCACGAATTGGTTTTCAAATCTGAATCGAAGATCATACCGAGCTAAAGGCTGCAAATCGCGTGTTCTGCTCTCCGCAAGAGGTCAGTTCATTAATTTTTAAATCATTTACATATTGAAACAATTTTTAAACTCAGTTGTCCCATTAGCTTTTGTAGTGCATGACTTCTGTTTTGTGCTTACTCATTTTTTTTCCAATTAGTGTTATTTAATTATTGAATGTTAATGCAATTGTTTTGTCGGTAGATACCGACGAGGTATAGTATAGCACACAACCTATGTTAAATCGTTATGCAATAGGTGTCGTGGAATGGTCAGAAGCATGACGGAAAGTTATCTGCCAGAGCTGGCCAGAGCCTTCTCTAATTTCATCATTTGGCACGAGATGGCATATCACTTCAGTGCTTCGCTGGTGAGTGCAATTTATTTCCCAAATTACATTCTCCACCTTACATTCGTCCATGCAGCATAAAACACGTCAACGTTTCAATGCGCCAGGTAGAATGCACATGACATAATTATCTTTCTTTATTTCTTTCCGAAAAATAGGTATACTTATTCCATATATTAGGTGTGATTTTTAGATTAATTTTGAATTACATTAACGTTTATACGTTAACGATATCGTTGGGTGAAATGCATTTTAGACACAGTTCTCGACTCCATTCCCAAGCAGACAGATCGGTTAAAGCTGTTTGTGGGGTTGACACGTCGGGGAAATTATTTGCCCGGGGCATTTAGCGTGGCGAAAACGAAATTGGTGAATGCAAACGCGCGAGATGTGCTTACGTCTTCACGATATGGCGTGCTGCACCGCGCATTCGCAGCGATTTAACTGTGCAGGAGTGTAGACAAACGATGCACATCCATTCCTCGCGCGAACTCCTTCTCCCTGTTTGCCCGGGCAAACAGTTAATCCTCAATTTCCACGCTTACCGAACGATTCGATCGTCGCTCCCTTTCCGTGCGCTCCCTTTGCAATTTTCCGGCGATCAGTTTTTAGCATTGACGCGGCGTGAGTTATCGGCAGTGGGCAGGAATATTAATTCGGCAGTCTGTAATTAATGGCAAAAGCGTTCGTCGTATAATTTACGTCGTGCGCGCTTGCGGTCATATATTATAGACGTATTATAGATATGAGGTGAACGAGGAAATACACGCTCGCGGATTAAATACCGAAATGACGTGGTTTGCGCGCGTACGGCTATCACGTTCATGCGACATGAAACAGTTTGGCAATTTCAACGTACTCGCGAGCGTGCAGTGGCGAGATGTAAACGTATCGCGCTGGTCCGTAGTAAGATGTAACGTGATACTGGAGGTTGACTCTCAAGGGATTTCCGTGCAGGACCTTGTGTCCTACATCTTACGTGAATAATCGTCCCAGACAGTGTGCCCATCAGTACGTATGTCCTGCCTTACTAATGTGTAATCTCCGTTATCACGGGGGAGCTGCTCGGGTCGCAGAAAACAAAAAGTAAGTGAGCGAGAGTCTAGCTAGGAGATAGGAACGAAAGATGCTGTTGGCTCCTTCGAGACGGGTCCGTCCCTTCTTCTCTCGTCCTACAAGGACGCTCTGTACCGAATTTCGTCGGCACGTGGAATTTTTTTCGCCCCTCGGTACGGCACACCCGGGAGTCTCCGGATCGATGATAGTCTTTTTTTGTTTCGTTTCCGATACCATAAAGTATAGCTGCCGATGTTGGTTCCCGAGATAATCGGAGTTGCAGAAATTCGACTAATTACGAAAGTTTCCCGGGGCAAAGAACAGTGGCGAGACGTTTGCTTCCAGACGGTATTTCGCGGTTGATTAATGCGAAACAAGCACGTCCCTGCACGGTTTCATGGGGCTGCAAGCAAGACCTTCTAACGGAACTATTATCGATATGAGTCTGGACGTTGTGTTTCTTGTTTTGTTTTTGTTTCTTCTCCCGTTGGAACGCCTTTGTGGCAAAAGGTCTCGTTTAACGATAATTCAAGCCCCGCAACGGCGTGGCCATTGTGAGCCAGGAACGGGCCCGTCCATTGAGCGTAAAAGATATATAAACTGACGAGTACGGGCGGCCATTGATCGATCACGAGCATCATTATGCATCGACGTTAACTATACCCCGTACCCCGATGCCGGTGAAAGAACTGCGTCCAATCGCGAGCGCGCCATTATCGGTTCCGCGTTTCCTCTGAATTTGCGTCGGCAAAGGACGAGCCGGGATTGTGACGGCGCGAAGAAAGCGGGGAAAAATCCGATTGTTTGCTCCTTTTCAATGGCAAGAAGAAATATATAAAAAAAGAAGCGAGAGTCGACAGAATAGACCCGCGGATTCATCCTTTCAATGTCCAGCGGGCAGGGCGACGCGAGGAAAGCGTCGGCCGAGGAGTCTCGGGATAGAGACACGTTCAAGTCGCAATTTCATTCCGATTTTCGCGTCAGACGTATCGTTGCACTCTTCGGCAAATTCGTACCGACCACCTGAAAGCGTCACCCGGTCCTTTCACACGTGGGATTTATGTGCGTCCGGCAAAAGGGATATTAAATTTATTGCGACCCGTACATCCGCGCGAAGTCTCCATTGTCCGGCTAAAACGGCGAATCCATCGTTCTTCTATTCTTATGTACCACACACGATCTTCGATAATCCGTGGAGGCGGCGAGAAAATTTTGCCTCCCGCGACTCGTTACCTGGCGGGGGAAAAATGTAATAACGGAACAATCGATCGGTCCTGGGGCCGAATGCTGAATTGAAGAGAGGCGTAATCGGGCACGATTTTCGACCACAAAAGTCGCGCAGCAAATCCGTCGGTCCGTAGTGTCTGTTGCGTCGGCCCGGGCAAAGCGAATGAAAACGGGGTGTATGTGCGATTGAAAGGATCGTATCGCGGCAAAAGGGAGAGCTGGCCGAGCGTTGGGTAGTACGTACGAATTTCCGTCCGCTCTCATATCGATCCGCTTTCGCGCGATCGCGTTCTGTCATGTCGCCTCGACAAATCTGCCGACGTAATCCCGATTCTCCGACTTTTTTCTCGACGGGATTGCGATGAGTTTACCCGTTGAAGATCGCGACAAATATGCGTCCCGTCACTCTGCTGCGCTCTTTTCTTTGTCCCCGGTCCCCGTTCTGTCTTTCGTCCTCTTTTTCCATCCACTCGTTCTCTCTCCGTCTCGCTCCTTTTTTTCCCATCTCCGTCGTTTGTAACTCCTTCGTCAACTCTCTCGTCGCACACCCTCATTGTGCGAGCTTTCCTCCGTCTCCCAGGCCCTCTTTTTCTCCTCGTCACTTACGCAAACGAGCGTCGCGCAACGGTTGTCGGTCGTCGTAATGTGTCGCAATGTCAGTTCTCAAAGATCTCGAGCGTCGCCGGGGTGAGAGAAGGGAGGGGGTGGCTCGAAAATATTATAGTTTTATTTTCCGCCTGCTACCTGTCCGTTCGCACCCACTCCCGCTATTTATTCCTAAGTTTCATTTAACTTCGAAGTGCCTCCCTCGGACTTTTCCACTCTAGCATCGTCAGCTCACTTGCGTCATCTCACGACCCATGTCGTCCTCTTCGGCGTCATTTTTTCTGTTCCAAGTTCGTTTAACTCGCTCGAAGCGCGCTTTTCACTTCCTGCCCGACAGTCTAGACGCTCGCACTCGCGCTTTAACGTCGGATTATTTTCTTACTTGCCCGGGACACGGCAAATTAATCACGCCGCAAGCCCGCGCGAGACAGGCCGTTCGTTTTGTCCTTGTCACGGCGGCTATATCGGCGTGATACACTTCGCGACAGATTTATTCGCGTCAATTTAATGATCCACTCCGGGTCGCAGGAACGCGGGCGGAGAGTGAGAGAGAGAAGGGAGGGGAGGGGGGTATTTCGGAATGATAGCGACATTTTGAATTGCAATCGGGCAGAGAGGTTGGCGGGAGGGTCAGTTGATGGAGTGCAGAACACCTCAAACGAACGACCACGAATGATGGGACCGGTTATTTCCGTCCGGCAAGCCGGTACCTGCGAGTCGCTCGTGCGTAAAGCTGCAACGAGTATTCGAGAGTACGTCGAACATGTTGAATATCGCGAAATTGAACGAGTCACGGTTCGCTCCTTTGTGCGCTAACGTTCGGTTATTAATTGTTGCGGCCCACGCCCGCGCGCGTCCACTGCTTCTCTCTCTCTCTCTCTCTCTTCGGTCGACCGATGAATGTTTTGCAGATTGTATTTATACGTATAGGCCAGATGGTTAATTAACAGTTATTCGTCGTGCGGCCCGGTTTCAGGTTCATTTCCGATTCAACCTCGGTATAAGGGAGCAATCGATGAATGCGTTGGATTGTTTGTAAAATTGTAAATTTTGCGTTCGTACGGCGTGCAGTTCCGATGAATTTACGCTGGCGCGGTAGTGAGCACTGCTTTTTACGCCGGATCAATCGAAGCGTTTGCGAACAGCTTCGTAGAAAGCGCGACGCGGCGTCGCGGATGCTGGTAAAAATTGTATCGCAACGTTATAGAAACATAGAGCCGCGATCTGAGGGGGCAATATTCTCGCCCAAACTCCCTGGCCTTTCCGACTACTCCCAGAAGGGCGCTCGGAACGGTTCATTTGAAAGCGGTGAAAGGATAAAAGTCCGCTCGAGTAGGTCGCGAATGAAGCGTCGCAGTGCGCGCGCGGAACTTTGTGTCGGAATTATTCATTGACTCGTATCACTAACGAGACGGCAGCTCCGAGGTACGGACGACGCCTCTGGAGTTCCCGTGGCCGTCCGTCGAGAGGGAAAAAGGAGGAGTGACGGGGACGAGTGGTGGCCCGCGAATAAAAGCTAATTGTTTCGCGAACCCCGAATGAATGTAAGATAGATTAATGTGCCTGCGAAGGTAGGCTCGAGCAGTCTGGCCGGCAGTCGCGTGCTGCCACTCGCCGTTTTTCTCCGATGCGCCGAAATATAGAATGGTCCAATGCCAAATTCTTCACAATTCTCTCCGGTCCCGGCTTCTACTGTTTCCTCTCGCCCCGCCCACAACTTGTAGGATCGTATTCAGGTAAAACGTCTGCTCAAATCTCGTCCGTAATTATGCGGATCCACACAATGTGTCTGCCTCTTCCCCTGAGAACGCGTCAGCTGCTCCCCATCCGGCATCTCATCGCCTCCGCTTCGCGAAATAGTTCGCCGCGCCGGGCGAGGCGACAGTTCGTTAAAACGACGGCGTCTGCAGTTTCCTACCGCCAAGGTTTCCCTAATTAATTTCTTGATTTATTTACCGTCGCCACGTCGCCTCCCTGTTCACCATTCTCACGGCGTCTCGGCGGACGGATAATGCCGTGCCAACGTCCTTTGTCGACGCATCCTTTCCTTCCGCACTTTCTGGATGCTGCGTAATTAGGCAAGAATGCACGAAAATTGCTTCTGACATTTGGAACGCGGAGTTTGGTATAGGGGTTGTATGTGGCCCTGCACTTTTGATCTTATATTATTTACGGTGGATGATACGGAGTAAGTGTTTACAGGAAATCATAAGCAATATTGTAACGTACGGTGGGACAGGAATAGAGCACGGTACATACTTCGGGGTATACGTTCGTTTACGTATGAAAGTGTTAAGCGGTACCTATGACACATTTATAATCGAAGATTGTTCGGTTCTGCATAGTTTGCTACATTGTGTAAAGAGCGGAGTGTAGAGTGCGGTCATTTATAGAACCTTTATTCGATCGAGTGCGATATAGCTCGTGCACGACCTCGGCTTATAGGTTTGCAGTATACGTAGATTCGAGTAGAGGGTAGAGAGGGATGGTTGAAATACTCGTATATTACGGAGGGTGAGTACGAAGGAGGAATTGATCAGGATTTAGTTCGCAGACACGGTAGCGTTTCCAAATATGAAACACAAGCATCATATTACCTAGGGGCAGATCTGGGGGAAGATTTGATCCTTGCCCGACACACTTTTCGTTCGCGAATACACGTAACCTCAATTCCATTACGATTATTCGATGTTCCATAAATCTATCTTTTGAGGCAGTCCCGAAAGGAAGCGATCGCTCGAGAAAATTTCACCAGGCATTTATTGTATCAGTCTAATAACTCCGCCGTTCGCGATTACATCCGCGCCGGGCGTACCTTTTATCCAGGAGCGCAAAGACAGTCATTATTTCCGGGGCGAGAATTCTTAAAGAGGCCAGGCAGATTCTCGAGAAAAGGCGCGCCGGCTCTCACGACCTTAAGACGGTCGTACCTATTCCCTTCGCCAATTGGCTCGTCCACGAGGCGGCGTAAAAGGAAACCTTTGCACTGCACTTGTACATTCTTTCTCGCTGACCTTTTCTTCGTCTACTTCTCGCACTCTTGCTCTGTCTTGCTTTCTCTCTCTCTCTCTGTTTCGAGTTCACTACCGGCCTACCCGAAAATGCGAATGTTGCGGCAGGGAAGGGGTGAAACGTAATTAACGGAACACAGAATCGTTCGGGGCGTAACGAACGCGCGCGGCCGACGAATTAACATTCGACAAGTTCTGCTTCGGCTCCATCGTGGCAATGTGGGTTAAACACACACCCCCTGCCTAAAGGTGCGTTCGGAAGATCGATGAACGACCGTTTATCGCGCGGCGTGCACCGCGGTTGCCGACGCATAGACATATATACAGTTCTGTATTTAGCGATTTCTCGCCTCGCTAGAAACGTTCGACGCATCCATCCGCCGGCTCTCAGATCTGATCCTCTCATTTTCCAACCATTCAACCGTTTGATCTCGCGCAATTTTCGTCGCGCGACTTTCGCAGAAGTGGAGAGCGCTCCAGGTGGGAGGCGGCATTCGGCGCTTTTGTTCGAGACGAGCCCCAGTCTACCCTCGTTTTGAGAAGGTGGGCGTGAAGAGTCGCGACGGTAAATCACCGCACAGCATTCCGCGAATTCCTTTCTGTCGTCGTCCTCGTCCTCGCCGCCGTGGCGTCCATTGTAAATCTTGCGAGCCTCGCTAATTAGCGCCACGGCTCTGAGTAATCGCCGGCCGATCGTCGATGACGACTTAACGAGACCAGAGAACCCATAATCAGAATCACGAAATAGTCGACTCTTTTGATTTGATTTTATACGGACTCTAAACGAAACCGATCTGCCGCGTTTCGTCGTGGGACCTTGCTCTGGCAACTTCCGACGCCGGAAACGTGGGAAAAATTCGACGAACGCCGGCCGGTGATTATTTCGCGTAAACGCTCTCCACTGCTTCCGCCCAAGTGCGTCGTCTGCCATATTTCGCGAAAATCCCTTCGTGACTTCGGCCAGCGAACACCCTCGTCGTGGCTCGAGCGCATGATTCAAGACGGTAATGGAATTTTGGGACCCCGCGAAGATATACATTATGCGCGCCTGAAGCTGCTTGAGCGCGAGCCCGATACGGTGGCAAGTTCAACATACTTGTTTTCCAACTCCTTGAAGGCGCGACGGTGTGCACTTGCGAAAATTTGCTCATGAAAGATTCGAGGCAGCTCCCTATCGCGCACGATGCGTCAAACGGTCGGGTCGGCGCGAAACTTTGTGAATTTCGGAAGTTACACGGGCGCGAAGTTGACGAAAATAATGATTTATTGTGTAACCAATTACCGTTGCGCCTTCGACGAGACGTTCCCCTTCCAGCCCGGTACCGCGAGAATTTCTGACTTCGGCCGAAAGTTCGGAAGTTCCTCGATCGAAGGTAACTATTTCCGTAATTCATTAGGGAATTCCGCTTCCGGTTCATGAAAAAGAAAACGCCGTAGGATCTGCCTTTCAGGGAATGTTTGAACGGCTCTCCGTTGTCAATGAGAATGGCTGCATATAATGGCTCTCGATGAATCGATAAATCTTGAAACTTGTCCTACTTTGCGGTGCAGCACGTATTCCTCTTCTCCGTCGTTTTCGTATTAATTATGAATATTGACGACGGATACAGCGGTGTGCACCCTTTTCATATCCGTGAAAAGGACGTTCTTCTTTGCTGACTCATTTTTCCGAAAGCAGTCTTAACAAATTGTTGATTTTTTTTTATTGCCTTAGCGGTTTCCGCTTGACTTCAAGATGTTACTTTTAACCTCTTTGAGCGTAAACACTTTCTCATTGTCAGACTAGCGGGCGATAAATTTGGCGTAGTGGAATGATCAGGACGACGTTAAAATTTAAGGACAACGAAGGAGAGAGACTTTAAATTTCTCAGTTGTGAAATGGCGACAGAAGTATTCTCTTTCACGCCCCCGCCTTGGATCCAGCGGGTGCAACTTCCTAACTCCGTAAGCGGCGAGTCGTATCCGCGCTTGATTCTTTTCCAAGAAAAACGAAGCGCAGAAAAGAAGAACACGCTCCACCGGCGAGCGGTGAGCAAAATTACGCCAGGACGAGGGAATTTACAAAAATTGCACAGCACTCGTTAAATGTTTCCCGCTGCACGACCAACACTGCGTTTTCTTCCTTCCGACGTCATCCGCACGTAAAGGCGATTCACAATGCGGCATTCGTCACACGACGGAATGTAATTTTTGCTTTACACAGACGAATAGACTGTCGCGAAAAAATGAACAGTTTTACGTTACAATACGACAATACGTGCAGGTCAAAGTTCGTAAAAGCACGCGCGTGTGCAGGAGCGTAAAATGGTCGGCGGGAAAAAACGTTATTCATCGCGGAAAAATCGTCGAACGAGAGAAAGTCCCGATACTCCCGATATTACACGTTCGTTCGAATTTTTTGCTCGTTAACGATTGGCCATTTCATTCGTCCTTGAAGAGGAACCGCTGTCGTCGTCGTCGTCGAGCTGGCAAAATTGAAATTGTAGTTAATATCGGAATTTCTCGTGTCCAGCCGGCTCGTGAAAAGTTTAAAGGGGTTCGGCCGAAAGTAAGAGAGAGAGAGAGAGAAGCAAAATTGGATTGCTTACGCGATATCGTTCAAACGGGAACTCTCGACGGGAAGGCACCGCGCGAGGAAAGAGCCCGGGAACTTTCTTCCTTCCCGAAAGTTTAGCTACGCGGGCGAATCGTTAAATTGTCGCGGGCTCGCATTGTCCTTTCGCTTCCGCCCGTTTCCTGTTTCCCCGCTTCCGGCCGAATGCCTGACGACTTGAATTATCCCTGTACGCTATGACCGAACTTAAGAGAGCACTTAATTGGCCGATTAACTGAACTGCCGTCGGCGACGTCGCGAGATCGGAATGGGAAGGGTCGGGAGGCCGATTTGGATTTTAATTGGTAAAGTTATTCGGATGCATTAAAACGACAAGGTGCACACACCGACATGCGGGACGTGATAATGGCCGGTCGTTGATTGCTTCGGGAAAAAGGAGGTCGAAGGTTGAAGTTTCATCGGTCGATAACAAGTCCCGCGGATCGCATATAACCGAAACTCCTCGCTTTTTCCACTTACACAAGCCGTTTCCTTATATCCGGCCCGCTTATGAGAGTCTCGTTGCGTCGACACGGGGGCCCTTTCGTTAATCGCCGTGAAATGAAACTTTTTTTCCTGGTCCGCGCGGGTACGGTACTTTAATATGGCCGAGGCACGAATACGCGGCGCGTAATTGGCGCGCGAATCAATCGAGATTGACTTCGAGACGGTCATTAGCGGGACTTAAGCGGAAGTGATGCGACGGACCTCTCGAGTCTCGTACTTGCTCGGGATCCCACAAAGGGGACTTTTTTGCGAGCCTCCTTGATTGCGAAACGCGAAATCTTTCGTGATGCGACGCGATCGGAAGATCGTTGACGGATGACGCGGTGGAAGTCGTTACCGGGTTTGTCGAAATTTAACGAACGCGTAAGAAGCGAAGTTGTTGTTGCCTTATTTGGGCGACTAAGTCTAACATTGTTGGACTTTAGAACAATTATAACGATTTGTACATTAATTCATTTTATTTCATTTATGGATACACACTCATTTTACAATGTAAATTAATTATACAGATAAAACATGACATAATAATATTGATCATAACATAATGTACAGAGTAATTGTAGCACTGGTCTCATTCCAGGCATAATAATTACCCCTCTTTGCCATTTCGATTAACAACATAAATCACCGAATTACGCCAGCTGTCACGGCATCGTAAATCAATTTTGCATTCTAGAGGAGTCGGTAATACTTACTCCACGGGGTGGAAAAAGGTTTCTACCGATTTCTAACGTGCGCTTCATATGCCAGTTTCATTGCGTAACGGAGTCTTGCAGGCGAGCGGATTTGTAGGTGATCTGTGCGGGCATTAGCTGAAAGTATTTTAAATAAATTTGTATACCTATTAATGCGATTGGACGCGGGGCACGGATGAGTCCGATTTACGCGTCACCGATGGAATGCTCAATGGGGCCAACGACCTGGATTTTAATTGGCGATGTTATTCGAGTGCACTCGCGCATTTATCCGCGCAACCCGTCGGAAGGCGAGGCTTTTATGGTAACGATCTCGCTGAGATTCAGCTCAACAAAGGCGGAACGTCGGAACCGCGACGGCGTTGCGCCGTGCCGCGGAGTAAAAATCGAATTTGCATGCGCGCCAACCGGTGCGTTTAATTCGCGCTTCTTACTCGTCTACAATATTCCGCGGACGTTTTTAATGGTCGAAAAAATATGGAATCGTAAATTCGCTCGTGCGCCGCGCGAGGCAACGGGCGCCGCGAACGTTAACGCCGTCGACATTAACAGAGTACTGTGTGCGTTCAAATTTGCCCGGGCTTAAGTGAAATCCTCTGCTTACGGGACACGGGACACATTTTCGAATCGCGCGTACGCAGGTTGAAAAATGTCGTGCCGGGAACCGACCGAAGTCAGGCTTGAGTCGGGGCAAGTTCTTGGTTGCCGTGGTGAGTTTTTGTTTTTGCTTTTTTGTTCGGCTGAGGTTGACGTGGATTTATCGAGTTACTATTAAGTCGATTCGAGCATCAGAGACGGGCTTCCGAATGCGATTTGCACGTCGGCTGACGGACGGCCAGCTGAATGGGGCCGACGACCTGGATTTTAATTGGCAAAGTTTATTTGAGTGCATGCGCATTTAACGGGCAAAACGTATCTTTCCGCACGACAGTCGGAAGGCACTCCTCGGCCGTATGGAAATGCCGGTATGACCGGCCTTAATATCTGCCAGGCTCCTACGATATTGCGTATTACAAGGCGTGCACGAAATACACGCCATTTCCTTCGTTTCGCACAATGCTTCCAATTTCGAAATCGAACGAGTCCAACTACCTGTTCCGTTTACATTCCACACACGACGACAATCACGATCGTTTTCCACTTTGATTCCGAACTAATTCCTGCCACTCGTGTCAGACTTACAGGAAGATACTTCGACATTTATAGTCTGCGACCGTTCCCGACATACTTCCGTTCCCATCATCTCGACAGACGTTTCCTTCCAACGCCGAACGACACGAGTACTTTCACGTGTACACTCGTCTTGCATGAATTACCGCAAGTGCGCTACCGACTTCGTTTACGATTAATTGCGAGTAATCGCATCGGACTTTTTCGACTTCATGCTACGGTGCTTCCGTCATTACATATTTTACGTAATATCATGGGGTCATAAATAACCGCGGAGAGTGCACACGGAGAGTTACGTATGATGGCGCGAACGTGTTAAATCTGCAGAGCCGTATCTATAAATCGAGAGGGCAAACGTTAAACGTCAACCGAAGGCGGACCTTTCCTTTTTCCCGTTACGGATCTGATAGTCGATTACGCAACGTTCCGTGCCTCCCCCGAAATTGCTGCGTCGGAATTTCGCTCGAGCGTTGCTCAGAAGAGCGATTAATTAAAAGTCTTGATTAAATGCCGGGCGTAATTACAGTCGGCCTTCGAAATAGACCGATTAGAGAAGATGTGGCGAAATAAGGCTGGGGAGAGAGTAATAAGTCCGGTCACTCGGCGTAGGAGAGAAGCACAGTACGGAAAATCGAAGATAACCGTGTCGAGTGGATCGTCGATTTCACGTAAACGCGAGGTCCATTCGTTCGTTCGTCTTTCGATCCTCTCCGGTTAATCGTGCAGAATCCATTACGTTATTAGATCATTACGGCCGGCGCGCTCATTTATCCGGAATTAAGCTCCCAAATTGCGCGACAACGTGAGTGGACTTGCCTGATCGGGAATTTCGTTATTCCATCGATGCGCCTCTGGACGGGTCCAGACAGCAAGAGACACACACACACACACACACACACACACACACACACACACTTCACAGGCACGCTGAAAGCTCCCGGCATAATGAACATTTTTAATCGAACGCAGCGTTTTTATTCGCTTCTCATTCCTATTAATAAGTTGGAGTTTATTTTTGCGCTCGTTCCATGACGTAATAAGCTCGAACACGTCGATGCGCGCGGACTCGGAATATTGCAATTTCGCCTGTGGGGTATGTCCAGAGAGAGGAGTTTCACAAGAGATCAATTAGCGAAGTTTTATCTCAATTACCGGACTCGTCGTCGTTCGTTCATGCCGGACGAGAGCGAGGTTTCGAGCCTCTCGATAACGGGCATAAACTTCTGCGCTCCCGGCGTGTCTAGGGTCTATCGTGCAGAGATAATGAACATTGCGACTTAATGTTGCGCTTCAATTATATTATCAATGCCGTTCCGAATCGATCTCAGTCGTGCTTTCCTCTGTCTCCCTTAATCGTCCTGCGAACACAGGGTCCTATCAAAACAGACTTTCTCAGGCAAAGGCTCCCGGGAGACCTCGGAATTCGCGCATCCCAGATTGATTCCTTTCGCGACGACAGTACGTCGTCAGTCTGGCGAGTGCCTCAATTAAGTTACAACTGCCGGAATTGCGGATAATAATCGGATTTGCATTCATTTCCATTTATGCCGCCCCGCAGACACTAACGGCCAACTGCTTATTAACTCTAATACACCCGCGGAACTTTCCAGGCAGGCTTCATCGTTTATTTACGATCGACCGGAACTAGACAAAATGAAATCCTCAACGGAGCAACTCGAAACGGACAGTCACGCTTATACGCCGTCGATAACTGCATATTCATTAACCGATGAAAATATACATCACACCGTTTACCTCTCCGCCATGAAATTGATTAAACTCTCATCGCGGGCGGGTGCTACCTGGCAAACAATTCTTTTATTACCGTCCATCGGTGCGCTCAATCGACTAATAGCAATTCTCCCGCGGCACTCGACGCACCATATTCGAGTGCACCGCCGGACGTTTCCCGATCGAATTCGCGACTTTTTCAACTGCCGCCGCGTCGCGTCGTCCGAATATTCCATCGGCATTGTCAACAGGCCGCGGACCGGCACATAATCGGCCGCGGAACGAGAAAATGGAAACGGAGGACGGCAGTGGTCGGTTGGAGCCGGCGAGGACGCGAAAAGGGGTTGGCATCGGACGGTGGAAGTTTAGCCGTGCGAGACCGTGTCTTTCAGTCCGCGAAAATTCGATATCGCGTACGGAAAAAGAGGGAGCTGAGGTTGGGGGGGGGGGGGGGGTGGGTTTAGAATGAAAATAGGAAGAAAAAAGGGTAACGACCGTCCGTTCGCCGCGTACGACGATCAGCGAACCGGCTGGAATGTCGTTCGAAGAGGAATTAACTCGACTGGAAGACAATAGTGGACCGGTCGGGGCACGAGAACGGCGAGGGGAGGAATTTTTTTTCTTCTCTGACCAACCGGATAAACGTTTCGAGAGGAATTTTTGCCGGCGGCGAAAGACGCGCGGACGTTCCGCTTCGCAAACCGGAAATGCCGGCGCTCTTGTTAAGAGACTTCCACTCGCCCCGCGATTCGGAGCACGATCTGGCTGAACATTTTACGCTCGTCGTGAAGGTGCGTTTTTACGCGCGGCGACCGCGCGCGCCGGCCGGAAGATTCGGAAAATGTTTATTCTGGTCGTCTGCTAGCTCCCGCGCCTTCGGCTTTTTCTTTCTCCCTCGCGGGATTCTGCCGTCTCGCGACAGTGCGTGTAATTGAAATTCATCTCGCGTCACGGTTCGAAGAACGTATTGTAACATTTTTCCATTTTGCGGAGTGCTTCGCAGGAATGAACGGGGTATTTGGAAAATTTTTCCGCATCCCTGTTGAACTCTCCTTCTCTCTCTCTCTCTCTCTCGCTTTTTCTCTCTCTATCTCAGCCCGGGAACGTTCCGAGTTGTAATTAAAATTCAGCTGGCGTCACGCCCTTGCGGACTCTGTTTCGTTTCGCGAAGCTTAAACGCTCTAAATCAACCGGACAATTTTTACCATTTTCAGCCATAGGGAATGTTGAAAGACTCGCGCTCTCGTGCACGTAACTTTTCATAAGAGTGGCTGTTACAGGCGTGCGCGCGCGGTGTTACAGTGTTCTCGGACGAGCGAAGAGTGGGACGCAGGTTTCGGTCTGTTCATGTTGATACTGAATTTACGCGACACTCGTCTCGCACGCGCGCATTAACTTCACGCAGGTATGCGTCCGAATCTGCGGCACTCACGGGAATGGAGCGAAATGCGCAACACGCTCGTTTTATTACGAGCCCGATTGCAACGCGTCAGTACTGGAATCAGGGTTCGGAACAAGTGATTTTCTGCGAACCGCGATGCGTGCTTGAGAAATATAATTTACAGCGGGCAGCGAGCAGAAAGAAAGGCTTGTAACGTTCCGCAACGACCGGCGCATTATCTCTGCGCGCCGCGGTTAACGATGAGAAACGGGCGGAAATATTTTTATCCGCGAGCCTCCGCGCGAGTGTCCATGATTTATAACACTCCTGCCGCTCGAAATTTTGCGTTCGAGCCTTCCGTCCTTTTCCGTCGCGACGGATCGCTGGTACCTCGATACTGCCGCATCATTATTTCGGACAACGTCGTCGAACTCTTTTTCCAGCCGTGCGTTCGCGGCGCCTTGTTAATTAACATCTGGCGAGAATGAAAATTTCGAAAGAGCAATCCATCAGCTTTCCTCTCCCTCGTTCATGGTCTCTCATCCGTCAAATCTCGATTACTTTTCGACCCACTCCTTCTCTGTGCTTCCACTCTTCCCCTTACGTGCGCATCTTTTTCCCTCCAGCATGCACGACATTCTAACCTGACGTGCTACTGGGTCGTTACGCGGGTCGGCTCTTTCACGGAGTATTTTTCCAAAGGTCTCGGCGAATATATTTGTCTTTTCCGCGTTCGCCTTTCACGCAGACCGGGCATAGTTCCCGTCGTCGTCGGCATTGTTTGCGCAGCGAGCGGCGCAACTTTTTGGCGGAAAACGGCTCCGCGGTTAAAATGGAGACACGAAAGTTCAGCGAGGCGCGAGTGAAGGATTTTCCTTCTGGCGAGCGAGCCTGCTAGGATCAAACGCTAAGCTTTTTTGAGGCTCGCAAATTGTAAGCCTGCGTCCACACGGACGCGTTAGTCGAAAATGGTAACGTGACGTTTCACGTGGACGGTCAACGGTCGATAGGAAGAGACTTCGCGACGTAGACTCCAGGATGCGCCGGGCTTACCGACGTAGCTTCCGCAAAAAGTTCTTCCCGATCTATATAGATTCATGGTATAATTTCTACGCGAGAAAAATATACTGCACGGCATATATGCACTTTTGGTTAGAATTTCTTGATACACCCGGCGAGGATTAGCAAGCCGCTGTCCTATCATCGATTCTGTAAAAAACGTTACCTAATTCGCACCCTGCCCAGCGAACACCTTGCAGCCACGCGATCGTTGCAGTTAAAAACACACGGCTATGACCGTATCTCCCTCATATAATCCTCGCTTCGAGCGTTCGAGCCATTTTAATACCGGTGGGACTCATAAATTTCGCCCGAAACTTTTCTCTGGCCACTACTTGGCCCCGATTACATATCGCGGAAGTGTAACTAAAAGCGAGCGAGGAGGCGGGCGGCAAAGGGAGGAAAAATGAATTCATGAACTTGTCCGACTCTGCATCGGCTCGAACACGGCGCGCGCGGAATGGCTGAAACTTTTATTAACCAGTCACGTCCAAAGCTCTCCCGTCCGCTCTCGTGCCTTGAGACGATCGATCGATCGACGGTGCGGGGGGTCCGATACGGGGTGGTGTTCGGCACGGAATGAAAGGGCGAAGACACGAGGGCAGGCGAGATACGCAAACAAAAGACCAATTTCCTGATACGCCCCATTTTTAAATCGATCTCTCCCGCGAGCCGTCCACCCACCGTCAGCCTTGTGTTGTTTTTTTTTTTTGCTCTTCTCCCGACGTCGGTGACCTACGACCTATAACGCGAGTCGCGTGGGAGCGGTCGGTGGTTGGCAAAAATTTCGCGCGATGATTGAATAGTGCGGTGGGTAGGAACAAGGGTACGAGTTGGCGGTAATCGTCGTACGGCCGAATTTGTACGGATTTGGATATGTGCGTAGAAATCTAGGCGCGTACGCAATTAACTGGCCTCAGACGTCAGAGCTTTCACGTGTTACTACTGAAGAGTGTTATGGATACAAACGTTTGCCTGTATAGATACTTATCTGTCTTTGAGCACCTAGTCATATGCATAATCGCCGGTACACAGAACCCTTTGAATTGCAACGAAAAATACACCACAGCAGGATTTCAACCGTACTAACGCGAAAAATGATAAAGCGCCTATTTTTTGTCCGGTCGAACGGTTAAAATACAAAATTTCGCATTTTTTTATTATCACTATTACTTCATACGCTATATTTTTTATCCGTTTCATTATCTTTCAAAGGGAAGACACAAAGAAGAAAGTAAAACGAATACATGCGGTAGCCGTGGTCGCGTGACATAGGTATGTAACCATAGGAAAAAAAAACAAGATAAAGCGTAGAACAAGTCTGTGTAACAAGAGGAGGAGATTTACGTGCAAATTGGTCCGCGCATTAATACATTCGTCATGCACCGTCACAGACGTAGAAACGCACACAGCATCACCTGTCCATTTATCCAAAGCGCGTCGCCTACCAAGAATACAGGTAGTCGGCGAGGTGACACAGCTAATTTGTTCTCCCCTTTGCCGGTCCGCCCACGCTCCGCGTAAAATCTACATGAGAATGGCGAGCCCTCGCGTTTCCGTGTTTGAACGCGCATTCGAGGGAGCTAACGGTGTGACATTTGGGTCGAACGCGTTTGCCCGCGGGCCTGTTGGCATTGCGGACGCCCTTCTGTTGCTCTGATACGTCGTAACAGAGGTACAAACGTTGGGGAAATTCGAAACTATGCGCCCCAAGTAGCGACATTAAATCCGATACTTTTCAATGGCGACGTCACTCGGCCTGCTTAGAAATCAACGCTTTCGTATTCATAACTCATATGCAAGTCAACAGTTCCCCGGCGACTGTACCGTTACTTACGCTCGTCGGGCTTGAGAAACGATAGTGAGGTATGGAAAAAATGAAAGGGACGCGCGCACGATTATGGGAGTATGTGCGAGAACGCCGTAAGTGCGGCCGGTTACGATAGGGCGGACTTTAAACAGCGACGCGTTCATTGTGTCCAAACAACGGTGGCCATTTTACCGTCGAGTGCTTTTCGAGGCTGCCGCTGGTAGGTGTCGGTGTAAGGAAGGCTCTCAGTTGCCCGATATGGCCTCCTCGTGCGTAGAGTAAGGTCAAGGTTGCGCTTACGACGACGAGCCCGACCCATTGACAAGTGCCTTTTGTCAATGGAACCCCGGCACTGCCTGGCCGTGCTTTAAATTACCATTTATAAGCCTCGGGCTTTCTCGTTGGATAATGGAGCGACGATATAGTGCACCGATATTGTGTCAATTTTTCTCGCAGATAAGCTCGGGGCATCACTAAGCGCATCTGAAGTAGACACGTCGATAACGTAATTGTTGGATTAACGAACGCGTTGATATATGTCGTCCGACTGAAAGTCTCGCGAAATGTATAATTAACGATTGTCAATATCTCGATGCATTCGACAGCGGCGCCGAGAATGAATTGTTGCACGTCCAACACGCTCGTCTAGCTCGCGACCTTTACATTATCGTGTGACTAATTACAGTTTTAATTACCTTCCTCGAAAGCGACGGCGTTAGGATTGTAGGTGGTTCAGTGTTTTAACGCGGTTTGTATTTCCGACGGCGAACAATGCCGGCAGATTGGCCGAGCGGTGGAAATAGATTGCAGTGCGATAAAAAGTGATCGAGCGATTATTAGCCAATTAAACGACACTTGCAACTGTCATCGGTTCCGCGTGACATGATCAATCGTCCATTGTATTCCATAAACTAGTGTATGTCACACGCAGCGCTTCTGGTAGAACAAAAAATGTCTACTCTACTGTAATATGTGGCTGGCAAAGGAGCGGATGTAGAACATTAGTCACTATCTACTCTATTTCGCGGCACACTAGAAACAACGATAAGTACACTTAAAACGATAGCACGCAGCATTATTTAAAAGACCGCGAGAAATATCGTGATTATACGCTGTTAATTATACGGCATTCCTTTCGAAAAACGTTCAAAGAGCGTACAAAATAGCTCCTCAAACACCGCGTCCGTTCGGTTCCCGTTCAAATACGCTCGCACGCTCATGCGCTCGCAGAGGAGTCCACGAAAAAGTTCCCGGTCCACAAGCGACACACGTTTCGCGTGCACATTAAAGCGCGAGGTCCGAAAGTTCGACGGTGGAGCGAGAGGCGGGATTTTTTTCGCCAAACGAAAAGAGGAACTGCGGCGCGTGTTTGAAAAGACGAAAGAATCCGTCTTGTCCCGCCGTCGATAAAACCCCTTGACAGTGGCGGCCGATGGCAGTCCGACGCCGGCCGTCGTTGCGAACGGATACGTCGTGTCGTTCTCGTTCGTTCGCTCGCCTCTCTTCCACACGTTTCCGTTTTCGCCGCATGGATACGGCGGCACACGTTACAGGAGAGCACTTCTGACGAAGTGCATCGACCGTCTCTCTCACTCTCTCAAATCGATCGGCGGCGCGCGAAATTTTCAATCGGCCCTTCGATCGTCGCGCGACGCCACGCAGCGCACGAGGTTTGGCAAACTGAACGGCTCCGTCGTTGATCGACGCTCGATCACGGCCCGCCAATCGGATCCTTCGGAGTTTAGCGCGATCGCGGGAGCACGGGGCGACACGAGATTCGCGCGTGTTCGACGATTTGCGTCGCCGGCGTTTCCAGTCGCGCTCGAGGCTCGAGCTGAAAGTCGATCGGTCGCTGGCATGTGCGCGGTCGGTGTAATTTTCAGTATCAAGGATCGACGGAGGTGCTCGATGCCGCGGATCGCGAAGATCGCGGAGATGTGGTTTGTTGTCGGAGCTTGTCGTCGATAGACTCTGGCAGCTTCGAGATTCGTCGACGCGGAGACTGTTGACGCGCGCTTATTAATTACAGATCGAATCACGGTCGCGGTACGAAAGCTTGCGGGTTTTGCCGCGAGGCTGTTGACGAGAGTGCGACGTCGGCAATCGTTCGCGATCGATCGGACAGATTGCACGCATCGCGGATCCGTGCGCTTCACTTTGACAGGTTCGGGAGTGCGCGGTTACGCTCGTGTGTGCTAAGTGCCATCGCGTTACTCCGCTCGATGGTCGTTTAATGAACATCGACTTAAACTACGAAACGCAAAAGAACGTATCTGTGGCGAGTGGCAACTTCCTTTTGACACGTCGCCCTTTCGTGTCGATGGCATACGCAAAACATGCAGAAATTTTGCACGAATCATGCAATACGCGAGGCACGCGCACAGTATCGAGCTAAGCATTGCCTAGAACCAGCAATTACGTTGTAAGCCACAGTCTATCTCCTAAAATCGATCGTCAGGATCGCTCCTAAGCACGTTGGCGTTCGTTCTGAAGGTAGGAGAAGTTCGGGAGTGCGCGTGTCTGTCGAGTGGCGGTAGTGGAAAGAGTTCGGGCCTGGCGAGGCAAAGCGCGCGTAGTAGTAATTTACGCTCCTCGAGCAACCGGCCGGCTCGGCAAATCATGCCCGTGCATTACGGTCATAATTAAATGCGTCTCCAGCGCGTCTGCCATTAGATCGCGCGCGCGCGCGCGCCGGTAAGCTCCGGGAATACTACACCATCGCAAAACGAACGGACGTAGCTTGGTTGCTTCGCGAAACTCTTGAAGCAACTCTAACACTCGACATCGCTTGGTAGGCTGATTTTTCTTCGATTCAATGTGCGCTACAAAAATGGCCGAGAGCAAATACCGCGAGAACGTGCTTCATGAATGCGGGTAGTATTCTAATATACGTCTCATCGACCAACCGATCGGTGATTAGCGCTCGAAGTTACGCGGACCGTAATTGCAAGCCGGAACGTTTAAACTTCCTCGTGCTCCTCCGCGTTCGTGCGACTTTATCGTCTTCGCGATACGCCTTTGGCTTCAACCTGACAACTTTGAATCTAGCAGAAGTCAGCCGGTGCAGTTTCACAAGTGCGCAGCCGACTGCTGATTGGGAACCCGTTTGCCGAGTGGCGAGTGATAAAAGACGGCGCACAGGAGAGTCTTTACCTGCAGGACTTCCATTTTCGAGTTGCAGCGATCGATTCCGAGGCGTCGGGCTCGGTGAGTGAGGGTTTGTTTCTTTATTTTGTCGTGCTCCTCCTTTCTCCCCCCACTCCTCTGGCATCTGTCGGCGTGTACTGTTTAACGAGATTGCGCCGGCGAATATTTCTTTAAGCGATCCAAGGAGCTGGAAGATCCCTTCACCGAGCGAAGGAGACCTTTTTCGCAAGGGAAAAGTTTACGATGTAAGATGGGTCGCGGTAAAGGGTCTGCGGCGCCTTGTAATGTGCTTTGAGAACAATTACAAAGTGGACGAGCTTTGTGCGCGAACTTTGCTATTATCCCTTTCTCTTAATCTTCATCTCGCCGGTCTAATCAAATTATTCGGCCGCCCGCTTTGGCACGTACGCTAATTTCGAAGTAGCGAATTTTGTAATAACCCATCTTAATTAACAGCTCCCGGACTGTGTGCATGATTTTCCGTTCGAGGTCCGCTCGCGCGCGCAGGGTGCATGTAAGGACGTATCAGGGTGTATCGTGGCGAAACTTGCTTGAACATAATTGAACGCGACTATTAGCATTTCCCAAAGTAACGCGGTGGTATCGATCGTAGGTAGGCCGGGCGGGAGTTTGCCGAAAGAGGATGCCCTGCGCCAAATTAACATAGACATATCCGTAACCCCGGTTCGCCGTGAGAACTTGATTCCGAAACTTTCCGCATCGACCGTCGTCCCGTTGATCTCCGTCAAACGTCTGCCAATTTCGCCACGTCTCGCATTCTATCCGCAAAGCCGACTGTCGAATGTTGTAGCTACTGGCCGTGGAAAGTGTTGTTTTGGGCGTGCAACCGACCTCACGTGAGTTTATTCCTGCGCGGCCACTATTTGCCGTTAAATTATGGCACACGACCACTCGCATCTGAGGTCAATCACCTCTACCTCCCGGTCCCTCGTTCCTTCTCGTCTCCGTTACGGCATCAGCCGGTCTCGAGCTGGCGTATGCGCGCGCGCGCGGGACACGTTATTATCCGATATTGTTGTAAAATAACACGACAAGGCCTCGGCGGTGGGGCGCGATGTCAACGCGAACGAACGGTGCGACGGACGTGTTTAAGCGAGCGCGCGACGTTATTTACGCGACGACAAATTCGTCAGAAGTCTCCGGGCACGACTGGCGGTGGGTAGGGCCAGCGATAGGAAACGACGTCGCTCGGTCTTGTTGCCCATTAGCTCCCCCGTGCCTCGCGCAAAGTTATTGGCAGCCACTAGGCACTTGCCGTTCATGGCTTTGCACACTCTGTCAGTCACTTTCCGAGTCAATTGCTGTGACGACGGGACTGCCTTTGCGCGGGTCCCGTCCCGACGGGGCGTTTAATAAATAAACAACGCGGATGAGTCATTCTCGCCGGAAAGGAGGGCTCAGGACATTTTCATCGCGGCCGGAATCTGTCGTAGTTCAATCGACATTTTGTTATCAGCATAGAATACACGCGATTAGATGATGCGGTCTATACGTTAGCGTTGGATAGATGGCGCGTAGGCAGAGTACAGACTGCATTCGAATTGTTCCTGCAGGAATATCGAAACGTTATCGATAGATTATTCTTGCAACATTCGAGATCTCGTAATTGTTCATGAGAGAGGAACGGCGGGAGAAGGACGACGCCGCGAGATATCCTTGTCTCTCGATTTCTCCGCGCGCACAATGCCGTCCAATTTAATGATCAGGATCTGAAAGCGCAACGGAAGCTTCCTTCTGCCCGTTTCGTATTCCATTGTCGACGGAAAACAATGGACGATCGTCGCCGGCTCCACGGCGGACAGCGCTCAGTCTGCTTAGCCAGTCGGTCAGAAATCGTTCGCGCGGAAGGACCACCCCCTTCTCGACGATGTTTCTCCGTCTCACAGTCTCAGAATTCCGTCGTTAAGGCGGAAAAGGGATTCGATAGATTTAGGAGGATATGACAATTGACTCCGGCATAAGTAGATTTCTCACTTATAAAACAATTCTTTTCTACAAAAAATCGTATTTTCAGGATTTATTTAGATAGGCACCACTATTCGCTTCGTTAGCGAAAATTTTCTTCGGCGAACTGAATAGTGCCCGTTCGCCATTTGCAGCACAATACGAAGTTTTCCTCTAATAAGACGAAAGTGCCCGCGGTCGGAGGTAAAATTGCGATCTGAAACGTAAGCTCCTCCGCTTCGCGGGAGATCGACTCCCGCGCTCGAGAAGTTTTCTAATAGACCGGATATCAAGATGGTCTCTGAAAATGATTTCCCCGGGAAGCGAGATCAATGCCGTTGAGGCGCTTTTCAAATACACTCTCTTACGTACGAAGCCGCCTTCGGTTTTTCCACGTCGCAAATATCCTCGGCACACCTACAGTCAACTCGGCCTGTATCGATATTGATATCTGGGGCTCGATATTGCTGCTTCTGGCCACACTCTGTCCAGTTTGGGACGATACCGGTCCTATACCGTCGGCCATAGAATATATTCAATACCATAAATCTGGCGCATTATAAAGCGGGCACGATATCGACATCATAAATTGTGGCAGAAAATCAGAGCTATGAATGAAAGTCTAGTTAATGCAGTTATAATGCTGGTTTCAATTAGCGGACCAAAGTCTCGTCTACACGTACACTCACACATCGACAGAACTGAACGTTGCCGCAAAGCCAGAAAAGTTACTCGTATCTCTCGTCTCGTTGGAATCGGTATCTTAGTCGCGAGCAGGAAAGAGCATTAAAAGGTTTTCAGCGTTACTAAGCCATCGCGTCATTTCGCTCGCAAGGGGGTAGAGCTAGACGGAGGCGCGGAAATGGATGATACCTGAAAGACTTTCATCCCGAGCGACAGAGTCCGAGACTCAGTTACAGGTCCTCTCGTACGTTCGACCCTCCGATTTCAGCAGCGTCGCTTCCAAAAGGCTCTTGATATCTCGCGCGTTAACTCGATCGGCGAACAATCTTACACGCCGCAGCGTTATTTTCTCATTAAACGTGAGCCCGGAGAAGAATGCGCCGCGCGCCGAGGAGATTTCTGCGGGAGCCTATTTGCCGAGAGGCGCGGATCGCAATTTACGCTGACAATGTTCCTTGAAAAGGGCGCGTGTCCGCGCTACTTCCTCGAGAACGCTCCTCATCGCGCTGATTACAGAGGGGTGACGGGGGAGAACGTAGAATGCCCACGAGGCATCCTCGCTTCGGGACGTCAACGCGTGCTGGGGCCTTTTCTTTTAAGCACTTAAAGGTGGCTGATTTTTTTTTTCAAATGTTCATGCTAAATATGTATATGGGCCGGTTGTTGTTTTCTTATTACATGATTTGGCGTCGAGGATTTATGAAGTCGCCCACGAGAGCGCTGTTTCACTTTGTACGAACAATTGGCAGTAGATTGTGATGGCGCAACAGTAGATTGTAATTTAGTGTGAGGTGACATCGCGTTGCTTCAATTCTCGCCCCGCGTTCGGTTGCTTTATATAGCCGCAAGATATAATGTATCGTTTTGGCACCGGTTGACCGTTATCATCAGAACAAAGTGTGCTGAACCGTGAGTCAGGCGATCTCTCCTACGCTTCTTGCCGCCTCTATTTACCCGTTCGTTGCGAGAATGGGAGGGTAAGATTGCGAGGGGGTGAGGACGGTCGGCCCATTTTATTTTCCCGGCGAATCCGGGTGTGACCCCCGTCCGGCGCACACGCGGACGTCGTGTGAGATGCGTGTGTGTTTTAGGGATGAACATTAGTTACAGGGACCGGCCGAACTTATCGTCCCGGGACAGAGGCGGAAATCTGGTACTCGTTAATAAAAATGATAATAAATTTCGACAATTCGCTTCCCTGACGTCTCTCTCTCTCTCTCTCTCTCTCTCTCTCTCTCTCTCGTTCTTTACCCTGTGGACTTTTGAATACGTCGCCCTCGCGCTATAGCCTGCGTTTTTTTTTTTAAATTATTTGCAGACGACAATTATCGGTTATATACTCGGACGTTGTGCGGCCGTCGACGAACGAAATTACCGTACTTCATTCCGCAATTGCGAGTGTCGAACTTCACGTGACACCAGCGTCGACGGGACGCAAATGTAACCGGGCCTCTGCTGAAATGCCAATTACAGTCCATTACAATGTTCCCGTATACGTGGACGGAATTCGCACTCGGCATTTCGGTCCCGTTACCGCCAGCGCCCTCGGATTTTGGCAAAATTCCGCGTTCGATTGTAGACGAGCAATACATGAAAATGGGAGGGGAGGAAAAAAATATCGCAGCGACAATGAGCGAGACCGAAGTGCGGGATGAGAGAGTTTCGGGGTCCGGGGCGATATCGATTTCGAGTGGTCTTGAACATTCAAATCGCAGCCGCGCGCTGGCTTTGCGAAAATATTTGCAATAACGCCACGCGCACGCACCACCCTCGGCGCGGAGGAAATAAAAAATCATTCCCCGACAGTGTCGGCTTTTCGGACGGCAAAGAGCTCGTGAATCGTACGTTGTCCAGCCTCGCTGCACCCCGCCATAAACGTTACGCATCGCACTTGGCCATAACTTGTTTCGCGTTTTTCTGTTTTTTTTTTGTTTGTTTTTATTCTGCCGCATCTATCCAGCGATATGCGACGACGTTTTCGACGTAAGGTCTTCGTAATGCGCACTTTGCAGCTTTATTGTCCGTGGATCTATGGTTTCTCTACCCTTACAGTCTATAGATCGCGGCGTTTGTACGCGTCCGTTTCCCGGAACTTATGGATTATGAAGTCGAATTACAGTTGCGTCGAGTTTCTTCCGACTCTTCGCGGTATTGTGCTTTTTCGCGCGAATCGCATCGATTGGAGTGTGTCTAGGACAAGTTCTTAATCGTAAACACTGTTGCCGTTTGTCAATGATATAATTGGTAGTGATTTTCGTGCGAAAGATATTGATGTGCACGGAGTAATTAAGGTGCGACTACGAGAAACGCGTTAAGCACAATATTTTGCACTGAGACGCGCTCACCTGCTGCGTAAAGTAAACTGCAGTTTAACACACTTACCGCCGTGTCAAGCGCATATGGCCGACACTGTGTGTATCTGGAAGAACTATGGTGGAATTCATTCTTAAAGATTAGAGTAGTGTACATAACAGTGATGCGCATGAACAATTAAGTCTCCCCACAGTAAATTCAGACAACATGTGTATCTTTTATTCTTCTTCCGGCAATTTACGGCCTGGTCTCAATAAAATATTCTCAATCTTCCCACGCGGTTGCTAGTTTCGACATGTCTGTCTGCCCCCTTGCATTTCCGAGTGGGGCAACTCAATTGAGCAGACTCTTTCATATATTCACTTCAATTCGGGAATTATTTCTCACCTTGTTTTCATACATACTTTTCGCCACTAACCGAAAATTGAGTCACACCGCTTACTCAGTTTAGATATGATACTTTAAAGGCCCTATCAAGCGGTTAGTGAAAATTGTACGCAGAATACTGTGTCGGCGAAAGTTTACGAGCCATTATATTTCACCGGTGGCACTGACTGCATTAATTGATGACAATTGGCCGCCTAAGTGGGCACGACCGTGAAACTTCCGTCGCCGATCGACTTCCTATCCGACCTCGTTATTCGGAAAAAAACACGTCTAGGGGCTGGCAGGCTAGGTGGCAGTGGGCGGGGGGGGGGGGGGGGGCGAAGAAGGGAGTAAAGCCAAGTCTGGCCGACGCAAACACGCGTCGCAGTAATTACGCCGACGTTCATTTGCCTCGAAAGGAGCGCCTCCATCAAGAGATTAAAAGTCGCAAGACTTTGTGAGCTCGCGTGGCCCTGGCCGCCATTATAAATTGTATCGCCTCACCTGTGTTGGTCTCCCTTACCCGGCTTCGAGATCTGAAAAGAGAAGCCGCGAGCGGGCCTCGTCCTCGCTGCACGGCCTCCCGTGTCCTTGGAATGCATCAAACATGTACTTGACGGCGGCTTGCATGTTTCTAATCAGGAGATGAAAACGCGCGGAAGCGACGTTTTGCCGCATTGTACGGTGTCCGGCTTGGATGGTGTCGCTTTTCATGAAACCCTTCCGTTTCAGCTCCCCTTACAAGCGACGTCTACGGTGCGCCTCTAAATATAGATTTTCCGATGCCGTTTTTGTGTGCCAACTTCGTACATGTATTACGAAATTTGCGTTTCCGTCAGATCTGTAAGCGGGTCGCCCTTATGTAGGTGTGACATGCTACTATATATATATGGTACCTGAACGACGTTTACGTGTATCGCGGAGTGAAGTCAGAAGAAGAAGGTTGCAAAGAAGAGTACGCTCGGTCGCACCGTAGGGACGGTCGTTTGTAGCAAGACCGGCGCCAAGCGGGCTGAACTGTTGTGCGTCGTTTTATTATATCCCCGGTGGCTTAAAAGTGTGCGATAGCAGTAAGCGGACTCGTTCGAAGCGAGTCTGATGACTGTCCTCATAATTCGTACCGAATGGCTCCCAGCGCGAAGTCGGAAGCTGGGCAAGATATGTCAAAAGAATCCGTTGATAGGATAATGGAATTAATCTAATGGATTAGAATTTTGGCATTGTCGAATGTAGCGGTCCGGTGGAAGATCGTGCGGCAGAAAAACAGTCACATTGGCCGCACACGTAAAGCCGTTCGCTAAATTGATCGCGATGACAGGGTGAGCACAGCAATTTGGTCGAACCTGAGCCCACCGGTCCACTAGGTAACTAGCGCGAATCAGCGAAGCAGAAGCTTGAGATACAGAGGGCGTCGTTGATATTTTTTCCGCGCGCCTTGCGTCTTCTGGCTCTCTCATTCATAGGCCATCGGGGATATCGATTTACTTGGTCAGTCGTGTTCGCGAGATAAGATAAGTCGCCACGTATCGCATGACGTCGGACGGGTTGGGGGATGGGGGAAGCTAATTTGCGAAATAATTTTCTGCAGGGGTGGACGAGAAGCCTTCGTTACTGCCGATTTCGTTTACTTCGTTAGTCGATTATCATGGAGTCCCTCATGAACGCGGCGGCCGCGCAGCATGCGACCGGGAGACATTCCCGGAAGCGTTCGCCACTGAACTTTAACGAATCTTCCCCCGTTCCTCGCTCCCCTCGTTTTTTTTTCTCCCCGACGCCCCCCTTCTCTCAACATTCAACTCGGATCCGGCGTCGAATTGCAAAGACTAACAAGCGAACTTTCGCCATTATGTGACCAGTAACGGCGGCTGAAAAGTATTTGCGCACCTCTCTCCCCTCCCCGCCTCGCTTTCCAAATTACCTTCGGCCAAGGAAAACGTTTATCGAGGCGGCGCAAAGTGATTGCGTAATAAAGTGGGAAAATGTTTTTTTCTCTCCCTCTATTAATTATCCGCGTCCTCTCCGCCGGCGCACTCGTTTTCCGCAAAAAGTTCCCTTCGTTTGCGCCGCTACGTGCCTCCGTGCATCTCAGTTAACTTCTTCGCATTTCGTACTGTCGGGGATATTCCCCCGGCCGATTTGGCGAGATCTCTTTCTTTGATTGCTGCTTCCCAGACTCCCGCCTCTACCGCCCTTCACTCTCCTCCCCCTCCGACCTCTCCGCTTGTTTCCTTTTTCGAGGGACTCCGTATCGCCGAACCCTTAGCCCAGTTCCGAAGTCACGATTTTCAGTGTTTACGTACTCGCACTATTCGTCACTGCGAAATGCTCCTTGTCTCCCTCGTTTCCCGATAAACCATGGAGCCCTTACTCAAGAAGGCAACTACCTCGCTCTCGGAGATGTAGCAAACTGCATTCCGCTCGGTTTTACGCTTACTATTTTATTCGCCCCCGCGTCGTCAACATTTTTTATCCGCATTCTTTGTCTTTCTCTCTCTCTCTCTCTCTCTCTCCCCGACGTCGTTCTTTGACTCATTGGCCGCTCGCAATTTTTCTCAAGCCCATTCTTTCCCCCGCCAGGCCAGTTTTCCTTCTCCCCCGTCCTGCCCGACCACTCACTCGGCCTTTTCCCGCTGCCCCGCCATCTCCCTGCCCTCTCGCGGTTCCTTCCAGCCAGCGAACACGTCCTGCAGATTACGCGTACACTCATTTCCAGCCGGCGGCGTAGGTGTGCCCGCCAGGAACACGTAACTAATTCTCGAGTACAGCGGCACCGTTTTATTTGACCTTTACGATACACCTCTGGTCAACCCTTGCAGCTGGATTCCCGAGAACAATAGGTCGCAAACGAGATTGTCACATGTTGGGGAAAAAGAAGGACGGCGCGAGTTGCCCTGTTTAATTGCAAGCACGGCTCGATTTTTTGCAGCTGTCGGGCGTGAAAGGTAATCGTTGAAAAAGTGACGGCTTCCATGTTAGACGTGTGTAATCATTCGTCGAATTGGCGTCTCTAGGGTTCGGTGCAACGGCGAGTAATTGTGTTCGTCGACTTCGTTCGTAAACGTGTGCGATGTTTGGCATGCGAGGAAGAGAGGAGGAGGGGCGGGGGGAAAAGGTGTCTCTCGCAGGAAATAGGAAAGGTGAAAGGAAGGAAGGCGGGGGTGAGAATCTTCTTCTGGAACGGGAACGGGAATTGCGGATCGACTGCCGTGCACCGGTTCGCGATGACAGGCTTAATTGAATTTAATCTCGATTTAAAGATCCGCATCGAACAGCGACGCCAGTCGCGCGATCCAACAATAGATTCGTTTTTGGCTCTGGGTTAGACGACGTGCCAGTCATTTTCAGGGCGCCGATCCCCGTTGACGGAGATGTCGAATTTAGCTCTTTCGGTGTTCCACGGTATACATGCAAAAATGAGAGAGTATATAGAATTTCGAATACGATTACAGTACATTAGAAATTAATAGAATATAGAGGCGCTTTCTTCTATTAAAATGTTACATTGAACGGTTACAAACTAATTCTGAATCGATTAAAAAGACATCCGACATTTATTATTGATGCCGTTTTAATCACAGCTGCATTCAAAAATTGTCGTCTACTCAGAATTCGCATGAAACTCGAATCCTAGTCACACATATATGTTCCTCGCAACGCTCTCGATCCGAAAAAAATGTCCCTCTCCCAAAAACGACCCTTTCACCGAATAGTCTTCGCCGAACGTAATTTGACACTGTCGCGGTTGCGTGGGACCGTTCGATTACGCGTAATTGCGCTTATTGGCGCACGCAAACACCCCGGTGGGGGGGCGCACGAAGTGTCGAACGAACTCTCGACCTCGCACGAAAGTGCGCCTGAATTCAGGATCGCGTGATAGGCAGGCATGAGTATCGCGGCGAGATCAGAGACAAAAGCTGCCAAGATAGGCGGAACGTGACTCACGAAGAATACTCCGCGTAGTCTAGAGTCGAGGCAGACCCGCCTACTATCGTACTACGGGGGTCGACGGAGTATTTCGTATTCGCAGAAACGCCGTCGACCGGTTTCTCGGTACTTGACTGCACGGAAGCGGACGGAAACGAAGTATTTCCGAACGATAAGGGGACAACCTGCGTTCGCGCGCGATAACCGCCCGCAATCGCGCCATTTTTAACCGGTAACTGTCCCCGCGCCGCGCGTGTCGTCTCTCCGCATCGTTTCTTCGCGCCGCTTGTACTTGGACGCGTCGTCCCGGCGACAGAGAACGGCACCGGCAAGTGCCGGTCATTACGCGCGCGTTTACCGCCGCGACGTTTACATTGTAATCGCGTGAGAGCGAGAAAAAGTCCTGCCCCTCCCCCGCTTCGTCCGACCCCGCGTCGGCAAATTGCCAGCCACTGCGCCGTGCACCGCGACATTACGGTAATTACACCATTGACGCGGACACGTTTCGACGATCGCGGACGATTGGGAGGCGCGTGCAGTGCCGCGCCAACGGTCGATGCCGTCCGACATCTTCGTCGCTCGGAAATTAATTCGCCGGCCAGGTCCGAAATTTATGATTTCCCAAGGTGAACTTTTTCGAGGGTGAACCTTCAACAACGGTGATTACCCGGTTAAGCGGGTAACGCCCGAGTCTGTGAAGTTTGCTTATCAAGGTCCCTGCGTCGGTGCCTATTAACCCCCGGGGTTTATTAAAGGAAACGTCGCGCGTGTGGGTTTCGTTCTTCGTCCACCAGCGCAACCGCCACGTATGGACACGGGAGTACGGCTATTTATGTGTCTTGCACCGGTCACCGTTACCCCATCGTGAATCGATACGTTGGCGACTCCAGACTCGTCCCTGCTTCTTCTGTCGGCTCCGTACGCCAACCCGGCCGAGCCATTACGGCACGCAGATGCATCCGGCCGATATCGTCTCGCCGACGCGAGGATTCCACTTGTGGAGTTCACATTTTTCACCGCTATACCCCGTACGTGAGTGTCTCCGATTCCACCGCGCCCCCGACATTTTCGCGCGGCTTTTATCGGAATGTCGTTAGGCACCGGCCAGTCGATAAAATGACTTTACGCCGCCCGCGCGCGACACGAGTTTTGCCGGGGAATATTCCGCTTCTTCTCCTTGCCGAACGTTGCCTCGGTCCTTTTACGTACCGTCGCTCGTACCTATATTCGTTCTTTCTCTCTCTATCACGGTCTTCAGTAAAATTGCAGACCTTCGTCCAAGTTAATTCCGAACCAGTTTTCATTATGTAGTATACAGTCGCGCAGTTATTATTTAATGCGGGACGTTTCCAGGTGCGAAAATGGCTTTGACATTTTGTAGCGATGGTTGCTCATTTCCGAGTAATTTTTTGGAAGTTTTGCCTGACTTTTATTGTGACAAGGTTTTAATATAATAACATGTAACTGCACATTATTCATGTTTTAATTGACGCTTAGTTTCATCTTCAATTGTCCGTCGCGATATTTGAAAATGTCCACCGTCGAAACATTCATTTCCGGGTAATCGATGCACGGTAAGCTGACGCTTTTGCGTCTCTTTTTTTCGCCGCCAACTCGTTCGTTGTCGTGGGTGGGTCGACTCGTGGGCAAAATTTGAATATCCATCGCGCAGCCGAAATGTTACGGGCGCTATTAAGCTCGATGTTAGCGCGCGATGAAGTTTGCAAACTAAACAATGGATGATCAGCATAGAGTGCCACATAATACCATGCACCTGTATGTATGACGTCGGTCAGACATGACTATGGCGCATTGTCAATCACGCGACATTCATCCGTGCAAGCGAAAGTTTCGTTAACGCGGAATATCAACAAATTAGGGCCGAGCGAGACTCTCTATCTTAGCTTGTCATCGATTCAGTGTCATTTTCTGCGGTATTTACGCGGCGTTGTACATGCTTAAATGTCAGACAAAACATTTTGAGCAACTTGCTGTTCTTCTATCGCCGTACATTCTATAGTAAGAACATGGAAAGTGTTGGTGAGCTTGAACATACAGAGAACGAGCGGCACCGACTCTGCGAAAGTACGAAGGACACGGTTTCTTCGGAAGACTGTGTCCGAAGAAAGAAAAAACAGAAAAGTGAGCTAAATTGGGTAGATATCATCGATAATAATGTCCCGGCACGAAATTGGCCTTGGTTATCGAGGGTTGACGTCGTCGTGGATCACGTGGACGTACGTGACGCGTGTCGTCACGTGGCCGAAAGCGCGTTCGCGTTTCTGCTTTATTTCTCCCGATCGTTATCTAATCGAATCGCGTCTACGAGCCACGAAAATAGCAACGAATTTGATTTAATCGTCGTCGGCCCGGTGTCGAGTCGATACAAATCCGTGCCAATCAACGTAATCCGCTTAAAAGGGCCAAGGTGAAATTTATGAATGAACCCACATGACGAACGAAGAGGCAACAAGTTCAACAATTGTATATTTAAGAACGCGTCAATCTGTTTCTTCAATCTTATCTCTCTGACAACGCCTTCTCCGAGGTTTTATGTTCTTGCGTGTTTCGTATCTTTGGGTTTTCGAAAATACCAACGAACACGGTATTAGCCCTTTGAACGTGTCTCACCGTGGTTATGTACAGCAAGGCCCCTCTTCATCACGTTGCACAGCGGAAGCTGGCGAGAGGCTCCCGCTTAATGAGTACAAGAGATAATTTACGAAGGCAAGCGACCCCTGCTCAACGAGCACAAAAGGTCAAGCGTAATCGTGGACTGTTCTTTCTGATTGTGTGATTTGTCGGACGGAGGAGATTGAAAATTTGATAATTGGCCTCCGTTCGAAACCCTTATTAAGAGCTCGAGTATTGAGAGTTGAATAATTGAAGTGTTCGTATAGGTCTACACGTGGTTATTAGAAAATCGCTCAATTCGCAGATCTGCGAATCTAAGCATTTAAATTGCTTTGGATATTTCTGGATGTGCCGGGCGGGGCATTTGCAAATGTAGACAATCGAATGTGCAGCCAACTAGACATTTCGATGTCATCCGCCCACGTCACGTAACGTCGTATTCCTTGAAATTCTCGTGAAGCATTGAGCGGTTCGGCGAAGTGTCGTTGGCGCTGAGTCGGCACGTTTGCCGGAAATTTATGTAAAAGCGTAGGCAAGACAATGAGTAAGCGGAAGACAGAGGGGGATGGAGGGCACGGTCCGTGAGAAAAGTCGAACGGACAGAACGTATTTCACTCGCGTCGATGGATGGTTGGAGGAAGAAAGCGCCGGTAATAATATCGTCCAAAATGTGCTGTTCGCGTCGAACGGTTACGAAACTTTAAACAATAAACACGACAAGTGGAAGTCTTACTGTTAGCACGAGCCACACACACTCACACACACACACACACATTCGTGCACAAGACGACGCAGCTTGACAAACGAAATCTGTCCGCGATACTTTACGTTTTCCAACTGCGGAAAAAAAGAAGAAAGAAGCGAGGAAAATCTGCGATCCGCGTTTATTGGCAAACTATAAAAGGTCAGCCGTGGGATCGGCCGCGGGAGCGATATCGAGTGTAAGAAGTAGGAAGAAGTCGTAAGTCATTTCGTATACCGCACCGGCGAGAAATATGAAACTGCGCGCCGTGAATGCATCGAAAGTTTTCCTCTCCCAATTCCGACAGCGGGTTCGCCCTCGCGACGAATTCGATACACAGTCGCGCGAAACAAAACAAAAGCAGCTCTGCAAGAGCTCTCCGCCTCCGCGGCATCGAGCACGTAAATCGCCGGTTGCGGCCGATAAAAAGTCACTTGCGGCGAAATAATTCCGAACTCAATTAAGATCTTTTTGCCGAGTTCCCGAGGCTGTATCGGCGTTGGCCGCGAATTTTGTCGCTCTCCTTCTCACCCCTCATTCATCCTTCGTCACTCCCTCTCTCTCTCTCGCTCTCTTTATGCCGCAGGACAAAAAGCGTTCGGAACGCGAGCTGGCGGGCGAGAATGCGCGACGACAAATTAGCTGCTTAACTCGACTCGGCCAATTTCCACGCGGTCGGTACGCAACCGTCCATTAATTAATCCGGCGAGCTTAAATAGTTTAAATACCTCTGTGGCCAGTGCCGTGCAAGTGGGTACAGCTTTTTGGCGGTGAGCTGGAGGGGGGACGGGGTGGTTGAGAAGGGTTTGCATGGATGACAGACGAGGCTGGGGGTTGGAAGAGGGTGAGATAGTTGGAAGAGGTTGTACACGAAAATCCTGCCGCCGCGTACACGGACACGAAATTTCTCTCCCTCCGATGTCGAGACGACGGCGGTTGCTCGATCAATGAGCAGTGTAAATATATATCCCTAATGCCAACCGAAATTCTGGCATCCGCAACATCGAGATATTTAGAACGCCGTGTGTCGGGACGAAACGCATAGGTACCGATACATATGAGTATGCGCATTCCGCATATCGTCGTTATCTCTCGCACTCCATAACCCGTATGATAAAATCTTGCGCATACGGTGGGAGTGGAGATTCGAGTCTGACAGATGAGGGAAGATCAGAAGGAGAGGAAAAGGGCGGAAAGAGGGTGGGTTGAGACGGAGTTAGCTGGAATGGCACACCGACACGAAATTCTGGCTCCTCCACCGCTGGGATGCCGGGGGTCGCTGGTTGAAGTCGGTGGGGTGGGTGGAGCTCGTGGCTGGCTCGGTCGTGGTGGAAAATCCTTGGTATGCCACGCGAACACCCTGAATATTGGTTAGGTACGTGCCTGACCTACCGCAACCTACCGGATATGTCACTTCCGGCTGGCCACCGATTTCCCTGCGCCACCCTGAAATCCGAGAAACTCTTCCCACGTCTACCCTTTCCTCGTTCGACGCTCTCTCTCTCTTTCTCTCGACTCCTGTCTTCCTCCCTCTGTCGCCTCAAACAAACCGCGCTGTGCTTCTACCTGCATTTAAGGTAGAAATTAGAAACGCCGCAACCGGAGATCTTGTCGGGGTCGTATCTCCGAAACTGTTGCAAATTTTGTAGTGCGGCTTGTGCTTTTTCGGAGTTTCTTTGAGCTGCCTCGTTTTCTCCAAAATTACATATTTTTCGTAGTTGCATTTTTGGTAAAAATGGTAAATGATAGATAATGTTCTCTTAAGAAAATGTAGATTGTTGTTTCAGACTTTTTGGCAGATTTTCTGATAAATGCTTCACGCTCTTTAGTCTCTCGTGAAGTATTACTGAGTTCCACGTGGCAGTCGATACGTTAAGACGAAATATTTTGGGTGACAGGAGTTGCCGGAAAGCGATCGACTCGGTCAAGAGCATGTATTATCACATAAGGATATATCATAATGCGAGCAAACCGCTTATCGACTCGCCATCTGTCGAGTGCCTTCCACCCTCCTTTTTCGTTCCCCTTTTTGGGCCACATCAAACATTACTTTTTATTATCGCCTTGTTTGCACTCCGACGATAAGACCAAATTGATTGATTCGACAGCGGCCTGCTCCACTTTTACGCCGTCGCGGTGCGTGGTATATTATTTTTACTCATATTCATGTTTACGTACCCCGGCGCGCGCACACGTGAGGGAGCCTAATCACGCACATACGTGCGTCTCTAAACGTCACACGCCCGTGAGCGGGCACGCAGACAACACCCTGACGATTCCTTCGCGTGTTGAGAGTGTTTAAGTCGCGGTCATTTTTGTGAGCCGATGCTGATTGGCGTACGTTACGGCGTGCGGTGCTTAAATTTGTTCCACTTAAGGAGGTATTCAGCAAGCACACGAAAATTGCAGAAATTTTTGAAATTTTGAGGTACGCTGTATTTGAATGCAATTAAGCAGCATACCAAATTGCCGAATTCCTACTACATAGTTTAGAAGATAATAATTTCCATCCTCCTCAAACGTCTGGCTCGTAAATGAACCGCTCGCATAGGTTCGAGATCTTTCCACGGGGATAGAAAGTGTCGCCGGAATAATCGGATTCCGCGGGTGGGACCGTTTGAGGTGCAGAGGACGTTTCACCGTTCGCTCGCCACTATTCATTGCCACGTAATGGATACGAAAGCAGAGGGGTTTGCCGAGCGGATGGAAAACGCCTGATACAGCCCCGAAGTTAGAGCCAGTTATAAGCTCCTCCCCTCGCCTTCACGCAGTGTGACAAATTACTTTTTCGTGCCCGCGTGCCGTTCCACCTTTTCGTACGACGTGCTGTCGTCTATCATCCAGCAGGCTGAATCAGCTGCCCGCGGTCGCGGATTCTCTTTTTCTTTTAAATATTTCTCCCCGCGCCAGGCCGAGGAAAGGGATGAAGAAACGAGCAGAGATTGCGGGATAGGAATCGATGCGGCAGGACAACTTGCGCTGAGCTCGCGCGAAAAGTTTGCTTCTCGGGAGAACCGAGGCTCTTATTGAAGCTCGCAATTAAAGTCGACGCTCGGGGTGAAGGCGAGCGGGCGCGAAATTAATTTTTTTCCCCCCCAACGTGCGCAGCAGTTTTGCGATTCAAGATGTTGTAATAGTACGTTTGAAGATTGAGATGCTTTTGCCCGGCTTAATGGGGGGGGGTAGAAGATGTAGGAATCCTGAATTTCCGAGAAATAGGTAGAAACCGCCTTTATGCCCATACTACCTCGGTGCCTCTGAAAGCGTCTACCGCGTCTGTCGAGCGACGTCTGGATTAAAGCATCGCGTGCGTGGATCGCACGTATCTCGCGGAATGTTCGCGAGCTCGTAATGGAGAATAAACTCGAAAACAGCCGGAGACCGACGGAGGGTTCGCGGCACGTAAACGTCGAGCTAATTACATCGGCGTTAAAGGCGAGTGACTCGCGGACGAATAATTCTCTTCTCATGCGGTTTCGATCGGCAGCGGAGTCGAATTTGCAAGAACGAATTTGCGGGAGCACAGGATCCGGGCAAAATTCTCGCAGCTCTCGGGGCTCTCGTCTTCTCGCATAAACGCAACAAATGTACACGTATCGCTCACCGTTTCCGATACGTGACTCTCGTAAGGATACGGCTCGCGCGGGGAAGAAATATGGACAATGAAAACGTCCGTCTTCTCGCGGCGCGGTGCGTCTACGGCAATTCGAGCCATAAATTCATGGCCGTATTAACATACACACACCGACGGAACGATATCTTATTCGACGCTGCTCGCGCCGAGAGTGACAAACGCGGTCAGCTTCTCACTCAAGGCGATCGCGGACGGACATTTCTGCGATAACGCGATATCGGCGTAAATTAGAATTAATAGAGCCGGCCAGCTCGATACATCCTGATCGCGGGCAACGCGCGAATGCCAATTAATCGCGAGCGTGCCATACGATTCTATTAATAATCGTGGCCGTGAAGTCGTTTAATTCGTCGACACTTCAAAGTTTCGTCAAGCCTTGCTTTCCGCCGCTCCGCTCGAAACGCGGTACTGAATAGTCCGTAGTCCCTGTATTTTCGGTACGTGTATTGGTAAGCAAGCGTGGCAGCCGATTAAAATGACGATTAGAGACGGATCCCGCTAATTATCACATCGTCACGTTCGCCGCTCGGCCGTCCCTATTATTTTCCCGAGGGATCGGTCAATCCAACTACGAGCCGCAACACGTCGATAAGGATGTGACAGTCGAATTACGAATTTATCGCAATCAGGGGACTGCGACTGTCGCAGATTATGCGAGGCTGACGTGAATCCGGTTTTCCGTTCAAAGGTCGGGGACGGAACATATTCGCAAGAAACCGCGAGCACGGGCGCAGTCTGGGTACGTATGCACGATAATTTATCATAAATATTTATGATAGACATATCGCGCGATCGAACAATTGTTTTCGCACGCATTTTTCGTGATCCTTTCGAGCGTGCGCGCTCCATTATTGGTTGGCGATCGCTCGCTCCTTTGTTCGACGGAAACGTTCGATCGGTCCACGTGTCCGTTTGAAGTCTGGAAAAATTGTCTCTTTTCTCCGGCTGTCGAGCGTATCGGAAACAAAGGAACTTATCCATTCCGCGGGCACAAATCGGTGCCAGCTTGAAGTTCCCAGCATCGCCGCGCTGTGCATGCAGAATGACCTGTATCACTTTGCCTGACATACCGCGTCTGCGAAATTCAAACAAAGATCCACCAGTCGCTGGTACCCTCCGCGGACAACACTCTCTAGTCTGCATTACGTTCACCGCGGCCACAGCGGCCGCTGAAAAACAACTTCACCATGAATATTCCGAAGTTTCACCTCGTATTTTACGTATAATTAAACTTTCCGCGCCGCGTCGGAGTCATTATCTTATTTGAAAATTGCACGGCCGGCCGTATCGTCTTCACGCCTCCCCGACCATTATTACTGCACCTGAAACTTATCAGACACGTCGACCCGCCTCTCCGACTCTACGTTTTCAGCGCGGCGTGCAGCGAGGGTATCGGGTGGAAAGAGGCAAAAAAAAAATATCAGAAAAACAAGGAAGAATAACGCAGCAACCGGTCTACAGGTACACAGTGCTTGAGAGTCACCCGACACCGTGTACCGCGTCGCCCGTCGCACGCATAATGGCCCGTATCGTCTATAGCGACTTATCACGTCGAGGGCTTTCTTCCGGTTACATCTGCGATCTCCATTCAACGAAAGCCACCGCACTCGTCGCGCAGCATCCGACGCGATGTGCACACGGACTCCGGGCGCATTGGCGCACATGTGACACGGAGCGGTGCCCAGACTGCGCATAAAGTCGAGTGGCAGGCGATTCGCGTTCGAGCTCGCTCGTTTCGCAGATCGCAATCGTTCCCGGCCGCGATAACACGGACCAATGCGAAGGTTTGCGGTTCAAAGGGCCTACACACAGAGCAGCACGCGGGACTCTCGAAAGGTCGTGCGCTGTCGATGACGGATGTCGAAAGGCCGGCTTTGGCACGAAAGTCAACTAATGAATCTGCCAAGGCGTCGGTCTCGGTACACTCGCGCGTTTGTATTAGATATAAATATCTGCACGCTCGGCAATTATCGGGCAGGGGCCAGTGTCCGAGGTCAAAGAGACTGATTTTAATGCTGCCTCTCGAAGGCTCCTATTCCCGTGACGTCGAAATCTGTTTAGAACTCCGCGACGCTTTCGATGTTTGCTAGTGAGTGAGTCAGTGCCCAATGCCTGTTTTCGAATATAATGCATCTCGCGTCTCGCGCTGACGACCGACGAGATTTTCGATTATATTCCGCGAGAGAGGCCTGGACCCCTCGATAAAAGCTTCTCTGTGGCGTGTCGCCAAGAACGTTGTTACAAAGCATACGTCGCGGTTTAATGAGGAGGGGCGACCACGAAAGTTTACCTTTGCTTTGCCGCGGGTAACCAGGCAGTCTCGCGAGCATGATCCGCGTGAGACAGGAACAGGCATCCTCGTTACCGGCTTTCAACCGACGACCTCGGCGCCACATTGCATTTCCCTCGCCTCGAGCGCAACGACGCGCATGCACACCGATTTTTGAGCACGGATCCGGTTTCCAGGTGCTCCCTCGCCTCCCTTCGCCACTTGGACGATGCTGTAGACTGGTGCGTTTTGATGGTGGCCGGTCGTCAAATGCTTGACGGTTCGGCATTTCGGACTCGGACTACAGAAACTCGATGGGCTCATGTGTTGTATCGTATCATTCCGCACGGTTGTTCCCTTACAGTTGTATTAATTACTCAGGCTCTCACGGTACAGTTTCTGACGTGCACATTGTGCATTGAGAGATGTTTTCGGCTCGCTGAGGCGAACTTTGTGCAGCGTGAAACTTGATGGACGCGCATGGTATCGTGTTATTTTGAACTACTGGCGCTTTTAAAAGGTATCGATTACTAAAGGTTTCATCAGTGGAGCAGGAGTTGTTAACGTCTGTGTTCCGGGGGAAGTAGTTTAGGATATTGGGTCAATAAAACGTGCAAATAGTTAGACGATCGACCGTGGCAACGTCATCGGATGCACACATTTTACACGCACGTGCACGCACGAAGACGCGTAGCAACGGAGGCGATATGCAAACGTGGGTTCGTATACCTCCTCCCACCGGCCTACATCACGATCCACCCACGTACGACGGCATGTTGACATTCTCGTTGGCCCGTCGCTCGTGGCTGCATCGCAGATGCAATACCTTTATATGGGATGCGTTTCCAGTTGTTCCTGCCCGATATAGGTCCACGCACGTTCGTACCGCTCGCAGATGCATTTCTGCGCGGTGATCATTCGTAGCCTTCGAACGTTCACGTCTTCCGGTTAATAATCATCTGACTTATCGCCTCGCTATTTTCCACATTTTCGTCGGAACACCGTAAACGCGCATTTTATTACTCCTGCCTTTTTCGCGGTTCGCTCTTATCTTTAAATATCCCCACTGTTACTTACACTCGCACCGCGATCATTTTGAGGTCATACCGGCATATACCTTTATCTTCTCGAGTTTCTTTTTCTCCGCTCGCTTTGTCTTCCTCCTTCACTTTATAACTCGTCCTCGTCCCCTTTCGCTCCGTCGTTTCTCTTCTCTCTTTTAGACGGCGCTCCGCGAGTCTCCACCCGACGCGGTCGTAAACTTAATCGTTTTATAACGCTGCGTTACGCGATACTGTACCGTTTCACCGTTAATGTTTCTGCATTCTTACTTTGGCAGTCCACGGCCGAAAGTGACGCCTTCCACTTGTTCGACCTGTCATCGTTCGCCCGTTTATTCAGCCCCTTTGCTGCGACGCAATACGTATCGCGCGGTTGTGGTACCTAAAATTGGCTCGACATATTTATGCACTCCACTTTCAGATTCTGTTGCTCGTCCAGTTCTCGCGCCGCGCCTCTATGCATTTCGGAGTTCGCGTCCGAAATTTTCCCGGTCCGTGTCTGCTCTTTCGAAATTCGCGCTACGTCGGCGGAGAGAAAAATCTCGGCGCGGCCCAATGCCGGCTTCACTCGTAAATTCCTTTACGACCACCTGGTTAGGTGCGTCTGCCTCTTCTTTCCCCGTTCGCTCTACTCCCTTTTCGCTCGCCGCCGTCGCGCGCTGCCGCGATGCAGAACCGATGCTCACCATTTTATTTTGGCTCAAACGACAGCGAGACGCATCTTTACGATCCATGTATAACGTAACTGTGGCATAATGGAGCTGTGCCCGTGAAGGAATTGCTGTGCGAATTCTTACGTATACCGTCTCGCGAGGTTCCGCGAGCTCACGGTAATCACGAGCACATAAACGCGCTGGTATTGTAACGCATTTTTTAGTACGAGAACCGGGAGGTAGTCACGCATTTTTCTTTCTTTCTGTCTCCCTCTCTTTCTCTTTCTCTCTTTCTCTCTGTCTAGGCCAATTTCCGGTTCGAATTTTTAACAGCACCGTCCACATTCACAGCTTTTTGCGGTGGCGCGATCGCAGTGGGATTAAAACGACGCTTTCATCTGGTCCTTCGCGCGTCGGAAATTCTCGTTCAAATATTTCGAAATCCCGCAATTCGTTGCGCCGCGAACGAACGCCTGGCCAGTTCCCTGTCTTTCGCGTAATCTCGGAATCCGATTCCGGGACTGACGTTACAGAGGAGCAGAAATATAACGCGCGACGGACAGAAGTGGACGATTTTTGAGGCACTTGCCTCCACAGAATACACGGTCCGTCTCTATACGGGGGATCGATTCGCCGATTACCAGCCTCTAGCGCATTGCGTCGAATTTATCGTCCCGCTCATTGCGACTCTGCATCTTCATTCCACGTCTACTCAATTCTCACCCTCCGCGCCGTCCAGCTCGCGCCCGCTGCTTTTCTTCCATTGCCAAAGGTATCGTAAATTTGTTTGCGTCTTCGTTCTTCCTTCTCTACTGTCTCCAATGTCCCCTCGCGCGTCTCCTCTCCGTGCCATCTAAATTTCTCAACTGACATCGTTATCTTCCTAACGCAAATTGCTTGGCGCCGTTGCCACGATTGCGTAGCGAATTTTTTAGCGTCCTAGGGTTACGTCGGGGAAGGTGCGGTGAAAGAAGGAACGGACACTGTAAGTTGTTATGTTTGTCTGTGCAGTATGTAATACCAGGGAAAACGGAAAAACGAATCGATTTCGATCGGCTGTATAATTGTCAATTCCATTGTATTTTCTATCGAAAAATATGCTCTTATTGAAGCGCATCCGTCCGTTCCTTCTTTCACCGCACCTTTCCCGACGTAACCCTAGGACACTAAAAATTTCGCTCCGCCGCAGCAACCTCGCGACGTCACACTTCCACTCGATGCGTTCTGCACGTCCCAAAGGGCGTCCTGTTCATTTTTCGCCGGCCGACATCTTGCCATCTTGCCCCGTTATTCTCGCGCTTCCCTCCCGTGGAACATCTCGCGGCGTGTGCCCGCCATAAATCTGCCCCGGCAAAGTGCATCGGCCCCGCCGACTTCGGGGCACGTTCTTCTCCTCAAGCGCACTTTAGATCGCCGATAGGATTACTTAGGCAACTTAAAGAGCCGCTTCTTGAACGAAGTTACGTGTATGCGCGATGTGCGCGGTCGGCCGACCGCGGCCGTTATTAACGGCCTCGCGTCCTTCGTCGAGAAAGTTAGCCGGCCGGCTGATCCGGGTAATTTGCCGTGGATCAAACAATTTCCATGTTATCCGCGCACCTCTTATCGCACACGTTAACCGTACCCGCGACGTCCGGCCGGTCCAACGTTCCTCGCACACAGCCTCCGCCATCGCTGGCCGCGCTGTTCCGGCGGACGGAAATTTTCCAACCGGGATCTTCTTAGCGTCGCGCTCATAAATTTCTTTCGGTCGGGCGGCCCGCCATTGGCCCGCGTGTGAAACACGTTTTCCTCCTTATAAGTTTCTTAAGGCCGCAGGGCTAAAGTACCGCGCCACTGGCTCTGCCGGCGAGATTCGCCGTGGAACATTTATACGGGGCGCATAATGGACACGCGGCGCGTGCATGTAGTCGTGCGAGACGAAAGAATCAGTTGGTCAATCAAGTCACATTTTCAGCCGGACCGCGTATAAAGAATTCTAATTGTAAGCCAATGGAATGGAAATGATGCGGGAGGAGGATTGAAAGGAAAGTGTACAGCGGACGTCGAAGAATGAGGTGAAAGCGAGGGGCCGGCAGATCTCAGCTGATTCGTCCTTCTTAGCATCCCCGCTTATTACGCTTCTTCATTTCCATACGGGCGTTAGTTCCCGTCGCCCTTCGCCCTCCGGCGGGCCGGACCAGCCGTCTCATTTTTCTTCCCGCAAGAAAAATCTGCGCAGGGGCGATCCTCTACTTCTCCCTCCCCTCCGTCCGTCGTAAATTACCTTAGGTCGCGCGAGGCGGCGGCGGCGGCGGCGGTGGCGTCCTCTCGCACGTGAAATATGTTTCCACGTCGCGCGGGCTGCGCGTTCTTATAATTGCAGCGAGATTAAACTGACGTCTTCATTCTCCCGTCTTCGTATTATTCCTGCTCTCCCGGCTTCCTGCCACTTTTCGTTCTCCTCTCGGCGTCGCGAGGGATTCGCGTAAACGATGTGCCATGAACATTTCTCACGGTGCAACGGTGCCTTTGTTAAATAGGGAGGACAAGCCGTGTTATGGGCTCGCGCAAAGCCGTATTTGTCCCATATCGGAACTCTATCAGATTTTCATTGTTGGACATACAAGACTTTGCGAGGCTGTATCGGAGTCAGACTCTATCAGACTCGCATATAGGACGCCGACGGCGGACCATCTAGAACGTCTTATTGGTCCCGCGTAAGACCCGATGAAACCATTATTGGGACAACTTCCTCAGATTGCTTTTCCCGTCCCACTCGCTACGCAGTCTCCTCGTGCTTCTTTCCGCTTCATTCCGTAGGCACGTCGCATTCTGGCACGCCCGCGTCCACACTGCATTGGCGAGTGAAACATTTTTACGGAATTTTCGCGCGAGAAGTCGTCGTCATGTCCTTGTCCGCGCGGCGATAAAGTGAGCGCGACCTTCGAAAGACGCCGTGCATACGCGCCTTTTAAGGTCTCTCCGCTGCAAACTTCTGTCTTTTTTCCTCGCGCCGTTTTCCGTATGCCCGCGTCGTCCGGCCCGTGCCGTTTAAAATTCCGCGTGGAAGGTTTTATCGCGCGATAAACACCGCGGCTTCGGGGTCTCGAATTCGCCGGGGGGGCTAACGGGTGTTCTCAATTTGATCGAGATTACGCGGGCGTTGACGTTTTCGCGTGTCGCGCACCCTCGTCTAAGTCAATGTTTCTTCGGCATTCGAGCCGGACGATGCTTAAGCGCGCTGACATCCAACGTTGCACTGTTACACTTCTTTATGAGTGGACGCTTCATGCACACTTGTCCCGCCGCGGCGGACAAATACACGGTCGCGACGGGTCGCGCTTTCAAGAATTTTTACCCCGCGTCTCACATTTCCGCCTGTTTATCCGCCGGCACCATTATCCGCTTAGCTTCTTTTCTAGCTTAAATTACGAGTCCCTCACGTGCCAAGCAGCCTGGCATCCGGCGTGTCGCTCCGCGGCTCGCCAAACGAGAAAACTTCCCTCGACACTTCTGATTACTGCTGGCTGCGCGTAACTGCGGCCAGGCGCGTCCGATTTCTCGCTTTGCTCATTACTTCCTCCTATAATTACCTTAGCCCACTCTGGCCGATTAGCTTCTCTCGAATTTCGCGATCGTTAGTACCACTTTTTCGATTTCTTTTTCTGCTGTGCGGCGACAGAGTATGTGTGTCGGGACTCCTTCCTTCGTCATCGACTCGCCTTACAGGATTAAATCCGACGCGCTCGGTCGCGCCTCGTCGATTTCATTTTTCGCACAACTCGTCCGCGAAAAAACCTGTCCGCGCGCGTGTCGATATGATGGCGTGTGACGCGGCGCGCAAGTGCACACACTCCGGCGGCGGGGCGGACACTCGAGCGGATCCGGAACGTCCGATATGATCGATTCGAAGGAATCACGTGTCGGCATTTTCCGCGAAGCCTCTGTCTCGCGGAAGTGCTTATCTGTCTGTCGACGCCGACGAGACGAGGGGGGCGGAGAAAATGCATTGGCCGACGGTAATCGTTACCCAGAAAACGCGTGCTCGATGGATTCTCATCGAGCCGGAATCGAGACAATCTTATCGACGGAAGCCGACGGGTCGTCGGCTTTCACGGACATCGAAGCTTTCCGAAAGAGTACGACGTCACAGGAACGCAGCGGCGATCCGGCTGTGAGCGGTTTCGGAGTACCCGACGATTTTTTAAAAACGTTATAAACGAAAGAGGCGAGTTTAGTCCCAATCTTGTTCTTTATTTGAAGGTTTGGCACAGGTAGATACTGACAATCTTTTGATTACACTGACCTCGCTGTCTTCGACTGTCTTCTTTCGGCTGACTCCTTTAGACTACTTCCTCGGACTGCTTCTTTTAGACTCCTTCTTTCGACTGAGTTCGATGCTTATTCTAGGCTTATTTATATTCTTGTCTTATCTCTTAATGATGCGTAGGTTGCCTAATGATGCGCAAGCTAAGATTCATCACGGATCCCTCCAGATTTGATTCATCTGTTTTGACTAAGGAAAGATGCGTAGCAAAGGATCGGATTACAGTTTCAACCTCGCGCGTACAATTGCGTGTTCGGATCTTTCGAGAGAGACCCATCACACGGCCGATGGAAGTAGGGAAATTGACGTGGCGAGACCGTTCTCCAGATAAATAATGGAAGATTTCCTGTCGGAGCGATGCCGTAAGTCTAGATTGCAGACGGCGGAAGTTCGCGGGCGAGGTCCTCCGTTCTTGTCTTCGCGAAGTAATCTGTCGCGGGAAATGAAGATGGTAGCTGAAAAATTCACTCGCCCCACTGGGCTCGCTTCGGCCGGCAGTTCAGCGAATTAAGACTTCATTAAATGAGATTCCGTCCACCTCCTCCTCCCTCTCTCTCGCGTAGTCAGAGATACATACACTCACACGAGCCCTCCCTTCGACTCATTCTTTCTCTCGGCGTGTCATTTCTCATTACGACGTCGACCTGCCCGAGAATTCTCCTCGCGGTGTAGTCTCTTACGAACGTTCGTACTTTTTGTCGTTCCCGTAAGCGAGTACATTCTCCGTTAAGCTGACCTCTTCTTCGAGAGTTTCCGAATCTCGTTCGCCGTTCCATGAGAGAGTCCACGAAAATTTCCCGAGGACCCTGTGCGAGCCCGTAAAAACCGTCGACTAGCCTTCTTTTTGCCCCCCTGGGAAGAGTTTCCTCTCGACGGCTAACACGAGGGATTTCCGCTTCTCGCGAAGGAATCCATCGTACGAGTGTGTTAACACGCTCCAGGTGATAGCTGAAGTCGATAAAAAGTGGGGGTCGCCGAAAGACTCAAGTGTGGCGTCGGGAAAAATTGAAAGTCGATCACATCAGGCTTCGACGGTCATTTTGACGAGTGTATAAATGAGGTATTCGTAAATGATACTACCAATTTCTCATTGTAAGTTCAGCGGATCAGCGGAGACTAAAAGGTGAGGCGAATCAAACGGAAGGATTAAGAGAAATTCGCAGGAACGGGGCATCCGATCGTCATTAAGCGAACAGATGAAGATCCTGGCCAGTTTGGATAGCGGCCGTATTGATACGCACTCATGCTAAGCGTCGTATAAATCGCGCGCGCTAACAAATGTGGGTCGAATTTCGGGACCATCCGAGGGTGCTGAAACAAATTGCCGCAGTCCTCCTCGTGCACCTGAACCGGGCGCGTCGCGTAATCAGTGATTTCCTCGCGAACTCGTCGTCCTACGCTGTGTTAGTCGGGCCGAAGTTAAAGAGGCTACTTTGTATTGCAACCCGTAGCCGGGACAAATGAGTTTCTGTCTCCCTTTCTCCTTGCCCCGCTCGTTCTAATCGAGGGGACTGCGAAATAAAAAGAATGGGATCGTGAGTGTCGGTAGGAAAAGAAGGCGAAGTAGAGGAGAAGAAGAAGAAGCGGCCGTCTAGACGAGCGCGTAATTATTTTTCCATCCATTGTGTTTCGTGTGAATGTCTAAAGCCAGGGTCGACAAACGCGAGCAAGTCGCGATATTCAACTGCTACCGTTATTACCGTAATGGTTTCTATGTTTGCAGTAGAGCGTCTTGAAGGTGTCCTCTTTAAAACGTTCATTTAAGACGGACTGGTTGAGATTCGCTGTTTCGATGTCGAGTTCAGAATGAGGGATAGGGCGTTTGGAGGCGTAATAATGTGCATCGTATTAACCGCGCGTGAAGTGCGTGCGCCGTTCTTGAGATCCACATATACGCCGATTCGGAACGGCTATTAATTGGCGTCTAAATGCTCCTCCATTAGCGAAATCAGGCGAATTGCATGCCCGCTCGTACGAACCTCAAAGCCTATTCCATTATCGGAATCAAAGCTACTAGTACCCCACGCGCCACCCTCGCAGTAATTGATGATTGGCATGAGGGTAGGTCACGTTCATGTCATAGTCGTTTACCTTTTATCCTCCTAATGGCCACTCCTCCCCGTTCCCTATTTATACGTCTTTGTTATTCTGATCAGGTCCTCATCCACCGTCTCAATATTTCTACCATTTTAATTTCATTCCCGCTATTTCTTTCTCTTTGCTGTTCTGTCGCAGGAATATTTCAGGACACGACGATAATGACGGCGGCGCACGCGAGAAGGACATGATGCCGCGGATCAATGAATTTTTTTTCCAACATCGAGTGTGGCTAGGTAAATCTAGTAAGAATCAGCAGTCGTCCCGCGGAAATTTTCGAGCTCCCTCTTTGAAACCCCTTTCAGTCGCCGCTTCAGAGACCGCCTCGTTCCTTTTAGTCTGGCCAGAATGATCCTCTGCAATTCAGTACACGCGGCAGCGCAAACAGGCTTTGCCAATCCCTCCTTTTCATCGTCGTCTCTCTTTCGCTGCCCTCTCTTCTACTCTTCCTCTACTCACTTTCATCCATTTCAACGAACTGTCTCCCCACTTCCTCTCTCTCTCTCTCTCTCTCTCTCTTTTCTTTCTGACCGACCATTTTCACTATTCCACTTCCATTTTCTTTCCCTCTCTCGCTCTATCCTCTTACGCGCGAGATTCTCACGGCTTTGCAATACACCTCGAAGTTGGCGCCTTACTCGTCGGGCATTAATGCTCGTGTAACACGGCATGAAACGAGGCAATTATCCGCTGTGTGTACGTGCACGTGCGTGCAAAGAGCTCGGGAGTAAAAGAGAGAACAGGAGAGAGCGAGAGAGAAAGAGAGGAAGAGAGAGATTTCAAGGATGGTGGATGGCTTCGCTCGTACGGCCCGAGAGCTTGAAAGGGATACTTCGAGGAACACACGCACCATGTAGATCGGTTTCTTTTGTGCGCGAACTTTCCGTCCAATTTTCGGCGCCGCTAACCCCTTCCACCCTACGAACGACGCGCGTCTGTATTATGCATGCCGTTCCAGTTTTAAGGATAGCTCGTCTTCCGCTCGCTACCCCCGATCCTCCTGTCCATCATCCCACACGTATTATTCTCTTTCCTCCCCCGTCCCGCCTTTTTTTTCGCACTCACTGTCGATTCAGTGTTCTATTGTAGGAGCGCGCGCCGCGGAATATTTGAGTCGGACAAAAACTAGAGCCGGGTCCGTGTTGATTAATATACCTCAATGCGCCCTGCACTGAACGCTCCGCACAAAGGGACGACGAGCATTTAATTAAACGAACCTTACCGCCTGCGAGCGGCTCGAGTATTTGCGCTAAGTGAACAATTCCGCCCCTTTTGGAATCGGAAGATCGAGTCGGCATTATGGCCGCGGACGTTCAGCGCTCTGCGTCCGCGAATCGATACTCTTTCTTTCGCTCGCGCGAGCCCCGACCGCCGCGTCGTTGGCCGCTGTCGCCGCAATTGATATCCGGCTTTGTCCCGAGAATCATCTGAGCGTGATTCGTGATACACAGCCCCCGGGCCGCCAGGATTAATCGGTAATCCACTTATCTCGAGGATAAACAGATTTGGACGCTGGCCGGCGGCCGGAATCGCCGCGGATCCGTAACGATTTTTCCGTGGCCGCGAAGCCGAGCGGAGCTTCCAGCGACCCGCTCGATTTTCGACGCTTCGAATCACGAAAACTAAAGCCACTACTCTACTATCCGCTTTAATCTCAATTTTTCCGTTTAACAGCATACGCGCCGCAGTTAACGAATCTTATTTTCGCCGAGTACAAGTTCCGTCGTTCGAGCGAGACGTGCTGCGGAAGTTCGGAGAGTCTAAATTCGTCGATTCTGGAGCTAGCAACGACAAACGTCGCGTTCGTCGCTCACCTGCTTCCGTGATACCTGGCGTGCCTCGCGGATTAACGTAATTCCCTCATCTCCCGGATAAACAGATTTGAGGGGTCGAGGGGGAGGGCAGTCGATCCCTGTTCAAGTAACTGTAACCGGTAGTTAGTTATGCTAGAAGAGAACGATCCTAATACGTACTCCGGCGCTGATCGATCGACCTTCCCTCGCTAGTTCGTAACTCGATAAGCCGCGGTTACGTGACAACTATCCCTCGTCGTCCAGGCGCCATGCTATTGACTCTTTCGATTCATGTCGACGTGTTTTCATTGGAATAAAAAAGGACGGCGAGCGAAAGGGGTTGGGGGTGCAGCGGGGGTGCGGGGGTTGAAAAAGGCAGAGAGACGAGGAGGAGAGCTCTAGGTAAGAGGATTTCCGTAGGTATCACGAAATGGTCGGGTATCGACAGTCGCCCTCGTCGTATAAAAACTTGATCGGAAAGCACTCGGATAAGGAATTTTATCCGACTGTCAGACTCGACCTTTCCTCGGAGTCGGTGCAATTTCTGATCCCGTTCGCCGTTGTCGGCGATCTTCGACGCTCCCTGACGTCTTCGTCCGTCAGCGGGATTGCGACGGGAGGGCACGCTGCGAAACTCTGTGCAGAGGCCACCCTCGAAAGCCGACGCATTATGGTAAATGCAACTGTCGGCGCACGGTCGAGGTCTGGCATGCGCGACGTCTCGCGGCGCGAAAAATTTCTTCTGCGAATCTCTCTTCAACGAGGAACATACAGTGTACGATTGCTGAGCCTGATGACAAGAGAGCTTCAATTACGATTTCTTCGTAAGAGACTGCGTTAAGTTTTTAAATTATTATCTTCTAAACTATGCAGCAGGGAATTCTGAATGTGTGCTCCTTTATTACATGAAAATGCGTCGTCCCTCAAAATTTCAAGATTTTCTGCGATTTTTATCTTTCGCCCACGCGATTTTGTCATCCACGGCGGCCGTGGCAAAAAATGAATACTTTGTCTTTTCTTTCGACGGTGTCGAGTAGATTTTCGCGGAGGAAAAAATATGCGGGCGGGGATGAATTCATTCGTATGCCGGCGCTTGTTAATGAGTCTCTTCCGCGTCTCGCCGCGACTTTCATGCTCGGTGCCGGGCAAACGAGAATCGGAAGCAAATCGAATCGGAATGCCGGAACGACGACGATATCAACGAGAGACAATTCAAGCAATTACCCCACTAAAATAAATTCGCCCTTTCCGAATTCGCATCCAACGCATTGCCCCCGTACCTAAATTATTTCGACCAGCACACCAGATTCGACGTATCCACGATCGTTAACTCGTCATTCCCGTTGTTCGCGTATTAACGATCGCCAAGTTGCCGACAGAAATATGTTCGAAAATGCCGGTGCCAGCGTCGACGAATTCAGCGGGCGAGGCCGAAAGTTTTGCCGTCCGTCGCTGGCCGCTGCGGCTGGACAACATTTTCCCCGCGTCAGTCGACTGTCGAGAGGGTGGTCGAGGCTTGGGGGGTGGGGGGTGAGGTCGGAAGAGGCAGAAGCTGCGCTCGGTTGGCAGCGCTGCTTGATTACGCACGCAAAAAGCTCTCGCGTGCTTCGCCCACTGATACGGTCTATACACGAGTTTGCAGCTGCAGCGTTTTGCCCAACGTATCGCTTCCGATCCCTCACAGCGGGGCTCGGACTCGAGCGTCCGACCAGTTCCGTTCCATTCTTACGCCCACGTCACGGCGATGGAACGATGCCGACGTTTCGCGACTGGATCGGATCGACGATCGGCACGGAAGAGAATTAATGGCCGGCTGGCCTAATGAACCGCGATAACCTCACACACTTCGTCGCGCTTTCTTGTTTCTCCGCAGTCGAAAGATACGCCCGTCTGCCTGTCTCTCTTCCACTCGCGTGAGTGACACTTCAGCATTTTGCGCTTCTGGCACGGTTATTTTGATGGGCCGCTTCGGTTGGATCGATTGAAAGCGTCAGTTCGCAGCAACGATCGCGACTCGGTGTGTCTGACTATTTTTACGCTCGTACTACTGAAACCGAAGGTACATCGTTTTATATTCGGAAGGCGGAGCGCGTCGTTCGACGTTAGTTCGATGCACGGCGATAACGTGGGTGAGAAGGAAGGCTGCCTTGGCGACACTGTCGAGCGCGGGTCGCGTAATTTTTTTCCGCCGGCTCGAGATATTTGTTCGGGAAATTGCGAAGGGGTTGCTTCATCAACGCTCTTCCCCGGCCGTCGTTCGAGCTCGAACTTTCCGCGTTACGGAGCTTTTACGCTGTACGAGTAGTCGGCTGGAAAGCCCGATTATGCGCGTACATGCCTTCCGACTCTCCATACGCGAGCTTACAACTCCAACTTTCTGCCCCTCCTCCCCCTCCTCTCCTCGCGGCTTTGTGCCTCGTTCTCCCAGGTTCCCTTCCTCCTGCCTCCCTCATGCTCCGTCTTTTTATCTTCGAATACACCCGCTCCTCCTCGCTTGATACTCCTTCGCACGTTCTCGGTCACTCTTCCTCCCGGCATTTCGCATTTATCCGTCTCTGTCCCTTCGTCCCACACTCCCCCGTTTTACTCTCATTGGCGCATTTCTACCCTCTATCTCGGCCCCTTATATAGCCTTCTCCGCCCACGCCGCTTCAAACTTCTCCACGTATTCCCTACGACCTATCTAACACGTAATCTCACCCCTCGACTGTCACTACGACCACCGTTACAGCTTGCCAGCGCTATGTCCTACCACTGTTACCACACCGCTCCCTAATACTTAATGCATTCAGCGGCCTGCACCGTCCGTGCGCCGTTTCAGCGACAGCTGCTCGGCGTCGCGAGCAGTCGGCGAATTCTGCGTTTCGATGAAAAACGAATCGTCGCGCAGCCTCGCGGGAACATCGGCGATTGGAAAGCGATTTGCGTCCCGGCGCTCTAACTAGAGCTGGGATTAAAATTCGCGCACGCTGGCCGACGTGCATTACTGTTTCGAAACTTGCCACGATTCACCGCGGCTTTCCGCCATTCGCAGAAGTATGCGTCGAGACAACGTGAATGTTGATGACGTCGGTGAACATTTTATGGGATCGGTGCGAAATATTATTGTTACGGAATCTAATCCGGCGGGAATGTTTAACGAGCAATCGGATACACATAAGAAGAGTGCAGAAATTCTTGAAACTTGTCATCAGGTGAAGCAAGGGTCATTTTTACCGTAAATATGATTTTAACTGGAATGTCAATCTATTGTAGCATCAATTACACATTAAACATACACTACATTATCCACATTCGTGAATGTGTATGCGTTTGCACCATGTGGCATTAACGTTTGACCAGATTGTCTGTCCGATTCCTCCTTAAAGTGCGCTTCTTCGTGACGTTGCAATTTTCGGACGGGATAGATGGGCGAATGGAAATGGAAGGGATTTCGCGCGGACAAAGGGAACAATCTTGTTTGCTGGTGGATTTCTTCAACACCTCCTCGGATATCAGGGAAACTTTCACCCCTGCTCGCAATAATGGATTTTCTTTCTAACGGTCGCTCTCGATCCCCGTCATACTCGGCGGAAGTTGGCGGGCCAATGCTGTTGGTACGTGACGTCGAAATGAAGTGCAGCTGGAATTGGCATCGCTGTCATGAGTGCGGGTGAGGAGGGCGGCGTACAACGGCGGCGAGGAAAGAACGAATTTGCGCGATCAGAGGGCGGATCGTAGCGAGAAATAAGAATCGTTGAAATGGCTAAATTCATTCTGTTATTACGTCGTCGAAGATATCGGTGCATCGAACTATAACGTACAATGATGACTGGCAGTTATATGAGATTTAGCGTTAGACCCGCCACGGTATGCCTGTGTCGTGAAATAACTCAAATCCCGTGTACGACATGTTCGAATTCGTCTGGCGAAGTCCAATTATCAGCGGTCAAACGAGCGAAACATTCGATTCTCATTTCACTTAAGCGCATTTCATTCTTCTTGGCGTCGCAATAAATTCTCTCTTTTTTTTTTTTAAATTGTTCGAATTCGCAATTATTAACGCAACGCCCTTAAATAACAAACAGTCGGCAGGTAGAACAGAGGTTGATTTTCTCTGCAACCACGGTCGTTCGTCGATGTCTTTACCGTGCGTCATACGCCTCCCCACCCTCCGTCCAGCGTTTCCCTCAATTCCGGAAACTCTCCGCGGCAGGCCGCGAACTTGCGTAATAAAGAAGCGGCACTGAATCGCTGAGGTTTCCCTGCCGCGCAACAAATGCATCACGTGACAGGCTTACCCAACGATTCTCCTCGCTGCAACTGTTCCCGGGGCTGGCAACAATGGGAACGTGACCGCAAAATTATATTTTGATTCGTACCTTTCGGCGCTCGGGTTCGTTCCACGATACGACTCCTCCTCTCTACCAACTCCTTCCCATTCTATTGCAACGCTCGCCACTCGATGACACCCCGGCACGAGAACATTTTCCGTCCGCCTCGACGGTGGAAGGAAAGTCCTCCGACACGAAATTCCTCCGCTGTCACGGAGAAGAAATTGTAAAAATTATCATAAGCGATTCCGAGCAATTTTTCTTGCCGTAGGTAGATTATTTCGAGGACTGTAAGCTCGCGCCTTTACCCGGTCTCGCCCCGTTCCCACCCCTTATCCGCAGTGATTATCGTTATCCGCGAGCATTCTCAGGATCGTCCCAGTCCTTCTTCCTTTCAGCTTCCCTTGCCCTCGCCTCGGCCACGCTCGTTGATACCGAGTTTTGCCGCTCGAGCGAGTTCCCCGTTCGCTGACCTCGCATTCCGTCCTGGCCCACGGCCTGAAAGGGATCGGGGATAAGTCCGAACGGCGGAAGGGGCTGGCTTGTTGATTCCTCGAGTGGCTCGGAGCTTCCCGTGAGGCAGCCGCGAGGAATGGAAACGCTTCGAACAACCGATGCGCATGATACAATCTGCCGTGAGAATCCGGATGTCGGAAAAATCGTGTACCCGGCGAGCACGGTGTCCGGGCTTAGAAATACTCGTAGTACGTTTCTATGGATTTTGTACATGAGTTGGAAAGGGCAGAGCTTGCGCGTCCGCCACGAGGGTTGTTGGTTTCATAACTCAGCGTTCTGTATGAACGTAAGAGAGACGATAAAGGTACTCATTGTTTTTTCGACGGCGACTCTGTCTCTGCCTACCGTCTCACGCTGATTGAATATGCGTATTTTGAATACATTCACATCCTTAGACCATAGGTACTCATAGACACGTCTTTCGTAGACGAATTCACGGAACAAGGTGAGGCAACGATAAAATCATTTATGTCGTCGCGTCTCGCGAGCGGCGACTTAACGAAAACGCGCGGAGATTTTTGGTCAGCTAACAAATTGCCTCGGTACTACTCCGTGCCGCGCGGAGCATATTTGTCGAGCTTATTTCGCCGTGGATGTACGGCTGCCGCGGGCGGTATGTTATTGGAGGACGTATCTGTGACGGGTCGCATACGGGGGGGATATACACGTAATTGCGACGTCTCGAGAAATACGCGAGGCGCGAGCGACGTAACTGCTATCGAATTTACCTCAATTTGCCCCGCGCGCCAGGCGGGCCCCGTTAATTACGCCCAAGAGAAACGTCTTCCCATTGCCGGCGAACTGTTTCGCCCTCGCGATATCCGCGAACTTCTCTGTCGCGGAAGTGCTCAGAGCGCCGAGCGGTAATGATTGTCGGGCGGAATTCGTCGCAGTCGAAATTTCGGAATCGTCAAGTTTCGACGTGCAGCGTTTCGGGCGAGCTGTTCGGTGTCGATCCGTCGACGGTGCCGACGAGACGCGGCTAATCAGGTCATCGAGTCGGGGGGTGGAGCGATGATAATGGAAAACGTTAAGTCCCGCAGTGTAATACGATTGAGAGTAATCATGCTAATTAGATCGGGCTTACGAGTACATAATGCAGCCCGCCCACGCGCCTGTTTATCTTTGACGATTGTTTGGCCGCGGCTAATATTTCCGAGCGTTGCGTTCACGGACGTACGTGGGTAACACTCGTCTCGTAATTTCTCCCGGTGCAGCTTCTTTCTGACGATGTCAAATGTCAATCGCGTCCGACGGAACGCTCAGCGCGGTGCGCACATTCAAACGTTCGAGTTCCTGCGTTCAGTCAGTTTCTCACGCACGTCACGCAACGTCTATGAATGCGTTCAGTGATTAGAATAGTTCCGGCCTAATAGAATTACAGGGCTTCATCATTCATGCGGACGGGAGACTCAGAAAAGAGTTTCTTGCGATTACGTGATATGTAACGATGTACTCATTCTCGGCGGGGAAAAGTATGGATAATAATTCTTAATTACCTTGGAATTACGTTGCATAACGACAGCCGCAGAGGTCAGACATCTTTGAATCATAAATGGAAGCGGAACACAGTTGCGTCGCCGTCGTACGTTTTACTTCAATTTCGCAGCAAAGAAGATTATGAGGAGCCCGTATTCTTAACGTGAATGTTAATTGCATTTGACAGCAAGTTCTGACGGTTCTACCGTTTGAGCACGTACTTCCTTCTAACTGAGACGAATTCTACTATTACTTCGGGCGAGCCCGTCGTGTAACTCTAATGACTTCCGTTTCATTCACGGACAGTGGCAAACACACCCACACATCAACGAGGCGGGGGCGTGCGGCGAGTTTGTCGCGAGATGTTCATTAAGAGAGACACGTAATTAGGTGGCGAACCGGGCTCACCTGCGGAGGCAGGTGAAACGGACACTTTCGAGTGAGACGTTCGTTAATTAATTCACCAAAAGTACCTACATTTTGCTCATCCACTGCTGGCTAGGTAAGAAGTAATAAGCGGCCGAAGCAATTGTCCGCTAACGAAATTTCGAATCTATTTCAGTGCTTCAGTGTCTGAGTGGCGCATAAAAACATAGAGTATGTCCAGCTAATTCTGTGATACGTCCGATTTCGTATTACATTCGAATAAACATCTGACGCACGAAGTTACGTTCTAAGGATGTTCGTACAGATAGTATATTCGTATGACAGATATACCATAACACGTCACTCCAATTTCGTGATAATCAGCTCTACCAGTTGCACCATATTTACCCGGCTTCTAGTCCGTTATTTCGATGCACCTCGTGCCTCACAATTACCGTTACAATCAGTCATTCCGCTACGCCCTCCTACTAATACACCGGCGATGCCTGAAATAATTTCAGCCACGAATTTTCCAGCCCGCCGGGAATTTCTAATTACGATAATAAGGGGCGGTAATTTTATTACAAAAATGTGAACTCGCTGCGGGAGATTCCGTTATGTTAAAATTACGTAATCGCGGGAGAAAAGGAATTTCAATGGAAGCCGAGTAATTCGCCGGCCATGAGGGTCGTTGCAACCGGTTATGCAACCGAAGCCGGCAGCCTCCAATTCCTACGTTACATCCCTTAACATATCTCGGCGTGTGTTAGAGCCCGTGTCTACATACTGCAACGACCAGTGGGCAGCCGCAGCCGTCAATAGGTGCGCCGTCCATACATTATCGGATCCGTACGTTACGGAGTTTGTAACGCGTGCGGTGCTCCACTCCGCGTTACTTATTCAAACGCTAACGTGCCTTGCGCTTAGCGAGCATGCGACGAGCTCGACGACGGCGCAATTTGAGAAAAGGCTGTAAAGTGGAGGAGCCGTAATTCGATGATCGAGTTGCGCCGATTAGGCTCGCTTCTTTTGAGACTTGGTCTCAGGCACGAACGATGGAATTAGCAGTGAGGATGTCGATAATAATCCAATTGCACGAGTCGTCTCTAGCCCTCGCTGTCTCTGTCCGTCGCGCTCGGTAGCTCTCCTCGATTAATCGATAGTTCCCACCGATGTGGCCGGGGGCGTATTCGTGGACAATTATCTCGCTTGTATCGTGGCTCGCTCGTAACCGGTTTGACATCGAGCAAAGAGGGTATAATGGTGAGCTCAAGGGAGCATGAAGCCCCTACAGCTCGCCAGCCCTCGAAATGGTAAAGCGTGGGAGGAGGGACAATTCCGCCTTGAAACGAAAGGAGTCGTCATTGTTTGCGACGCCTTTAATGCGCCGACTGCTCGCGCTAAGTTTCGACTCGTCGATTCTCGCGAAAATTCAAGTGTCCCGACTAACAGCGAGCGAAACTCGCTGCGCGCAATCCCTTGCCTCGTCGCTGCCGACTTCTTAACCTCCGCGCTTGCGACGTTTCCGTCTTAACTGAGCACTAAGATGAGCCGCGTTTCGCTCGATGCTGCCAGACTTTTAGTCTTTCACCTGCGATCGTCGTATACGTGGGCTCCAACCTCCAACTTTCTCTGACGTCTGTTCATTAAACTTTCTACTTCCGAGTGCTTTACTTCGTAAATTGACGCTACGACGGAACGTCTGATACGACGGATGGGTTTTAGGAAAAAAAAATACATGTCGAATCGTTAATCTCGTCCTTTTTTAAGAGTGAACTGACATTCGAGTCGACTCACGATATGATGCAAGGCAAAAGACTAACCAGTCTCGATTGCTTGAAACTCAGTCATTTTTCTTGAGACCTGAGATACGGTCTTGTCGACATGCAAGGGGTATGTAAGGAAAAAGCGCAGTTCGGCGAGCGATCTTAATTGGTCGTCCACTCGACCCCGCACATTGACGCTCGGTGACGGGAGATTTTTAGACACGTAGCAGCTGGCTGGGTTAAGTGGAGTCGGTTCTGGATCTGCCACGTCATGAAGCTCGCTGGAGTTCGAAATTCGAGGGTGCTTAGTTCGGCGACTTCGCAAGGCCAAGACACTGGAAGGCCATTTTATAAGCAATTAGTTTCCCTCTTCGAGAAACTGCCTACGGAAGTGATACTCCGCTATCGTTCGCTCAATAAGGCAGGTTGAGGCAGGAAAGAAGGGCGAGATTCTTCGTGATTAGCCCTTTAACGGATCCGAAAAACAAGAGAGTGACGCGACCCGTCGCAATCCGCACATGTTTCGCTCGCGACGTCGTAAACTTCGAGAGATGAACTCTCGGTATTACCGGAGGATAGCGTCGGAAAGTGTGCTCGGAAGCCTCGAGTCCGGCCGGGGTTTATGTCGGGGTCGAGTGGTTCGAAAATTGGTGAGCTACTCCAGATTCGCAGAGTTCTCGGAATTTCACTTAGGGACCGCCGAAATTCCAAAAATTTACATTTACGTTCGCGAATCGTTAGCCGGATGTAGCTCGGCGATCCGAAGTGTTTTTGAGGCAAGCTTCGACCTTTTCAGAATTCAGGATTAAACTCCCAGTACTCCGGATCCAGATTGTGTGAAATGCCACAATGTTTAACATGTAAGGTTCGTTACAAATTAATGAACATTGCAATATGCGGATTTAATCACAGTATTAATAATTGTTAGCTGCGGGCCTGTCACGATCCGTATTGCCACGAATGTACATTAACGCCCATAATTATTCGAACAATGGACTTTTCTAAATTTATTTCGAATCTTCGAGAAGGATTACGTGGGTATCATTAACGGATACTTGTGGAATCGTTGGTAATTTATATGTTAGGACGTAAAGTTATATCACTGTGTATTGCAATTCATTAAATATACTCGCTACAAATTTCTCTATAACTGTGATCTAAAACGAGCCGTAAAGAACATATGCAATAGTATTACCATGCGTACTAAGCTATAAATGAACAATGTGCTTAAACATAATCGTATTGATCGAATAATTACGAGCGTTGAATGAGTATTTTTGTGTCGACGTACTGTTACGACGAGCGAGCGGAATATTATTTTGGCTAAATCCGTGCGATTTTCGTAGGCTCGATAAAGAGCTGCGGTCGTTTGTTCAAAGAACGGAATTTTTAGCTCTTAATCAGATCCCCCACCTCCGCTCCGAATATACCGCGACCACACCGACGGGGAAAATCAAATACCAAGGATTCCTCCTCCTCGCTCCCTAAAGGATTATCCTCCTCCCTCGTAGTCCGGGAGATCCGATTTTAATGAAAGCTTTTCTGGATACGGCCTCACTCTCCCTTCGTCCATCTCCCGTTTTTTCGATCGGCGAGCCGTGCGACGAGCGGACATTTTTAACGTTATCGACGAATTAATTCTCCCCAGGCAGCGACTCGAAGTTGCGACCATGGAGAATTTCAAACGTTCCGACAATCCGGCTGGCGAGGGTTCTGTTTCCGAAGGTACTCATCGTACCACCGTTCAATCGAACTTCGGCCCTATTTCGATAATGTCTTCGCGAGCGGCAACGAAAGGCTCGAATAAACGAGGTGGAAGGCACGTTGTATTGGAGTAATTACGAACTGAACGGCGGGTAGAACGATGACCGAGTTACGAGGTAGTAGACGTAACATAATAATGCGACGAACCGGTGGTTGCTGAAAGGCAGGACGATCGATGCCGATCTCCCGAGAACGTAGCCCCTGGAGCAGTCGTCTTACACGTTCCTACCATCTGAAATGCAGAGCTTTCCTACAGTCCTCCCTACTCAGCGGCACTATTTTTCTCCCCTTTCGCTTCCTCGCTCCTGCCATTCCCTCTGGATCTTCCCCGGCTGCTTTTTTCCTCTCCGCCGCTCTTCCTATTTCTTCCCACCCCGGCCCGTTCTCCTGCGGTTTTCTTCTAGCGTCGCTTTTTTCCTGGCCAGCCTCTCCGACGCGTTTTTCTGCGGCCGCTCTTTCTATTTGCCTCTGTTTCCCCAGGATACCATCGGCGCGCGCGCGCGAAATAAAAACACGCGTGGAATGCATTATGCGAGCAGACGTACGGCGAAGCCCATGGAATTGGCTCGGTTTCTCACTATAAAAGCCGCTCTTTGTTTCAGTCCGCCGGCGCCGGATTATAATAGAGCGGATGGCGGTCAGGTTAAGCGGCGCGATGCCGTGGCATTTTTAATTAGCACGCCATGTAACGTGTAACGTTTAGGTACTTTGTATGTTTTCTAGCTATTGCAGTACCGGTCTCGATTATTGTAACTCGTAACGAGGGTGACCCGTGCATATTTGCGTCGCGGAAGAATGAACGACTTGGGCGAATTGTAAGACGACAACGTCGAAATGCTGAACGCGTTTCGAGAACTTTCTACCCGTTCACGCTCCATATCTCGTAAAACGTTCCAAATATTGATTCGCTCCGAACGCGTTATTCCCAGCTACTCTTCCGGATATTATCAACTCATACCTAGAGCTGAATTTTATAAGCAAATCCGAGCTGTAAAAAGTGTTACTTCGCGCTTTGTCGTAGCTCAGGCGAAAATTCGCGTGGCACTCGACGTATCGGCGACGCGTGCATCCTCGTTCGCGTGGCAAGCAGATATTTACCGTCTGGCCGGTGAGCGTTCGTAATTCAGACAAAGGCCCAGCTATCAGCGTAATCGCTCGCGCCATTATCGGCAAAACGGGATTTTCCGCGGTGTACTTGTTGCGCGATAAGCCGACACCGGCGCACGTGTCCTGCGCCGAATTACGCACAAAACGAATTGCCGACAGCGACCGATGGGGGGAAAAAACACACATACAATGACGACACGCCGTTACTCATGCGGGCACCCGCGTGCCAATTCTAGCGGTTTCTCTCCGCGCCGAGACTTCGCGGCGTCCGACACCGACTGAGTCGTCCAGAAATCTTCGTCCGCAGAGAGCGAAGAAGCCACCGCGGTCGAGCGAATTTATTCGCCGAACGCATTCCGCGAGAGCGTGTTTCAAGGAATTCCGAACGGATTCGGGACGAAGATATTTGGCCGGACGGGAAGGGCGCACGGTTTTCGGGAATGGATCGTTCGGTGACGAGCAGGGTACATATATACATAGCTGCGGAGCGCTTGTCGTTCGTTTGCTTCCTCGGCGACGGAAATTTATGAGACGCTCCAATAAAAGTTACTTTCGAGAGATGGAATTGACGGCAGTCCTGCGACGTGCGTTGTTCGACCGACAAACAGAAATATCAAAATTATGTGTAGCACGCCCAATGATCCGCGCGAGCGAGAATCGTGGTACGTTTTTCATCCCGCGCACGTTTCACTACGACCCCCGACCGACGAGAGCGCGAGACTTTTCCGACAGCACATATCACGAGAATCGTTTGGTCCGCGTCGAAACGAAATTCGACCCCGTGCAGCGGACGATGCGGAGATCGGAAGCGAATTGATGCTCCCGAAAGTTCTGACGCGCGTAATGTTACGAGGGAGAATCTCTCGCGGCGATAAATCCACGCGTCCTGATACGGTGCAATATTAATAACGACGTCAATAACGACCGCCCCTGAACGAAATCGGCTACTTCGGGGCAAGAGTAATCGAGCACTGACCGTAAGGTTATTACATCTCCCAATAACGCTGTAAACTTTCATAAAATGATCGTCGATAACCATGCGGTTAATAATATCGCGCGCTAACCACGTACATTATATGAGCCTTTCGTGTAACGCGGGACGCAATGCGCGATCCAGATATTTCGATATGTATATTGCCTTTTGAGTACATCATGGGGGGGCTGCGCTGTTATTATTAACCTTCGCGCCGCTTCACGCATTCCGCGTGCTTCCAGCTGTGCTTTCCGGGACTGCATGCGTTCCCACAGGAGCTTGATTCCATTATTTTTGCGGGAATTTTGGCCGCACTGCTGCTGGCTGTACTGGGTGCCTCTGATTGTGATGACGCGCAGCGAACGTTGACCGATTACAGACCGAAGCTGCGTATTCGGTTTTGCGATGTAGTAAAGTTTTGTGTATTTTAAACGCCCCAAATGAACGTTCGACGAAGAAAGTGTAGGCAAATTTCTTCGCAATCGCCCGTAAGACGTGGGAACGTTGCGTGAGATCATAAATATGAAATTATGATAAACGATCGTAGACTTCCCCCCTTCTGAGTATCCGACGCCGATGTGCGGGATAAAACAGGCTCAATCTCGCGCGATCGAGGAAGTGGGGCCGATTTAAGTTCTCCGGAGGGGTCGTGAAAGTCGGAAGGAACGCGAGATTCTTTTCCTCCCCGCCGAGAATCACCCCCGTCGGCTGCCAATTATGAATCGGGGCAGAAACGTGCTGGCGGCCATTTATTCTCGTGTTTACGAAGCGCGGAGTGCCGCTAGCGATACGATTTTAATGAGCGTAATCCCGTAATGAGTTTTAATAAAATATGATTTTCGAAGGGACATAAAGTTATTATAGGACAACTCCATTACGGCGTAATAAATGTGCGCGAAATATATGCACGGTCGGATCGTTAAAAGGATACGCAGCGTCAAGCGGGATTACTCGGTTTGAGAATAAATTTGCGATGAAAAAAAGACCAGCGTCACGAGAGGCGCAGCTTTTATTCGGCGTCGGTGCGAAGATGCATCGACAGAAGCTGCGCTCAATTTCTGTCTTGCGAGGGAGAGAGGCATGCCCGGCGGGAGCGGGAAGGGGAGCCGGGGGGCATTTTGAATAATCATGATTTTGAATAATCGAATTAATCCGATTGTTCGCTGCTGGACGGCCGCAGGCGTATGAATTATGCGTCGCGTTACCTGCGCGCCGACAGGAATGACAAACGATTCGTTATCGTCGCCTGTGATCGCGTGTCGTCGCGAGTCCTGTCGCTGCTAGACGGCAGGAAAATCCACACAGAGACGGTCTCCGTTCAGTCTTGAAATACAAACCGCACCGGGTATAGCGGCTAACCGCGCTCCTGGTGCCTGGGTTAAAAATGACCCGGCGTCGTCAATAGAGGTTTAATATCACTCGCGGTATATAAGACGATTCTGCTTTCATCCCGGCACCCTTTGATTCGCCCCTTCGCGCTCTATCCATCTTAACCCTCAAAAGCAGCTGCGCGGTGGAAAACGGGCGGAAAACGCCGACGGGGTCGCAAAACGGCTGGCCGTGATTCGCGGTTTACCCGGGCAAACGTTACCGGGGGCGCGATCAAACACTGTAATTTGTCGGAAATAACGCGACCAATCGGGGCGAATTCGAGTCGTCTGTTTGCCGTGTAAGCGCCACATCCGGCCCCGCTTCGGGCTCCAGATTTGACGCGGCCGAGGGACGGCGGCCGGGGTGGAGGCCGAGGCTGCCCCGCTGGCTTTGTCATTAGGCTAATTATTAATGCCACTGGGGACGACCTTATCGAATCAGGCGGCCGCGCGAGCGTGACTGCGATAATTCCGGACCGCCGGTGCCGTGACGTTCGTGGCCGTCCGAAGATTTGCATAACTTTCGCTTTCGACGCGAGTACTTACTCTCTGTCTCGTACTGACATCGATGGGCTAACGAATGTCGGCTCTTTCGTGCCGTCATCTGACGCGGTAGTCAGATATGGTGTAATGTTAATGTCGTCGCAGTTTGAGGAGAAAAAGTGAGGCTTTCGGTGTGTACACAGCATTTTGCGACACACGCGGCACATTCGGAATTAACGAGTGTTGACCATGCGCGTAAGGTGGACACGATTACTAATCAGCACGCACCCACCGATTTCACGTGCCACTCGTCCGTGTAAATTTGCATAATATCGTATGCTCTAAATAAATTCAAACAGGCAGATTAGCGCGCGTAATGATGCATTATACGCCGCTGGAACCCGTCGCTAGCGGATGGCCGAATTTTTCTCGGCAAAATACGTCACCGAGTTTTCGGCATTTCGCGGATATTTAAATGATTAGAACGGAATTTAGGTTTCGACGGAATAGGGGCGCAGCGGGTTTAGAGGGGGGATGGGGTAGGAAATGCAGGGGAGGAGAACTAAGAGAAAGAGACTGAAACGTATGATTCTTTTACCCCCCGATGGTGCATTGTCTAGAGCACAAAGGACACATCGGCTGACAGACAAGACGCTCGAGGAGCCTATTGTTCCTGGCACCCGCCTGCCTTTCAAAAATCGTGCCTCAAAACACCCTCGAAAGACACCCTACAGCCAACATCAAACGCCACACATGACCCCTTACTCATAATTCATCCTTGCAAAATCAAACTTCCGACGACATCGAGCCGGCCCGGTATCATTTACCGGAATAGACAAAAGATTGACGTACGCTGAGAACTTTTTCGGCAACATATTACATTGAAAATGTACACAGTTTGACATCCGCAATTTCGAGCTCCATTCAATTTATATCGCAGACACTAAATTGCTTTGAAATTATTTTCTTCATCATTCGCTATTATATTAATCAAACACATTTCATATTTGCGCAAGGGAATAATTAACAAGTTACTCGTTTGGCACACATATTTCGTTAAACTTAGCGGACATTCGAATGATTGCCTGGTATAAATGAATGACTAATATATAAATGATTTACTACGCGTTAATGCTCGCTCCGTGTCAGTTTCAGTAGTAAAAGCCGCGAATTCGTCCGACACGTCAGTCATCCGGGCGGATAGGGGTTATCGGTGCTGAAGCGGGCTGGATACTCGTTAATCGCGACCAAATTAATTGCAACATCAAATCTCTCTACGGCCAACCTTTTGGAATCGGCCAGCCGATATATTCCTGATAAAGAGATAATCGCTAGGTTGGAAACAGTACGAAAATCGTCGAAACATCAGCTCGCCGCAGATTTCAACTGATCCTCCACTCTTTATCCTCGCAACGAGCTATCGTTTTCAGTGCGATCTGAAATCGTACTGTCAAAGACAGAAGAAGGGGCGAGCCGGCACTCGGAGCAGGATTAGTGCGTTCACGAGGCGTTCGCTCTCGGGACGCCGGCGACAAAGTTTGATTCGCTCGGCTTAGATCGAGGATTACGCCGGGGACAGGACGAGGATTATGAAATTGGACCGTCGCTTCGATTAACATAACCGTATCCCTTCCATCGGCAACGGCCGACTATTTACTCGCATTGCCCTCCAGCCATCGCGCCGGCAGAACTCACGAGTCGCGAGGGTGGGACAACGGTGTCAAGGGCGCGAGTCTCGAAATCTCGAAACTCTCCGCTGCTGTACCGGGGTGCGACGTACGGGCCGGGGATTAGTTCGTTCGAAAATAGACGCTGGCGGGAGTCTACGGTGTACCGTGAATTATGGGAAACGCTCAATCCCTTTTCAGCCCTTCGCGCTGGATGACCCTAGATTACAGAACTTCCAGCGCGGCGAGATTGTGTGGGAAAGAAAGATCGGCATGAGCAATCGTCAGGTATCGCCTACCCTTTGTCCTGTACAAATTTGACTTATTGTTTGATTTAGTTCAGCGTGGTTCAAGGGTGGGGGCACGGCCACTGCCACCTCCACTAGCTACAAGTACTGCTGTGCTTTCTTCTTAATCGAATGACGTAGCAGAAAGATTGCAGGTGGCTATCAAAATTATCTTGTTCACCGGAACCTGGGGATGGTTGTAGCCAAGCTAGCTGTAGTCGTAAAGTAGGGAAGACTGAAGGAAGAGTCCTTCGATCCGCTGGAATATCGCGAAGGATAACCCGTGGCCTTCTCCTGTATCCCGAAGCCGTCCTTAATGCGGGGTCTCGGGTTCTCCGCGGCTGCGGAAAATAATTCTACACCTTCCCCAACGTTCCGCTACCTCTTCCACTCAGCCACCCTCACCGCCCACTCGCCCACATTCGGGGCTGTACGTGGGCAGATTTTGAGCGGCGCGCGCGCCAAAGCAAACCCCGAATCAGACTCGCTGCCAACTCCGGGCCACGAGGCCTGCCGCCGCCCACGCTTCTCTCTTCTTCGATTTTCCTGGTGCTGGCGTCGTGTTAGGAGCCTGGCATGATCTCCTTCTCACCTGCGAGAAAGCGCGTACGCTTCTGTAGAACAGTAGGTGAACGTCGATAGGAAAGTTTATATTTGCGTCGATTTTCGGTTTCATATAGATTTGTTCACTTTTCCCCTCTGTCGCATTTAACGAAACGATTTACGAGCGCGTCGCATCGCGGCCGGATTCCACTTTTCTCGCCCACGTCGAAACGCGCGTACGTGCCTCCTCGTGCCGCTGACGTTGCACGCTCGAGTATCATCGCGGCCGGCTGACATCTCTAACGACAGCCCGCGTCGACCGAAATGCAATTAAACGAATACTATTTTGCCGATCGGTTAACCTTTCCCGCATGAAAAACAGTCGATATTCGGTATCGCGCGCGCAATTCAATCGTCGACGGCGTGTTCCGAATTTACTGGGAACAACCGTGAAATCTTTGAGCCCGCCGTGGAAACGTCGGAAACACACTCGGCGTGCACGACGTAAAGCGACGCCCCCCTCGTTCCACGTCTGCGCACTGAAACTTTAAGAAAATTTCTCCGGCGTAAATATTTCAGTATCGGAGATCGTATTACGGGAGAGAATGCGAGCACGATCGTGAAGGTTGTCTTGAGAGTGCGCGAGATATTCTTCTCGCTGCTTCATCTTCCAACGAGCGCGTACGATACTTCGTCGAATTACAAGCGGAAGAACAATGTAATGCCTCCCGTACTCGATGTAAGTGGAAGCGCTCCGACGGATTCTCATGTAAGACGCATGAGACGAAAAAAGAATATTGATTCAACGTAAGATCAGGTAAAGCTACCGTCGTCGGACAGACTTACAAGCGTGGATCTCGCGAGTTTCGTCTCCTCTTCAGGCAGCCTCTTTCACCGGGGTCCCCTCCTACGTCTTCGGCTTGCCCGGCAAACTTTTTCATCCGACAATACGCGCCTAGTCGGAGAACTACTTTCCAATTTCGAAGAGTAGGGTAGGGGGTGGCTGGGGGAATATTGATGGAATATCCCACGCGGATATTGAGATTCAGATCGCGGCGTATTTTCATTGGCACGTACCACTGTCAAAGAGAGACAGAGCGGGCACTGAATCATACGCGCTGCCAAGTTCAGGCGTAGAGCGGAGGAAAGTGGGGGCTTGAACTGGTGGTTTCAAACGATCGCGTCACGAGTGCGCACCCCCGCAGGAGGGGGAAGCGGATGATTTACGATTAGGCACTAACCGCCTTTTAACACGTTTAATGACGCTTACGTTTGGGCTCGCGGCAATTAACCGCGGCTTTTAAAGTGTTGCGCGTCTGTTGCCGGCAGGCTGTTTCATTAAGTACGAACGACTTTCTTTCTCTCGTGCCTTCCCGTCGTCTCGGCGATCGAAGCAATAGTGTCGACGGACGCGATAATTATTGTTTATTGAAAGCGGACGGAAAATCGTGTTCGTACCTGGCGCGGAATCGGAGGAGAGAGTTGACGTCTTCTTTATCGTCGATCATTAATCAGAATCCATCACCGGCGAACTTTACTACTGACGAATGTCACTGTCCATCAAAATTCTTCATCAGCGCGCGCGCGCGTACGTTTTTGCGCGTGTGCCAACTCGACAGCCGGTGAAATATACGGCGGTCGTTCGTGCGGCAAATTCTTTACACACGCACTAAAGTACCCGTCCATCCGACGGGTAATGTGAAATTTGGCGCCATGCAGTTTTCCCAGAAATTATTCTTGCAGCGCAGCGGGCCCGATAACGTTTGACGCTGAAAACGACTGAAACGCTGGCGGGACGCTCGAGTGGCCGCATCATGTTGCGTAGAATTTTCGTCGCTAGAATGGCTGGCGTGACGAATTACGCGATCGCGATGGATTACTGCCGGGTTATGTCGTTGCGAATGAGAGTGACGAATTACCGTAACCAATTTTTGCCGACGCGTCGACAGCGTAACGTTTATTGAGGCACTCGACAGAAATCATGAAACCTTTAATGATCAGCAGGGTCGCTGAACAACGGAAATAACTCGTCACACATTCTTTCTCTCTCTCTCTCTCATCAGTTTCATACAGCTACATAGACTGTCGTGCGCTTTACACTCAAACGAGAACTGTGTCATCTACAGTGTCCATTACTGTGTTGAAGACTATTTAAAGAAACAATTAGGAATGCTGGGACCGATCGGTATCGGAGTAAGTGCCGTGTACAACCGTCGTCGACGTTCACTAAGGATTCGCAGACAAGGGTCAAAGGGTTGTACCTTATTACGAATTCATTGGATTGATGGTAAGAGGTGCTGTGAATACGTGGACTTCCTGGCTCATTCGAAACGTCGATACTCTTGGATGACGCGCGTTCCCCACGACTTCGCCAGCGCATCTTAAACTCGATTTATATTTAATTCGCGCCTGCACGCCGCGAACGAAGTTCACGAAACGCCGGGATAGTCTCTGCTCTCGCATTGAGCGTGCACTTTTCATAGCCCGCCACCGCTGTTACCTGAGAACCACCTGTGAACTTTTGCGAGGGCGGCCGGCCAGAGAAAGGGTGAGGCCATGAATGAAGAAGAAAGAGGGGTTGGGGCTCAATTCATGATTCGCTTTAAATGTCCACGGGGCGGGTTGGAAAGTTTCGCAAGTGCAGTTCCGCAAGCAGATACCGCGGGCGTCGAAAAGTCCCGCCGTGAATCGAGTCGAAGGCTTTAATTGCCGGTAGTTGATAATGACAATTGAGCTGATGGCCTGCGCGACAATAATCGACGAAATGCCAGTGGGCACCGTTCCGTCGCACGTCATTTCCGGAAACGTAGAGTAATTGACGATAGTTTTCTGACTATTCACCGGTTATCCGCGGATGTCAGTTGAGGAAGAAAAAGCGAAAAAGATAGGAGGAGTAGATATCGATCAAATCACGTCCTCTGTGCGCCGGGATATTTTCGTCCTACGCTAGTCCTCCCCGGCATAGGCATATATTTCGAAGCAGAGAATACGCGAGCGCGGCCGCATTACGGGTTTGAATGGCCAGTCGTCCGCGAAAACGGGAAATTAACCGGCTCGAAAATTGTTTGCGTGCACTCGTATTTCGTTTTTCTCTCTCTCTCTCTCTCTCTCTCTCTCTTTCGCCCTCTTTCCTTCCTGCTCTCGGGCGGTCGTTTTTGACCAGCGCCTGCTATTACTTCCGCCTAAGAGTAGACATTATTATCGGACCGTAATTGTGACCCGAACGATTGTCCCGGAGTGACGCCTTTCGGCATTGCATGCAGTCGAAAATTTATTCCGCGCCCATTGAAAATCACTGCCGTCCGTCGCCCGTCGAAATGGAATTGTGAGCGAATGCGTGGCCGACACCTACGAGAAATATCCACGCGGCAGCTAAAACCGATGAGCATATTGTTTCGCACATCGTTCCCTAAGTTAGAGCCTATAAAGTTAGTCCATTAAATGAAAGGTCGCTTTCGCTTTTTAATAGACCCTACGTCTGCTTAATTGCGTCGTAAAGATGTCGGAAAAATGTCATTTTGCCGCGTGTCAATCGTCCGAGTTCGTTGGAATACAGTGCTTCGCCAGTGTGGAAGTATACGGAGCAGTCGACGTCGAATGTCCTTCGTTATAGACTAAACGATATTGCGTGTAACTAAGTCTCATCAAGCGCTAAAGCACTCTCATTCCTCATTCAATCGCAATTAACGTTTATTTCGTTACTCCGTATCACGCGATATCTGGGCGGCAGTTGATACCATGACGAGCTATATTTTTTCCCCCGGCCACGTATCGGCAGGGACTTTATCGAAAATCGATGTTCTCTCATCAAACGACCACGTAAATTGATCGATAATCGTTACACACGCTCAGGGCTAATCCTGCTGCTCTGAAAGGGGGGCAGTGAAATTGCAATATTTGAAGCTATTTTGCTTTGAGGCAACGCGAATGCCGCTTTCATTACCTTTGCGATTGCCGCTATAATCCATTGCGATATCCCGATCGCACGCGTATGCGTGTCCTAATCGTTCGTTTGAACTTGAACAGAGAGAAGGTATGCGAGTCGAAGTGCCCCTTCATCGAAACAAGACGTTAAATAATGAACGCACCTTCCGTCGTGTCACAGAAGTTGTACAATTATCGAATCGACTTACGCGTTCGTTTGAAACGATACATTTCTGAGCCTTTCCGTGATCGAAGACTTAACGGGATCGAACTGTAAACAGTTCGCTTCCATTTAAATAACGGCTGTCCCGTTCCCGTCCGCCTCTCTATTAACCGGCCCGCCCACTCGCTTTATATCGCCGTCCCGTCTGATAATACGATTAAACTTCGGACCCGCGGAAGATAGATACCTCTTCGCAAAGTTTGCGTCAAACAGTATATCGAGCGTGCTTCTTGCGTCGCAGAAGTGTAACTATAAAGTTACGTAGAATATTTCCTTGCCGCGTATAATCACATCAGACAACACCACACGATTGCATGATCGACGGGATTTAGACAATTTACCTCAATTTTCTATTTCAACAAAGTCTTGTTTCCGTCTCGTTGTCGGTCGACACCAAAGATTCTTGTTCAACTTGCCTCGTTCTTTCTACCGCTTAAAGAGTTCTCACGGCGGTCTAGCGAAATCATAATCGAAGCAACCAAAATGCATTAAGGATTTAAGTACGTGTTATTCTGGGAACACGGTGGAAATGTTCTTTGTTGAAATTTTGACGATTATTCGTACTGTCTTATACAGTACCGAAAGAGATTCAAGAAACTCTATTTACATGACAGTCAAGGACCAATAATATAATTTAGCCGATGGAGAGTTCCATATCCGCGGTGACTGTCGTCAATTAAACCGACTTTGCTTTGTACCCGCTCGATTGTTACTCGTCAGAAGTTTAAAGCGCGGTCCGCGGAGCCGTGGAAATAGAAGCGAAGCGGATAGAGAAAGAACAAGGCGTCTGATGCACCCGCTGAATGTCAATGAAGCTTATTAAAGTCAATACCGGGAATTGCCCTCCGGCCTGCATCCAAGCATCGCGCAAACAAGCGCGGGGAATAAGTGGAAGTTGCATCTGGCAGGTGAAACGAATGCTACCTTCAGAGGCATTCGGAATTTTCAAGTCTTCTCGATCTGTCCGTTAATTAAGATGAAAATTGGAATGTGGAAGAATTGTTCGTCGGGGAAAACCGCGCAAACGTACAGGGATGTTTGGAAAATTCGGACCTGTACAAAAGAAGAATGACTGACCCAACTTCCTGTTATCGGAAAGAATGTTTAATGTCAAAAAATCATTTCGACTATCCGAGTCTATTATCCATGATCAAGTTCGCGGTTCCCCAGAGGCACCTGCGATCCAATAAATCATTTCACACTCCATTTCACGAAACTCGGTACTCGGTCAAATTCATCGCCTCCCTTTCATCAGCTTTCCGAAATTCTTAAATAATCTACGCCTACTACATCGCCTATAATCAGCTACGCGTAACTCGTAATTCTTCACAGTATCTCAACAGTACCAAGTACTCTACAACCATGCGTATATAAGCACCTAAATTGTGCCAACGGCCGTTAGCCGTCAAACGAGCAAATTAAATCAAATTAAGAACGTAGCCCTCCGATCTCCTTTGCACCCTTTCATTCGTTTTCCTCTGTCAGAAGCGTCTATCGCCCTATCCGCGTCTCTCCCTCTCGCCTATAAAATCTTTCCCTCTCCACGGAGCAATTTATGGGTCGTTCAGGCTCAGCTAGAACTTACCAGCCCTCTCGCCTAACTACCCCAACGGTAGTCGGGTGCCCCTCCACGATCTTGTAATTCAATTCCGCCTATCCTTCGCTTAGGTGCCGTCCGCTTCATTCAGCGCAAGCGTTCCTCAAAGTCCGCTCGACGATCGGCGAGGCAACGAAGGGCGCAAATCGTTGCGCACTTTCGACGCGCGCCGACATTTTCGCCAACCGAACGGCGCGAAATCTCATTTCGCGAGTCACGATCCGATTATCAGTGGCCTGTTTTCCGGGGGATTCGTTATCATGTTATTCCAGATGGACGACTCGTCAATGGAGCATCCACTGGCCGCGTCGGACGGATTATCATGTGGGCCTACCCACTTATCGCGGGTATCGTATCGAATTTACGTTCACAGTGAAGCCGTGCCATTAATCTTTGTCCGGATCGAAGAACTCTGCGATCGATACTATTCTTCCTCATTTTACGTACTTAACATCGACCATCGACCATCGGATCCATCTCCAGCACCGCGTTTCTTCTGGCATATAATTCGCATGAAGTCGTTCCGTATCTGCGCACTGATAACGGGTAGAAACCGCACCGCCGACGGAGTGGAATTCTGGTCCAGTTCTCTCATTCCTTTTCCCAGCTTTGACTTCGAGCCCGTTATCGAGCCTCGACGTTCCTCTTTCTTCCGATCCGCCCAGCAACAGAGTCGAACTTTTTCGTTAGCCGACGTTGGCCGATGAGGAAAATTGATCCCTTTGAGCGTCATCGGCCGGACTCGTCGAGTGGGCCGAACGCTCACGTAACAATTTGCGGATTGTTCTGGGACGCGTTTTGAGCGAAGCCCAGGCTCAGAGTGGAGAGGAGAGAGTCGCACCGTCGTGCAATTCAATTAACCCAATTGACTCGAGATAGCCGGTACGCCGGTCCCTTCTCCTCCCCTCCATCTCTCCTTCCTCCCAATCCTACAGGACAACCCCTACCCCCACCCTCTCACCCTTCCACTCGTCGTTTCCCTCTGCCACGGGTACGTTGTCTGAATGTCAATATTTGTCAATGGCCAAACGGCAATGGGCTCTCTATAAATGCACACGTACAGCCGAAAGACTAAGCGAGAAACGCGGGAGAGCTGTCGAATCGAAAGAGAAAGGCAGTAGGGTGCTCACATTCGTACAGTGGCAAGGTACAACCTACACGCACAACTCGTATACCGCCATCATAGGTATTTGACGTTCGTACGTACAAAGGTATATACATACATACATATATATATACGTCGCCATCGATATATACACGTACATACTTACACTTTGTCGTCCGTATTTGTGCGTGCATAACGCGACGTGCAGGAGCCGCTGTGTGTCTTTTGTGCGTGCTGGCAGCGCACTGCCAACGGAGTCAGTTCGGTTCACAGGCTCGCGAGGGGGTAATTAAATCAGTCTATTCAGAGATCTACACCTTCGGAAACAAAGAGTGTGTTAGAGCGTGCGAGCTGGATCTGGGCTGGTGGATGAGGAGTGAGGGGGCGCGCAAGGGGGGTGTAATAGGGGTGAGAGAAGAGGAAGTTCGGGCAAGTGGTTATCGGCTGTCATAGGTGTCGGACACAATGGTCGGATACAAGCTGACGATTTGTCGAAATGCGGACATATATCGCGAGCGCCTTTTGACGCGGGACATTTTTCACGCGCCAGCGCGATCGCTCGTCTGAACCGCGGTTTGCCTCGGGGAACCGCGCGCCATTGTACGGTTTTAATACGGGCGAAGATATAGCGACGCTTAATTGATTGCGTTTTATCGCGATTAACATGAGTTCGCCGCGTTCGCGGTAAACCGGCCAAATTCGCTAGCGGCGAGTCGGTTCATTGATTCGCCGGAATTTCGATGATTAGACTGCGGACCGGCGGGATAGTTCTGATCGATCCATAGCGCTTTACAAACTCACGACGCTAATTACAGTCTCTTAATTAATCGTGCGCGGATAATTGCATCGCGCCGCTACGTAAACATCACACCAGCGCGGAAAATTTGCCGACGGCGAGCATTTTGCTCTTGACACACACGACGCCTATGTAATATGCGTGTGTGTGCACATGTTACACGTTTGACGTTTCTGTCACGTTACACCCTGATATCATACGATATCGATGACTACGGCTCGCATGATACCCGAGCGCCTTTCAAACGAAAACGTGCCATTACTGCCATTATCGTCATTCTCAACGAAACGATTCTGGAATGAAGAGTGATCGCGAATGAATGCTCGCAGTATTGTGGTTTCGCGCAAGCCTTCGCTTTCTCCTTCGCCTTCGTTGGTCACGGTCGACTGCGATTGGGTCGAAGGTGTGTATAGAAGGGTGGCAAGGCGGTGGATTTGGCGGCGGAATAAGCACGATCTTCCCTCGGGTCGTTTATGTCATCCGTACGGCGCGTTAAATCGTGCCTCACGGGTGGCAAAGGTCGGCACTCCGAGAAGTGGTGGTGGGGGGAAAAGGGGGAAGGGAGTGCGTCATCGATCATTCGACGATCATTCAAAGCAGCCTCCGAGCACGGTAAGACGGGTCGAAGATCAACCCCGAGGAACGATATTAGCTCTCGAGGTCCCTGCAGATGTCACGCGAGAAAATTAAGGGCGCGACTTCGCAGCGCCGTTATTCGATCCACGTGGCGTCGTAACATTCATGCCACCCTTCCGAAATATCCTCCCACACCCTCGCCCGGGACCGAGCTCTTCGGGGCTTATAACCGAAATTCTCGGCGGCTGGCGACGATGTACGAAATATCGCATTCCAATTCAGCCGCCGCCGCCGCCGCCTAGTTGCCTAGTACAACACACTCCGTCCGAGCTCCATAAAAGAAAGTAAGGTAATTCCCACTTAATTGCCGAGATCTTGTCGGACCGTCACCGTTGACATTACACCGCATCCGCGGCCTTTCTAATTACCATCATTATTGTGCTCGCCATTAAACAGATTATCCCCTCAACTATCTATAATTACTTTAATTACGTCGAAATGTCGTGAGCTCGCCCGAGTACTCCCGTAAAACGTTCGTACGCCGAAAAAAGCTGAAGGATCAACAAGGTCCGCGAATTAATCGTTACGCCAAGAGATAGACGGAACCCCTCCTCGCACGGTCGCGAGCAATCTCCGGCAGTCAACCCCTTCGCGCCGGGGGAGCGACAGATTCGTCGTGTATCGCGCAGCAATCCGGCGCAACTAAGTGCGAAAATTCGCGGCTGAGCGTTATCGAGGCGAGCATCGTCGCCGGTTTGCGCTCGTAATGGTCGACGATGACGCGTAAGAAGGACGTAAAAACGAGCGTCGCGAGGCCGATTAAGGCCGCGGCACCACCCCAACCCCGCGCGCACCTCCACACACACACACACACGCACGCACACATTCGGAGACGCGCGCGGGCACACTCGCGACATACGTAAACACGTGCACCTGTGCGATGGCGTGCAACCGGCAACGAAAATCTCGAGGTCGTATCTCCGCTGAAGTTCCCCCGCAGACATTTCGAAGTTAATAATGCCTTGTTAAGTACTTGGCCTTGTTCGGTGCACTTAACTTATGCATACTGCATGCGGGCGCGCAATATATGGGAGCGACCGCGCGATACACTTGAGAATGCATATTTTAGGCTCCGGAGTTTGTCCGTTTTATGCTTCGCGCGACTGCGACTCCTTCCGCGCGATTGTTCCCTCAAGCCTTCGCACTTTGTGGGTGTCGAGTCGTCGGGCCTAGGCTGGTGGAGAGGTTGCAGCAGGGTCACTGAACCGCCGATAACGTTTTAGGCTAGGGGCGCGCGAGCGTTAAATGTACGCGCGTTCTATGACGTGAAATATAACAGAATTGTACAGTACTAATTGTAAAATGGGCAGATTTGTTCAGACCAGAACACTGGTTATTAGAACATTTTCCGCGCACGCTGCTGACGACCGATAAGTTAACGCATCGGAAAGGAGGTTACAGAAAGCTCGTCGATGTCGCAATGACACTCGGCCGCGCGGGTGGTTATACGGGCAAATATGTCGCTATCGAGCATAACGAGGGCCCCTCCCTCTCTTCCTATCGAGGGGCCGGACATATTGCACAGTCGAGCAAAGACATAATATTTGCGGACGAGCGAGCGGCTGAACGAGCGGCCGAAGGAAAATTGTTCGACTTCCCGTTCGACCCGATAAAATCCGTTATCTCGCGCACGCCAGATTTGCCGAGGGTGGATTGTGCGCTCCTATGCGATACGGATATATATCCGCTGTGTGCCTCGATAAAGCAAGGCGGATTCCCGTGACGTAACATTTTGCTCGACACGTGCTTCGTTCGGCATCGGCTCAACGGTAGTCCGCAATTTTAATTAGAGCTCCAACATGTCTGTTCCGCTGCAATCCTCTAAATGTACGACGTTATTCCTTTGTCCACCTTCGACAGGGTCAATTTCGGGTGTCAGATACTTGTTGATACCTCCGATACGACGAAACTATGATTCGACGTTCTAATAACCGGGCGCCGATCAAAGGGACTCGATCATGTAAATCGCAAATTACGAACGGCTGGTACAAAGTTTCATCGGACGCTTTGAGCCGGCCCCGCGTCCGATGAATTATTAATTTTCCCTTTTCGACAATATGCGTCGAAGAACTGCAGTGTAAACTGCCGGGAGTAACAAACTGAATTTTCATCGCGTTCGAGAGCGTTAATCAGGGAATTCGTTGGCGGCGGATTACCGGCGAGAGGGGGAGAGAGAGAGAGAGAGAGAGAGAGATGAAAGGGTTCGTTCGATCACGATCGATTGATCAATTCGTCGATGCTCGATCGTTCGTGAGACGCGATTAAACCGCGGTCGTTACCCAGAGACGAGAACGTCTTCGGTCCTCTTTTTGCATCCTTCCCGCCCTCTCATTTTCCTTGACTATCCTCTCCTTTCTACCCCTGTCATTGTTCCACTTAGTATCCTACCTTTTTCTCCTATCCATCTTCCATCCGCCACCCTTTTCGCATTTTTCCTCCCGACGAGCTCCGCTTCCATCCTGCGCCTGGTTTCCATTCGATCCGTTTAATAGGCACGCCTCAAATTGACGCTCTCCTTTCGTCGTCTTAAGAAACAGCCGGATAAAGAAAATTTCTCCATTCGCCGTGAAAGAGGCCAATCGTGCTCAATCATCTCGTCCCTCTTCTTGATCCAGTCGAGACGGACGACGCTCAACACTTGTCCTCTGTCGACATGATCAACTTTGACGACTGACTCTGTCGACTGTGTTCAACGTTCAAATTTCATCGGGTTCGATCGACGGTAGCCGACGACCGCACGAAGACAGACTGTGTGACGTCTCAGCACAAACTGTATACACCTCCTTCGCAAATGTATACTGTACAATATCGCTGTATACGGTACATATACGCTACAATGTCGGAAATTTGGATAGCGAGCCCCGTGCTTATTGGATTGCGTGCGGGTGTGGAATTATATACTTTACCACTTTACGTTAACGAACAAAAGCTAACAATTCAAGACCTTGTCGCGCGTGTCGAAGATTTCCGTTTCCGCTCGTTGCCGTCGAGACGATCGATACGTTTTGCCGTAAAGACCTCGGCGAGGAAGATGGGCTCGAAGAAGTGGAAGTTTGAAAAGAGGCAATGATCGAGGAGCATACGGGCGTGCTTATCAAGCCACGACGTGAAATCGTGTCAACTGCTTACCTGCATAGTGCACGGCCATTGAAACGTTATAAAACGGGCGCATTGCACGATGCTCTCCCCACGACTACCAACGAAGTCTCATTAATCGCACAGTCCAGCGAAGTTTTATTGAAACGCCTCTCGCGTCCGTGCCGAAGTCTGTTACAGCACGACAGGATCGCGAGGGAAGATCTCGAATTTCAGACCGGCCATTATGGCCGCCGCTGTGCCCGCGGTCACCGCGCATGCATGTAACGTTCACGGCGACATACGTCACGGATGCGGAATGCCATCAGTTGATATATACATCTGGCGCACACCTGCGCCCTTATCCTCCGACCGCACTACTTTCCGCCCTGAAATTCCAATCCCCGTCCTCAAACAATGGACACATTCTTCATGCGCAGCTGCAATAAACGATATCCACTCGATACCCGGGCGAAGTCCGCCGCCGCTTCCGTTAAAACGAACTCTTCCTTCCCACAGACGAACGTACGCGTCCCACTCGCCTATTCCGAACTATTTCGCCCTCTTGCGAGGATTCAAATTTTTCGACACATCCCAGTGACCCAGTGACACAGACAGCCCCTGCACTCCGCAGGGACATTCATTTCCGCTCGCCGATCGCGAAACCGCCCCATGAACCGAGCGACGAAAGCGTGCTCGCGTTTTATTTATGGCCGCAATAGGAAATCCCGCGCGTAATTTTGTCGGGGCACGTGCCGGACGTTGATACCCGATGACAAATGATGCCGAGCGTCGAGCGTGCATAGGCCCAGAGACATGTACGCGGCGTCGGCGTCGGCGTCGGTCGCTTCCGTATGCCGCCCACACTACTGCGAGCTTCACGCATCGCGAGCGGCCAGGATGATTCAGCGTTCAGGAATTAACGGCCGATGGCGGTCGATTAACTCGGGGAGACGCGCGACCGAGCTGCCAATTCGTTTCCCGACTCGTTCATCTCGCGGCTGCATTGTCGGGCGACGTGCGCGGGAAGCAGTGTCGTGTCAACCGACTTGACCCAATAATGCCAGCGCTTCGTCTTAGGCGAGAGATCAATAACGCTTTTTCGATGGATATGCGGATACGTTGTATGTGACAGATTTCCCATGTGGGTCAAGAATGACACTCGAGCGCCATTGTCCTTAGATAATTCGAAACTGCCACTTTCGCGGGCCTCGCGGCCTCTGTAGACAAAAGTTTTCAGCGACGATCCCGCGCCGACGTTCATTTGTTTCGGAGTGCGTATGGATTGATATTGGGAGTTGAATCGAAGTTTGGGTGTTTTACTGGTTTTTTTACCCTCAAAGGGAAGTAGAATGTTTGATTACGCTCTCGACAAATAATCCTTGGACTCTCTAAAGTAATTCACTCGACCGACGTAACGCCCCTTAATCCCCGACGGTCGCTTATCTCTTACGGCTGACTTATTAAAAGGCTTATCTTCTGCACGCACTATGCTCGCGCGGGCAGCATAAATATTAGTCTAGCCCTGGAGAGCTTTAGCCTGTGTTCGATCATCGATGCGTAATGCCGCAAGGTATCTGCTTTTTGTTAGACAGAGGGTGTGTACGAAAGAGAGAGAGAGAGAATTTGGATCAATTTCCGCATTTTTTCCCCTTGACACAGTTACACGTTCCTATTGCATCCTCTTACATTTGCTTTATTCCACCCTCATTCGCTTCGGAAACATCCCGACGACGCTTACTTATTCCAATATACGGCTCTCATGATACTCGCCATGTCATTCGTCACGCGATCGTTTTTTTCCAACTATTCCAGAAACTCGTTGAAACTTCGAATATTGATAGACGTTTCTTTTTCCTCCCCCCTCCCTCTCAAAAACCACCGACAGTCTTGCCGAGTTCCGTTGGCAAGGATGCGACTGCGGCCGAGTGCGTTTAATGACCGAAGTTCCGAACCTCTCGTTAACATCCCGAATGACACTCCGCCCGCGCGAAATAGTTAGGTAGACGAAAGTTTTAATCGGATCCGAAAATATCGCGCACCTTCTCCGATCTCGCCTCTCCTCATTGCCATTCGGTAGATGGTTAGATCCTTAACATCGACCCCCTGACTCCGGCAGACTCGACTATCAGATAGCCGGACGATTTCTTTTCTCACTTCGAGTCAGCTGACGTCGCCGTCGGACGAATGCACACGTCGAATCACTGATTTCCGCCTGGTCGCGTTATAATAGTCGCGCCGACATTCCCCGCGCGCCCATGCATTATTAATCGCGTCGTCGTACTCTCAGAAAAATCATGGGCAATTTTCTAATTTATCCGGCGCATTACAGTGGCCGGGGCCCGCCGGCAGCATCAATAACTAAGTTTGAATCGTTCCGGAATACTTGTCTCCCACCACGGCGAAACTTTTCGGAATCTTTGTTATCCCGCTTCGAGTGCGACTCTCCTCTCCGTATTTTTTTCCCACCCTCGTTCTTCCTGAGGCTTTAGCGCGATCCCACTCGGCGAACTTTCCCGCGCGCCCCCGACGCCCGACGTCGTGACGAAATTTTTCAGTAATCCCGACCGATAAGCTTCTGCGCCTAAACATTTCTTTTCTCTCCTCCCTGCTGTATCGCGTCTCTTGGACGAGATCGGTGAAGGACATTTTTTCTCCAAGCGCAACTTGCGACCCGGTGTGGACTGTTTCGTAGAGCGCGGAAAGCGTGGAGCGTAATTTGCGTCGCTCTAGTCTCTCCTTAACGAGCGTCGTCGGGAGCCTTAATTAACAGCAAGACAAAGGCCGTAATTTGGTAAACTGTCGATGACATCTGACACGCACCACGGACCGATGTCACTTCGCTTATCCCGCCCGTTGTTCTCCCTGCCGCTCGACGCGGCGCTTCTCGTTCCCACACTTCGTGCACCCTCACCGGTACAGGCTATTTCAAACGATAAACACGCCGAAAACATTTGCCATCGAGGGCCGAAACGTGGAAACTTACATTAGATACCAGACGACACTCGGAGTCGATGTAGACGGTACCAATGGTATCGTTCATTTCAATTGGCTCTGATTACTTAACGGATAGCACATTCTAGGATGCGTCGAGTATAATGTATACAGTGAAATGCGGATGTAACGAGATTGAAGGGAGCATCTGACGTGCTCGCCACTACGGACACCCCGCTCTAACCTATCTCTTTCTATCCAATTTCCTTTACAGATCCCAGCAGGTAAAATTTCACGCCGGAACCCTAACGATTCTTATCAATCGTAATGACGCTCGAATAGATCCGATCGATTAACGCGATAGACTTCTGAAGCCACCTGTATACAGGCCGTACGTCAAGCTCACCCACACCTACCTACAAACACACACATACCCACAGGCGCACACTGACAAAGAGCATCGAGCAGAGGCTCTTGAGATCCGTGATGACACACGCCGCGGTCGCTGCACTGTACACACAGCACACAGTGCCCATTCGGCTAGGTAACATCAAAGGACCCGAGGTAATAATTATGGTACGAAGTTTCGGCAGACTTCGCGACGAATATTAGCGGCGATGCAACGACGTCGAGGAACGAAGTTGTGATGCCGCTAATGTGGCCGCGCGAGGAATAATTAATCGGAGGAATGCGTTCGAACTTCACGCCGTCCGGCGTTTCTGCAATTTGCCAGTTGGCTCGCGACCTCCTCCCGCCACCTCCGTCTTTGCCTCTGTTCCGCCATACTCTCCGTCCCAACGGCGAAGCACGACAAAACGACGCTATCAATGACGCGTAATTAAGCTCGACTAAACGCTAATTACCGACGCGCGCAAAGGCGGGGGCGGTCGCGACTTTAAGTGGAAATCGTGTAACGAGGATGTTAGGCGGCTTGACCCAGAGTTTTCGTAATATCGGGACGCGAGGAGATTTATGGAGGGGAGGAGGGGGGTAGATTTGCGGGGGCGTGATTTAATCGTGAACGAATAAACGGGTGGTGATATTAGACGAAGGTCGTGTGGCGCCCACGTCGGTTGTCGCGAGCGACTAATTAATTTATGAATTCGTTCGAAACTTCAACGTAAACTGCTTCGAGGAAAGAGCGGGGGTAATGACGCTCGTCTCCGCTGTAAATTAGTCAAGTCCCGCGTGGAAGCGCAAATTGTCCGCACGTAGCGATGGACACGGTTTTTTTTTTTTTTTGTTGGGTGTATACGACGATCTTGTCCCGGCCAGGGCAAGCTTCGACGAATTTATTATTTTATACAGAAATTTGGTGAATGTTAATTTTAACGGCGCGGAACGAGCGCACTCGGTAATCCGAACTATTTCTGGCTTAGCAACAAGTAGAGCTCTCATGCCAGAGTGTCGCTCGTCCCCCGATAATTGACCCATGAATTAATTTAAACTTTATGGCGTGGCAAAAACGCGATGACCCAGCAACTTATCCTGACAGGGTACATGTGTTACGTCAGTCGGCTTCGGTATGTCCCGCTATCGGGCACGCTTAACATTTCATTTCGCCTAATTCTCCGATTGATCGAGCGCTTCCGACGTTTTCTGTTTGACAGTTTCCCGCACGGACGTGAGCCTTTTACGAAGACTTCTCCTTTGACTGGGCCAGCTGCTGCTGGGAAAGCAAGTCGAGCGCCCACGCGCTGATTGGTCGAGCGTAACTTCCGAGATCGTGACTTCCGCGAGACATCCTTGACAGGTAACGTCCATTTTTGTGATATTTATTTGACCACGTGTGTGCGCGCGCGCCTCGTCATCCGCGTGTTCCATTATCGTAATTGTGTGTACTCCGGTGCTCGTTATCGTTTCTGAGCGCCCCCCGCGGGGAACTCTTCGTTTCCTGATTGTCTGGCAATACGACATCAATTTACCGCCACAACACGCAAGAAGTTTCATCATTTTCGACGAGCCTCGAAGAACCCATCGAGCCTTGCGTCGCGATGTGGCGACATTAATATGACGCGCGGCGCAGTGTCAGATTCATACTGCACACGCCTTTCACGCGCGACATATCGAGTGGAGCCGGGAGCGTTGAATTTGAACCGAGACTACAGCGGCATCGATCAGATTTCGCAGAATATCGCCGCGAGGGCAGCTCCCAACCGCCGTCCCATATAATCATCGAGGGAACGGCATGGTCCTCATAAACCGCAGCGCGTCACAAAGACTCCGCATCTCCGGCCTGCAACAAAGGATCTCACCTGTAAGACGCTGCAGACTCGTGTAGCGTTTTTCATTGCCGCGAGGCGGGGGCTGAAAAATGTGGAAACGACGACGAGGAGCTGCCGTCTCCCGGCGTATTCCGAAAAAGAGCAAAGGTCACCGTAAAGAATACACGCACGTGTGCTCTTATTTCTCTCCTACCACCCTCGCCTCTCTCCCTCTCTCTCTCTCTCTATCTGGCCTCTGGCGCAATCCGTGAACGTAGCTTTTTCGCGATACCCCTCCGACTTTACGCGTGCGCGCAGCCTCGTACGTTTCGGTGAGAGAACTTTCTGGCGGGGGTTGGAAATCGGCCGCGGCGTTATGCAATGTCGGCTTTGACGGCTCTGGCCCCCCTCGCCTTTCCGGCCAAAGTTTTCTTCGCCGGCGCTACGGAGTCCATTTAGAATGCTGTGTGCAGTGCCGAGTAACCGATATTACTTGTACGCCGGCGATGTTTCAGATTTTTCCAACGGAAGGATCTTTCCGTATGTGAGAATTCGTGGCTCGGCTTTGTGTCTTATCCCTGTATGCTTCTCGGGACGGCGGATGGTTTCCGATACGAATTGTGTCAGTTCGTTTTATATATATTGGGTAATTCATAAGGGGCTAAAGTTCTCGAAAATCATGACACTTCGCTAACTCTCTCTCTTTCTCTCTCTCCCTCTCTCTCTCTCTCTCTCTCTCTCTCTCCCTCTCTCTCTCTCTCTCTCTCTCTCTCTCTCTCTCTCTCTTTCTACGTCCCGAGCTTCACGAGGAAGAACGGCTTCAGTAAAGTGTCGCTCGACTAGTGACCTGCCCTTATGACACTGTCGCAGCCTAGGAAATATGGAAACAACGTGGCCGATATTTCAGCGTATTAGTACTAAGTACTGATACCGCGCGGGGGAAAACGTCGATCAGTGTTAATGCACGGCCATTCCGAGCATCGATAGCCCGATCTCATTAATATTCGACAAAATTGTTACGCTCCGCCCGTAACCTAATTAGCAAGGCCCAAAGCAATTCGCGTCTCTTCTATCTTCTCATTACAGTTACACGAAACACGTATTAATATCCTCCCGAAAGCGCTGCCAAGAAAATAATTCCATTATTCGACGCAGCAATAGACATGCATTAGCACGCAAACTGCATTTCAGGCAAGGCACCATTGAAATACTGCGAATTCATCTTCCCGACGGAGCGTTACTTTGCTTGTTGCACATCCAGCGTACAGCGTCACATGGTCACAACGTACCGCCGGCACGTAGCGTAGACGTTTAAATATGTACATTAAGTATGCACGTTAAATATGTAACGCATGTATCAGAACGTTAAGCTTCCCGGCGTCGTTGCAGCGCGAACTCCCCGAAACCCGCGACACTTTGTCTGGCGAGAGAGCGAGGCACTCGCAAAGTATCGCCATAGACTACCGTTATCCTTTATCGCGACGCTGCAGCTGGAAAATATGGAAACCGAGGCGCTCGGCGTCTCGCCGCTGTCTCGAAAGGGCAAAGGAAGCTCGTTCGTTGGTATCAGTGTTCGCGTGCATGCGAGAGCAGCCGACGCCGGAGGACAGAGAGGAAGCCAGAGAATCGGAGAGGCAGAGACAGAAGAAGATCGAGGGGCTGAGATGGTATGCTTGCGAAATTCTGAACGTCTAAATATATTATCTAACCCCCGAAACGTTCGGGGCGCTTCGTTCGTATTACGAGACGTCAGGAGAGGTGTCTAAACAGCTGAACAGGCCCTCTGTCATAGGACGCCCAAACGCACGGGACGTCTGAACTTCTAAACTAGACATCCGGACACCGACGCTCCACGATCCTCGAGTTTATCTCGTGACAATTTTGTCGGACGTTACCGACGCGCAACGTTCCCGAGACATTCCAACAGCTCGCGGCACTCGTTTCGTTGTCCTCGCGGAATGGCTTGTCGCACGAGAGACGACGATTCCTGCGAGCCTTGTAACGGCGTGTAACGATGTGCAACGACGCGCAACGCTTCGTTTTTACTCCGGAACAGTATCTTATCGACGTCGGGCGCGAGGATCGCGTTCTCTCCCGAAATCATGGTAGACCAGTTCCATTTGCATGGCATGATGGGTGGTAGCGATGGAGGGTATGTGAGAATTGAGCGGGGGTGGCGCAGAAGTTCCGCGAAGTGGAAAGCTCGTGCCAAATGTAGAAGCGTCCTTGTGAACGTTTGCGTGATATCGTTGGCGGGGAAATTTCGGGTGCGGGGAGCAGAGTTCGTGGAAAGCGCGGCGAAATTCTCGGGTCGTACGGAAAAAGCGTGGGAAGATCAACGCACTGCGCCCACGTAAGGCCGAGCGCTGGAGGTTTCCTCGAAGGAAGCAATTAGTTCCACTTTGTCCTCCTGCGCCGTTCGACGCAGACCGTCTCTATCTTCCGAATTACGGTCGAGTTACAAACTGCGCGATCATCGGAGGACACTCTTGTCGTCCTGCGAGAATAATCCTCTCTCATTGTTAGTTAACCGACATCCTTCGCGCGACCGGATGGTACGGAGGACGAAAATTGGCCGGCAAAGGGCATAGGGCAAGCACACGTTCGGGGACAGGCCGATATCGCTTCCGGATGAAGTCAATATCTACGCGGTTATTCGAGTTTTCGTTGGAACCACTCATTCACATTTTGCGTGTTGACCGTCCACTAGCATCCGTTTAAAATATCGACGAGCTCGAAAGGGCAGAGCGGCAGCAGTTTACGTTTCCGCAAGTAATCCTGCTGCACTGCAGTTCGACTCCCACACGGCGACGTGCGTAGGAGAAGACAAAGCATGCGGACCTCCTGTTACGCATAGGTGACGTTCAACGTTCTAGTCGACGAGACCAATTACTCAGGCCAGCTTACGACGTCTTCATGTATCCCACCCCCGCAATATTCTTTGTACTCCGAGTCGCAGCCTTTAGAAAAAGTCATAATCATTACTCCGACTCCCACATAAAGAAAAATCTGATGTTTGTTTTCCATCGTAGAATTATCGCCAGGCGACCCGGACGACGTTAATTTTCTTCAGACCTTCGATCCTGTTTTGACTCCCTCCTCATCCGTTTCAACTTCCTACTTTTTTCATACCATCGGTTGCATTCGGTTCCCCTTCTTATGTCGGTCTTCCTATGTTTTTCGTTTCCATCCATCCGTATGACTCTGACTCGTGTGTTCCAACGAAAATACGTACCATTTTTTCTCGTCCCTGAGGGATATGGAAAAATCACAGACCGATCGTTCGCGCCTCGCACAATATCAAAAGAGTAAGCTGGACACCGTACTGAATGGGGGCGGACTAGCGCTTCATTTTAATGCCATTTTTGGATCCCGGATTTCGTATTGACCACTTTTCATTCGTGCTCACGGTCAGTTACGTTCAGAGAGTACAATTGTAGATTTCCCCTGGACATCGTGCTTCTGCTAAGTAACTGAATAAGGATCCTCCACGTAAGCGCGGTCGGTCGGTTCGTAAACTGGAGTATTCGTATTCATGAACTTTTGTGCAGAATCAGAAAATAAAGTCAGTTGAGTATAGTTAGGACGCAAGGATGCAACCCTTGAAACCCTGCTCTCTCAGTCGTCAGGCCAGCACTTTACTTACTCCGCCAACAAGTCGCCCTACGGTCTCAAGACTTCCTCCGTGTAGACATTCTCCCCGTGCAACACTTCATCCGTTCCTCGTCACCGATAACCGCAATCCCGTCAATCCATAAAAATCAATATATTCCATTAAAAAAAAAAAAAAAAAAAAAAAATCCTGCAAATTCGTGTAACATGCTCGACGAAATGACCGCAGGCCTGCGAAATTTCTTCGCCACTCCCGACGGGCGCCAGGCGCTCTCTCCGCGGAAAATCCGGAAGCATCCGTCGAAATATCAGAGCGACTTGTCGAAAGGGCAAAGGAGAGCCCGCGCCGTGATCCGCGCACACGTCGACGCCGGTGCCTGAACGCACGCACCCACACACGCCTCGCCGAGCGAGAATGGGCCGTGAGAGGGAGCGAGAGCCGGCGAATTTCCATCGTGCAATGCGCATGCGGCTGCAGTCGAACGGGACGCCCGGATCTTCAGTGCGCTCGTCACTCGCGACGCGTCCGGGACGATTCTCTCGCCTTCTCCCGGGAGTCCCGCGGGATCCCAGGGCCGTCGTCGTCGTGGAGAAAAATCCCCCCCCTCCTCCCCCATTCAACACACCGGCCCACGCAACGCGACGCATTTCCGTTCCGGCGTGTCACGGGACTGCGAGAAGAAAGAGGCTCGCGCACGGTGTACCGAGGGAAAAAAGTTCTGTGGCACGATCTCTCGCAGGCAGGAGGATAGACGTTTTTCGAAGTGGAGAACTGGGGAAACAGGTTGTACGGTGCACGAGGAGCGACGTTTGAATGGAACGAGTTCGGTGAGGATTGCATTTCTTTCACGGCGCCGCGCCGTATGATTTCGTGAATGAGAGCCGGTGCGGGCTTTTAATGAGAGGGGGCTGCGAGCGGGCCAGGTGTTTGCGGAGTGCGGTCGACGAAGTTGGCGGAAGTTGTATCGTGGTACGTCTAGGTTCGATGGTATCGTTGTTGGCTGAGTGTCGATGCACGCTCAGCAGCCGGCGATTTTTCTAGCGAGCCGCGGTGCATTGCGGGGGTTGTGAACGAATTTAATGTTATTCACGGTAGAAAAGGCACTCGTTCTCCAAGCATCGGGATTGTTCTCCGAGCGGCACAGAAGCGGAGGCCGATAATAGATCGCGTTTGCTTTACGTGGTATAAGGAAAGTTCGTGGTAACGAGCGGAATTGAGAGGGACTTAAGTCGAATTCGAATGGACGTCGCCTTTGGTGCACGGGGAAGTTTCTCGTTCTCCAGGCGCGAAGGATCAACCCCTTCCGCGGCCGCGGCGACGAGTCGTTACGGAAGCGGTTAACGCTCGTTAACGTTCTTAACGACGAGCGGATCGTTTGACTCGCGCCTTTTACGACTGGTCGCGCGCGACTCGCGAGAGAGCGCGAAATTGATCGATTTGCCGGCTCAAATATTCCTACCCTCCTCGTGATTTATCGGCGAAGGTCGTAAGGAGGGACTTTCGTGACATTCTCGAACGCAAGACATCTTCCTTCGATCCTCTAATCAAGAAGTTAATAGGGTAGGTAACGTATTTCACGTTTCATTCAGATTTTCACGTCGTCATACGTTTGAGTTGGCGGACATATTTGAAGCGTCTTACATGATTGGACAATGGGAAAAGTAGTCTTTTTTTCGAGAGGCGGCGTCGATTGAAGGAGAGACGGATCTCCTTGAGAAACCCTTAAGGAAGCGTTCTCCGTTAAAGTTCCTAACGAGGCACGATTGTTCAGCGTCCGCGGAACAGTGCTCGTCCTTCGGGTCCTTCGAGTCCTTCGAGAAACTTCAGAGCTTGCGTTCACAAAGCATCGTGGTTAATCGTCGTCGTGTAACTGAACACCGAACGGTTTCGTCGATCATTAATGCTTTGCCCGCTGCACGTCATGATTCCACATGCATGCACACTATTGCACACATATGCCGAATCTATAAAATGGCGTGTTCTTCTAACGATCTCATAAAGCAGCGTGCCATGACACTTGGCAATGACTCAATTCGATCGAGTGCATGTGTATTACTCCGAGTACCGTCAATGCGTCTGACTTTTTTGGAAATTCCACTCAGGCGACCCTCGTGAAATATTGCTTGCCAACCCTTGACGGCGGACAGACGCCCGAAAAGAAACGGGAAAGATTCTAACGACGCGACAAACGTTGCGCAAGGTGAAAAGGGGTTGTGGGCAGGGTGGAAGGGGGTGTGTTGGGATATTTCGCGGAGCGACGCCGACGAATGTCAGAAAAGATTAACGAGGCGCGAGTGTAATGCTTCCTCCTTTTTCTCGAGATCTACTCCGGTTGTTTCAGCAGAGCGACGCGCTTAAACGGAACCCTCGTCGAAGCAATGGCTCGAACCGAAACCACGATACTGTTTTGTCATTGCCATGACACTTATACGTCAGTTCCTCTGTTGAAGGGGTACAATTTTTATACGACATCGAATTGAAGACGTCACTGCAGTAGTGGGGTGACTCTCGTCTGACGCTGCGAAAGTCTTCTCATAATATATCTTACGATCCGCAACTCGTACTGAAACTCTTCAGACGCGTGCCAAGATGTGGTGCTTCTGTTCATGTGTCCAAACAAATGTATCTTCCGATCATTTTTAGATATCAATATTTCGTAAAGGAAAATGAGAAAATATGGATATAGCGAACTCTTTAAAGTCTTCAATTGTATAAATCTGGAAAATGTATCTGTAAAAGTAGAACAGAAGACAAGAGTAAGTAACGATGTGAACATCGTGCGATTTGGCTATTCGCGATTGCTGCCTTTTGAACCGGCGAACTTTTCGAACGGTTAAGAATTTCTAGTGCTCTCTATACCCTCTCGGCGATTCTTTCCACCACTCTGCCAACACTCACCCGAGTTTATCTACTCCTCCTTCTACATTGTGCCGCTAAACGACAGGGAACGCCGTATCTTCGCGGGCTCTAAAAAAAATCGCGAGAACATTTCTGCGGGCAGAAAGGGACGGACGGGTCGCGATATTCCGCCTCGTAAATCCCGACGTCGACGTCGGCGTCGTAACGTAACGCCAGGTACCTACATTCATGCGCTCCTCGAATCCCTGATCCGTGGCTGACGAACGTGAGCTCTCAAAATGTCCCTGACAACCGACAGCGAATTGTTTCCGTGGCAGCGAGAACGGCCTCTTAACAAGAGGAGCGCTGCCTTTTTGTTTAGAAAATCAGACAATCCTAGCATTTCATTTTATCGCGAATTTGTCTTCGCGACAGATAACTGGGGAAGAGAAGTCGCGACTTGTTTCAGACATCGAAGACAGACATTTTTCATTCCTTGCCCCACGACTTCTCTCTCCGCTCGTTTCTTTTCCGCGATACTTTTCGTTTTCGTGGTACTAGAAGAAATTTTTCTCCGCTCAAGACGTATTCCGCGTTTCGCACATAGAAATAAATTGTAATGCGAGGGTGACTTGTATAAAAATATATATTCTATTTAATTTCTGATTTTATTACGAATTCTCAATGCATCAAAATGACCGTTGTGTAACGTTCCTTCCCCGGAGAGGAATTGTTGATCGTTCCGACGTGGGATAACACGCTCCAACACTGAAAGTCCAGACTTCTACACCGTTAATACTAATCAAGCCAATGACCGAGTAATGAGCGTTGAAACGCTAGTCTGTTTCGCAAGCGTTTGTCGGAAAGGGAGGGGGGGGGGGGTGTACGTTTTTGCACCAGCAGATGCATTCGCCCGCAGGGGATACGTTCGAGAAACAATGTCGGGGAAATTAAATATCTGTCAGCGATGTTATGCAGGTTCTACCGCCAAGTTGCGGATTACGATGCGGACATGTCGCAGAATGCGCGGGAATAATCGGCCGCTAAACGATTTCGTCACACGCACGCTTCTGTTTACGAACAGATCTCGCCACCTCCGCCCGAGAATTTTATAACGCGGCATCGAAGTCAACCACGATGAAAAGACATGAAGAGAGTACCTCGGCGCACCTTCGTCGCGTCCGGTTGACGCGAACGACGATTCCGAACCTGAACGCTTCCCGGCGCGAAGATACGCGGCGACTAACGTCGCCCCTTAACCCAAATCGTTTCGCATGAAATAAATCCGAGCGTTATCGCTCTCGCCTTGCTCGCATCGAAAACGAGATCGCCGTGAGATATCGTCCGGCGCCGCGCTAATTAATATGTGCGAAATGTCTCGCGCGACACGGGTATTTTCGAGAGATTGTGAAATATTGCCTGCTAAATTACACACCTCTCTCTCTCTCTCTCTCTCTGTCCCTCTCTCTCTCTCTCTCTCTCTCTCTCTCTCTCTCTCTCTCTCTCCCGTAACTCGCCGCTAATCTCGGTCGCCGCGAAATTAAGCCGAGTAGGTAAGAAATGTTCTCGTGGCAGGGCGTGCGAGGTAAGAAATATCCCCGAGTCCGCGGAGGATCGTATATTTTCGGTGACTTTGCGGTGTGCGAGCGTGCGCGGGTGTCGATTGGCCCCATTGAGGAACTTCACCCCCGCCCACCGCGCCCGAGAACCGAAGAAATCGCTGCACCGGCTTTATCGGCGCAAGAAGAGAGAGAGGGGAAAAAAAAAGATATCGCGAGTGAGAATGGGCGAGGAAGTACGTTAACGGAGGGGTGAGTCCGAGCGCGTGGTGAAAGGGGAGAGGAAGAGTGAATCGTGCGAAAAGTTTCGTCGTATCTTCATGAAGGAAGCTGGGCGTGTAAGTTAGTTTGGCGAGGATAGATTAGAAGCGGCCTTCGGGATGGAAAGAGCGAGAGAGAGAGAGAGGCGCGTCGACTTTTTCCCGACTTTTTCCACGACCTTCGATCGCCGAAGTTTGCCTTTAACGTGGGTTTGGTTTTCTAAGCTGGGTGGAAGGGTGAGAGAAAGAGAGAGAGAGTGAGAGAGAAGTGGGGAGGGATCGCAGTTAGGGTTTATGACGCATAGAGGCGATCGCCTAATGCGCCTCGCAGCGAACGCCTTGATCTTCCTTCCTCTTTGCCGGTGGAAATTGCCAAGGGATGGGCCTCACCACGCCTTCGCAGATCGTTCGTCGCGAGATAATCGGGGATTATCGCGGTCTAGGTTAGGGGCTCACGGGCGCTTCAACTATTCGGCGCGATGTCGCAGTTGATAGGGGCGCGATGTAAATAATTCGGAGTTTGAGAGGCTAATGGAACGCTTCAATGACGAAGGGGGTGCTTAGATGATCATGATCATGATCCTGATGCTGATCCTGATCCTGTTCCTGGCGTCCTGCACTCGTGAATTTTGGATGGTGTCGATCGTCGGAACGGTCGAGGTTTCTCGATTCGTAAATTATGAGATCCGTGAATTGATGGATGCAGGAATTTCTTGGTGCGAGCGTCGAGTTCGTGAGATTCGATGTCTATGGATATTCAAGCCCGTGAACTACCCGAGGACGTGTATTTTTAAGAGTCCGATTTTCCACATTTGCGCCTTCCTCGGTGCCTGCATTTTTAAACACCTCCGTTTCAAAGTCGTTCTCTTCGGAGACATATTTAGCCTTCGACGCGTTTCAATTTCTGTTGCCATCAACTTTCTATGCACGCCGCCACTTGAGCAGACACTGCGATATCGAGCGACGTTGCAAAATTCTAATATCGCGCATCAACGATTCTAGTTTAAACTTTCGCCGTTTCCACCTTGAATCGGTAACGGTAACGCAAGTCGGGTGCCGCGAAAAATGAAATTATCCCATCTTCGCATGAGCTTCACGTACTTCCTGTAAAGATACAAGAGAACCGCGAAACCGCATTTTACCCCACGTCTCGGGATCTTAAAGCATCCTACATCCACTCTCTCCAGACGATTCACCATTATTACCCGCCACGTTCTATCACTCGTACAATGACGAAAAAAAAATGAAGGAAACTCCACCCATCGTAGCGTCCTAGCTTTTTCGCGTACTTCCCGTTTCTCGTTTTTCTCACCGCTCGCCTGCGCGCCATTTGTGATTCGAATGCGCGTTTAAAAAGGTCAAAGAGAATCGTGCACCGCGGACGAAGAAAGTAATCGAGATCGCGGCCGCATTATCGACATATGGAGCGTATACATACATGTACGCGCGCGCTTCGTCGTATGCCCGAAGCACATAAACGTGAGCCGCGAACTTTCACGGCGAGAGGGCTAGTTAAGGAAACTTTCACAATTCGCACGTTCCGAACGTCTCTGGCCGCGCAAGAAAATACCCTTTTAATTCGCCGACCATTGTCGTTTAACCCGATTTTAACAGTCACGTAGCCCCTGCTCTCCGCTGCCTTTTCTTTTTTTCTCCACCTTTTCCCCGTTCACTGCGTCATAGGCGAGGCGCGGAATTGAAAAATATACCGCGCGACTCGTTGGAATATCTTTTCATTAAGAACAATGTAAATGTAAATGACCGTGCCGGCGCGTAAGAAGAAAATATCTGTGGCGTTAAAAATTTGGTCAGTCTGTCGTGAGAAATGTAACATCTCTGACAAGTTGAGGAAATAATTAAGAGAGGAAACTAATAGTCATACCCTGTGATTGCGACAGAAAAATTGAGCAAGTTAGCATAGAAGCTGGTTAGTGTTCACACCGTAGCTTGTTTGAGATTCTCCACGAAATATTTTCAGCCTCGGAGTCCAAGGAGGAAGTTCGCGGACGTTTTCGGAGACCCTGAACACCCCACGACGCTCGGAAAAATGTGCATTGCGACGAGTAGTCATTCTCGTTGGACAAAAAAAAAGACTCGCTTATTGCCTCGCGTCGAGTCGCAGGGCGAGCAATTAATCGCGACAACCGCTCTTGCCGCGGACGTTTTGCCGTATCGACCTCGCGCGCGCACGCGCGCACACGCTTCTGATAAAACTTCGCAATTGCAATTTTGCAAAGTGTCGCTCACGTGGCTCGTGCTTTTTACAACCGATCGTCCGCGTCGCCGGACGGAACTCGTCGCAATTGCGCCGGCAAACTTTCATTAAATTTCTCGAATCGAGGCTGGAAATTGAAGTCTCGGCATTCGAATTCCTGACTATTCATTTTTCCCCCCGTCCGCGATAATGTTTGCCGGGTAACGAATTTTATCGCTTCATTTCGCGGGACGTTACCTAATACGTCCTTCGATCGCGCGCCGCGCATTTTGAGAGTTGAACGAATCCACTGATAGGCCGGAAAGCGTCTTCGGCGAGGGTTATTAATAGCGTGTAACAGATTTGTCAGCGACGCCTACGCGACGGACGCGCTAATTCTCGTTCTGCGCGGAAAAATGTTCCTGCGTTTTCTCAGGTGCGCTCGCACGTACGTATGCGGCGACTGTCAATGAGGCATCCTAATTGATGATTTTCTCTCTCGTGTCGCGACTGTCCGGGTGAGACGTAAGCAGCGGCGAGTACGCTCGAAAGTCGACAAAGACGGGGGGTCGTTAATTGATGAGAACGTGCGCGGCAGTTAATGAAATTATACCGAGTGGTATTGCCTCCGGTACGTTTTAATAACAACCGATGTTGGCCTAGTATCGGGACAGGATGTTGCGAGGATCCTCATCCCTAGTCGGCCGCCGACTAGCCCCGCAGACGCCTTAATCGACGTGATCTATGTGATACGTTAATTCATTCATTAAACAGAATTTCAAAATTTCCACTCGCACGCCCAAGCATGTAATTCGTCATTATCGCGACACGCGCGCAAGACAAATTTCGTTCAATATTACTCTGCCGGCGCACGAACTGCTCCCGCGCCCGCCATTATCAGTGCATCGAATTATCTGTACGCAAGTGACTGTATTAATACGACACGTACGTCGTCACGCAATAGGAATTTACCGCAGCATTCTGGCGCGACACGTACCCGCCTCTATTATTTCATCAACCGGACAATATACGCTGCAGTTTTAATTCGCGCGAGCGTACGACACTCCGTACGCGCGCACTTCTCGTGAAACAACGTGGGTGGTGAGAAAAAAATAATGCCACAAATTTCTCATTATAAAATCGTTAATTTCGTCGCTAACAACGAGCGCGCTCGTTTGGGCGGCGGGCGTAAAATCAGACACGCGGAACGGCTGAAAGTTCCGTCTCGGTCGTCGGATTGTCGATGGCGATAATTCACGTCCGATTGGTCGCGATCGTTCATTACGACGCAGGTACGCGTGGCGAGGAGATAAATAGTTGGCTCGTCGGATGGAAATGCTTTCAGGTGATTCCGCGAGCCACCCGCGCGCCGGGCCGGGCCATTCGCAATGAAAACTACGCGCACGACGCAGATAGCGGGACGTTAATATTTTCTTCACCCCACCCCCCACTCCTTTCGGAGCCTCCGCAGTCCGCTCGTCGTATCTCCGTTTGCGGGAAAAACTCAATTCCGAGGGCAAAAAAAGAAATGATCAATGCAATTCCCCGAAGTGGTACGTCCATTCAATACAGAGTCGGGGTTTGAGGAGAGAACGGAAATGTCGGAGACCGAAGAAGTGGGAGAGAGAGAGGAAGAGAGAACTGTGGGAAATTGTGCAAGCCTAGAGATTCCACTTTTTATCGGGTAAATATTCTATTATTATCGCCGGCCGGTAGGCGGGAGGTACGTTAGGTTCGCGAATTATTCTGACGTCGCAGCGGCGGTGATAGTTATTAATCAATCGTAAAACGTCGCTACATTGAGACATTTCTCCTTTAACTTGTAAGCCCGCGGCGATTATTTATAAACCGCGAACCGATCGCTCCGCATAATTTATGAAGCCACCGGCATCGTGCCAATGGCGGATAAAGCTGCCGCGTGCCGTCTTTCGCATTTTAACTCGTCTCGAATTAAGCTTTCGGAACGATAAATTTCGGCGTCGTTTGCCAAAACCCCGACGCCGTTTCGTTCGGTCTCGAGCGATTTCGTATGAACGCCGTCTGTCGTCGAGGAGCGTATTGACACAACGATTGTGGTAATCCGATCGAAATTCGACCGAATGCGGCCTGTTTCAAACGATCCGAAACGAGTACCGATGTCATGAAAACTGCATATTTCCTACGCTTTCGCGAAAAATTCCGAGATGTGAAAGTTGCGCTTCATACCACCAAACCGTTGACTATTCGGAAGCTTCAATTTCAAACATTTATGAGGTATGCCGGAGGATAGTCTGCGTCAGGGCATGGCTCAAAACGGGCAAAAAGTTGACTTTTTCAAATTTATTCAAATTCAAAATTTTGTTCTCTTATAAATTCTATTCGAAGGAGGATAACTTGCTGTGCGGTTAGTGAACTTTGAACTCCGAAGAAATTATCATTTGCTGGTGATGAAAGAAACAGCGGTTGCCGATATATAATTAAAAATATTAAAACAAAAATGCGAATATTGTTCATTTTTCCATGTGCTGAGGTATATATAAATATGCTTAAAGCTGTAGATTCTAACATTAATTATAGGCTCCAGGCACCGTTAATCGAATATTATCCGACTATTAGCCGCGCGAAGCGGATTTGATGCGTTCCTTTCAATATCAGCGTGAAATTGATGGTTTATTCAGTGTACATCTTATGCTCGTTCCGTTTGCATTCGCCTGGCAACCAGAGTATCAACGATATCGAGTTACCCAGCACTCACCCGCTTCGTTTTTACCCCGCGGCTGCTAGTTATCGCCGTTCAGCGGTGACAGTTAGACTTTTAATGAACCAACATCGCGGATCAGACAAGCTGTACACTTCACCGTCGACAAATCGCAGCGCGAGGAACTTATTAACCAGCCGTAATTAGTAACGTTTGCGACCGATAATGTATATTATCGAGGGACCCTGTGAGCTTCCACATCACTATGGCTTCAGCCGTCCGATCGATGGGGAAACCCATCGATTACTCCACAGAACAGACATTGAAATAGAATTTTGTAGCCGCTGACGTTAGAAAGAAAGAGAGAGAAATAGAAACAAAGAGAAAGAGAGAGAGAATGTATATATGCATATAATTGATATCTTTTGATTGGGGATATCAATGTAGAAACAGCCGAATTTTGCGTGCCGAGTTCATCATCGGCTTGACCTCGAACCATAGCAATTAACAGTTGGCCTGTTCGATGCACCTCTCGCGCTGCTGAATAGCCGAACGAAACAGAAAACTGATTGACCTATGAAAGCGTCAATTCTCTATCGTTCCCCGAAACGACCAGTCCCTCTCCTCGGACTGACCCACCCGAGGCTTCGATCTTCCACACGAAACGCGCCCTGTCGATCTCGTTCACTCACCTTTTTCCCCGGCGCTCGCAATTAACTCGGCCTCATTCATTTTTGCGCAACTGAATTTATCACTTTTAATTGGGCGCGGCGAGTGAAAAAGGGGCGAGCCCGCGGGCTCAAATTAATCCACTCAGGCCTGGCTTCGCGCGACTATTTAGAGGATTGAATATCGTTAATTTCGACTCTCCGCCGCGCGACGATTCGAAGATCGCCGACAGTGGGTGAGATCGGCAAATTTCGTCGTTTGCGGACCTTATCGAATTCTTCGCTGACACCGATTTAATCCTCGTCCGCGGTCCGCGGACGAATCCACCCTCCTTTCCCTACACTCTCACCCCCCGTCGTTCGTTCGTTCGTTGCAATTCATTTCGCGGCAACTTTCAATCTGGCACGTTCTCCTCCTCCTCCTCCCCTCCTCTCGCGGCCACTTCTTCACCGTCGGCGGACTCCGAAGTTTGGCTTTAAATTAAATAACCCCCGCCGGAAGGTGAGCCTCGAGCTTTCAACCGTCCCCCATCCTCCCCCCTACTCCCCCCCTAGTCGGCAACTTGCACGCTCGTAAAGTAATTACGAGCGTGTGCCGCCTGGGCTAATAAAGATTCATTAGGGTCGCGGCTGAGACGCGTCGATCGCTCGGAGGGTCGAGTGGACGAGAAAGAATCTCGAGCAGGACGCTTGATCCGCTGACAAACGCTGCAGGTCCGGTGGGAAATTTTGAGAGGCTCGACGCAACGTTCGATGAACGGCTGTCATTTCCTTCGTTCGCCTTTCGATCGCGAGTAAAGTCACACGGATGATTTTATCTTTGCCCCAAAACAGTTGTCCACGGTTCTGTCTGTTACTGATATATATATGGTCTAAGGTTCTAACGATGATCCAATCATGCGTACGTGCGCGTGGGATAGAGACGGAGTGAGCTCGACGTTGGGAATTTTGCTCATGTTGATTAGAATCGAGAAGTATCGAAAGTTCGACAGGGTCAATCTTCGCGGGCCCATCCTTGGCATTCTTCGTTCTTTGAAGAAAGGTCCGGTAATCCCCGAGAGTCCTATTCGGCAGACGTCACGTCCAATCTCACTGCGGTCGAAAATCGATCATCCTCCGCACGGACTTCCAAGCCACCCTTGAACCCTCGAGCCTCGACAATTTGATAATTCGCCCGATCGTAAGGACATTAATTGCGCGAAGATGGCAGTCGAAACTCGCGATCGGCTCGCGATCGATCGATCGAGAATTCGTCGCTAAATTCATCTCGGAGGCCGGCCTTCGGAGGCCGAGAGAAATTGATGAATCATTTCCAGGCCTCGGCCTGCGTTTAATTACCCGGTCTCCCCCGCACTTTCATCTACAACCATCGACGGACTTTGACTTCCAGAGACCTCTTCATCCTTCCGCGGCCATTATTTCTCCCCGCACTCAGGCCGAGTTTAACTTTCAGCTTTATTAGTTTACCGATTACAGGGACAATTTGAGAGCGCGATTACTCTCCGTCAAGAAGTTCTGCGTGGTATTATATAAACCATGAGAAAGGTGGAGAGAGAGATACTTATGAATGCTACCTAACATGTACATTATCGATGATGTACATTGTACATGTTTCAATAAGAGTCAGGCCAGACTGCAGAAAATGAGAAGCCTTGAACATGAGCCTTCCTTATACCGAAACGCCGAAACCAGTCGCACCGTTAACCTGAATACTCCGCGAAGTTCGATGCTAAGAAAATAACAGTTAAAGGATTCGCGCCGACTCTCTCTAGGGGCGTAAGCAGGGAAGCGTTGCGGCGCTCATAAGAAGTACCTAATATTCTTTAATCGTACGCTGTTTCATTTTAAAGAGCGCCTCGGGGGCAGCTGCAACCTCCTGCAAACAGGCCGTGAGGCCGTATCATTCCTCAAACACTTTCCTCCGCCGAGGGTCGAGGGAAGAAGCGCGAGTAAACGTCGGTAGAAACTCTCTCCCTCCCTCTCCCTCTCCCTCTCTCTCTCCAGCCAGACTCGCCAAGTGCAATCGATGCCGTCTTGTTAATCCCAGACCATCGGCGCGGCTTTTAATTCCCTCGGAGGTAGCTGACAAATCATTTTCATCGCGCCTCGTTTCGTCGCGATTCATTCCGGGTTTCAATTCCGTTCGCAGCCCTACCCCCACCTTATCTCACTTCTCAGCTCGGTTCCGCGTCGCAGTCCGCGCAAAGTTTAGCATTAAATTAAATAAGCCGAGCGGGAGGGGGTGGCTCCCTCAGCGCGAGACCCGCTTCCTCGCGGACCTATTCAAAAGAGTTCACTTCGCGTCCGAGGTCAAAGTCGGCAAGGGGCGGCGGAGAACCCGAACAGAAGCTGCTGCGCGAGCGAGACTATAGCCTCAATTACGAACGACACCGTCATCCAACCCTGCACGGACTGCTCACTCATGAACGCACGACATTGCGAGACGCTTGCCACGAAAATTAGTGGCGATCGATGTCTCGTCTCTCGGCACCGGCCTGACAGTGAAGGGAAGAAAGTCTGGCTGATATCCAATATAAATATGAGACTGTAAAACGCGCTCGCAGAAGCGTAACCTCGCCAACATCCAACGCCGTCCCCTAAGCCATGGTTTGCCAACGAAGAGAAGGCCGCTAAAAAAAAAATGTCTCCCCTCGCAGGGAGACACTCTTTCGTCGCTGGCAAAAACGAAGCGACACAAAGAGTGAGAGAGGGGAGGAATAGGAAAGGAGAGTAGTACGCCCACGGTCGCAGTCGCCGGATATTTTTTCAGCCCGCGGAGGAGAGAAAAAAAAAGGAAGTTCGGAGAAAGCCTTTCCGATATTTATGTCCCGGCGCGGTGGTAGGCCGCGAACGAATACGCTATTCCGGTTATTTCGCCCGCGGCCCGCCTTGCGACGTGGAAAAGTCAAAGGCGACTTCGCTAAAGGGGCAGGTCAACTTTCAGAGACGGAGGAAGCCCTGGACCCAGGATCTTTTTCAAATGAGATGGCCTCTCTTTCTTTCGTCCGCGATACCTTTCCCTATCCATCACCTTTGCTACCACGCTCTATACTGTACCGTGTATGTGCGCGCGCGGGCGTCTGTGTGTGTGTGTGTAAGTGTATACGCGCAAACGGTGTCGGCCCTGGGAAGCCACGTCCTTGGGTAAACATTAGCGCGGGGCTGAAAATCTCTGCGCCGTCTGTGTACACGTGTACGCCCGCGCGCGCGTACAAGGTGTACCGAAGAAAGTTGGCCGCTGTGATGGGGACATTGTCTATGCTCGACGGTTGCCCGAGTGCGGCTAATTTAGATAATTCAGCGGACGCCCGACGAAGAGGACTGGGAGAAAGCGCGCGCTAAATTCGGTGGATATCAGCTAATTCTCGACGAACGTCGGATTTGTTGGCAAGAAAGCGTTGATAATTAATGGATTTAGTGCTAGTTTCTAGTTCTGCGCGCCTCCCGATTGCGAGTAACTTGTACGCTTTTCGGATTGAGCTAATGTTCCGAATCTTCCCGCGGATCTTCGAAATTCTCAAAGCAGTCGCGCAGGCCTCGTCAAGACGTTGACACTCCGGAATGTACAATCAACGACACGACAACCGCACCAGTTTACATCGAGCTCGCAACGAACGCTTAACTTACGCTTCTAATAAAATGCCGCGCACAGCGTAGACAGGGGCGCCGTTTAAGGTATTACTGGCGCTAGGTGCCGTATCAAAAATGGGCTCCATTATTTGCTTTCAATTGCGTCAGAAATTTCTCACGGCCCTGATTCAATCCATGCACACATTCCGTATACATATGTGCACATATACTTGGCAATGATGCATACTAGCGTTTGTACCGCAGGTCAGGCTGAATACGATTATACACGATATTCACGATTTTTTTTCTCCTGAACTGGACGGTAAAAAGTCTTTTTATTTTCTTTTAAAATGTTCCTCGAATGTTAATCTACAACCTGGAATTTTTTCCAAAAAAGTTTAAGTGCCGTTTTAGAGTTATTGTCACAAAATCGTTTTGTGTGATCATTACCATTGCTTTAGATGGAGAAAACGCTAAATTTTAATTGTTAATAACTCGAGTTCTAGACGGTGGATCAAGTTCATTTACAAGAATAAAAATTGTTATTTTTTATAAATCTTCAATTTAAGTCTGGTTTAAAAAAAGTTTAAGTAAAGTGATTCAGCGCTAGTAATACCTTAAGTAATTCAATGTCGGCGTGTGCTGGAGCGTCTAGATGTCAAAATACTCGAATGACGAGACGCTCGCGATCCACGTGTAAGTATGCAAATGACTGTCTACAATTCGTGCGAGCACACACGTGTGCATTAAGAGACACGTATGATTAGGGTTTAAGTGTTAGCAGCGCGTCGCCTTGTCTAAATTCAATGCCGCACAGACGTCTCCATGTCTGCATATGCAGATGCGTAGGCGGAATTTACAATATCAATGGCGACTATCACGTTGCTACCCACACGGAAGTCCCGAGCATCAAACGGAGACGCAACTCAAGCGACCAGATCAGACAACTGGCGCCATTATGTCAAGCGACTAGTTTGTCATAACTCGTGACCACCACCTATCGACGTAAACTGACTTAGGTCACGGCGACAAGAAAGTCCAGACTCCCCTTCGCTGTTTCGCTACCGTCCGAAAAACGCGATGTCCTCGACGCGAGGGTGTAAAATTCGTCGTGCCAGTGATAGATTGCGCTCAGAACGAGCGTAAAGTACGAGCGCGGCCAGAGTTAACCAACTTACCCCACCGATCGCTGCGCTACTTTCCGCGAAAATCCGGGACACAAATGAAAGGGGAATTTCCTACCGAAAATTCGCTCGTTAACCGACCGACCAAGCTCATCTGTCGATGAAGGTCCGCCGGCGAGGGCGATAATGGCGAAATAATATTCGGCCAGGAAGGCGGAAGGGGGTTGGGAGCGTATTTCGTCGGCCATCGTTCGCCTCCGGGCGTTGTGGGTGCAACGACGCGTAACGCAAATGCCTGAATAGGGCAGAGGCCACCGTAGACAAGAATGGATAGAGAGACCTATGTAGGTGTGAGGGGTGAGAGGAGGATGGGCGCGGATAGTGACAGAGGGAAAGGGATGGATGGTGGATGGTGGCTTTGCATGGGACTGGAATGAGGAACAGACGCAGAATGGTGGAAAGGGGATTGCATGGGACTGGGGAGAGGGAGGGACGTAGAACGGTGGAAAGAGGGTTGCATGGGACTAGAGAGAGGGATGGGTTGTGGAATGGTGGAAAAGAGGTTACATGCACGATGCACGTAGATTTAGAAAGATGAACCAGACGCGGATTGATGGAAAGAACGACGCGTATGACTGTATGAGGACATACCTACGTATGAGATAGAGAGATAGATACGGAACGGTGGAAAATGGGTTACATGGGTTTGCGCAGATGGTCGAACACCGAGTGGCGAGAATAGAGGGTTGCACTGACCTACGCAGAAGAACGGACATTTAGGTATCGGTGTAAAGAAATTGAAAGAAGAAATCATAAAGAAGAATTGATAGAAGATGCGCGTTAGGTGAGAGACGAGAATAGACGAGGGTAGATATAGAAATTGGAACTGGTTAGAAATAGGCAGGGAGGAAGAGACGCAGAGGGGTGAAAACAGGGCTGCATAGACCTGGAAACAGAGAATAGATGCAGGCTGGTGAAGGAGGGAACAAAACTAGAGAGATAGATACAGCGGTGGACAAGGGGTTACACAGAGAACGCCATTTCGCCGAAGCATTTTCATTCAGCGAGAACAATGGAACGCGCTCTCGTATACGTTTAGCCTCTCGGAAGACCGAGTCTTGTGGTAACGCGAAAGCATTTCGCCCATTAATTAACTTTCTGCCGTTTTGCTGCGAGAGATTCCTGCGTGGTTTTCGTCAGATCATTTCGCAGGATGCGCTCGAGGGTTTCCGGCGGACGACGTGGGCGTTGTCTGGAACAATGTGACCATTTTGATGGTTGAAGGAAGGGTGACATGGGTGTCGCCAAGTAGATGACTTGGTCTAACGATTCGTTCGATGCTGATTCGCATCGGGTGGATAGGAATGTTTTATCGGACCCGACGAAATTCTTTTGGCACTTCGAATCGGACCACTTGCGCTTTGCACGCATTCAGAAACAATCCGACGCCTTGTTAAGATGGAAACCCGCGTATGCCGGAACGTGCTCGGGCTCGGCTTCTATCGACTGCCGCTTTGAAACTAATTTCAAAAGGCCGAGACACGTGGGCACGTGCTCGACCATGTGTCGTGCACGGCATAGGCACGTATATACGTACACGTGCTTCTATGTACGGACGTGTCAATTAAAAGCCGACGCATTGACGTGTTTCCTCTTTTTCGCGACGTCTTTTTAAACGTCGGACACGGAGTGTGAGGAATCTTGAAAGGAATTTTGGTGGGAGTTTTCATTAGCGAACGCTCTTTACGCGATACGCCGTCGGGCTTTCGTTCGGCGAGAGAAATTTTCAATGGCTTCATCGGCGGAACTCGATTCTCGACGCGAATCAATATATCATTTACCGGAGTCATATATCGGGACCGCGGTCTGTCTGTTGAGTCGTCCGTCGTTCGAGGCACAACGACCGACGAAGACATCTGCCATCGCCGTCTCACGGAATGCGTCGATCACCGCCAAACACTCGCTCTTCCGCGAACTCAGAAATCCATTCTTCGCATCCGACACGTCTCAATCGCAGCGCGGCCGTTCTCAATCTTCGCGTGCCATTCTTTCGCAGATACGCGATCATGGAACCGCGACTGACAGCGGTCGTAATTCGAACGATCAGATTGATAACTGGTGCGTTCCTGCGAGTCGAGAGAACCGAAAACGCCGCACGGACGCGCCGTATTGTTTCATTGACCGTGTTTTCGAGAGAGTCGGCTGAAAGGAGCGCGGAACGGTAGGTGGAGCGCTAGATTTGAATGGAGCACTCGTTCGGTGGAAGCTCTCGTAATTCGGCAGAATCGAGGGCCATATTTGAATGGGCTCTGCGCCGTTTCGATGGGAGCTCGTAATTCGACGGAATCGGCGACCGCACTCGAATGGGACGTCTCTTTGGACCCGTGCAAACCTGGCCGAATCCCTTGTCGCCCTTGCGACGAATAAAATGGTACGAGTGCCACGGCAGAATTCATATTTCTTCTCTGCTGCGCGGCGCGTTAAATTGCGCGCGTATGCACATCGATCGCGCCGCCCCGCTTGTCGAAGTCCCAGGACACGGAATATCGGCCGTTCGGCCGATTCGCGAGTCCTTCAAGATTTTCGCCGTTCGCGTAAATTCAGCCCTCTCACCCGTGACAGTTCGCTCGGCGAGAAAGTCGAGACGTAGTTGTGTTTCCGCGCTGACGCATGCCGCGGGCTCATAGTCGGAAACGTCGAAGCTTCCGCCCTCGGATGTACGCTTTTACGTTAGTTACAGCGCGACGGAACGTCGACGCTCGGCCATCTATATGCAACGGAATATCGAGTGTCGAGGAGAATTCGAACGGAGTAAAATATTCGACGCTATCCCGGCTCTTTTTTCACAGTCGCCTCTCGTTCGGCGCAGGGACGCGTATTCTCATTTTTGCTCGGCGAGAAATAACGAGACGCGCGCGTTCGTTATCGGCGAAGACGTCGGCGGCTCGTGAAAAGTGGGGAACGGCGTTTCAATTTGCGACGTTGTCCGTATTACAAAGTGCCCCCGATGTGTTTGAACTGACAACTGAAGACGCTAGGCGCACGCGAGCGTTTGTTTGCAAATATTTTAAATGCATCGCCTTCGGGGGCAGAATTCCTCGTTTTCTCTCGACCCGCCGGAGGAAGGAAGAAAGTAAGCGAAGTATACGAAACACGGTATTCGGTCCTTTGGCGAGGGGAACGTAAATATTCCGAGAGTCGATCGTCAAAGTCTTGCTCTCGACTTGTTATCCATGGGAGCGAGGGACGCGGAGGCGATGCGGAAAACCTTGGCAAACCGTGTCCCGTCGTCCCGGGAGCGTTGCGCGAAATTGAAACACTTATATTTACGTAGAGCATACTCGCTTCCGCCGGTTCCAGGTCGACCGATAACATTTCTCTTCGCGCGCCGCACGCTCAGTCTTCCTGTACAGATGCGACGCGGCATTAGACGCGTGCTTATCTCGCTCCGTGGATTATCGGGCGGATTGAAATCTAACAAGCAGAGGGATCGGACTCGTCGACGTGTTTCGGAAAGATCAGACCGAAACGTTGTTGCTTAAGTGTCTGTTTTTCCATCCTCATCTGTCTCATTTCCTCTTTTCTCTTCTATCTGTTCCCGTCGCGGCATGTTTAACTCATGACTAAATAAATAAACACATGGGGCTTCGTAAGCACGCGGAGTCTGGTGCCGCGCGAGAAGCTTCGTGCGACACGTACGTCTCGAAACGTACGTATCCGCGTAAACGTAATCGTGCTCAACCTACTTTCGAGGTAATCAGAAACCGTATCGAGCGCGCGTCAACGTGAATCCGCGCGCGGCTTAACGGGAATAAATCAATCGGCAGCGATCCGAGCACTGGAATCCGGCTCGCTTCGTGAGCAGGAAACAAGTGGAGTCCAGCTGACTCTCCGCTTGCTCTCCCCTGCCCCCCTCTCGTCATACGAAATCCCTCGAAACGTTACGACCTTCTTTATTCCCCGATATCAGGCACGACGCGCGTGTGTCGCATCCTCCGGAGTCCGTTCAAGTGGTCCACACTTTCTCGGCCCTCGGTCCGTCGAAACGCTTCTCGCACGGCCCGGCTTCTGTCGCGGAAAATCATTTGACCGAATGAAAGGTCGAACCCTCGAGGCTCTCGGCGGCGTCCGATGAGACGCGCCTCGGCGAGACACGTTCGTTCGCAATGAAAAGGGCAGGACCATACGCTCCGTGTATGCCCTGTGTATGCCGCGTCACGTCCTCGTTGGCCACGTCTCTCGCTCCTTCTTCCTCCGGCACCGCCGTCCTTCGGCCAGAACGAGAGCGAAGGAGAGGAGAGAAATTCGTCGCGCGAATCCTGATTGAAAGTCCAGAATAACGCTGATCCGCTCCTCGTCGTCCGAACAGACCGCCGACGACTCGTACTTCGTTTCTGTATTTTTCCTACCGTCCACCTCGACCCCCGCCACCCCAGGAAGCGTGGATTTTTATTCGCTCGCTCGCTCGCTCGTTCGACTCTCTTTCAGAAATCTTCCCGGCGACGGCGACGGACGCCGCGCTTTCTTTGCTGAAGCCACGAACGTATCGACGCCAGGCGGGAAAAATGTTGATTGCGCAATATCTTCGGGGCGAAGATTTCTCTTGTTCTCTCGCCGCTTTGTCCTTGTTGACGGTGTTCGGTCTCAAATGTATTTCGGCGTTTCCCTTTCACGCTACTTCTCCTTTATTTGTCACCTCCCTTCTTGTCTTGACGCTCTCCTCTCGTCCACACATACGGAGACACACATTTCCCACCTTCCTGCACGGGAGTCTGTGGGACTTTGAGAGATGAAATCCTTCACTTCCGCCTCCGCGCCCACCGATCTTCAAACATTTCGTTCGTTCGTTTCGGGCTCGTTGAAAGTGGCGCGCTTTAAGGGTGCTCGAAACAGAGCTTCGAAATTACTCGGATTTATCGGATCGTCGACGGAAACGGCGCGGAAAGTTTCCGCGCCGAGAGACGCGGGCCGCGCTCAGCTTCTCATCTTCTCCGCCGCGGAACAGTGTAACTAATATCGAAATTGCTCCGATATGTCAGTCGCCGCCGACGAACTCCTTTAGACGTAATTGAACGGGCTGGATTGATCCGGTCGCCTGAGTCGATCCGATTAAGGAACGCAATCGGATTAAATTTAAAGAGGACATGATCTGGAGACGTGTGGGTGTCCGGCTAACTACCTACGGTGACGTACGTTCAAACGACAAAACTCGATGAAAATCATTATTCGCGGAATATCAAACGCGTACGTTAATACGTGCGCAGTCAGCGATGGATCTGCAGAAATTGTAAGATTAAACTCACAGCGAACTCTATAAAGCACGCAGAACACGCGTGTGACAGCTTCGAAAGTAGTTTCAGTAAAGTCGGTGCACAAGAATGGGGAGGTTATGTATTATGAACCGTGTACACGCGTTCCGGTTGCACACTCTGCGTATCATAAAATCTGCATTACCTCTTACAACGCTTCCCCCACCCCACTACTCGTCCCCCGCGACATCCCAAGCAGAAGTGACTTCCTTCCCCGAACCTCTTTTACCGGCTGGGTCCGAGGGATTAACAATCACTCTCGCCTCTAACGAAACGAATTACAAAGCTTCGAGTCCGTAGCGGGGGGCGAAGTGGAGAAAGAGTGCCGGCTGATCTTTCGCGTTTTAAGGAAATCCAGCCTCGACGACACGGCGCTTCCTTTTAACCCCGTTGCTTTTTCTTCTTTCAGTGCCGTGGCAAGAGGAATGGACGAGACGATGGAATAGGGTCAGCCGCGGAGGACCACGTTCACTTCACCCGAGAGAAATACAGAGCAGAGGAAGCAGGGACAGAGGGAAGGGAGAGGAGAGAGGAGGACGAGAGAAAGCGGAGATGCGTTTCTCACACCTCGTGAAGATTCTTTAAGGCAACTGCGGCGGACCAATCGGGTGAAATAATGCGAGCGAAGCGCATCAAGAAGCAAACGCGCTTCAGACTGTCGAGGTGCAGGCAGTGCGCGGAGTGCAGTCGAAAGATAATTTAGTCCGAGAGGATCGAGGTACTGGAAGAAGAGTGGGGGAAGGGCCTGTGAGAACAGTGGACAGAACGAGGAGGGGAAGGAAACGAGCGAGGACGAAGGCTCGCGCAATGATCGAGTCCGTCGAAGCGTGCGAAAGTGTAAATTAAAGAAGAAACTGTTCGGGGCATCGAGCGGAACGTTTTGATAGAAGAGAAGGGGAGAAGGAAGAGAAAAACAGGGAAGGTGGAGAATTCGAATTGGAAGGATTCAGAGAATGAGACTGACATACGTTACATTTTACTGGCTGTGATTTTTATTTCTAACCTCGACTTTCGTGCGAGCTAAGGAGCAGATTAGAATAATCGGTGGATCTTGTGCAGAGATAATTCGAGGGGGAGAGGCTGGGAGAAAGAACAATTTGTCTGGATAAGACAAGAAAAGTCCGCTTCGGACTCTCTGCCGATTTAATCGTCGTTAACTTTCATCCGCTGTATTTATCAATATCGTACGCATTAAGATTGAACTAAGCTTAGCCTATCAATAATTAATCCAGGAAAGTATCGTCGACTGAGGCCCAATCTCCGCTGGTGGTCGGTGAAGAATCAGCCGTCAACTCTAACCGATTCGCAGATAACAGCTAAACATAATAATCACGCGCTCTTGGCACCGTCTAACGTACACGGCAATATCCCTGAAATATCAAAAACTTCGCTGGCCGCCAACGAGGAAGAACGGGCACTCCTGCCATCCGCCGACGATTCGAAAGCAAAATAATCCCACCGCTCGTCGGACACAGGGAAGATCGACGAACATTTTTCCAGTCGTGAAAACGGACGCGATCGAGCGGCGTCGAGCCTTTTCATGGATCCGCCAGGATGTATCGAGGCTCGAGATCTAGGTACGAGCGTCCAGCGGATAGGTGGCAATTCCGCCGAAGGACAGGCGTAATCCTGGCTTCGCAGGACGAGGCTCGCAGGACGAGAAGCGACGCTCGCAAGCGGGAGAACGCGAGGAGCGAGGCGGACGAGCGGAGGAAGGATAATAATAACAAAGAGAGCGACGAGGAGGACGTGGCTCAACTGAATCGACGGGATAGTCCGGGAATAATAATAAGGACGCTCACGTACGGCCTGCTTTCAATTCCTGCGCCGCCCCCGATCCTGACGAGGACGCGGGCGACTCCTGGAGGATGCTGAATTCGATTTGAGACAAGCCCGGCAGAAGCTTTCAGCGCGTGACACGTAACACGAGAGGCGGGGTGGGGGATAGAAAGGCGAAAAGACAAGCGGGATAACTGGCCGAAAATATAGAAACGGAAATAGGGAAGGACAAGTCGCTGGCGCCGGCGGAGTCAAGAGAATAGAAACGGAAAAGGGAAAGGTCGGGAGGATAGAAAGGAAGCTGCATGGACGAGTCGAATGTTCGGGAATAAACTCGTTGTCGTCGCGAGGAACCGCACGTTGGATGAATCGGGAGGAACGACATACGTTATCGCGACGTCTTTGTTATCTGAACGGACGAGGCTTTGACGAAGGCAATTTGGTCAGGGTCCTCCCTTCTGTTAGGGATTCGAGGGTGGAAGAAGAACGATGGCTAAACAAGACAGCGATTAGTATCTCGAGGACCTCGCCAACCTCGAAATCCGCGGTAATCGACTTGCGGAAATTCGTGGAAGTCGAGAGGGAGAGACGAGCAGACGTAGAAGAATTTTTTGATACGCAAACTGTACGTTTTACGAGGAGCCGTAAAATTGGCCCTGATCTGAGTCCGTTCGACGTGGAATCTTCGTAGGAGGCCTACGACGCGTTCTCAGATCTTTCGGGGTGAGTCTTGATAAGAGCAGATTGGCCGTGCGTCGTTGCTGTCACGAGGGCGAAGATAAAGAGAGAGGGTCGAAGACTAAGAGAGAGAGAGAGAGAGAGATCTAAGGAGTGGACGCAGGATCGAGAAGAAGTGACGGCTGAGCCGGGAATCGATCAGTGTCGCGAAATAGGAATTCGACCCGAGTCCTCCCTCCTGTCGATAAATTCTTTCCGCTCCTCGATTCTGCGGCTTCGAGACGCTGTCGGAACGGCTCACTTCGGGAATCAGTGTAACCCTTATCACGTCCCGGGGACGGCGATAAAAGTTACGGGGAGTCAGTGACAGTGGTTAATCGCGGGTGAGAACCGTCGCAAATTGATACCGATTTCTCAAAACAACCAGTGAAACTCTTCAAACGCGCCCGGTGCGACGTGCGCTCGGATAGATCGGACTGTCGATCAGCGGAGCTGATTAGTGCATTTCTTTCAAGCAGTGCGTTACTGTTTCCGCCGATGTACAATATTAGTTCAGTGGGTACCCGCGAAAATATAGTGTGACTCGTGCATCGAACGAACGAGCAGTGCGACGGTAATTTAGTGAAGCGCGATAACGTTAGTATCTTACAACCGTGTCCAAAGAGATTCCAAAAAGTAAAGCAAGCCGCGTGTTCTCTAGGCGACCGCGCGCGTCGAAGTGACGATTAAAATCCGGTCGGAAGTGGAGCGGCTGGGGAAGTGTGTCGTCGAGGTGGACAAACCTTCGAGAGCATAATCAGAGGACGTCGTAAATCATCGTCAGGGAGTAGCCCTCGTACGCGGGATGGCTCAACGTGTTCGCAGTCTTCTTCCTTCCGCCGTCCTTCCGTTGACAATCGTCGGGTGAAAAATCGACGCCGGCGAATAAGACAAATCGAGCGTGGCAAAAACGGCCGACGGATAGTCTCTCACCCTCGCAAGCCAGGTCTCGTTCGAGTGGTGTTAAGGAGAAAACGAAAGAAAGAAGGAAAGAGAGAGAGAGAGAGAGATATCTTCTCACAGAACTTCCACGCTTCCGCCTCACTTTCGGCTCGTTCCGCCTCGATCGACTTACGCTCATTTCTCATAAAGAGAACAGCGAACGAAGCGGCAAAAAAGCCTCTACTCGGGGGGTGGCTTAATCAGAGGGAAGGCGACAAATAATTCGACGGGGGTGGCGAACGATCGACGCTTAATCAAGGAACCATTTCTTTTTTTGCCCGCGCGCCAGAAGATAAGGAAGGACTGATAGAGTGTTCGGAGGATCCGATGGCTGCTCAGGAAACGTCGTCTCTCGCGAACATTCGGCCAAATCTTCGTCCTCGAAAGTGCCGAGAAGGAGAGGGCGCGCTGGCGAGGCTACGATTCCTCTGATTCCCAAGAACATGAAGATGATCGCCGTGTCGTCGTCACTCCCGTTCACCGTTTCCTTATCGAATCGCGAACTGGACGCGGCCAACGAACGCGACAATTGAAAAATGCGAGAGCTGAACGCCAGTGCATGCGCTGCTTTGTACGACGGCGTCCAGTGGACCGGCCCGTCGATCGTGGCAACCCTCATCGTCCTGGCGATCGTCGACGTTATGGTGGTGCTCGGCAACCTCCTCGTCATACTGGCCGTCTATCACACGAGCAAGCTCAGGAGCGTTACGAATGTGTTCATCGTCAGCTTGGCGGTGGCGGATTTGCTGGTCGGCTTGGCTGTGCTACCGTTTAGCGCGACGTGGGAGGTCTTCAAGGTTCGAATTCTATCTCGTATTTGTGTGTGTCAGAATGTCGTGTCCATCGCGCGTGGAAAGGTTTTTTTAATGTCCTTTCTCTTCGCCTCTATCGAACGATCGGTACGGTGCGAGCGTGCAAATGTTTGCGGAACTTAAACTGTAAGGCATCTGAGTGAGTAATCGGTACTTAGCAGTCAGGCAAAGGTCATAGATCCTGCTCCGTTACAGGAGAACTCGCGCCCACGCACGTTGCGTCGTAACAAATGAATATCGAAATCATTAATCTGGCGAGCATCGACGCATAAAATGCGAACGGTTTTTGACGTCTCGTTTGAGATCCTGACGGAAGGTAAACGGCTGGAATTGGCGGCTCTCTCTCCCTCTCTCTCTCTTTCGCACATGGCGTACACGCGTTTCATATGTCGCACGCGAGAACAGACCGACGTACAAAAATATGGCACTCTGACATTTGCCCGGGCCCCGGGCGCGAGTTCACCGTTTAATAAATACTCGCGAGCTCTTTTACTCGCTTTCGAAAGCATCAACTTCCCTCGTCGAGATATCATCGACGAGCGTACACACTTGGCCCGTTAATCAATGCTCCGAACAAACGCGCGGAAAATCGAGCCACTGAGCACAATGCTGCGAAGTGACAGAATGCTCGGCGAAATCCGAATCATTTGGAAAATAACCTCGTAGCGAGTTTGCGAACGAGCGGAGAGTTACTCGTTTCGCTCGAACTCGTCCTCCCTTTCCCGCCGCATTTCATCTCATTTTTCTGCCCACCGTGCATTGTCGGCGCTCACTTTACATTTACAACGATCGATCGACACTCTTTTTTTTTTTTCCCGCACTTCAGGCGTACCCTTTGAGACGCCACACGGCGGGGGGTGAACATTGTAGAGCAGAAAGAGCGGGACAAAGCCGTCAATCGTCGTGCGTTACGACGACGTATTGATGACGAGTTAGTGAGCTTTAAAGGAGTAGAATAGAGGAGAGTGAGTTGGCGCTAGGGACCACGAAATCAGAGTCACGAAATTGTCAGCAACGTTGAGAATGACATTTTTCAACAAAATGAATACTGCAGACTTCCACATTGATCTCTTCCCAAAACTTCATAACAATCCAGTATTCGAGCGCGCGGTAGGCTGACATCGGATCGTTGCATCGCGTGCGCGTTGGATGTCCCATAAACATTTTTCATCGGCAAACGAAATTAAGCCGAACGGACGCGCCCCAAAAAGGAAGCGTCTTCCGCGCTGGCCTCGAGCGGAAACTTCGATAGTAAATTTCAACCCCCTCCCCACTCGGTTGTGCGGGGGAGTAAAAAAGAGGTGGGACGCGGGGGCGGAGAACTTTTAAAGACACTCTATTACCGTGGGGCGATATTAAACGTGACTAATGCGGGTTAATAAACATCGCGCGGCCGATTTCGTTTTAATCGCCGTCATAATCTTTCTATTACGCGACCGTTGATGAGAACAGTTACGCGAGCGTCATAATCCAATGAATCGATTGTTGACAGATGTAAATCGATTGACCGATAGCAATTCAGTCGGCAGTAAGGCAGCTACCGCGATGCGAACTATATTCCGATCGGCAGTAGTCGTAGTCAGGCATTCGACAGTGGCCAGACAGGCCGATTATATTATCGTGCCACTTATTCCGCGCACGTGTCATCGCATTGAGCCTCGCCACCTGATCCCTCATCGGCGCGAGATCGATGGTAACGGGCTAACGGCGCTGCGAAGAAAACGGGCGAATTCTCGAGGCACACTTTCGAGGGAGCTCGTGGCGGTAGGCTTAAGTATCCTTCGGCGGGCTGAGTGAGGGCTTGTTGGCGCAACAGTTTGTTGGCTTTTCCCTTCGGTCCTCCCGCTTTTCGGCCGAGTCGCGCATATACGCACGGTCGACTAATGCCCCTCATCCACAGCCTGAAACGAGCGATCTATTTAGCTTCGCAAGTTTATACCATCCCCTGCCTGCGCGTATAAGGGAAATTCCGCTCAATTCTCTTCCCTGTTCACTCTCTTCCCCTGCCTACCCTCCTTTTCCGCCGACCGCTTTTTATCGAATACGAGCGCCAAGTATCCGTCGGAGCGAGCAAATTTCCGCTCTATTCAAAATCAGAAGCATCAGCCCATCTGCGCGTGCACGCGTTTTAACGTTTCCACGCTCTCGGTCGCGTCCGTGCGTTTCCCTTGCTTCATTCATTTATCTGATTGTGAGCCTCTCTCTCTCTCCCTCTCTCTCGCATTGCGTCGCCGAATAAGTGGGAGCCGTCAAATTGTCACGGTCTCATTTACACGACCCTTTCTGCCGTCTCATGCTGTCCCGAGCGAGATTTCTGTCGAGGGTACAACCCCAGTCTTACGGTTACTCTCTCCTGTAAGAGGGCATTTTGCAGCTGGGCCGCCCGATGAATATGTGAAAGGGGCGCGCCGATATTGCTATGCCTGGAAAAGCCTTTAAACTGCCTTCCTCCGACCGCCCTCCCTCTTGTTATTATGCCACTCGACTATTCCCGTTCTCTCGGGGACGAGTCGCTGGAACGTTGCGGGGGGCGAGGCTTGAGTGGAATAAATACGGGGGATCATCTGTCATCCATCCGAGTCGTTACTGTTTTCAAACGCCGTGATTCGATGCGCGCCGTCGCGACTTCGAGTACGAGGATCGGAGACGTTTCAATTGTCGCGTTAAATTGATCGAATTTATAATTTCACGTGTATCGATCGACGGGGGCTAAAGTGTAATTGGTCGAAATACTGGAAACGAGAAGATTCGGATTCGGGGGTGAGCAGAGTTCAGTAACGCGCCGAATTTCCGACGGAACGTTTGACTATAGTTAACACTGGATTTCCACTCGCATTAGCTGATTCCGACGTCAATCCAGTCTCGAATACCTCACGGCAAGTCCAATGTAAATGGCGAGGTAGCGTCTGCGTCGGAACGACGACGCGGATAATTTCAAGGCATGCCAGCCTCGTCCGACACTGCCCTGAATTCCACGATACTTTCGCCGGCAATTAACCCTTTGCACTCCCGCGTCTCGACCTCCGAGCCAACGTTCCTATCCGGCATAGCGCATAAGTCTGCCGCAAACGACGTCAGGCACGCGCAATCATGATAACTCATCCGCGTCGTTCACTGCGCTTTATTAATAATCGTGATAAACATCTTGCGACGAGCATGAATAATTGCGTGCTTCGCCGGAGAAGTGACGAATCAATAGTCAAGCTTCCGCGTTACAGTTAACGAATTTCCCCGGAATCCAATATCCTAAGAATCTCTTATCCTATTGGCATAGACACGGGTGCAGGTCAAATCCATTACTATAGGTATGCTGGATCTATATTAGCATATGCACGGTAGGTTATTAGTATTATACCAGCACCCACACCTCCGGCCGTGCATATATATATAACCTAAAGCTATATTGGCTTCGGTGCTTCGGCACGAATGCAATGGCATGCGCAGCATGCATTCACGTGTTCTGCTTCTCTTCGGTGGAAGACGCGTACAATAGGGGGTGCCGCGTAACGATATACACGTTTCATACAAGAGTCCGTACACCGATCCATACACGAATTCGCGCGCTCGTCCGCACGTACGTACACGGCGCATCACGTTGGTACGAACGTACGTTAGCACAAACGCCAACCACCTGTTTCGCATTACGCCTCGCCTCCTAGACTGCGCGCTATCGATATATTCGACTCAATTAATCACCCGTTATTGTTCGCCCCCGCTCGACTATAATAACGCCCGAGTTGCGCGACTATTATTTTTATTACCCTGCCCTGCAGACCAGCCCCGGGGGCTGCTCGTAATTTCATTTCCGCGGAAACGCTCCCTTTTTTTTCTTTGCGCGCGGGCTCGTTCTAAAATTCTTTCGATCGCTCCCTGCGCATCGGCGAGAAAGATTAAATAGTGATAGCGTGACGGATCGTGCCGTACGATAAGTTAGCACGGCTCGCATATTCTCTCTCAGATGCATTTTTAATCGCAATTAATCACGCATGCACAATGCTTTGCTTTTACAGCGAACAGATAACTGATCGCTTCCCGTCCTTTCGCGGAATCTGCCCACGATTTATCCTTACCATTCCCGCGATCCAACTAACGCAGAGCTGAGAAATACTGACATGCTTCGCGTGATTCGTGTATGCTTTATTAAATCCACGATGTGTCTTGATTCCGCGAGTCGTTACCACTGTTGCTGTCTGTCTCTTATACTAGGTCTGGATATTCGGCGATATCTGGTGTTCCGTTTGGCTGGCCGTCGACGTGTGGATGTGCACAGCGTCGATATTGAACTTGTGCGCGATCAGCCTCGACAGATACTTGGCGGTTACGAGGCCAGTCAACTATCCTCAGGCAAGTGACAACGACTGACGTTATCTTACGACTCGCCACCCGCGATTTCTCGCTGATCAATACGACGGACCAGCATCGCCACGCGTACACGGAAGGGCGCGTAATCAGACTACGCTGTTAGGGTTAATTTTAATGCCCAGTTCCTAAGGGTCGGAAGGCTTCTCACTCTCTCGCGAGTTTTTCCTTACAGCGATCCGTTTCTCGAACGTGGCGCGCTGTAAAAAAGCTTTTAGCTAAAAGCCCCGGATGTTTCCTTTTGTTGCGCCCAAGACTATGACAATGGTATTTATTAAAAATTGCATTACATTATCTCTCGCGATTGTTGTACTTCGAGAGCCGCGCAAATCGCTCCCATTTCGCGCACGGATTCATGTGAGCTGAGCAGCCGACTGGATTATAGATCATGTCGCGGAAGAGAGCCAAAGTCCTGGTGGCCGCCGTCTGGGTGCTAAGCTTCATCATTTGCTTCCCGCCGTTGGTGGGCTGGAAGGACAAACGGGTACGCGGCCGACGTAATTAATCCCGCTACTTTTTTTTCCTCTCTCCTCCCCCATTCGCCTGTCGCTCTCTGGACATTTTTAATTTCAGTCTCATCTGCCTACGCACAACCTGACGTTCGCTCAGAGCGGCCCGTACAACACCACCACCATCCTCGTGCCGATAAAGCCCTGCCCGTGGATCTGCGAGTTGACCAACGACGCTGGATACGTCGTTTACAGGCAAGTGCCTCGTCCTTTTTCCTTCGACCGCGAGTACGGTAACAATCCGCGCTAGAGTACCAACCACAAAGGCCTCCTTTCGAGCTTGAAGCTTCTATTTTTGCGTCCTACGGACCCGACGCTTTGCTGCTGTTTGTGAAGGTTTATTTGGTTAGTGCGGCGGTATGCGTTCGGAGCGAGAATATTGCTGACGAAATTGCTCAGGAGCGGACGTACGTGTATGCGCGTGCGTGTGTGATAACGTCTGAAGTCTGAACTCGAGCCAGCGACTAAATTCGATTTCCACGTCACTATCGCGATCGGCATGTGGCTGAGTGAAGGCGCTATTAGTCAATGGTCCGATAAATCTTTCGTGCTCTAGTGATTCGCGTCGAGTAGTTCGTTAGGTGTATCTGTTGAATCGTTCGGAGGTTACCAGACGCGGGGGTCGTGGAAATAATTTAACGTCGACGTTACATCATTCTTTCACCTCTTTCGCGCGATTCGTTTGCTGCAATTATCGGCGAACGATCGATTGGCGCGGTGTTTAATTGACTCGAATCATTTGCATACCACCTCAAAGCATAGCTTTACTCTCTCTTGCTCGACGGAAATTCGAAGTCGAGACTCAATCTGCGGTCCTGTGACAGTGCTTTAGGTTCCTTCTACATACCGATGCTAGTGATGATGTTTTTCTATTGGCGGATTTACCACGCGGCCGTTTCGACAACGAAGGCCATTAATCAAGGCTTCCGCACGACAAAGGGCTCGAAAATGCTTGGATCCAGGTAAACAAATGACACGCTATCGTACTGCTTCATCCCAGCGCGACTACTGTTACACTGTAATTTCCCATTGCTCTTCCTTTTTCGTACGCTCTCAAAGTACGGCTTCATTGAAATCGTGTTCCCATCATACGTGGAAAAAGAAATGACTCTAGAATTCGGTCCACCATCATCCTGTCTTCTGGAACTACAAAAATACTATGTCTCCCACGCTTCACACTCTACTGCCACAAGCATCATCAAATTACAATATTTGAAAGCTCGGTACCACTCCGAACTCCATGACATGTCTCTAGGTTCGACGAACAGAGACTGACCTTGAGAATGCACCGCGGCCGTGGAAGCGTTCACAACGGCAGCAACAACGGCAGCCCCCGCAGTCCAGACTCGAGTCGCAACTCCGTGAGAAAAGAACGAATCAAGATCTCGGTCTCCTCGCCGAGCACCGAAACGCTGAACACGAGGTGCAATACCCTCGAAAGAACACCCTCCAGATGTTCCCAGATCTCGGTCCACTACAGCAACGGGCAGACGCAGAGTCAGCTGTGCACGACGCCGAGAAGTACGCACCTCAAGGTAAAGGTCGGCCCCAATCACAGTCTCGTTCACCTCCTCGTTTCTCCTTAAAACGATCTGTCAATCCTCTTGCATCGATCCTCAAGGACGCGCAATAGTAATCTAAAGCCTGAGGACTATTATAGAGCGCCAAGCGACGAGCAAAGAAATTGTGTCGGCGAAGGGATGACTTTCTGTTGCCGCAAACCGACGATTGTGGAATTAAGATGAACGAATGATAGTGTGTATAGAGATGTATATAGATTCGATTGCGACGACAGATCGCGCGTGCCGTCGAATCATCATTATCCACGCCGGAATATTAGCCTCACGTCGAGAACGTTCGAAGCGTATCTCGTCGGTCGACGGGGTTGGTTTGGTCTCATATATGTATATATATATATATATATACATACAGCCTTCTCTGCCATCGACAAATGCCCGGACCCGAATGCCGGTAAACGCGATTCGTTGTCCGGATTAATGAACCGCGAGTAGCCGTGGATGTTTGCGAGGCGAAACGAGTCGACAGTCCAATAAAAGCCTGACGTCCAATCGGCGACCGATTCGAACAGCTCCCTCTTCCTCGCTCTCTCCCTCTTTCTACAAAAATAGAAAAAAAAATATATATAACCTCTCACGCTCTCCGTCCTCTTTTTACCCGCTTACACGAGAGGCTCGCTGAAATGGCAGCCGATAATGGCGAGAGAGGGGAAAATCGCGGTGGAAGAGTCATAAAGCGGCCGGAACGTCGGACAAGAAGGACGAGCCGGGGAGGCGGAAAATTTCAGGAGAGCAGGCCCACTGTCCACTGCCCACTCCCTCTCCTTCTCCGCGAAATGCATCCGTTGGGCTTTTAATATTCCCATTGATATCGAGGATCGCGCGAGGCGAATAAATATGCATGAGAGGGCCGACCGACGACGCGACCGAATCTCGTCTGTTTCTGACTACTCAATTAATGGCCCCCCCTCCCCGAGTCCTTTATGGCGCGTGCACGAGCGCGGGAATACACGGAAAGCCGGACCCGTGGACTTCCGCTCGTCCGGGAGGCCGCGGGAACGGCAAATTTTCGCACGCGCGCGCGGAAATGCTGCTGTTTTCCGAGCGGATTTGAATAAATTTACAAGTCGCGACGAACAAAGAGCCCGATCGGCTTTTTCGGGCTTGGATAAATCGTCGGGCGGACGATCGTCGGTAGCGTCGCTGACACGGTGCGCAGCTCGGACTACTCGTTACACCCTGTTATCCCGATTGATTTACACGCGTCTACGCACATTCATTAAATCCGCGCCCGGCTAGCCCGCGTCAACTTTTCCCCTGCCTCGCCGGCTAATCCGAGCAGCGATTGTAGGTGGTGGACGGTTAAAAGGGTGGTGTTTTATTTGAAACGCAGGTGGGCGGATTAAATAGGGCGAACAGCACGAGGAGACCTAGCCGGCGAAATAGTTGCGAGAGTCAAGTGACGGGGGACGAGGTTTCGCTTCGAGAGCTCACGCCAGGTCCGGAAGAGAGAACGCCGAGAATGATGAAGATGGGCAAGAGAAATATCATGGCCCAGGTAATGCGCGGGAGACCGAACGAGTCGGGTTCGAAACATCGACGCGACTCGCGAGCCGCGCGTACGCGTACAGTCATTCCGATGCTGCCGGTCCGCATTTATCCAATTTCAAGCGTACAAAGTATCACGCTTTTCATGTAAACCGCGCTCTCGCGGCCTGTTGCGGGAAAAATAACGGGAAATTACATTCGGAACGGACGAGAGCGTCGATCAATCTCGCGTTACAGCCGATGATTCGGGACTCGACGAAGCGAAATTATTTAATGCGCCGCTACTCGTTCCCGTTCCACGATAGTTGGGCAATTCGACGTGATTCCAATTGACGCATCCGCCCGATCTGTGTGTGACACGCAGGTGAAGTTGTTTCGCATGGAAACGAAGGCGACGAAAACGCTGACCATCATCGTGGGCTGCTTCATATTATGTTGGCTGCCCTTCTTCACGATATATCTCGTCCGCGCATTCTGCCCGAACTGCATAAATCGGACGGTCTTCAGCGTCCTTTTCTGGCTGGGCTACTGCAACTCGGCGATCAACCCCTGCATCTATGCGCTCTTCAGCAAGGACTTCCGGTTCGCCTTCAAGCGGATCATTTGCAAGTGCTTCTGCAAGCGGCGAGCGAATACGCTCCGACGCGGCAGCGACGGTAGCCAATTGGCTATGAGGTGCGACAATCCATGCACGCTTTCCAGTTGCACAGCGAGCCGCGATCCCCTCATACGCCGTAGTTTTCGTACTTCCGGTAGTTGGATGTAGTCACACGGCTCACGGTAGATCGTCACCCTGCGTAGCGATGTGTCATCATTGTAGAATTCGATCGATCCGCGACCCTTTCAGAAGGCAGACAAAGACTGGACGGTACCTGCGAAAATTGACCCGGTACCATTCGGAGGCTGGCGTCTCGATGTACGGTCTCTCGCGGGGGCAAATTTTATACGTGCGATCGAAGTGCGCTAATGCGAATCGGGAGGACTAGGTGGACTGAAAATGGGATACCGTGTCATGTACGTTCTGAAAGGGTTACCGACCTCCCCGTACCTAACCCAGCAGAAACAGAACTATCCATCATCATCCGTAAGCTCGGCAATCGTCCAATATACCCCCCCGTGTCCCGCCAAAAAAACTAATCAGCCTCAATCATCGCCGCATCGACCGTCAGAAAGCCACGTGTCTCGGTCCTCGACTCAAATTAGGCTGTTCACGTTCAAAGGCACCTCATCGACGCAAACCAACAGAACGCTCGACTTCCGCGAGACGCCGCCAATCACCCCCCTCCCCCTCCCCCTCCCGCGATCCATGAAACCTCATCTCGAGCATCCGCAATTCACGCAGAAAATACGAGTAACGAGCAGCGTGCAAAAACGGTCACATTCGATCTCGCGCCTGGCACCTACTTCCGATCATGTGCAGCAGGCTCATGGCTCACGCCTCATGGCTCATGCGACGCAGTTTAGCGAGCGACACGCTGATCCGGCTTCCGCAAAACGGCACGACCACGGCAATCGTCCAATCTCTGTCCCCTTTCCGTCAAAAGCATCTCGACTATCCGCCCTTATTGCAGAAACGAGCGAAGTCCGAGCTACTCGATTCGCGTGCCGCAGCAGGGCGTCTCCATCGACGATTCGGACCCGGACCCGAGCTCGGAGCCGACCATTCACTCGCAGAGCGAGTCGAGATGACTGTAGCGCGTCAGGACTGGTGCGCAGCGCGTCACCTTCAACCCCAGGACCTCAAGGATCAGGATCCTGTCGTTCTGAGGCCGGGCCGGGCGTCACCTGCGAGGCCGGATGACGTTTGCGGAGGAGCTCCAGGTCCGACAGGATGGTGCACAGGGTCCAGTTCGCCAGCGTACAACGGGAGATCCAGATTTAGCAGGAGAGTTGGCGCTGAAGGAATCGGAAGAGCGAGATGGTGGACGGGGTGGGGGTGTGAAAGCTTCCGGAAGCAGAGTTCGGAAGGCTGTTACGAAGGTCCTGGAGTCCGGTGATCGACGTGCGTCGGTACGGAGAGAATAATGAGTGTACGTCGAAGGCTGAGGGGTCGAGGATTCCGGAGATGCAGAGACTGAAATCGATTTCGCAGGAGTCGTCGGAAGCAGAATTCTTCTGGACGGTCGTCGAGCGTCGGCGCGAATGTTCTGACGAGGGCTCAAGGCGACGATAGGTGCGAGGAGAGACTGTTCGTAGAACTCGAGAGGTGTACCTTTCTCGTCTAACCAAAGATACCGTGGCTCGTGCCGCGCTGACTCTTCTCTTTTGTCGGACGACCGACGAAAGTACATTCTGAATCGAAGAGCGACTATTTGATACGATGATCACGTTTTTTTTTTTCTCGTTGTTGTTCCGGGTGCAGTTTTAAATACTCGTGCTACGTCCGGCCGACGCGCCGGAACGGACAAACACACGTTGGCGAGTTTGGAGAGCACAAATTTATAGGTATATGTATACACGTACACGCATCGGCATATTACGATATACGAGTGACGTCCGCGCGTACGTGGTACGATTTGCGGGGGAAAAATGGCGAGGGCACGATGCGTATGTACATATTGATATCTATGTGTACACAGCTAATATTAAGTAACGTCGTTATCTTCTACCTATAAACGGTATACGCGCGTTCGTATATCGACCCGCGTCGCTTTCCCTCCCCTCTCGCAGAATCGATAAGGACAATTACGGGAGAAGGTGGATGATTTTTCGTAATTAAGAAACATACCCATTTACCCCCAGTTACACGTTTTTCCATGTCGTATATATCGTTAGCGAGAGAACTCCATGAATACAGTTTGCGCATAGACGATGGTTTACCCTACAGATTTTTCTGTATCGAACGTCAGAGGGGTGGAAAGGGGACCGATTTTTGTCGACCGACCGAAAATAACGCGCGAATTCATGTATTATGTGATACATCGTATGAATACGTAACGAACGAAATGCAAATAATTATGTGAATACGTGCGAATAAATCCATGACCGTTGATTCTCGCTGTTCGTCGAACTTCGTTTTCATTTACGAGAAGTGTCTCACACCTTGAAGCGGATGAATCTTCTACGTCCTTACGCGACCGTCGAATCTTTTGGCACGCCGTGCCGGTAACCGTAAAGTTCGATCTGAACTTCTTCGATGGTCTTGCCCTTTGTCTCCGGTACCATAACGGCAACGAACACTGTGCCGGCTAAGCTAATTAGGCCGAAAGTGCCGAACGACGCAGAAATTCCCATTAGGTCGACCATGTCCTGGAAACATTTCGTTACCAGGAAGGCTAGTGTCCAGTTGCAAATTGCCGTGGCGGAACTAGCGACGCTTTTCACATTATTAGTGAATAATTCGCCGACCATCATCCATGGAATCGGACCGAAACCGACGCTGAATATAATGATGAAAACGGTAAACGACAAGAGCGGTAGCCAAGAGACGGCGGACACGTCGTGTGTAGTCTATAATGGGGAAAAAAAAAAACAGTTATACATTTCTGGCTATCGTCACGATGTACAAAATAAATGATTACCTGAAAATGGAAATAGCCAGATAGGATAAGCATACAGGTGGCCATCACGGAGGAGCTGATAAACAACAGAATCTTCCTTCCAGTCCTGTCAATTAACACTGTCGAAAAGTACGTCGCAACGACTTGAACGATGCCGACGATGACCGGCGAGACTGTCGGGCTGAGCGACGATCCTGCATCCTCGAAAATTTTCTTCGCATAAAATATGAGCGTGTTCACTCCCGACAATTGTTGAAACACCATTAAACCTAAAGCACAACACAACAAAAAATTCCGTACAACACGATAGGACCCAAGTAATATCACTAGTAGCGATGAATGAAAATTGCATCTACCCAATGTGATGACCGTCGCTTTTAAGTAATGTCGAAGTTCAAGAACGCCTGCCCGATCGCCTTGCAGCACACGACTCAGTTCCAACCTCGTCAATTCCTCTTCCGTTCGATAATGCCGTCCCCTGAGGCGTCGGATGGCACCCTCCGCGTCCTTCTTCCTGTCCTGCGTCATCAGCCACACGGGAGACTCCGGCATGAACGGGAAAACCAGCAAAAGAATCGCCGGCACGATGGCGCAGAGTAGCGCGATGCTCTGCAAGCTCGTGGCAAACCCTAGAGACGAACAATGCAAACATCAGATACTTAGTCCCCTTCTGATCTGAATGCTATCTGATAGTCGCGATTGAAAGACACCCTCGACCCATAAAGCGGCGAATAATAAAATGGCCCCTTTCCAACGACACGAGCCGCACGTGGGTAGGTCACACACTCTCACCTGTTAAGTAGGCGAACAAAATGCCGAGGGTTATCTGCAGCTGAAAGATCGTGCCGAGGGATCCTCTGATGCTGGGCTCCGCCACCTCGGAAACGTACATCGGTATCACCACCGACGCAGCACCCGATGCCGCGCCAGCCACGAAGCGCGCCAAGAATATCCTGCGACATTGTCAAATAAAAGACGCTGTTTTTCATTTATTTTATTTCTTCAATGTACTCTGTGTTTTTCGGCCGCTTGCGTATTACTATTTCTCGTACCATGTTAGGCGTTGTGCGTAGCCGATAACGAACCAGCACAGGAATAGCGGAATGGTGATGGCCCAAATGGTCCATTTCCGTCCGAATTTGTCAGCGATTATTCCGGCTGGTATGGTGCCGGGCAGCGCGCCCAGCGGCACCAGCGAGCAGATCCAGGATCCTTCTTGATCGGACACGGACACGGTGCCATTCTTGTTGTACAGAGGCAACGCCGGCGACGTCCACGAGAGGTAGGTGCCGATTGAGAACGCAGCGAGCGTGGCTAGTAGTCAAGAGAGAGGTCTAACACTAAGAAGTTTGCTGCAAACGCACCGTCCAGTCGTAGAAGCTTGCGCGGATTTAACAGACACGTTACTTACCGACCAAAACGACGACATACTGCGGCCACTTTTTACTTTCGCACTCCTCCCGCGAACTGTCGACTTGCAACGAGAGAGGCATCTCGAAGTTCCTGGGATCTGTTCACGAAACTGGAAGCACCGCGGCTTGACGCGTGTCATCAGAAGTCGCGCGACGCAAAAGACTGAATTTGTCGGTAATTTCGAGACCGCGGTTGGCTGAGAGACTGCTGGCAGAGAGAAAGAGAGAGAGAAAACCCGACCTGACCCGGATGATCTTTCTTCCGCGTCGCGACCTCATTATCTCCCGTTCCGTTATCGTATTGTAGCCGTGCCATCGTCATTGACTGCTCGCGGGCTCAGCCCGATCTCACAATCGGCGGACATTTAACAATCGATCGCGCCGTTTCCCCGAACGCATGAATACTAGAACGTGGCTCTTCAATCGATCAACGCAAATGATGTAACGGTCCAACCGAGCCTATGAATGTGTGATCAGCTGATTGCCAGTGATAATGCGTCATTTCATTATTTCCACGCCGATCGCGTTTCTCAGCGTTATTCATACTGAAAGTATTGTTGCTTTCGCAATCGCGTGCCTCGAACTCCCGACGACGCTACCGTTCAGACAAAGTATCTTCGATCTCATTATCTCGCCGAACATTTTTTCCTCCCCACAGTATTACTTCTCGCTCATCGAAACGTTCGATCGACCAAGCATACAGCACACGCGCTCGCGAATATATGAATGCCTGGGTAAGCAAATATTTGACGCACCTGCTATCCAATAGAGTAATTGGAAGCGTTCCGGATTTCAGGGCAGGCTCGCTTCGGTCATTTTCCGCATTCTCTTTCATGGCTCTCCTCCATACAGAAGCAGTGCAAAATATACACGTGCCTTTATTCGCGTCGCGACACTCTGAATACGGTTTCGTGCCCTCCTGCGCTCTCTTCTCTCTTCCCTCGGCCAGCCCTGAAAGGAATGCGGAAGAGGTGACGTGAGGCATTCAAGGTCGGCCGAGTGCGGAAGTCGGCCGGCGAGAAGCGTATCCGGCGCATTTTCACCCTTTGTTTACGCCGTCGCGTCGTGGGCGGAATCCGGGCCGGGATAGGTCATGGCATTCATTCATAAGATCTCCCACGAATCTGGCGTCGCTCCGTGCAGAGGGCGTTCTGTCACGCGCGCAATCGCATTCCCGGGATGACTTTATCTTCGGCTCGCCGGGGCTTATCGGGCCGGGGTCGGCTAGTAAATTAAAGCAAAATCTCGCTCGAGAAATAAAACATCTGAAAACGAACCTCTCTCTCACTCTCGTCGGTCGCACTCGCGCTATTCCAAATCCCGATCCCTCAGCAACGTAATTGCGGAAGCTCGAGTTCTCCATTTCATTACGCTCGCCTCTCGTCGAGCTAATGAAATTGCGCCCGCTCCCGTTGCTTTGACGACGCCAAGATAATCCGCAGAGAAAAAGCGCGTGCGGAGTCCTCCGCGCCGCGCTTCCCACGCGCTCGTCGCGATAAAAGATCACGTAGCCGTGTAAACGAGCAACGCGGCCTGATCACGGCCGATTCGTCGAGCAAACGCTCGGCGTCACGTACGCGTGCCAGATTAGCGTAACGCCTCGCCTTTCATTTGTCGACCGGGTGTATTCAGGCCGCATTGCGTCCCGCTGTAGCGTTTCGCAGGGGGCGTGCGTGTGTATGTGTGTGTGTGTGTGTCGGGGAGGGTTGAAAGGGAGTCGTGCGTTGCTACGCTTCGTTCGACCGGCACACTGGCGAACGCGCGGATCGTGCCAATTACATACGCGTTGCCCCGCGACGTGTGTGCAAATTCGCGGGGAGCTCGTCGCTCGGGGGCGATTGGAAATATCGCCGGCGCGAGATTAATCGCGGCCGCGTAAAATTCGATTCGGCCAATTGTTTGCGTGCGACGCGGCGCGCGAGTTTCGGTGCGATCGTCGAGCGCCGAGAACGTCTCGGCTGTTTGTACAGGCCGGCAGACGATTGCAAAGAGCAAACTTTCACTGCCAGTCGGATGTGTTATTGGGAGGAATGAGAGACGTTTAGATTGTTCTGATATATTTGTGAGGGATATCGACGGTTTCACATGAAATTGATTCTTAACGAACGGCGAATGCGAATTAAGTTTGCTCGGCACGATCGCTCTCGCGATCTCGAGCGAACTCGAAAGGCATTCAGTGATCGATTGCCCGACACCAACGGTATTACCCTGAGATGCTCGGCCGCGAGCGAAGAAGATCCCCGGGACGGGGTCGATATCGAGCCGAAATCTCGCGATAATCTGCCGCCCTTAATCTCTACGAATCCTTACTCATAAATCTTAATAATAATCGCGATCCTCTCCGCTTACGGAGATCGTCAGCTTTCTTTCCCAACCATCTTCGCCAATTACCAAATTACGCGTACGCTTGTCGACGTCAAAGTGATATACATATTCTGAACAGACCCGTAATAATATCAAGAAACATTGTCTATAAAACGATTATGCGAATAGCTCAGATTAACGGTGCGCGGCACTTATGATCCATCGATATCTAACATTTTGCTCGAAAACCTATTATTACAAAGTCGCGTGACGCGACAAGAAGTCGTTACAGCGCGCGGCGAGCGCGATCACGAGCTAATACAGTCGCGTCTCAGAATATGACTTGGCGAGGGCCGTTCTTTTCACACGTCCCTCGCCACTGCAGCGACGCAAGCCGACGCTTATCGCTTGGCTTCCGGCAAGTTGGTCGCCAGTACTCGGAAGCCATTATGATCAGCGATGTAATGAACCTGCTGAAGCACTCCGTTCGGATCGATATAACTATAAGCCCCCCTCGTCGTCCCATCCAACGATCTCGACTCGGTTTTCGCGCTGGAGTCCCCTGTGTACGTGTAATCGTACTGTCCGAGCGAGTCCTGCGTGTGTCGAAGAGAGCTGTGCAGAAGCCTATAGGGCACCACCGGCAGTACGTAGGGTGTGGGCAAGTGGATCGGTCGATGGAGAGCGGGCAGAGGCACTAAATTTGCCTGCAGGCCATTACGACTGCCCGACTGCCCTTCGTCCTTCAATTGGACGTTGGCGTTTAATGAGGTCGGCGAAGCTTTCAAGAGACTTGGGTCGGGCTGCGGCACTTGGATGCTTGATGCCTCGGCCCGCGAGAGGAGGAACGGGTTCTTCGTGCTCCGCTGCGAAAGTTTTGATAAGACGATTAGTACGAGCGCGGAATTTTAAGGTGCGCGGAAATTCGACGAGAGCGCGCCGAGTCGGTGCGAGTGGATATTTACAATTTACGGACGCGGGTATACGTGTGGGAATAGATATAATTAGCGTGTGGAACAGCTGTATAATGTGGCTGCATAAAATTATGTCGGGTATACGAGCATACGAGTACGTATGGGGATAAATGTAATTAATATTGTGATATAGGTAACGTTGAATGGAAATTATGTTAGTATGAAAGGGGTGTGTGAATTTTAATAATGCGTGAAACGTACTGTAGATGGAGCTGTCAGGAACATACGCATTGTCCACTACAACGTATGCGTGCCACGCGCAGTTTATGATCGATTATGCACTGATCATCGCACGCATACTGATCGTTGTTAGGAACCTACTTGCCGTTGACGAAGAGGCTAATAATGAAAGTCTAAAGGGTCGTGTTTATCGCGTTGACCGATGTGCTAAATACAGTGGTGCTCTGTTAAATCTGTCATAATATTCTCGAACGTGTAATTCATACAAATATGAAAGTCTTCCGAACGACCGTATGAAAGTCGTATAAAATGCTTCTAAATAATAGTAACATTTCATTCAATACGTCGCGCCCTACTTCACAGTTGTGATCCGTCAGCTTTATCAGATAATCAATCGTGTCACTATCACATCTGGCACTACCAGAAACACTCGATTATTTCTCGACTTAAATCAGTGGACATGCTAACAATCAAACCACACTTATAACGATAAACTTTCCACCTACCTCAATCTCGTTGATCCTCGTTGCCTGTTGAGCATTATCAGCATCGTCCGGCGCGATATGTGCGTAACTGACGTAATGCGGCAGGATTTTATACGACAACAGATGCTGATCCTGCCAATTTCGATCCCTCAACTGCGTCCGCTGTAATTCATCGAGATGACTCTTCTTAGCGGCCGCAACTTCCGGTGTATCCTGGATCGGCGCAAGTTCGTTCCTCGGAGGTTGCGGCAGATTACTCGCGCTCACACGGAAGCCATTTTGATCGTCTGCCGTATAGGTGACCGTTTGCAAAATTCCATTCGCATCGATGTAAGAGTACCCTGCGAACAAGCACGCCGAGTTAAAAAATGATTAAACGATACAAATCACGATTCTCGGAGAGCGGCAAGAAAGGGGGCAGTAATGAGGAATTAATCGTAACCCCATTCTTCTCATTCCGACCTGCCTTCTGCACACAATCGACCCCCTCGAATAAAAGATCGCCAGACGTCCCCCGCACTCAAGACGCCTCCGCCAAGAAAATCACCGATTGTCCGAGCAATAATCTCTCCTCTCCAGCGGCCAGATATGTCCGAATGAATCATCCGTGAGTTTCTCAACCGCGCGATATGCACTCGCGAATAGAATATGGCATTAGAGGCAGGCATTTGCCGCGCGCGCGCGCCTCATGAAAATTTGCAAAGACGCGAGACGATAGAGAAAGACGTATGGGCGTAGCGGCTTGCATCACGTTCGATCATGATCACGGACGGTAGATACGATGGTTAAGGTGCTCGTTTCGACGAACGTAGGATGCAATATGCGGGAATTCCTTTTTTTTTTTCTTTAAATTAGTATGACGTCGCGTTTGACTCATTTGGCGCGTGTGTTGCACAGATCATCATTTGTCATGAGTACTCACCGCCCTGTGTGACTCCGTTCGCGCTGGATTCCGTTTTTGCATGATGCGGCCCCGTGAATGAGTACTGATAGGCACCGCTTCCGTCTTGGGTGTGAAAATGTCGAAGGGGTGTCACCGAGCTGAGTGGACTCAACCAAACGTTGGCGAGCGGCGTACCAATCACCGAGCCGATCGAAACGGCGAATAATAGCGTCTGCGAATAAAAGAGAACTCGTGAAGCAAGGTGAAACAGGGTGTCGAACATAACTGCATTTTATTCTCCACATCTACATTTAATTGTTGCTTTTTATTTCTCGTTATTTTTTCCATTGGCCGCGATCGAAAATTCGGTCAGCTATAATAAGTTACAGCACTTATAATAACGGACAATTTTTCGCCGATAATCTAGCACCTCTCCGAGTGTGAGGTCTCTAATATTTCGTTAGTGCATTTTGTCGTGAATTTCACGGTGGAACGATTCGAAGTAGCTTTGCCCAGCGAATGAAACCAGGCATTTAATCGCCCGGCACCTGCGAACAGGTGAATATCGGTGGACGATTATCAATTCCCCGCAGGTAAACGTGACGCTATGGCGTGTGATACGTCCCAAGGGAGTCGCTGGCCCGGGGTTAAGCAAGTTCCCGCTGGGTTTCGGGGCAAAGCGGCAAATTCACAGTTTCGTAAACCAATAAAGAAGCCGTGACTATCGCGTTTCGCCCGGAAGGCGATCCTTCGATAATTTGCTCGATAATCCGCCGCGCCACAATACTTGCCGGCAAACTTCGCTGCACACGCGTGTACGTGTGCAGAGAAACGTGTGCAACGGGTCTCTGTGTCGGTGGCGACCCTGGGTATCGACGAAGTAATAAAGGGGTCATCAACGACAGACTGTCGAAACATCACCCGCGCAATTTAGGGATTGTTAAGATTTTTCCTTTAAATAGTACTGATACCTGTCCAATCTAAACCAGGAGTCTCCAAAGAATTTTCCACCCGGGCTATATCATATATTTGACGTGTTTTCACGTACCAAAGAAAAATAGTAGTTTTATAAATTAATTGTGGCAATTGCGAAAAGAAGACGCTTGAAACGTTAACAAATAATCTTTGTATTAGATAATATATAGATAATATTTGTAGATGAACTGGAGTTTGGAGATCCCTGATCTAACAATAAACTAATACCCTCTCTTAACGAATACTGTCACCATAGCTATAGATTAGTCGAAATTATCGTAAAATCGAAGAAATACAAAATTCACTCACGAACAACATGATAATCCGTCGTCAAAGTTCCGAGCACTGCTGAATCCTTGTTTTCCTCCCTTCAAATCTCTCTCCCTCTCACTCTCAGCCGCAAAGATAATCCCGGCGTGGCTCGAGTAACGGATGTGAGAGTGTGAGCTCTCGGTCGCATCCTCTTATATAGGATCCCGTGGATCTCTCGCGATCTTACGGTGCAACCGCCCCACCAGAGCTGTTGTGTTCACCGTGGGGCCCTATGGGGCCCTATGCCCGGCCCCGATCTTCGCTGCCCACCGGCCACAAATCACCCCCGGCTCGATTTTCAGGCCGATAAATCAATGTTTATTGGTCTCGGTGCGAGCCGTCGATCTTTCTCGCATTCCACGCGCCCTGAACATCCTAGAGGCTGGCGTTCGCAGAATTTTCTGCGCTCCCTCGCGAAAACACTAATGTTTCGTTTGAAGAACCCTTTTTTTCCACATCGTACGAACAAGTCTAATTTTACCCCTCATCTGCGGACATTGTACATGCACGACCATACGATTCGATGAGTTGATGGAATTTTTGTTGATAGGATTCCCTTTTACTAAATCGATCAATTGTAATTAGTAATTTTTCGTCAACCTTGTGTGCATGATACCTTGCAACAGGAGCGAAGCGCGAAGTTGGGAAAAAAACCACAGGTTTAACGCCTTCGACCGACTCCATAATTCAAGCGTGCCACCCACAAGCCGAAAGCAACCGACTGACCCACTCAGCGGAGCGCACGATTTTTGAAGCGAGCGTCGGGATCCAAGCCTGCGCGTTTGAAAATTTACGAGAGGAAACCTTGTTAATACCCGACCTCACGGGACCTAGATAAAGGGGCACGTTAACGAGTTCATCAATTCCATCGGAATTACTCACGCGCGGCTCGCGCAACAAGTCGTCGCGAACGTCGTCTCGAGGGGAGAATTTTTCTGAGCTACAGCGACGACTGGATACGTGGGCGAGAGCCGCGTTGGTTTTGACATTGGCACTAAAAGCGATCGTTCGACGTTGAAACGGCGCTGTTTGCCCAGCGGTGATCGTTTGAGGGGTGCGACAAAAATTTTAGTGAAAATGAAAGATCCACTTATACTGCATGTCTCGTGACACTGTCTTTTTTATGTGACAAAATGTCTACTCTCCATCATGTCACCGCAATACGATGTCTTCGTTCAAATGAAGGAACGCTCGGAAGCGGAAAAATGTTCATCCTGGCAACAAGCAGAGACCTAGTACATACTCACCGTATTTCATTGTTTCGCTAGACCACGAATTTCCATCGACCTGCTGGATGGTAGGGCATCAGAGTAGAATTTCTTATTTGGGATTCAATTACTCCCCGCGCTAATGCCCGCGAGATGACAAGTCTCCTCTCCGTGGTCGAGCTAACTACTGTACGGCTTTAATTATTACATACTCGGCCTAATTGCCTCTCCGGCGGGCTTTGGTATCGCGGACTCGCACGGTTCGTATACACCGTCGACTGGAGAAAGAGAGAGAGAGAGAGAGAGAGAAAGAGAGAGAGAGTGTGTGAGAGAGAGAGAGAGAGAGTCTACCCTCGACGTATTTATGGAAAGGGATGCATTCTCCTCGTAAAACCTTCCACTCGGCATAATTCCGCCAGCGCTGCGTTCCACGTTCTAGGCCGTCGTTTTATTCGACAACATACTCGTAAGTACCGCGACTACGCGCACAGTTTATCTCTCAACGGCACACGCCTAACGAACAAACCCACCCATTAGCGGATATCGACATTTTTCATTCGCCTCGAGCCGACTAACTTCTGCACGCCACTGCTCAAATTTGTCATCGCCCCCTCCGCTCGTCGAGCACTTAAAATATCTCGACGGTTAATGCGCTCGGCCCGTAAACCGTTATAAATAATGCGCGGTCGGCGAAGGGAAAAGAAGAACAAAAAAAAAATAGACCCGCGCGTAAAGAGTAATTCTGACCGGCGCATAAAATTGGCTATGCGTGGATGCGCTTCACGACCCTTAAAGCAGCGGCACGGCGTGAGGCAGGCGGCGCGGGGGAAGGAGGGAGCGCGAGGTGGTGTATCGTAAAGAAAAATTTGTAACTCGATGGAGAAAATTACGAGCGCCGGCCTCGTAAAAGTGTTACATAAATAATGCGCCGCGGGTGATGTAATAGCGCGTGTGGAGATGATCGTTCCTCCGCTCTTCGCCCCGCCTCTGTCGTGCGTGCGCGCGCGATACGGATTACGAGGATAACAAATCGCTGGGTATTACAAAGTAGGATAAAAAAAAAGGAGAAAGAAAGGAGAGAGAGGAGGAGGCAAGGGAGGCAAGGGAGGCCCGGTCGGCCGGGGAAGAAGAAGAAGAGGGCGAAGTAATGCGATTCGCCTGCGGACGGAGGAATCGACTGCGGACGGCGTGAGTTACGCCCGTGAGAGCTCGCCTTTTACGGGAGCTCGGGAATTTTTCTTGCCCCGCTCTCGTTTCGGCGGACGACGACGACGCCCCGGGATTGCGCGCCGACAGTTCGGGACGGCCGAGGCACGACACGCGGAATACAAATCGATCCGATCGTGCCCGCCGTACGTCGCAATTCGATTTAAGCCGTCGCTGCACGACGTGTCACGATGCCCTGCGTCCGCCTCTCTTTACGCATTCGGTGTGTGCATTTTGTATGGCTCGCGGTAAACGCATGAAACCTGGCGCGGACATACATTTGCGGTATATGTTCTGCTAAGGATATAAACTGGCCGATGTATTAGCGGTTTCACTGGCCAAATTAGTGTATGCACACGATTACTGATTTTATGTTTTTGTATGTTCTGGTGACGATGAGAGTGGTCTGAGTGGAAAATATGAAACGTAGTACGTAAGATTTAATCCGCGAAGACGGTCGCGAAGGAAGCAACAAAATTCCAAGAAAGGCCGACTGCAGCGTCCTTGCGCTCTCGCGTCCCCACGTAGCCCTTTAATTACAATCGACAACTCCCGAATGACGCCGCCGCGAAATCCATTATCCAGCTGAAGGAGAGCCGATCGTCCATCATTCGGCGTATGTATGCTGAAATTAACCCTTTAATCGATCGACGGTAAATAACGGACGCGCCGCTTATTTCGCGCGACGCGCGGACGCGTGTGCGTAATTACGTGGGGGCAATCAATAATATGCTAATTAGCCGCGGCCGGCCGGCGAGCAAAGAAGGGGCTACCTCGCGATAAACAGCGCGAATCCACGTGAACGGCTGGTATTACCGGCTCGCGATCGTGCATCACGATTGTTCCTCCCTTGAGCGTGTACTACAAGGAAGGGACCAACGTTTCGATCGGAGATTGTGGCCTCTAACTAACGATTCCATTTGCTGATTGGCCGGCCGGCTCTCGGGAACTTTTATCCGCCGTCCTCTCTCTCTCGGACGCCGAGCAACGTTCCGCGATAAAGAAGCGCGAGGGATGAGAACGTGAGCTAAACGACACTAATCAATTAAGATCAATCTGCGACTCCAACGACCCTGGCGTGCTTACCGGCGTTTTTCGCTCGCCGCCGGACGACTGGTGCGCGCCGATCTCGTATTAACACTTCGTCTTTGCCCGTCATGCACTCGAATACGTCCGAGCGGGGAGCACGTCGCCGGCACGTGGTATGATAGATTTCCTCTGTCATATTTATAAATAGGATCTCGAACGACGCGAACGCTCGAACATGCGGAGCGCCGAAGGAAATCATTATTTTCCCTGTTATCGCGCGCGAACCTATCTAATGTGGCGACGCGTTTTATCGCCGCCCGTAACGTATGCGACCCTTTTATCGTGTAGAACTGGACATTTCTATAATCAGGTACCCGGATCCTTCTCCCGCCTCCCCGCTCGATCCTCTTCTCGAACGTCTCAACGTGCGCGCATACCTCGGCCGATACGAAAATCACTAAATTTCCGAGCGTCTCGCCTTAAACCCATTAAACTCCCCTCTTCGGCATTGCCGCGGCTCGTAAGCACGCCTCTCGATTTTCCTCACAGCCTAGTTCCGATTGGGGGCCGACGAAAATGGAGGGAATCGCCGGCGTAACGAGAGACCCATACCGTCCCATAATAATTCCGCGGTAGGGCAATAATGCTGTCGCGCCCGCGCGCGCGCTCTCGGTGGCGAGAAAACGAAAAGGAGAGAAGGAAACGAAAAAGAGGCGCGAACCTAATGAAGTTGCAGAGATTGCGCGGCGCGCCGGAGGACGGGAAAAATTTACGAGCCGCGGCTTTCGGCCGCGCGGGTTTATTCTTATTATTGCGCCTTAAACAGCCGCGTCCGCCTATTTGCTCGCCGATCCGCGAACAGTGCCCGGGCGAATTAATACGGGAACGATAAAGTGTCGTCGTGACATCGGCGACGACCGTAATGCGTCGATCTGGCGTAATGTATGGACTGTTTCAGCGTCCTTCTGCCTTGCCATCCGTTACCAGCGCCCACGCGCGGCCCAGGCGAGAAAAAACGAAAATAACAGGGAGGAACGAGTTCCGCTCGCGAGAGGAGCTCGCGTGCGCGAGGTGCACTCTTTTAAAGGTGCTCCTACATCTGAGCACGAACGCGCACGAGGCAGCCTGAGCATGACGTCATCACAGGCGCGTGAGCAAGCCGAGGCGAACTGATTCAATGGTTTCACGTTGTACTCATCGATGAATCGGTTCGCCGCCGTACGAGAAAAAATTCAGTGTGTTGGAGATTTATTCTAATGTTGGAGAATCGGTGTAGCTTGCTCGGACCGATCCGCAACTGTCTGAGCGCGTGAAGGAAAAATCATTGGTGTGTTGGAGATTCATTCTAGTATTGGAGAATCGGTGTAGCTTGCTCGGGCCGATCCGAGACTGTCGGATCGGGCAGTAAGCATATGTGGCCGATCCGCGACTGTCTGAGCGCGTGAACGAGAAATCACACAACAATAACAACGATGTGTACATGGTCAAAAACACAGTCACAGTCACAGTCAATGAAACCAGCGTATAAAAGTCAGTCAAAAGTCGGAAAAAAGTTGGAAAAAAGGTGGAAAAATGTCAGAAAAATGTCGGAAAAATGTTGGAAAATGTCGGAAAAATATCGGAAAAAAGTTGGAAAAATATCGGAAAAAAGTTGGAAAAAAGTCGGAAAAAAGTCGGAAAAATGTCAGAAAAATGTCGGAAAAAAGTCAGAAAAAAATGTCGGATTTTTCCGACATTTTTCCAACTTTTTTCCGATATTTTTCCAACTTTTTTCCGATATTTTTCCAACTTTTTTCTGACTTTTTTCCGACATTTTTCCAACATTTTTCCGACATTTTTCTGACATTTTTCCACCTTTTTTCCAACTTTTTTCCGACATTTTTCCAACATTTTTCCGACATTTTTCTGACATTTTTCCACCTTTTTTCCAACTTTTTTCCGACTTTTGACTGACTTTTATACGCTGGTTTCATTGACTGTGACTGTGACTGTGTTTTAGACCATGTACACATCGTTGTTATTGTTGTGTGATTTCTCGTTCACGCGCTCAGACAGTCGCGGATCGGCCACATATGCTTACTGCCCGATCCGACAGTCTCGGATCGGCCCGAGCAAGCTACACCGATTCTCCAATACTAGAATGAATCTCCAACACACCAATGATTTTTCGTTCACGCGCTCAGACAGTTGCGGATCGGTCCGAGCAAGCTACACCGATTCTCCAACATTAGAATAAGTCTCCAACACACTGAATTTTGTCTCGTACGCCGGCGAACCGATCGATCGATGAGTGCAATGTAAAACCATTGAATCAGTTCGCCTCGGCTTGCTCACTCGCCTCTGATGACGTCATGCTCAGGCTGCCTCGTGCGCGTTCGTGCTCAGATGTAGGAGCACCTTTACGTGTCCATCCGCGTGCAAACAAGAGCGCGAACGGTGGGGAACAAATATGCGAGGGCGCGGGCACTGCGTCGCTTTCGAGGGCGTATTAGAATGCGACTGCGGAATTCTCGACCCATCGTTTAGAACGCCAACGTCCGGTCGTCGCTTTCGTTCCGGCAGCACTCCTCTTTCTGCTTCTTCGCACGTCGACGCGTGTAAAATGGCTCAATCAATGGCGAAGAAAATAGGTTTACTTAAATTATTAAAGTTTAACACTATTTGTTTTTGACTTCTGAGCAGAGATGATTGCTTCGACGAAGTTGGAGGGCTCCGGCGATCACGAGTCCCATGCCGCGCTTATGCTTTTCCCCACCTTCGGAATTACCAAGTTCCAAGCAGGAAGCTGGAAGGACTCAGAAGTAACGGTCGACCGGTGACCCGAAGCTAGTGAACTTCGCGTAGTTCATGCGCCTGGCGCGTGCGAAAGAGTCAGAATTATCCGAGTCACAGAATCCGGCCCCGACTTAATCGCCTGCCTCATTATCCCGCGACGATACCGGATATCTTAGACAATTTTAACGCAAGCTTTGCCGCGCGCACTCTCCCCGGAGAGCAACGATCACAGTCGCTGCCAAGGCAAACACGTCGCCAGCATCCCCGCGAGAACGCGCGCAAGGTTTTTTCAGCGAAAATCTTAAATCGTCCGCGTACGGAGAGAGTCGCGAGAAAATATGATCAATTAAGCGCAGCGCGTGACAAATCGATCGTTCATCCGGCCAGATTTATGATCCTCGGCCCTCCTCGTTATCATCGTGTCCCGCGAAACGAAAGTTAACCTTGCCGGCGTTCAAGGCCGTCCTCCTTCGAGCTCGCTCTTCCGCGTGCATGATGGGCGTGTGGCTCAATTTAAATTCCGACATAAATTATCCTCCGCAACTGGCATGCGTCGCGGACCGATCGAAATTAGCTTCGTGGAAGCCAAGGACAACGACCACCGCGAGAGCTGCGCGACTTTCCTCGCAGCTCGCACAGTGAGAGACTCGTGCTTCTCGCTCCGAAGAAGAACCATTTCGATCTATAGAGGGTGGTGGGGTGAGGAAAAAAATCGATACAGAGCTTATGAGCGTGTCTTTTAATGAGAGCCGCGAGACAATTTATCACGATGTAATTGTCGGGGGCCTTCCCTTAATAATAGAACGAGAGCGATATGAGTGTGGGGGCGGGGAAGAAGGATGATTGTGGCTGCGAGCGCGAGCTACCGCGAGACGTGCGCTGTCATTAATCACGACGCTCGTTCGCGGAACTCTCGCGCGAAATCTTTAAACGACGCCAGGCTACCGACTTCTGCCTCCCTCGAGGACAACTTCCTCCCGCGCTGCTCCTTTCAGTCTTCCCAGAAGTCGCGGAGGCCACCCACCCCCGGTCTTTCGTGAACAATAAATATAAATATCGAATGCGTCGGTTTTCGGGCATAAACTGGTCGAGGTCCTTATCGATTCGGCGGGAATCAGGTCCGTGGGACTCTGGATCCGGCTCGGGGTCGTCTTGGGCATCAGATTCGTTGTCAGTCTACTTTGTTTCCTGGTTCGGGGCGCCGATCAGAACGGCATCGGCCGGCTCGATCTTCTCACTCGAATGGATCTGCGTGCGATACTGCGAGGAGTGAGCGAGCGGAATCGAGTGGAGATAGGCTTGATAGGTGGCGGCGACTGGTTGAACGAGAGTGGCCAGTGGCTCGGCTTGCACGTAGAACGATGGTTGGCTGAGCAGCGGCGTTGACAATTCCAGTCTCGTGTTTTGGTGGATCTGGGTTCGACTCTGGCTGGAGTAAGCGGTCGGGATCGAGGCTATTGGCAGCGTCTGGACTGCTGGAATCGCGGGGATCGCTGGAATCGACGGAACTTCCGGAATCGTCGGAATCGCTGGAACGGCGGGAATCGCGGGAATCGACGGAGAAGTCGTTTCTTCGGCGGATTCTTTCGTGGAAACGGCTGAGGCCTCTGTTTCAGCGGAAGCCGAAGTGATCTCGGTAGGCGCAGATTCCTGCGTGGCTACGACTGCGCCGTCCACGGAGGAGGACTCCTTCGTCAAGACGGTCGCTGCGATCGGCGGCAGACCCGGCTGAAGAATCGCACCGGCCTCGGTATTAATCTTCACCGCGTCCTGTTGATTCGGACCTTCCAGCCCCAAGTTCCTATGAATTTGCAGTCGATTCTCGTGGAACGAGGGAACGGCTGTCAGAACCGGGAGAGCGTACTCTTTCACAGCGGCTGCTGCCAACGGTAGAACTGGAGTCTGAACGAGTTCAATCTTCTTCGCATCACTTTCTTCAAGACCTTCCGTTCGGACGTTGCTATGAATCTGAACTCTGCTCTGATGAGACGTCGCAAGCGGCACGTGAACGACGGGAGACGATAGAGCAACAGTTCCCAGTGCTTCGTAAGGCTGCAAAATCGGGGCTGCGAATTTCACTTCAGCCGCCAGTGGTGCCAGGCGAACGTTACTCGCGACATCGACTCGACTCTGGCTCGAAGTCGCCAGGGGTAGTTTCGACAGAAGTACAGAGTTCACCCAATACGGCGTGCTCACAGACTCCGCCGCCACTTGATCCTCGTAGTTGCGCGAATTTTCCGCATCGTCCGTGCTTCGTCTCCTGCGACTGTGACTCTCGGCCGCGCGCGCCTTTTCTTGCTCCTCGAAAAGTGCCCTTTTGGCAAGCTGAATTTCGACCGGTTCGACCGGCAGATCGTTGCTGGTGGGGAGATTGGTCGCCGCAACGCGGAAGCCACCCTCGTCGGCGACGTAGAAGACCGACTGGAGGATTCCGTGAGCGTCCACATAACTGTACGAACCCCGCGTGACCCCGTCCGCACCTTTGACCTCCTCCTTAGCCGACGGTCCGCCGGCGTAACTGTACGCGTGCTCGCCCGTACGCGTGTTCTGCGCCTGATGGTACACCGGAAGCGGATCCGCGAGATACGCGTACGGTAGCAGGGTCAAATGGCCGGCCGAGGCCAGGCCCACGGTCACGAGGAACGGAATCTGAAACAGGAAGCGACGAATTAATTCAAGTCAGAAGGAACTTGCCCGACGAACCGGCACTTGCCCACTTCCTACTCCCAATCGAAACGTCTACAGACTTCTTAACGTCGTCTAGCGGGCCACTTGTTCCCGCCAAGCGGAAGCCAAGCGCACTTCCCACGCCTCGTATCGCCACGCATCGATTTATTCTCCGACAGGATTCCGGATTCCGCGCCAGACACGCTATTCTCCGCGTGCGCAACAATGCCGCCGAATGAAGTTTACTCTCAAAGCACTCGTTCCGAATGCGTCGCAGCGGCGGACTTATTTGCGCAACCGCGAACGTCCCAAAGTGCCTCTCGTCGCGAAAGGCGGCGAGATTTTAGAATTCCCACTCCGCGAGCGCGGCCGAGAGCGAGAGGCGGCAGGAGAGTCAGGGAAGGACGAGACGAGAGAAGGATACTCCTGGATTCGAGAGCAGATAGCCGGCCAACAGTTCGTCGAATTTTATACGCCGCGATCGGCACAGTGTGGCGCGCACACACCGCCCTCGGGGCACGTGGGACGGGGTAAGTTTATACTTGCATGAGCCCTCAGATCCAGCTTCCTTTACGAGCCAATAAGATCTGCAGAAGTGGCGACGGACTCCGGGGAGAGAAAAAGACGCGGACCGGAGAACGGGGGAATGAGGGAACAGGAGAACGCCTTTATACGTTTGACAGTGCAAAAAGGCAGCTTTCGGAGCCTCTTCGCTCTCTCATTTGCATCGATCTCTCAAGGCATCGGGCCTTTGTACTTACGCATGCGAGCGCGGGGTTGTCGAGCAAAGCGCAACGCGCGCGCGTGCACGGAAATTAATTCGATTGATCGATCCGCGCGATTCAATTTCCGATTTCTTACGGAGAGTTCGGGATGAAGAGTTTTCTGAGACACGAGATCGTCGTGCCAGGAATATTAGTCACATATAATGTTTGTGTTGTTGACAAAATTCGTTTCGGGTCCGTTGTAGAAGCGAGTGCTCGTCAATCGGAAACGTAATAAACAACGCGTCGTAATTAATAGTGTCAGACGTAATAGCGTACGGTGATAAATGTCTAGCCGCGACTAGAGGCTAGACACAGGCCGTCTATTACAATACGGTGCCACGTACGCGCGTCGATAAAGGAGACGTTTGGACAGGAAGGATTCCTCGAGCGAGACGTACACTTGAATATAAATTATCGCTCTCGCAGTGTATGGAGTATGGACCGGTCATTTCCGAGGGAACGCAGACTAGCGTGCAGCGTCCATTTTCGGGCTGACTCGTAAATCGGCCCGTAAATCGTTCGATCGATAAAGAGATGCCTCAGAGAGTTATTGACAACTTACCAGCGCCTGCATCGTGTTCGAACTTGGCTTAGTGTCGCTTAGTGGCCGACCTCCTTGCTTGCGAAGGACTGTACGGACTATGCACCTTCCTTCCGATCTGGTATTGACTTATATATAGGCGGGGGCCTGGCATCGGGACAGGGTACCAGTGTCTTCGAACCAGGAACCAGGGTGACCGGCCGAAGGACAAGCGGATCCGTTCACCGAATTCTTCCACGGACTTCCCTCGATCCGGGATCTCCAGATCCTGATCCGAGGCACGCAGGCTCATTTTTACGGCCCTCCGCTTCTTCGCTCCGCCGCGAGCCTCGAAGTCGCTGCCGGTTTCTTGCTCCTCGCGGCCGACGGCAATGGAGTTGGCGATGCGGTTGCAAATGGAAACACGACGAGGCTGATTGGGCAAGAAGCTCTCCGCGCCGAACGTGTCAGTCGCGCGCACTCCGCGCTAGGTCGATCGTCGTCGCGATATCTACATTCGATCTGCCTTCCACGATTAGCGTAGGAGAGGAAGCGCGGCGCAAAACGGCCTGGCCATTATTCCTCCAAGTTCGCCATAGTCGCGAGCAGCGCGCCGCGGGGTAAATAGGTTTGCACCTTCATTATTTCGCGTAACAGGATCCGGGACCAGTAATTATCTTTACGTCCCGCGCGTTTGATCGGCCGGTGCCGGCCGGCCGGCCGGCTGGCGTTGTAACGAGATAAAGTAATTACGAATTAACGTCATAAAGCATGCTCTCCCGCGCGGGGTGGCGTTGCGGGCACGTTCGGAACGGGATACGCAGACATTCTTGCGCGAGGTACTCGAGGCCGTTCAACGAACCTGCCTGTCAGTACTTCTTTCGTCTCATAATACCCGTGGGCAGGGTCCGACACCGCCACGCATCGACCTTTAATCGCGTTTAATTATGAAACTGTCCACTCGCTCGACTTTTTATCCCCGGCACACACGTTCGTACTACGATCGTTGCTACGATCGGGATCAGGTTCCACGGATCGGCCTTGCTCAAGGCAACGTCTAATGCGAGCGGTGCGCGTAGGTCGTTAAACTGGCCGATCCGGTCGCATAATTAAATCGATCGCCGCGCGGCAATTCTTCCTTCCACGAAATCGAGTCGAACGTTTGTCGAAGCCTACAAAGGCAATCGGCTGCCATGATTGATCGTGCATAATGGGATTAGCGCGAATGATCGGATAATGAGTTTAGCGAGAGGCGTAAATCAGTTATTAATTAACCATACGCCGTTACTCTAATACGCTGAGAGACGCAGGGGGCGTGCCGAATTTTCCACACACCACTCCTACGGCACACGCCGATAATTAGAATCCGCATCGGCGGCCGTGACCAACACCTTCTCCGGATAATTCGTTCGTCCTTGATCGGAGCCACCGTTGTTGCACGCACGCCGCGCGCGGCCGGCGTGCATTGGCTCGTGTACTGTAAAATCGTTCGGCTGCCGCGGCCTTTTTTCCCTCCTTTCCCTCGAGCCGACCGCAGACGCCAGGAATCCTTCCCCCTTGCCGCAATAAAATCGCGCGACCCTCGTCCTTGGCTTCCCTCGCCTGACCCGGACGCGCATTTTGCACCTGGAACTCATTGCGGACGAGGAAGGACGGGGGGTCGGGAGGGGAAGGTGTACAAATGAGAATTACGATACCGAGTGATCGTGGGTAATGGGAGGCGAAGGAGGCGGGAAGAGGCTAAGGGAGAGAACCGTGTCGAAAAGCCTCGCACATTCACCACCCTCGCGGCCGGAGCTGCGAATAAGCGCGCGGCTATGATAGCCTGATCTATGACGCTGGACTTTTCGGCTCTCCCTCGTTCCGAGAGTCATGCCGCGTGTACGACGTGGGTGGCATCGTGATGGGGAATCATCGGGCGACGGGGGAAGAGACAGAGAAGGCAGCGGGCAAATTTTTCCTCGCCGCGCGGTTACAATCAAATCCCATTCCCTTTGAAGGAGCCCGTCGCGAGAGTCCGACGAGAGCCGTGGAACCCATGCGACGCTCGCGATTCGAATACATTTCCAGACGCCCACTCGCACGTCGTCGACACGTGTCGCATTACCGGCGGACGTATGTACGTATACGCCGCTGGGCCCGGGTAGGAGGTAGAATCAAGAGATATGTCTTGCGAAGGAAGATAAAGAAGCGCATAAAGCCGTAGACGGGCGGAACATTTCTTCGCGATGCACGACCGTCAAACTGATTTCGAACAGCCCACCGCGTCTTTTGCAGTCGACGAGATCGAGACGAGCGAGCCAATGAACAAACGTCTCATAATCCCGTTCTCGGGATAGAATCTTCAGGATCGGCTCCGTTGCCTTGACGTAACTCGACTGAGAATCGATTAAAGGATTAGTCACCTTTCAGAAGTCCGATGTCGCGTGCCTTTATGGAAAGTGCATTAGTACTACCGGTTCGGTGTCGGGCGTGGGCGATCGACGGAATATCTCGTTCGTAATGCGAAAACACGTTCGCTGCCGTGCCATTTTCTCTATTTGCCACGCTACCAGCGAGCCCTCCCTCCTCAAGCACGTGGGACTGGTCGTGTCCGCTCGTAGGCGAGGAATCGACACGCCAAAACCGTGGATAATCAGGGAATAGAGTGCCGTCCTGACAAGTTCAGTGGAGGTAGAGGGAACGGCGATAAAAGTGGAATAGCATAGGTGGGAGGAGAACAAGGCGATAATGGCAGGGCGAAGAACGAGATAGAAGTGACAGTGACTCCTAGGTCAAGGTACTTCTACTGGCCTGAGATATACCTAAAGAACGGTAGACACCTATTGCTCCACTTTATCTTTCAATCGTTCACGATTAAATGGGCTTACCCCAATGAAGTTCTATTGGAAAAAAATTGAAACATTTTACAGTAATACCGTTACGATATTTGAGTGCTAACACTTTTTATCTTACACCTTATTCTTAAGCGATCGGTATCATAATATTATAATTAAAAAGTAATAGGAAATAATGTGTGTTATAAGTGGTGAGGAAAAAAATATGCGTCGATATGAAGTTGTCTAAAAGTCCATAACACCATCCTAGCCGACTATGCACGGAACAATTCGCGACTCTCAGCCAAGTATCCTCTCCCTCGCGAGGATCCAACCCGTTCGCAAGATTTATCGGTCGAGGAAGGAGCGCGGCGAGATGGCCTCTTATCGTTTCCCTTATCCCCGCTTCTTTTCCTCAGACCATTACCGGGGAGCGATGTCAGGTCGACTGTTGCAGAGAACCGTACGGTTACGATACGGTCTTGGACGTGCACACGGTACAATCTCCGGCTCGAATGGTGTTCGGTCTCACGCGAAATCGTCTTCCTGCTCGGCCGCGTTCAAACAGCTCGCGCGAACTCACTTTTCAATACGACAGGACCGTTGTAAATATAGAAGACACGTGACGCGAGGCTGTACGTTGGACATCGTACGACACACGCTGCCTCTTTTGTCGGGAAATTCATGAGGGATTTAAAGAGGAACGGTGCGCGTACTCGCTCGTGGTGGGGCTGACAGCATGTGAAACGGATATTGTACATACTCGTCCGTGCATATGCTTCGCCGGGTGTGGTCCTCCCCCCAGCTTGACTGCATTATGTTTATGTTGTTTACGACATAAGGCGACCTCCGCAAATATGTGGCCGGATCTCGTTTGAGAGTACGCGCGCGTGGGTGTGGTCCAGCAAGGCTCCTTCGCGGACTCGTCTAGTTTGGAAAAATGTTACTGGCCGGCGAACGCGTGCATCCCTGGAATTTCTGAACGACAGTACCCCGCTACGTTGTACTTTGCGACGCCTGAAACAAGAGAACTCCGCTAGGCTCCACACGCCCGGCTGGTAGTTGTCTCGAGAATTTATCATAGACCTTATATACATGGACTGTGCGCTCGAGCCAAGAGATGAAGACAACTTGGGAGGGACAGAAGATGGTCGTTTCTCTCTGTCTCTTCTTTGCAGCGTAGCACATGAGGGTATTGCGCATGATCCGCATATATATGCTCGCGTATGTTCTTCTACGTGGTGCATGCGCACTATCCCCATGTGTTACGCTGCAAAAAAGGGAAACAGGAGAGAAACAACAATCTTCTATTCTTCCCATGTTGTCTTCATCTCTTAGCTCGAACGCCCAGTCCATGTATATATGATTAATTACAGTTTCATCTATTAGGTAGCTACCTGACAGTTTACCCAGACGGGGAAAAATTGGCCCCTAAAAAGCTAAAAAGATAATTTGGTGTTAATTTTCCAAGAAAACTTTGAATTTTCCGCGGCGGCTTAATATCTTCGGTACAGTGGCGCCTCCAAAAAAAACGGAGAAACGTTCAAACTGATCATTGGACAACAGTCGGTAATGTTGTGAACTGCATCCACCGACGAGATATTCCTAAAGACTGCCAGCCTTATGGGACTTTGTGTCTCCAGCAAAATTCGCTGTTCTCGGGCGCCCTCTAGAATATATTGCGGCCAGAGTAAGAAACTGATGTCGAATCACTACCGTACTGAACTATTATCATGAGATGTCACCTGTGTGTGGGCAAGTGAAGCTCTCTTTACAGACGATTTCAAGTGGAATTTTAAGTTTCAAAATAATAGAAGCAAAATTACTATTAACGGCAGAAAAGGGTGTACGAAACATAAAATGAAAGATAAAAAGTTCACTAAAATTTTAATAAATGTTCAACTATTCAACGTTAACCGTAAAAATATATGTACAACATTGGACGCGGAAATTTTGATATACAAACCTGACCATGTCTTGTTGGTCTGAATTTGGAATATATATTATTGTATGTTGAAATGAAGTTCACGTATAGTTTCAATGCAATTTGCTCATTTGTTCCACCATTTGAAGCTGTGTGAGATACATGAAATTGACAATTGGAGAACAGGTGCCCGGAAAAATCTGCCGTATAGGTCATGATCGCTATAGGTGAGATTGAAAATAAGTAAGGCTGCCGTTACAATGGTCGCGGTTTTGGTCGATCTTCTGTAGTCCGAAACAATTTGTCAGTAGTGGCACTCAGCTACATCGACAAATACGTCGCATAGAAACAACGGTATCGCTGCGAGGTTGGGTAGGAGTGTAGGACTAAGACTTGCAGATTGGAGAGTGAAGTTGAGCTAGTCAAGTATAGTTTCTAAGCGTTTATTTCATGCGGGTGTGCTGCCGTGTTTAACTCATTGTCAGTCTATCTCGGCAACTGTGAGTGGAACACAACGAATTTGGTAAAGAATGTTTAAAATGTTCAGCTTAAAACAATGCAAAATGTTCTTCGTATATTCGAACAGATCTTGTCGAGAGCTTCAAAGCGATGCCATGCACGGTTGTGTTCTATTGACCGTTTCCGAGACAAGCCAAGATAAACGAAGTCAAACGTGACCGCACACCCATAAATATTGCACCGTTTCCCCGGGCAGTCGATATTTTCCGCAATACACTAATCGATTCGTACGCTTCCATTGGTCTATTTAAACAAGTTTTTCGTTTTGTTGCAAACATGCAGCCGCGTACCAATTTGAACTCGAATGCACATGAGGGCAGCCCGAGGCCGCATGAAACGTTGATCCGAAACGCAACGAACTGTTTTGATATATTAAACAGATATTGCAAAGTAGCGAAAGAAACTGATGTTATTTTTAAATCACGTGCTAATTACTCTTTAATTATGTATGCATCTGTGAAGTATCGATTACAAAGGTGAGGGTGAAATAAAATTTTTAAATAAAATCTCATTACGTTTGAAGCAGTTACACAATGGGTAATGTCAACGTTCTATGTTTGCCTATTACCTACGGTACTAGCTCCAATTACCGACGCCAGCCGACGCCGCCAAGAGACCTCAGCGCCCCCTCAGACCCCATCCAGCCCCCATTTGCGGGCCGCTGTTTAACACAGGCGCTGGCAGTCTTTAAGAATATCTCGTCGGTGGAATATCTCGTCGGTGCTGCATCCCCTTAAAAATATACCGACTGCTGTCTAATGATTAGTTTGAGCGTTTCTCCGCTTTTTTCTTAGACGCCACCATACCGAAATATTACGACGACGCGGGAAATTCAAAAACTTCTTAATATAAATTACACGTAAACGCGGAGTGGATCTAATTGTATGTTTAATTATTCCGAAGCAAACCCATGATGCCATTATCTATTATAAAGGTTAATCTACTTATTAGCTCATAAAGTATTCTGTCGATCGATCTCACGCCCGCACATAGTAAGTGTTTTGCCAAAGTAAACAAAGCAATGTATAAAGGCGCCTTGGAGCTCAAGTATGTTGCGTTTCGTACAGAATGCAATTCACAATTTATTTTTTAACGACACACCTTTCTCGCATACACATGACACTATCATCAAAACAATAGGTACAATTTCGTAGGATGGGAACACTTCTCCCCTCGTCGGTGCAAGTTGTATCCATTATTGTCGAAGTCTAGCAAGATGAACTTAGCAGCATTCCTCCGGTTCTACGTCGATTTGCAGCACCGCTCCGTTTCTGATGACGGTAAAATTCAGAACCCCTGGTTTCTCCAAATACTTGTATATATTCGATGCAGCTATTACTGTTTCTTTGTTCACGTGCGTTATGATGTCTCCAGTATTTAGACCAGCTCTGGAATCATTATCAGATGAACCACGGCACGTGGCATATTGATATGCCGACTTATGATGTTTACCTATGAGCTGGAGACCCGATCATAACTTGCCAAACTAGAACACCGTGTGTAACGGGAGTTTTCAAAAAACTGCTTTTCTGCTGGATCTCGTAAATGATATCCGGCGTAAGACTAAGCATTGTGATTCCAAGGAAACGCTTGTGCGTCGAGTCTGCCAACTGATGTGCACCTAAAATAAAGACATAACAGAAAATGTTGCTGATCCGTACTAAAAATCAGTTCGACTCACTCATCAGCTGTACCTTTAGTTTTTCTCCTGGCCTCTGCTTTTTTCAAAAAGTCTTTCGCGTAATCGATTGGTATCGCGAAGGAAATTCCCGCAGTTACCTTCATCACATTTATACCTATAGCCTCCCCGTTCAAGTTGACTAACGGCCCGCCCGAATTTCCAAACTGTAAGAAATGTATGAACATTGCAGGTATGTACATTGGTCACACACTGACTGGCACAACATTGCCATGTTCAACTAACAGTGATAGCTGCGTCTGTCTGAATGTAATCCATCCGTACATTGTGCAGACCTAGTTCCTCACTTTGCCTATTTACACTGCTCACAATTCCACTGGTTATTGTGTTACTTAAACTTAAAGGAGAGCCAATAGCAACCACAAACTCCCCTGGTCTAAGATCGGTAGAGTTACCAAGTTTCATTACAGGCAGGTTTTTCTGTAACAGCAATTTCCTCTAAACCTATGGCGAGCTTCAAAGCCCTGCAGAAATGGGAAATACATGAAAGAACTTACCTTGTTAATACGCACAGTTGCTAGATCTCTCTGCATATCAACGTCTTCAACTATCCCAGAATAGGTGGTTCCATCATGAAGACGCACCTAACAATACAAGCATAATTAACTTATGTACAGAATATAAAATTCTGTTTGCTGTCATAACTATTACTTGACCAAGGATGGTAGAGACTAAGGATTAGGGACAGAGGATTCTTTATTGGACTCACATGTACCTTGACAGCCGCGTTAGGCTTATTAACAACAACATGAGCATTTGTCAGTATTAGACCGTCTCCACCGACAATAAATCCAGAACCATTACTCGTAGTAATTGGTTTCCCTGTAAAAAAGTCTGTCCTGCTTGTTCATTAGAGACTGCCAAGGGGACGTCAAAATGCATAATCCATCTGTACTTACTTCTTCTGATCTCGGATCTCAATGTACACTACCGCAGGCGCTGACACCTCGACAACGTCGGCGATGAAATTGTACCTGTCCCTATTATGATTAATGTCACTGGTGAAAAATGCTTTTGCATGAACCGTCGGCATGATAGCGTCTAAGGCGCCGAGATGCTCTCGAAATTCTGTTTTCCATTTATACAAAATATACCCGAGACTCGAGAACAACACGGAGAAGGTTAGAAAACGACGAGCGGACTTATCATCGGCTCGGAAATTCCGCTTGTCGGGAAATGAGCTCCACGAGTGAAAGCGTTGATCCGAAGTGACGGATGCGACCAGACGAGGGAATACGAAACGACTTTGCCGTAAAATGATCCATTGCAGGCGTGACAGAGGAGTTGCCATGTTTCATACTCAGCCCTTTGGTCAGGAGCTAACATTTTCGCGTCGCGCCATTATTCGAACGGAGACGCGACTATTATCGATTGTCACCGTGGGAGAATTCGAAATTTTCGCTGAGTTTAAAGTACGGGAGAATTTTCTGGTGAAAGGTGAAACCTTACGTTAGAAATAATAACCGCAGAAAACGCGTGGTCCAAAACCATTGCAAACCGACGGACGATGCTCTTTTATCAATTTTATGCGTCGAGCGACGAAGAATTTTCACGACACACAACATCGAGTTGCTTATTTATTGTTAAGTATACAGTTTTATAAAGTACATTATTGGTATCGTAGCGTGATTAATAGCAGTGCGATGACAGTTCGACATGACACGGAAATCTTACTGTACCATTTCGTTCGAAATTTCGTTCTCCGAAATAATAGCGCTCAGATCGGCGTCCATCTTCCGCTCAGCGCTGCCCGGATCGGAAATTCTGCAGGACGCGTCCATGAAGCAAGACTCTGCGCCGCAATGAGAAACATAAGTGATAGTTTTCAAATTATTATTATTTCCTTTTTTGACGGCTTCGTACCTTGCGAGCAACAAATTCCATTAGCAGCACACCGTGCCGTATTTCCACGACACATGGCGTACCCAGCGACGCAGGGCCTGGAGAACAGACTCTCCTTCCGGCACCTATACGTTTCCGGTGTACCGATAAAGCAGCCGATAGTCGTTCCGCAGCAAATATGAGGGCCGAAGCACTGGCCTAATCGATTAGGTCCGCACGATGGACACTGACACACGAAAATAATAGATAAAAACGAAGCCAACGCCATGGGCACAAAGATAATATCAATATACCTACCTCTCTAACAGCTCCTTCCAATGAACCGACACTTTCACCCCTCTTCCCACCGCGCGGACAATTTGTTATTAGGCAAGCGTAACTCAGCGCGATTAAAGCAGTGAACGCGATCAGTTCCTTCACCATTTTCCCGGTTCAGTCTATTGAGTACGTTGATAACGTTGGTAGTTTGATGCTCGAGGGAAGACTGTTAACAGCCAGGCTGGACCACGCGTATTTATATCAACGAATCTACGGCATTTGAAATTCACGCGGTACTTCACACGGATAACTTGACAATGAGGCACTCTCGGGATTATGGAAATAATATCCGCGTACGTGCGGACGGAATGAGAGGGAGTACTGGTATTGTACTGGGATTGTCACCCATATGCATAGATAGAGCGATTGCGTCGTCTCAGTACGTGGACGAATGAAAAATTTTATTCGGCAAAAACGTTGTAAACTCTTAAAAGCTACTATTTTTTCGTTGATTTACTTCTTTTCTCGGTGAACTTGTTCTGCCTCAAGGTTGATTTCGACTTCTTCTGGAGTTTTGACGCGACTTTGCCTGGTTTCGAAAACTTAACTTTGGCAGGGTTTGGCGTTTTCATTTTCTTCACTAGGTTATTAGTTTCCTTCTTAGTTAGCGTTGTTTTAAGTTTCTTCATGCTTACTGATTTCTCTGACGGTGTTTTCTTTTCTTCTGCGAGTTTACGTTTACGAGATTTCTTTGGCGGAACCTTGTCTTCGTTTTGAACATTTTCGGCTTTGCCAGCATTGCAGTCTTTCTCTGTATGACCTGTAATGAAAGAGTTGGTATAATACAATGTGAAGATTAAGTCTTATGTGGGAAATAATGGTTAACATACCGTATTCGTCGCACTTGAAACAACGACCTATAATTTTCGGAACATTTCCACATTTGTGTTTTTCTAAACAACATCGGTTGCAAGTATCGCAATGCTTCCACGTCGGCTTTACACAACGATTGCAGATATTACAATGCCTGTATCTCTTTCCATCCTTGGATGTACATGCCTTGCACTTTTTGCAATGCTTGTTTTCACTGGAAACCCATTTCTGACACCTTTTACAATACTTATACCCGTCTTCCTCTGGCAATTTCAGCAATCTCAGTGGAATATTCGTAAACATTCTCACTTGAGAAACACTGTTTCCACCATTTTTCACAAACAGTGGATGATTATCATAGTTCACCTTGTAGTCTGTCATTTCTAAATCCTTCAGTCCTCCAGACACAGAATGAGGAGTAGATTTTTGTTTTACCGCAGGTTCCATAAAGTATGGAAATATAAAAATAATCTTCAAGCAATCATCATCTGTAGTAATGTTATTCCATTTCTTGTGCTGATCAGTTATGGTCTTGGTAGTTAAAGACATTGGTTCTACACGACCACCAAATGGTGGATCACATATCAGATATGTGTCCTTTCCACCATTCTGTGTCATAAAATCCTTGAAGACATTTTTACCATCTTCATAAAAGAAATGATTGTTAAAGAGATTGTACCAGCAATAGTTCAAAGGTCCAAAAAAGTTATGCTGAAAATGGATAACCAAAGTAAGATCCTACAAATTCTAGAATTTTTCATCAGATTCCCAAGTACTTACAAATCTGCTATCAAAGTCTAAAAGAAGTGAGCTCATTTTGTCTTCCAGATTGTTTGAAATGTACTCATGAATTCTCGGTGCACCAATGCATAGAACTTGCTTAGCACCAAGTTGTAATAACATATTAGTCAGGTCCACTGTGGCTTTCTGTGAGAACAAGTATTGAGCCTCCTTTTTTGAATTGGTCAATGGTTTCAAGATTTCTGTAGGATGATGCATCTGGTGGTCCGTCAAGTTCTCTGTCACCTCATGATCCTGATGCTTGATCCTCTCAGAAGTAAAAATAAACTTTTCGCATTGATGGCAGTAACATCTCTTCAATGGATCCTGAGATAGTAATTCATTGAAACGTATGAACAATTTTTGATGTTGATAAGAAGGTATAGCCTTCTTCTTTTCTTGATCCCAGGCTTTCTGCTGAAGCTTTGACAACTTTTCGCCGCATTTCAAGTAAAAGTTGCACAACTTTCTGTCACGACAAGCCGAGCAGCTATAAAATTTGTTGACTTCCCCATCGTTATTCTTTGCAAACAACAATGTTGGTCCTGAAATCGTATTGTAAATTTTGGTCTGACGCCGTTACGGAACCGTATTGAAACTGCTCATTGGAAATGTTAATTACCGTGCGGACATTGAGGGTGTTCATTAATGTTTCCCCATAAACATTCTAAACCACGTGCTTCGTCCATCGCGTAAAGTATAGCGAGTAAGATAGCGAGTATAGCACCAAAATGCTCAATAACTTTAAACACTTCTGAAATTCATATTTATATTTCTTTACATTAAACAGTAATAAATGTTTCAGTATTCTTGTAACAATAAACTTGAACAACTTGTTGACAATTATCTATTGAAAGTCTAGATCGTCTAGATAATCGTCAAGATCGCCAATGTATATAAACATTCAAGATTGACGATTGAGTAAAAATATAAAATTGATCTAAGATATCAGTTTCATAGTACACCGTCAGATGGCACCTCATTGCCAATTGAAGTAAAAATTCAGCGAGCGTCCTTTCAGTGTTCCGTGGTTCACAGTTAGTGGAAGGTGTTTGAACAGGGCACTGCCGAGAAATCTTGTAAGATTTAGATTTTATGCGTAATTAAGTCATAATTAAGTCATTGTAAGCTTCCATTGATGTTCTATAACGTTATAGCTCTTGCGCTTTATCTGACACGGTCCTATTGTTTCATATTTCAGAAACTTCTACTGTGTGCGGCTACAGCCACGCGTTGGCCCATGGTACCATATTTGCTGCAATCAAATTCGAATCATCCACGTAAGAATTTTAGTTTATTCCTACTAATTCAGTTAGACATGTATGTGCCACACAGCGTGAATTCGTCAATTACTAGCAAATTATTCTCCCGACACGGGTCTCCGCAAATATTCTTCGTAAATTTCAATTGTTGCCTATTTCGCGCGAGACGTTGTAGCGACGATTCCGACGTATCTAACAGCGGTCAGATTTCGCAAAAATAGTACGTGAACTTCAATCGCCAATAAAGGTAATGCCTTTTTGATGATTATATAACTACATGCTGTCTAATAATTATGAATATATTGTCAACGGAATTATTTGTGCTCGCGTAAGAATAAAGTACTGTCTGAGTCAATTGGACGGGCCTTACACGGAAGAACGTCGAAAATTTGACCGTTGCAAAAATGGCGTCTCGTGGAGTGTGGAGAAAAATTCGAAATAGTAAAATAACAATATATTTTTTTGTCATTATATCAAATTTCATCGAACGAAACATTTCGTTAGACGTAATAGCGAACATAGGAGATAATTAAATTTGTTGGGTTGGGCTAAACGTTGTAATTAAATTTACAACGTACTAATGTCTATGGACTTTATTGGTAATGTCTTCTACAAGTGCTATTATTTTTTGTCATTTCGTGATTTACGCGCATTATTTCCTGGTACGATTTTTGCGTGAACATAATTACGAATATATATATATATAAGGCAATCCAAGCTCCTATGGTCTACAAACGACTTTTTCTCGTCTAATTAATTTATTTTTTGTTTGTTTTTGTTTCTGTGTTCCGCATTTACGCGTTCGTCATTAGTTGAAAATATCGTAGAATATGTTGTACTGTTTTGATAGCGAACTTGGAGTTGACCTTACATTGCATCACAAAAATGTATCGCAAACTACAACGATTTTATTACGGTTCAATCGTTGAGTTTATAGCATTTCAAGAAAATGAAACATCGACGGTGTTTATAAATTATTATCGGAGGAAACGCAGATCTTACTACCTTAAAACTTTGGAAAACAATATGGATAGTCTCTTAATCGATTTTCAGGAAATCTGAACAAAAAACCGTTCCGATTGTAATACTTTAAAACGGCAATGCTAACTTGTACCACAGGACCTGTAGACCTGTACACTTCAAGTTATCGAGTAGTTGAACCAGCTTTTTTTTCGGGGAGGCGGGCTGTATATATTCTGCAAAAATTATATCACAGACTATTGTTTGCGGGTAAAAAAAAGGTCGCCGTCTAGTTTACCTACACCCTTACTAAAGCTTAAAACCTTCACTAACAATATTTTGTTCATCACGACGCACTTAGCCTTTCGTGAATTAAATAAATAACGCGTTTAACGAAGGACCCTCTCGGTCGAGATTCAGCAATGTAAAGTCGTTCAATTGTACTGTGATCCATTCATCGTGTCGCAAAACAGGAGGATAAAATCATCCTCCCTCGTGTATGTCTTTTTGTGGTATTTTTTTGTTTGTTTGTCTTGTTCACTATAATCTACGCACAACACGTATGTTTTTATCCTCGCTTAAGAACTCGTATTCTACGTAATACTGAAACCGTTGCGTCGAGCATAAATACTGCACTCGAAGTTCCTACATTATCCTGCCGACGATCGCTCGATTACAAAATTTAACACTTCGCTTTCAAACATAACGCCTTTAAGGATAACATAGCATCATAACTAAACTGTCCGATAGTCGGGCAACGTCGGTAAAACTCTCTCATAACATCACGTATATATCATTTCTCTGTTAAGCTGAACTATCATTTTAATGTCACAAACCCTTTGCTCTTACGATGGAAGCCTCTGTTGCAGCCTCTCAGGCACTATGCGTTCCGTTATTTTCGGTAAGCATACTCTGAGTCGGACAATATATCGTTAAACAGGCAGTAAGGGATAAGTCTATTTTTTTCCCCCATGGAGGCTTCTATTATAAAGGCAATCGTTCTCGTGAACGCATAATAATAATTCGTCGCAATTAACAACAGTCAAAGGAAAGCAACCGATGTCACGTGTAACATGAAATTTCGTAATCGGTGGGAATAACTAACGGGACATCTCGTTAATTCGAGTATCGATTAGCTTCCGGTAAATCGAAATTTACCTCTATTACCTAAATTACTCGATAGACATTCAGCAGAGTTATACAGCTAGTAATAGTTGGTAAATGGTGTTCTCAAATTTCGGTCGCGCGCTTTAATATGTATAATGTTCTCGTTACCACGCTAAAACTACGTTTAAATAATTTTCTGTATTTACATAATTGACTACGAAGCTTCATTCTCGGACTCCGAGCTGCACGGACAAATCGTTCTCGCTCATTCATGTTGCTCACGAAAATACTTACTCGCAGACGCGTACGTATACCGTTTTTGTTTGGAAGAGGTCTACTTTCGCGACGAGCTAAACTAAATAATCGAGACTAAAGCTGACGCATGCTGACCAGCAAAAAAGAGTCGCGTTGAGTTTCTTTCGCGAAAATATTTTGTCCTGCAGCGAGGGTCCAGAATCGTAAACGCGCGCTTCTTTGGATACTGATGTTTCTTTGTTCATTTCTTTTCCCGTTTAAAGCAAGCACGTTGCTTTATTTCCTCCACAGACACACAATTTAGGTTCGCCATATTGAACACAGTATTAAATCGTAATCAGAAAAACTTGATACAAATCTCTATGTCCAGTGAAAATTTTCGTACAAACATGCCAAAAGCATTTCGCACACAGATAATAAATTTGCTGTCCATTGGTATTATTTTTTTATCATTTTTTTTTTGTTAATATTTGCTTTTAGGTCTTAGCAAGAACACAAACGGATTGTAACTTGTCATGATTGTAGAGCAATAGAAAGTGTTTTTGAAGACGGTGGAACTAAACTTGCCGCGGAGATAGTAATATTGACGCATTGTTGTACTTCGTTAAGGTATGCCTTTTTCCGTACATAGGGAAACTTGGAGAACGATTGTGTCTCTGGTAAATTGATCCTACCGGCGCGTGCACAGCGTACAACTTGATCGTAATTTAGGTGCCGTACAGTTTCCGTCTGAAAAGATCCCTTGTGTACTGTTTTAAAGTGGGTCAAAAAACGTCCCGTCAATTCCTGTGCCATCGAGGGGGAAAGGGGGATACACATTTGCAAAGTGCAATCACATCTAGATTCATAGTATCAGGGCAGGGAATGTTTACTTACTCGAGTTACTAGCGTGAAGCAAAAAGTACGTTATGATTATTTTTTTTTTCACTTTTTTCTCCCCGTTAACGTATCGTACAAAAGTGTGCGATCACGTTGTGCCGTGCACGGTAATACTTGCGTTCAATTAGAGAGCGATCAGTCTTGACTGACATGTGCCCCACTTCTCTTGCAATTTCTGTCTCTGCTCCATATGGTGGTCCGACAGATTCCTTATCAAACCCGCTTGTCCAGCCTTCAGTTTCCTCGGGTCCAGATTCGCTCCCAACGTCTGCACGCCTTTGGCGAATTTCGAGAAAGGTGACAATATGTCTTTAGTAGTGGTCGCGACTGGACTCGCGACCTGCGTTACGTTTGTCTTTATACACTTCAAGGCAGACTCGCTTTGGGAAGAGGTGACGTTCAGTGTTAAATCCTGTTCGGACGTCGACCTCTTCTTATCCTGCAGTTTGTATTCTGTTTGTAAAGTATCTCTCATGGTACTACTGGATTGCATTCTTATGTCAACCTCTCCCGTTGAGTGACTGAAGTTTCTGGAAAGATTCAACGTCGACGGGGGAATGACTCTCTCCTTGTCCTCACTGACGGCACAGAACACTCCATCAACGGTAATTTCTGGCGTGGTCGTTCCAGTTTTTTGTGGAGAAGCGCTGAGAGTGCTGGTGCCCGATCCTGGTCGAGGAAAGAGCAGCACATGCTCAATGCTAGGATCGTCCTTCAACAAATCGCTGCGACGCATCATTAGATGTTCATCACTGTCCACAGGATTGCAATGATCAATCTCTATAACATCAGAATGTTTCACGCCCATGATAATACCGATTGACGGAGTATAAGCGTCCATCAGCATTTTATCGCGACTGAAGTTTTCCGATTTATGCATGTGAACCGGTGTCACCTCAATGTTGTCCTCTTCGCCGCTACTACTACTGGTATTAGCTTGCTTTTCTTGAGCGCTGTTACTGGGCAATATCTCATTTCCAATTGTGAAGACAGGCTTAGTCTTTCGGCTTATACTCTTTGCTAGGTCAATTGGTTTCTTCGCGTTGAAACTGTGGCTCAGCTTGTTCAGCTTGCTGAACTGCTCCGACATATTGTTCAAAGCCTTCGTGCCCGCCGTTTTAAGCGCTAATAGTTGAGTTTCTGATACGTTTCGGGTCAGTTCCGGTAACGATGAAATGTCTAACAGACCCGTGCATCCTTTGGAGTTCACGACCTTGCTCTTTCGTTTGTCTAACGTGACGTTCTGAGCTATCGGAACTTTTGGTAAGCCAGCTATTTCCATAGCCACAGTAATGGCTTCACAAATTGCCCTCAAGGACTCTGTAAAACAAAGTAGCATCTCGTTGGATGTGACTCCAAGTACGCAAGCGTGATGGTAGGATGTCTTACCTATACTCTCTTCTTCGGTCTTTATAACGACCGCCATGTTGTTGAAGAACCGAAGATTCGTACTGCGAAACACATGGAAATAACCGTACTCATTGTTCACCTTGTAATTGATCCTGATGCAGTAGAAGTGTTTGTTTTTGAAGAACGAGACTGTAGATTCCGGTTGACCGAACTCGATTAAGACAATGTCAGTCAACAGTACCTGTTGGTAGTTTGTGACTTTGTCTATTTGGTCGTCGTAGTCTGCCACGTAGTAACTATCGCGCGTTAATATTAATATAGTGTCCATCTCGGTCTCCGTTGGGTCTCCAGTTCTGTTAACAATGAAAGTTGTGAGCAATTAACGATTAGCACTATGTGCAATTATTCTTACGTACACTGGATCGGCATCGATCAGTCCCCAACTGCCGAGAATAATTTCCGGGTCGGGTATCAGTAGCTTTTTACAGTCTTCGATGAGAAGTTTGACGTGAATTGCCGTGGCAGCGTTGTCTTCCCCATCGTCTGTGCGCTCTTGAAAGACTTCCTCGCTCACAACATTTCCTAACATCATGTCAATGGTTGCCTGCCTGTATACGTCTTTAAACCGATTGAGATAGTATCTGAAAAGACACTGTCATTTACTATATCACAGGGAAAACGAACAGAATGAAACGGTTGTAGCGAAGTAGCAAACAAACTTTGAATAAAGTCATACTGTCATAGCATCGGATAGAATGGTAGAAGAGGAAAAATTTGTATTAAAAAAAATAGAGAACTATAGACAACGAAGGCAAAGGGAATTATGCTTCTTGTAAGATTCGTATAGTACAGTGTGTAAATCAGGCTGCAATCATGCAATCAAAATTTGTATTGTGCAATTTCAAAATAATGCTTGTCATGCGACTATCGAATCTATGGGTCATCATCATTAAATGTCGCTGAACAAGTACATTAGAAGAACAACTTTTATTTATGCTTCGACGGTACAGATTTTTCACGCCTTAGCTGAGCCGTTAAAGAGTCGGGTTGCTGATCTAATAACGAACCTTGTAAAATCAAATATAGCAGTGAGTAAAAGAATGTCGGGATGAGTGGCTAGCTCAAGCTCCATTTTTGGCGCTTTTATGGGAAAAAGTTCTACACAGCAATTGTCAAAGATGTCTAAGTAATGCGACCAATCGTAGTTCAGTCGGTCAACGTCGACTGGATTTCCTAGCAAGGTGTCTATCGCCGCCTGACGCAAGTCGTCCATAAAGTGTTGTTGGAAATATCTATAGGAAAATGAAAGGACACTGTCATGGTCTTTAGTGAAACCCAAAACTTGCTGATCATCACAAGCCAAAGTATTCTTCTATATTGAGAACAGATAGACATGGAATATAAAATGATCGCGTGTTCTACCGTGCCACTACTATGATCTCTTGATCCTTGCCAAGAATTGACGCCCGATCGAATGAAGTGATTGTTCATGTACATGTGTGTATGATTAAAGGAAAGTAACGTATGATAAATTGCAGCTCATCGTATATAATTGCTAACTATCTGTACCTGTTCGCAGAATTCATGCCGTCTTTCATTAAACCCGTAATTTTCCTTTCGCCCGTTCTCGTATAATCTCCCTACAACCAGTAAGGATTTTTAACGATTATGTCAATTTCCACCACACTCATGACGGCTACAGAGTTGCATCAAATCACAAGTGCTGAGTTCGCAAAACGTGATTACACCGACCTTTAGTGCATTTGTCCCAGCATATTGCTTGCTGATAATGTCCCCGTTATTAGCCCAAAGCAACTGGAAGGTCTGTTTCAAATTCGAGGGCAGCGTGCCGTCTGGGGGTATTAGGCCAAGTTTCGAGAACTGCATCTCCATGACTGCCTTGCCCAGAGCAGTCTGCACAACATTTGTTCTATCCAAGCAATCTATACAATTGACCCGAAACACTCCTTTCTGCATGCAAATCGTTCCTTGCTTGTCACGCCAGCAATATCCCATGTCCCCCAACATCGTAGCAAGTGCATTGACCAGGATTTGTACGTTCTCGAAATGCATTCCGCGACTGGATTGCAGACGGAATATTTTAGAGATTATTCTTCAGCTTCCTTAACAAGTGCATGGCGTTAAACGAATTAACAAGTTCTCACCAATACTCGTGGAAATCAAAAGTCGTGTACGTGATATCCACATTATTATAATTAAGAACATGATTGCTGTAGGCTTCCCAGATAACCTTCTCTTTGCCGGTCTGTTCGACCAAATTGACAATGCAAACCGGACCGTACGTCTCTAGCTCTTCGCTAAAATGTTTTTCGAATGCGGTTTGGGTTTCAGCCTCATCTGAAACTCAATAACTTAGAATGTGGAACATTAACGTGCGTGTCTACTTTGATTCGAAAACAGGTTCCCTTCTCCTTGGATTCTATTCTTTGGTGTAGTTACCTCTATCGATACGAGGTGGTGGCTTATATTTATAACCCGGCTGGGACCAATAGACGGGCACGCTTCCTCGGACTTGTACGAACGATACTTGATGATCGTGATACCAAACTAATTGTTCGGTTTCGACGTAATTCGCGCACTTCCCGTAATCGTCAACCCCACGTCGTTTGTATCTTGTCCCCGCACGAAATCTACTCCTTCTCGATATTATGGCCAAATTAAAGGTCTCCTGCTGCGGTTGATCGTCGAATCCTACTTCGACTACACACTTTTCTATTTGAATATACCCCTGTATAACTGGTAGTATCCAGCAGTCCGCTTTCTCTGTCTAAAAAAAACAAAATATTCTTAGAAATGGAATTGAGGAGGAAGGGAACAGCTTATTGCTTACTTTGAGATTAATCAGATCCTGTATCATGTGCTTGTTCCAAAAGAATCTATCATCTACCCTTTGCCATAGAGGCCTATTTTGGCCTTCTTGGTCTTGCTGGGAGTCTGCAATACATTGCCTCTGCAGGCTATTAGTTATGTCACCTGTTTGACAAAAGAAAAACGAATCTGTTTCTGAAAAAATTCTGTTCAGTTCCTCCAAGATTCTCTTCTCAAATCTTTCTTTATCCTTCACCCCACTTCTCTTGATGACAGAAGACTTCACCTGGGCAAAAATTCAATATGATAATATAATGTTTCTTAAGCTTTTCATTTTTTTTTCTATACCTGTGAGGTTGCAAGTGCAGCAGCCTGCTGAGTAGTGTTCTTTATAGTGTTTGTAGCATTCTTTATGGTGCCCCATGTCTTAGCAAACGCTGCCTTCTGTGGTACCTCAAACAAACCTACTTTCTTCTTTGGTAAGTTCTGATGCTTCTTACAAGGTAACAATCCGATATCCTGATTCTCAGAGCCAAAGTGCAAGAATGCAATGGATTTTATCTTATACACAACGTGTCCACCGTGGAGTTCTCCCGCAGGAGACACTTCTTTTATCAACATCAACCGTGGTTCCAATACTGAGGCCTGCTCTATCTTTCCGACAATGCCATGAAATATTCCCAAACATTCTAGATCCTTGGGTGTTGCCCATTCCCAGTCTGAAAAATGTTTAAAAAAAAAAGATTTTTTTTGTCTGTATAGGACAATGGTATTCCTACAGTACTATCTATTCGGTCATCAATATTTCAGCCTTTTTGTCCCTTGACATGATTATACTCTGATCAATAACACGACTCTCTGCTTCACGTGCAACAGATACGAATGTGACAAAGACGCAACACACAAGTTCTATTCGTGAAACGTCAAATGTCACGAGAGAACGTGTGCTCAAACGCACGCTCAGACGTCCGGGAAGTTAACGTCCGCAACCATGCATCGTTATTCATTGAACAGAACAGAGTAATCTCTGTTTTTATTAAGAACAATCTGTCTTTCAAGAGCACGGGGAACGATGGCGAATGTATTTGTTATGTGTGCCCATCCTCCCGCCGTGCCTGACATATGTAAATTGCGTGTATACACACCTGATTTGGCGGAAAACTCGCCAGTGGACTTGTCGCACCAGAGGCTGTATCTTTCCTTCACGAAAATGAAATGCGTGTCAGTGCGAAAGAGCTCCATTTTCGAGACGTTCCGACGACTTGACAGCCTTCGCGCAGCATGTGTGACGTTTCTCCGTCCGCGAGCAAAAAATCCACCTACCGACGTCTATTCGCCATCTTGCACGGTGCTAGTGTGGCTCCTCTCTGCTCCTCGCACTTCGTTGAGCGTTTGATTAGGTGGTAGGTGGACGCTAACGGGGGAGACAAAGAATGTCCGGTAGCTTCGAGTATCGAGCGTGTATTATTGTTCCACGAATGAGCGAATATGGCGTTTATATAAACCACATGCACGATCGAATTTCATGTCGGCCAAAGCGGCTTCGCTCAAGATTCCCTTTTGACCACTTTTGACCCAGTCGGTACGATATGAATATTTGAAAGACGTTCACTGTCCTACCTAGATCTGCTTTTATACTTGGAATAAGACGAAATTTCTGCACTCGCGGTGGGTGAAGGTGGAATGAAGAGTGAGACATGGGTCTGTTTAAATATAAAGGTTTTATTTCACGTAGGATTTAATCGTATATTTGTACATGGTATATAGAATTTGTAAGTACATCATAGGTACGAAGAAGCATGCGAAAATATACATACTTTCCGAGAGTGTGTATGAAACGTGATCGGGAACTTTTTGAGTTTAGAAAGTGTTCCTGTGCTCAGTTCATAACTATGACATACTCTTAGCTCGTGTCACTCACTCGACCAAATTTTCGGCGTCATCGTTTCGGCCTACATTCATAGCGGGTAAAGAATCTTCCCCTTCTGTACAAACATCAGTTCATTTTAATCTTCCGCTCATCCTCCCCATGTTCATCGGCATGTTATCAGTACGTATTCAGCTTCAACTGAACAGATAGAATTAGTTCATCAATCGAATTAATAACGTTCCCGCGCGCGCGCGCGTTACTCATCCTCGGAACGGTGTCTCTGCTCGTAGCGAGTTTTCTTTGCCTTGTACTCCTCCCACTTTCGATGATTTAACGTTTGAAAGTCGTCGACCTTAGCTATCATCTCTAGATACCTCGAGAGTTTCAATAATTCCCTGTCTTTACTTCTGGTCGTGTGTGCATGCCTAAAGGGCCTTATTCTCAGTCCTGACTGTGGATTCATGATAAAATTCCTTCTTATGTCATCAAACATTATTGTATTCTTAGCGGAGAACTGCTTGTATTTGCCCCAAATAATTCCTAGTGGCTTTACCCCAACAACTCCGTATCTCGGCGTATGGATGGAGATCATTGCCAGAGCATCTAGATGGAAAGCTATTTTGTAGTCTGGATGGCTTGAGACACCTAGGAGCTTCATTTTCTCATTGATCCACCTCATACTGGTAGCAGACCAGATGACTATGTCATAGTCTTTGTAGGCTTTAGTTAGAAATTCATGTAGATAGGGACGCATCAGCTCAATACCGCTCTCTGCTGTTGATCTATGATCAAACAATGTGTAGTCTATGTCTAACACTAGTAACTTCTTGTCTTCCCTAAGGGGATTCAACTCTGTGATGGTGTAGTGGTCGATTCTTTTTTGAATTTTTGAGAGGTAGACCTCTGCCTTCTCTATCTCCACTTCTTCCTCCTCGATATCCAAGTCATTTATAACATCGGGCATGTCCTCTGGCGCTTGACTTACTTCCGCGATGTCCTCTTCTGTTGAGCCCATCATCATTAGCTTGAAACCAGGTTTCAGTCCTAACTGGCCTATGATGTCCTGATCCTGTGCTGCTTTGCCTGGTGAAGAGAACATTTCTATAGACTAGAATATAGGATAGCTAATACGTCTAGTTGTTATAACTCATGATGCACAGCGGTATATTCCAATTAACATTGAATAATGGGATATTAATATTGTGTAACAATGTCGGAGACAAAAGAAGAGCTTTGGGCCCGTAAAAAGGGAGCTAAAGTACGTGAAAACAAATCAAAACATAACCTTTGGATTTGAGGTTGAGCAGCTTTTGACGTTCGGGACGAACACCTGTTTCCTTGTGTATTCGTTCTTTCAAGGAGAGGACGGTGTCTTCCTCGAGTACGTGGTTGATTTCGTATTCCTTGCCACTCCATTTCACCATGATTTTCAGGCCGTTCTCCATCATTACTTTGCCCAGCGATATGACGCGCGACGTATATATACGCTGTGCGGTATAATTTCGCTAAAACATACACACAGCACACGATTATGCGTGGTAATCTCGTTCCGTTCCTTCGATAGTTACTAGCTCCTACGTCAAATTCGGCAAATGAGCGTGTTCGCAAACAATGAAGGACCTCAAGTAGGGAGCCGATGTAGTATTTGCTCGGTACAAAGTATCACTTCAGCAGTGGTTAAAAAATCTGCCTAACAATGGTAGAAGTCAACGTTGCAGGACTTTTAAATTTCGAACTACCCGCTTGTCGACGCCGGATGGTTGGTAGAATTTTATGGAGAGAATGGGATAATTCACTAGAACGCAGCAACCGCGACATCTTGCACAGGAGTTCTCTTATCACTGTACGTCGTCGATAAGGTAGCGAAACCGTTCCAATCAAGCTCGTGCTGCCATCGGTCATCAATAATTATGTATAGAGATTGGTGATAAAAAACAAAGTGATATTGAAGAAGTTCTGAGTAGAAAGTTCACTTTGCGCAACATTGGCGCGACTATAATTTTTATGCAATCATTAACGACTCTTGATGTTGGTGTTGCGATGCAGTTAGAAAAATCGCCGATCAACTTGCTTTCAAGGGACGCTTACAGTTTGTTCTCGGAGTTCGGTAATTATACGGAACGGTGCTGTTGAGAATGGGCAATCGAGCTTGCATAAACAATTTACGACAAAACCTGTCTGGAGTTTTGATGGTGTTACACTAGCGTTTCGTGAATTATGTAAAGATAGTCTTTGCGGGAACTTCAAGAAACTGTTAAATATCAAATGCACTCGCGGTGCATTGTACACGTATGAATGATGGAGAACTTTCGACTCGCACCTTTCGGGATCATGTATGGAATATCAAATTTCCGAGCATAATACTTTAAGGTACTGCTTATCGCATTAACACTAATACTAGTCTAGCGTCTAGATCTCGTTCAATAAAAATAGTGTACAAAATAGGGAAGAAGCGTTAGAGAAAGAAGCAGTCGAGACAAAACGCGGTGGCTTCACTGAGGAACGCATAGTCGGACAGATCTAACTCTCGCGCAGAATTTCATACGAGGAGGTGCACTTTATTAGCGTTCCCGAATAAAATGCAACTGCGCTCTAACATACGCCTATCCATGCCCGTAAATCACAAGTCGTTATTGTCGCGGGTCGGCGGATTTCGAGGTGGCCCCGAGGCGGAAGAAGTAGGTTACGCCCCGGGTAGCAGTCCGGCGTCGACAAATACTTCTTCCGGGTAAGGCGAGTAGACGTCGGATAGGCTAACGGATACAGATGCACACGTCCGCGGATCTTTTTTACGATTCTCGCGGGCCACGTCGGACGCGGCGCATTAACGACGATTGTCGTAAAACAAAATCCGCGACTCGGCCCATAAAGGATCGCAGTTGCACCGGTGCAATTAAATTTTCCTCCATCTCGTATCCGGCGAACGCTCGCCGCTTATCGTACGCACACGTGCGTTACGACATTCGTTACAACGTCTGTCGTAGAATCTTATCGAAATCGACGCACGGTACTTTATACGCTCGCGCGTCCTTCGCACAAACGACAATGTCGTTCTACAACAGACGTAACAACGCCATAGACTCGACGCCGTAATCAACGACTTCGATGATTAACATCAATTACTAAGACGCGACCGTCGGGAGTGTCATTACCCCGTCGCAGACTGTGAATTAGTGCCGGGTTACCTAGAGGGTAATGACGTCTGCGCGGGTAACAGATATAATGATTAGAATCCGAATGCGAACGTAAGGAGTTAAGAGGGATTAAGGTATTAACGCGCCTCGGGCTCGCGGAAGCGTGGAAACTTCGGGTCGGATTTATGCGACGGCTTGTAAGACGATCTCGTCGCGACGAGCGTGGGCAATCTGGCCTCGTAATTCTTCGGCCAGATTGCCCGACAAATTGTTGCACGTCTCGGGCATCCGATATGATCGTGGCCAATGTTCCTGGCCCGACGATAGCGCTCTCCCCGCCGAATGTTCATTCCTCACCTACGTACTAAGCTTCCTTCACACCGCGTCTGACATAAATGCGTCTACTGATTATTTTTCCAGGTGCGGCACAGCTTCGCTGTAAGCGGCCTCGTAAGCGGCAATGCGGAGGGGCTTCGCGCAGATCGAGAGACGGTACTTAATTAAATTGCAGCTCCTCTTCGAGATCCCGACGAAAGGTTAGTTAATGAACCACTGCTCGCTGTGAGCTCATACGCGTAATTACGGTACAGGTGGTATCGCGCGGCGCGAGAGGATGACGAGGATATCTTTATTCCATTGAAACGAGCGAGGAGTGAGAAGGAGAGAGGAAGTCGAGGAGCGTCCGCGTTCCGCTTCTTTTTCCCGCCCATAATCTAATTCTATTCTTTTAATTGGACGCCGTTATAAGTCCGCCTCGCGAAGCAGATAGGCAGCGGGCATGTAGGTCAGACTGAGAGGAATAATGGGAAGAATAGAGCTCGCGATAGGTTGAATGAAGGCAGAAGGAGGAGGATTAAGAGTCGCCGCTCGTCGGAATGCTCGAAGGCATTCGGCGGCGAACTCCATGGAGGAATGTATATAAGCGATTCGGGTATATAGATAGAGACGCATCCGATATCTTTAGCGGTAGCGAGAACGTCGCTCGGCTCCATCCATCGGACAGACTCCCTCGCCTCTGACGTAACATCGAGCTTCCCTCGTTATGCCACCCGACACACGCTCGGCACGATTTTATAATCGCACTGCTTTCGGCCCGGGTAATTAATTCGCGCGCAAACGATCGTAACGTCCCGAGCCCGTAATAACGGGTCGCGTGCATCAGCGTGCACGTCGGAACTATTGAGGAATATCTCCGTCGCGCGCTGGGCCAGGGAGAACCAATACGCGCGGCGAGATAATAAATCGTCGGCACGTTCAATTTGTTTCACGCCACCGGGATATGTCCCGCGCGAAATTCGACGCCGAACCGCGAGAATGTCATTTCTTTCGGAAAATCGTGGTAGCCGCGGACGGACAAATGTCGTGCGGATTGTTACGTTGGGTTGGTTTTGTATGGAGAGAGAGATAGAGAGAGGTTTGAGCTGAAAATCCAAATGAGAGTCCTTCTGTGTCAACATTCTCGGACATCGTCCGCCGTTAAGTAGGTCTGACGACTCATAACAGACTCAGTTATACGTTCGCATTGGAATTCAAACGTCCCACGAATTCTTCCATCTTCCTCGTCGGAGGTGGGCAAACACAAGGGAGCATGCGAGTCTCATGCGGGAACGGTCGAGAACGTCGCCGCGGAGTGGTTCTCCGAATTTTACGAGCGGAATGATACCCTTCCGAATTTATCGACAGTCGTACGTGCCTACGCGGACGTACACCTGCGCGCGCGTGCATAGGCGAGCTTCAATTCAATTGGCATGACTCTCCCTTTGTCAGTTGGGCGGAACGATATCATCGGTGCGATATTTTTTCTCTCACCCATTCGTTCTCTCGTTCTTCTTCGTCACATTTCTGTTCGCCTTTCTGCTTCTCTCTCTCTCTCCCTTTCTCTTTCGAAATGCAGAGCGCGGGTAGTTCGTAAAGGTCGCATTGCTGGCGTGTGGGATGGATAGAGAAATATGGAGCGGAGCGCGATGGAAACACTAGTGCCTGCTCACCTGCAGGAAATCCCATGATTGATGTCGGCCCGGCACAATGTTGCTCGTGTATAATAGGTAGACGGGCACATTGTACATTGTCCGATAACTCGCACGCGAATGCGACTGCGGTATAGTCCCGATGCAACTCGACACGTAAACCCCCAGAACGCGCCTTTACAGGTGCATTAAACGTGTTTACGACTTGTTGGTCAGCACGAGTCCGGTGCCTTTCAAACAGCGATAGAGGATTCAGATGCAGAAAGGCCCGAATTCGCCAGTCGAAAGCTGTGCGCGGGGCAGAAAATAAATTTACACGTCGATCAACGGCGCTAAGAATGCATTGTGTTCAATGCGACGACATGTTCAATGCGATTCACGTGTAGCCAGAGTCGTTATCAAAAGGTTTGCGTATAACGGAAGTTGTAGGAAATGCAACAGCTTCGCGACATTCTCGATGTAAGTACAATATCCGGAGGTCGGTGCAGAGATAAGAATTCGGTAAAGTTTTCTTAATCAAGTCTATTGTATCGCGCAAGTCGAAGTTATGGGGAATAGGAGTTCGACGAAGTCATGGAAGTCGCTGGGGGGATGAAAGGGAGAATCAGACGAATCCTGGCAAGTTCGAAACTCGATTTTTGCCCATCGACCGTCCGCTGCGGTGGTACAGGGTAGAGGAACGTGACGTCGGAACGCGAAAGATCGCGTTTCGTGACCTCTGACAGAGTGAGTAGGTGGTAGGCGTTGCAAATTGCAGTTGCAGCACCGTCGGCAGAAGGCCACGAGGGCGCGGGCGCCAAATTCTCATTTACAGTTTATCATCCCACCCACTGCTTCTGTTTACAGAATTTTCCTCGAGCCACGTTCCAAAATTCTGTCACACACTTGTCTGATACGCGTTTCAACTTGAGCCACTTCATGCACTACGTGCAACTTAAGACAATTCCCTTTTGATTGATATCCAGAATGTCGTATTACGTATCTACAATTAAATGTCTCATAATTCATATACAATGAAAGGGGCAATATCTTGATCACTCGTTTAACGGACGTGTTCCATCAAAGCGTACCTACATCAGCGTATATCTCGCGATACATTTACAAACAAGTAAACAGTATAAATTCTTTGCGTGCAAGAGTCGCATTCAATGGAACATATCATACCTGCAATCTGCAGGCAAATATTTTACGGTTAAGTTGTATATAAGCAAACAGCATATATCCTTTCGACATCGTATCAATGTTCAGCTAGTTTCCAGTAAAATTCACGATCATTCACACACACACACACACACACACACCTTGCAACATACGCAGAACGAAAAGGTCCGCGCCGAATTTCGAACGAACCAGCGCACTCTCCCGAGACTGAAAAGGGGCGCGCGCGCGCGCGCGCGAAGCACTTTGTAGATGAACGCGCGGAAGATCCGGCGTGGTGCGCGGCGGCTCGCGTCGCCACTGCTGCACGGCGTAACGTGCAAAGTCAGTTCGACGGCGGCGCCGCACCAGACGTACGTGGTAGGACGCGCCTTTTCGCTGGCCCTCCCCCCATTCCAAGATCCTCCGTCGCATAAGTGATCATCGAAAGAGGTCATTAAAATAAAAACAACCGAGACACCGACTGCTAAGAGAAAGCAACAAAAGAAATCGAAAAAGGACTCAGCGTCTATCGCGGACTAACTAATAATAAAAGACAGCCCCCAACCCCCTCCTTCGAAACTCGTCGACGGGAACGATTAACTGTGAAAATCTACGTGGACGCGACAACGCGAGCCGCTTCTCCGCTGAATCTGGTTCGCGAACTATTGCGGGATAGGGGTTGCTGCGAGTGATCAAGAGGCCGTTTCTTGGGGCGCGAGAGGCGTTGTGGTCCAAGTAGTGCCTTTTTCGTTCCGTTTCGCGGGGCTACGGTGGTCCCGCCCCTCTTCCTGGTGCCTCCGAGGAAGAAGATCGTTCTTGGCAGACGTCAGTGACGGACGTGACCCCGTCGTCGTTTCGTGGTTCAAGTTGACGTCGCACGCGTCGACGTTCTCTCACCGATACTCAGCTCGCAACCCGGTACCAGGTCGGACGGGAGGATGATTTCGACGTCGAGGGCTTTCCCGCCGATTCTATTTGTGGCGCTCGTCGTCTGCATCGGTGAGTGTGCGAGGAATATTCGGGGTGGTGCCTTCAAGACACCCGCGGACCGTGACAGGTGGAGTTTCGGGAAACGACGAGCGATGTTTCGCCGTCGCACTCAACGTCGAATGTTGCCGATCGTCGCGACGTTGTGCTCGATTAATGACCACGTTAACAACGAGGAATATGTGCCTGTTGAGGAAAGCTTCGATAATCATTTTTAACTCTAGTCTTATTGCGCGCCGTGGATAATCGTACATAATACGTCACAGATACTTGTATTTATGTATGTACCTCGTAAACATAAAACTACCCCAATTTCATGTCGCTTTCTTTCGAAAAAATGGTACGGTCCAAGGAGTACCCTATTATTTCTCAGCTTCAAACTCATAGCGATGCTACTGTCTTCTTAGTCACTTGGCTGACAGACCGATTTCTATACGAAGGGTGGAAAAATTCGACAAAATTCGTACAAAATTTCGGCTTCGTTAGAGACCGAACTCGATGGCGGATTGAGTTCGCAGGGCCGACAGCCGCGAAATCGTAGTCCGGCGCGTCCGCGTCGGAGAGGGGCCCTCCTGATTAAGCCTCGCTTAAAGCGTCCAATTAGCGCGATTCATCGGGCGCGGCGCGAATTAATTTTGCCAGCGGGCCGGCCGGAAGTTTCGACGAATTTGCGCCGGAAAAGGGTAGAGGCGCGTATCGAAAACGCTCCGCGCCCCGTTTCGGCCTTCCCTTATCGATCCGAAGCGATTCGTTGACTCTTCGCCGACCAAAAACAACACTCTCGGCGTGGCGAACTTTTGACCGGGTCCAGAAACCGAAATAATTCGTGAGCGAGGCTTAATGAAGTGCGACGCGGCGCGATGGGTGGGCAATACGTTCGTTCGTTGGGTCGGAAAATGGAAATTTATTCGCGCCCTCTTAAATCTCGACCGGACCGTTGGAGGGCCGATGTCGAGTTTGAGCTGTGTATCGGTGTATAGGTCACTGGGTGTTTGTTTTTTTTTTTGCTCCCTCGAATGAGTTTTACGCGGGGCAACACATTAGCGTCTCGGTGAAAATATCGTGCCTCGCGAAGCTTGCGTTTTAATTTACGTTCCGGGCATACGTCGGCTCGCGGGGGCTGTGCGGAAACTTGCGAAGAGCTTTAATTCGATCGACGCTGTGTTGGAAGTATGCGTTAATTAAGATGTATCGGGGGATCGGGTGGAAGCGGCGCACATTGTTATCCGTTGTTTTCGAACGTGCTTGAGCTGGCCAGCGAGAATACCGAAGCTGCTCGCACGAATTTCCACCGTCATTCGGGCTCGTCGGAAGCTTCCGCGTGAATTCGTTCCCTCTGAACTTCACCAATTTTTTCAAGACACTCGTCAACGGAACCCCGCCCAAGCCAGCCGCTGCTGTGAAAGTAAAAATTGTTGAAAAAGCACAAACCGCGCTTCGCTCTTCAAGCGTCGGCCAATTAAACGAAAATTAACTTAAATGAAACGGCGCAACAAAAAAGGTGGCAGGTAAAAACGCGGTGCGCGCGTGAACGGGTCGGCGAGAAACAGTGGATCGGGGCAAAAATACGAGTACGTTCCTCGAGCGGAACTCGCTGCTGCCGCGGCGCGGTAAAAAGATACGGGCCGCTAATTAAATTTTCGACCGTGCGGCGTGCGCCGGATCGACAAAAGGGAGGGAAATTATGCGGACTCGTCCTTCCTCGAGGGGCGAAGGACCGGCAGGCCGACAAATTGTGGTAGAGGCGTGGAAACCGGGGTGGTGGGTCGGTTAAGCTAGATGAGTTTAGAAAAGGAGAGCTCGCAAGGCGCGCGAGAGCGCAATGCGGGCTGGCAGGACGAGGCTCGATAGAGAAGGACAACACTTACTGTGCATGGCTCGGAGGTGTGACTCTCGTCAAATATTCACCGTTCGCTCGGTTATTAATGGGCCTCGGGGGCAAATCGGATGTTCGTCTCGTTAGTTTCGATTTCGCTTTAATTAAGACCCCTGTCCGTGTCGGCCAACGCGCTACTAGCGGGCTGCGCGGCGGAACTTGATACTAGGGTTAATGAATTTTCCATGCAGCCCGACGAAAGTGTTGCGTTTCCCGACGCAATTCCAGAAGACGCCGCTCGAATTCGACGTGCTCGGTTATCGGGGTACATGTCCGTGGGAACACTGGGAACGCTAGGTGTAAGGCCGAGAATTATGCGACGCGGATTGTGACTTCATCGTTGGGGTGGATTGCGAGTTTGTTCTACTCGTTTTCGGGACAATTGAGATCTTGCTTGGGCGTCGATCGGAGTTGTAAAAAATGTCACGATTCAGTTAGTCGAAGGAAGGTTCGCGGTGTCATGTCGTAGCGAACCGATATCGACAGTTTGCGCACGTTTATCATCGTAACGCTCGGTCAGTGGTAGTCGATTAAAAAATGAATACAATTATGCAGCCTAACGCTTTCCATTAGACCCTGCGACTCGCGCTTCTCCATTACAGCGCGACAGCGGCGAAGTTAATTAGCGCGGCGCCGCGACGATAAAATTCGCAATTTCCAAGAGTCCCTCTCAACCCTGTTTTCGTGTCAACGCGAAACATCGTCCGATTCGAAAAATCGTGCGTAAAAAGCGCGCGCCCTCTTCGCGGAGTGGACCTCTCACAATGGAACGTTTTAACGCTAATATTTTCCTACCCGTGGAGGCAATCAGGTAATGGAGGTTCATGAAAAGGTATTGAATTTTCACGTTTCCAGCCCCCTCGCCTGCCTTTCCCCCCTTTCGACGCGTCCTCTTTTTCCGCCTCTTCCCCCACCCCCTACACGTCGCACCTCTCGCGGATATGTATCTAATAAACCGATGAATATGTAGCCGCTGACCCACCTGGCGCTCCTAATCCCGGCACAGTGACACTTCGTCCTCGAATATTCTATTCATGAGGGTAGTAAAGCGATACGGCGTCATAAATATACAGGCCGTCATTGTGCATCGTCTGGCTCGCGTGAGGCCTTTATCGCTTTATTACCCAGCCGTTGTCTTTGGCCTGGTTTTGCCCGGCAAAATGTGCGCACGGAGATCCGGCCCCCTTCAAATCGACGGTTGGGTCCCTTCATAAACGCACCAGCATTTTCCTGCGCCGCACCGCCGGCCGTTTAGTCGCGCGCGAGAAATGGCGTCAGAAGGAATTCGTTCCGGTAACAGCGCTGCGTTCGGCTGCTATTTGCGAGCGCCAAGTAGGGTGTGATTAAGGGGATGGACGCGGAACGAGGGAAAAAAAATAGAACGCGCCGGCGTGGACGAGCCGGGAGGCAAAGTCGGGCATGAGCGGCGCAGGAAATTAGTGTGACTAAAAATAGACGAGCAGGTTCAACAGTTTATTTTTTTTTTGCTTTTTTTTTTTTTTCATCGCACCTGTGCAATTCAAACGAGAGTCCGAGGAGGACTCAAAGAAGCGGCAACCGCGCCAGAAAATTTGCGATAATGCCGGCGGACGTAGTTAAAAATATGGACGAAAGAATGGGCGAATTTAATGTCGTCACATTTTGACCGAAATTCAATAATTATACAGTTGACTTCAAGTGAAAATAAGTACTGGAGAAACTGGCCGGTTGACTTGCGGTATAACGTGTGCATACGTCTTGCAACTTGAACTCGAAGTCAGAGGTACGAGGCCGAGGCGACCGGCGCGCAGAATTCGCAGCGAACAAGAGCAAGCCAGAGAGAGAAGGGGTTCATCATGCCACCCTGCCCACTGTACCGCGTCTGCCGGTCGGTCAGTTCCTCTGAAATATTGAGAGGGTGGTGGAGAAGAGAAGTATCGGCCAGACCTCGCTCTCGAATTCAACGACAGCCATAATAAATCATCGCGTAGCCGACATTGACCCAGATGCCGGCTTTCGGGGCACGGGCAGTTGCTTCTGCCGGCGGATTAGAGACTTGGCAGGGAATCGCACGTTGATTAGCGACATAGCGACTTTCTTACCGCCGCGACCGTGAAACTTTCTCGCGTGCGCGTATTTGCGTCTCTCCCGGTTCCCTGTAATCTGTTACAGTACTCGCGTAGGTCGGAGATCGCGCCAGGAGGGCTGTCTCTCTGTCGAACGAATGTCGCAAAATTCGCGGTCGGCTAATGTGGCAGGGCACGGTCGAACTTTGCAGCACTAATTTATCATCCGAGCGAAAGATACCGCGATACACGTTCGAGTTCGGTCGCCGTCCCTTGGGTCCGGCGGATAACGCTAATACCGGGTCGAGCAGGACATTATTCTTTGCAGCGCGAGCAATGGCTCGGAACGTGTCGGACGTTAAAAATGAATAAATCCATCCCTCTCGCAAAACTTGCCTCGATAGACCCTCGCCTGGCGTGAAGACGCGCGAGTCGGGCCGCGTTGCATTTTAATTAGCGTCCGTTCTCGTTAGCCAGACCCCGGCTTCCGGGCCGCGTAAAATCACGCGGCCGTCCGCAGGGACGTGTCCCTTTTAAGGCCATTAACGGGGCCGATATCGATTGCGCGTTACACGATAACGCGGCGCGCCGAGCAGGTTTTTATCGCGGGCGCGCGATCGACGTCGGCGTGGATGATGAATCGGCGTCGGCGGCGGCGGAATCGAGTTTGCGGATTGGCGGCGCGGGCCGGGCAATCATCAGAGTCATGAAATTATAATTTAGTGCGGCCGGGCGTCGGTGCCTATCGGCCGGGCCGTACATCATTCGGAATCGGGACGACGACGCGAGCAGCTGCATAATCTGGCCGAATGCACGTGGCAATGCGTGCGTTCTCGCGGCCGGGCGGGCGGGCGAGCGTAAATTCGGCCGTGCAGAATGGGCACGCGTGTCGGCGTGTTTCGAGTGCTTCATCGTTTCCTGTACGACTGTATCCAGGCATCCGCCGCCTTCACGCCCCGCGTAGGAACGCGGACCATTTCTGCCCGGCATTGTTTCGCCCCGGACGCACAATGATCTGTCGATGTTCCGTCGAAACTGTTCGATTCCCGCTCCACGCTCCGGGCGCCATTGTCTTTACGCCGCCGATATTGAAGGTGTCCGATACTAAAATGCGGAATATTGTGTTGCGCGCGTACGACAGCCGTCCCGCGAACTTTCGCGGAAGTTCGTTGCGACGCGAGCCGAGGAGTCGGGCTGTTTTGGCGTTGAATAGAGATGCGCGTTGATCAGAAATTCGTGTAAAGATTGTTTCGGCGTTCTGGTTGTAACAGAAATATTCAAGTCGCAGGAATATGGATGGTATGCGCGAGTGAAGATGTATGAAGTCAGTGACAAGATTTAGTCCGGGTTTTCTTTGACGCAGCTCGTTCGTTTATATTTACCCAATTGTTACCCACTTCAGGGCTGACTCTCTAAACGCGTTATCGTGTTCCATTTGTGCAAGCACTCGGCAGAGGGAGCGCTTCGAAAGCAGAAACTTCCGCGAAATAAACTGAGATTACCGGCCATCCGTAGTCTCTTTTCACTTAGTCCCTCTTTTTGCCCCGCGAACGGTCAAAAGTCGCGCCCGTCCTCTTGGTCTTATCAGTCCGACTGTTGCTATTATCCCTTATCCAGCACGATTTGCCTTTTACCCCGAGACACTTCGCAGCCTCTTCGTCCGATTTTATTCCGACTTTGCTCGTCCGCTTCGGCCCTCTCGTCGCCGACGTCTGGATTATCCGGACGCTCGTATCGAAGTGCAGGTTGCCAACCGGATCCGAAGAAGATCAATGGCTGAACGTAAATCATCCGCAGGACGGCCGACGTCCTTCGCAAATGCTCGCCAGTATCCGTCGCAGTCGTTAATTATCGAATTGGGGCCCGATCCCAGATCTCTCTTAATGAGAACGCCCGAAGCGCTGTTTGGTCAACGTGACTCCCGACTTCTGCTCCTGTGATTGATCCGCTTCGCCTGACACGGCAATCGCGGTTATTGTATTCGAGCGTCGAAGCCAGCTCGGCAGTTCGGCACGCGCGTGCGAAGGACGATCGTGCGAAGTCGCGGGTGACGTCAGACTTCGCATCAGCATATTTTTGGTCTGCTGAGCCATCTTCGGTACGGCGAAAATTCGATATAGGTAATACGGCTATTGGCCGAGTTCGCGAGTCGTGGTAGAGACAGATGGCTCGGTTTTACGCCCGCTACGTGACTTCCGCGAGATTTCCAAGTGTCTCCGCAGTAATCCCGAAGTTTGATACTGCTCGTTCCGGGATAATCCGTTTTTTGCGTCCAATAGAAAATCTCCCGTCGCCGTTGCCTTGGCTCGTCTCACTTTCAAACGGCGCCTGTCCCGGTTCGTTACCGTCTCTTACGTACTCTTTCTTTCATGTCGAGCTGAGGGGAGTTCATGATTCTTTTTCGCGCTCGTTAATCGTCGATTGCCGACGGAGCCGATCTATGATTCAAGAAAAATCGCCATATCACGGTATCGCTCTCCGCTTTACGAGGGACTGTAATCCGTTTTGTTTATTTTACGTTCGCGATGCGAATCTCTGGGAAAATTGCGCGAACGTCGCTAGCGTGTGACGAAAAACATCTGACGCTTGAAATTAAGAGAATTTGTCTGACACGAAAATTTCTCTCGTTGCGAGAGCAACGAAGAGGGAGAAGAGAAAGAAACGATCAAGGCCAAGAGTGAACGATGTCGATAGAGTGGAAGAAGGAAGAGAGGCGGATAACAAATGTCCTCCATCACTGATGCAGATAGTACTCCTGTAACGGAGGATCTTTGTCTGGAGAGGGTGGATCGCGGAAGTCGAGATAGACTGCGTGTCGATGCTATCCAACAGCGGTGATTGAAAAATTTTGCACTCGTCCGCCTGTCGGTTGAACCCTGAAACTTCTCGCTCGGTGGAAGAGATACGCGCCATTTCGGGACGATCTCTATCTCAGCAAGCGATTCCTCCGAAAGATTTTCGGCGAGAGGACAATTTACCCAGGTTCATCGAAACGGATTTTTGGCCGAGAAGAATTTTTGTCGAAACGCAAGATTGGCTACCTTCCGCTCTGGAATTCCGCCTTTACGCCGTTGCCTTACCCCGCGGGACAGGAGTCTCAGGATAAAATTACGATCCGTTGACATTAGCTAATCTTCCCCGTGCCACTGAGCAAGGCGCGAATTTTGTCGCAGGTCCGTAAACCCTCGCAGATGTTTCCGCGTCGCTGCACCTCTCAAGTCTATTTTCGTCGCGGTTCTCGTTTGAAGTAAGGGAGATAGGGCTTTGCGCCGTCATATTAATATATGCCTTTCGGGAGACTCATCCGCGTGACGTCAGAATTCTAGGATAAACTCGGAATATCACAATCCCGGAGTAGATATAACAACGACATTTATGCCGAATGGAAATATTCCGGGCATAATTGAGAATTCTAGATCGATCATTTCTTCCTCGAAAGGACGAGATTAAATTTGTGTAGGTTGGTCATAGGGAATAGTAGTCTCGAAAATGGTGTGTCATTTTACCGGCAACATTAGAAAGCCTTGACAACGATATGCGCGTATTAAGCAGCGTCAATACACAAGGGCAGAATCTCGAGCAACGTCTTCCGACACGGAAGCGCCACTGGAAACGTAGCACGGCGCCTCTTTCGTTCCGGCAATAAGAAGCGTGCGGCGAGGAAGACGGCCGGGCGTCAGATTTGGCGGAGCGTTTTAAACGACTGTGGACAGGCGAAAAACGTCGCGCCCTTTTTCGACCCTTCGCGACACGACACACTGTCAGTGGTCGAGATACACAGAGAGGCAACGATGCGATAAAGAGAGAAAGAGAGAGAGAGAGGAACTGCCGCCGACGTATCGACAGTCTCTCTACGTGGCTTAAAAACTTTACGCCACGGCCGGAAGAGATGTTCACGAAACGAAAAGTTTGATTCCGAAGCCCCACGTAACGTCTGCGACCCAGTTTAAAAGCTCTAGAAATGTTGCATTCTCGTTCTATCCGTTTTCATCCTACCGCGCCTCCCCCTCCCCTCTCTCTTCCCCGACACCACGTCACGCCGAACAGAGGAAACGCCGTTCGTAAATACCGTCAATTTCGCAATTTTCCGTCGAACGCATTCAATCGGTCAGATTACAGGCGCTCGCCCCCGTCGATCGTGCGCGCTTGAATACAACGTCGGCATTGAAAGGGCGCGCACGGCGCGAGGCGAGTGGTATCTCGCGATCGATACGCATCAAGTTTCGCGTCGGACACTCTCAAGGAACTCACCGTCTCGCCCCCGACTTAGGGTAACTTCCCATAAATTATCCTATGATCGAACTGTCGATCCGCGCCCGATCAATCTTCCTCGCCGAACGGGGTTACCAATCGTCGGCGGGGTCAATTTTCAAGATTTTTCTGCTCCACCGAATTTCCATCGAACGGCCCGTATGTGCCACACGCGCCACACCGCGCGACGCTGATGCTTGAAAGAGTCTGAGTTCGAGAGCGGGATACATGCCGAGATCGACGAAAATGGAAAATCAGGCATGTACTCCCGGCTTTGCGTCATGGTGGCTCGATACTGACCTATTAGCTTAAAGTAATTTCCGTTTAATTTTCGCGCTTACGGGCTCAGAGGCTTCGGCGTGTACGCGCCTGTGAAAGCTCCGGTAAAGCCTCATTCTCTCTCTCACTCACACTTCCTCGCTGTCTCTCTCTCTCTCTCTCTCTCTCTCACTCTCTCTGTCTCTCCTCGTCGCACTTCGTTTCTCGACCAAGAGCAGAGCCTCCTGCACGTTCGCCTAACGAGCCTTTAATACCCGCCAGCCGAACTAATAACGCCAGGATAATGAGGCGCATTCCCGCTCACCGTCCCGCGGAAAATAACGTAGGACGAGGCCCGTTTAATGAATTAGAAGACACCGGCCGACGCGCAATCTAATTACCACCCCGAGCCAGTCGGTTAGGCATGATTCGATATCGCTGCGCCAAGCCGCGACGTAACGCGCAGAAATTGACACCATCACCGGGCGCCTCTTTCGCCTGTTAATCAATTTCCATTTGGCGCGCTGATAAACGCTCCCCGCGGGCGCATAATACGCGCGGTTCCTTTGACCAGCCTCCAGTCTCATATTTCATTCAATTAACCATCGGCGATCATTCTCAGAGGTGCTCGCTTTCAATTTCGCCCGCCTCGCAAGATTACATAATTCGGCGAATTATCGCATCGTCGATCCGGTCGTCGTGACAAAATTCGACGGCCGTTTCCGTAAATCGTTTTCAGAACGACGCGGGCCAGCGCCGATCGCAAATCGCATAATCGGCGTAATACGGTCAACCCCTCGACAATACGATTAATCCGCGCCGCCGAGCCGGAACAATGCGGCTTACGAAAATATCCTCGTCACGTGAGGTCGTTACGGGGCTGGGCGGAGGTGAGAGGCGAGGCAGTTCAGTAGTTGGAGGCTTGGTGGGAAGGTCGGAAGATCGAGACGGCCGAGGAAGAAAGCGAGGGATAATTGATCGCGAGAGGAGCACATAACGAACTGCTACGGGCGGCGTACGAGCTCGAGCGACAAAAAACGTTCACATCACGGCGATTCTTCAACACCTCCTCCTCCTCCTCTTTCTCCTCCTCCACCCTCTTTGTCATCCCTCCGTCTCGCCCCTTGCCTCGACACGTTTCCGTTCGTCACGCATCTCACTCTCGCCTCACGTCGAAAACTTGATAAAACTTCCGGCTTCCGGGGCAGAATTTTCAGATAGCTTCTCCCCCTTCCTCTCTTTGCTTGGACTTTAGTCCCTTTTTTTGACCGTACGTTTTTCGTGCAGAGTTGCAAGCACGCCGACCCTTCGCCGCTCGCCCGACGCCGACGTCACGGAGGCTTGCGGCACAATCTTCTTCTTGTCAAGTCTTTTTTGCTCTGTCTCTCTCCCTCTCTCTCTCTCTCTCTCTCTCTCTTTTTCTTTCTCTCTCTCTCACTCGTCCTCAGAGCGCAAAGTCGATTCGCACTAGCCGCGAGTTTGTTGTTACGGACCGGCAGAGCTGTCGGGAGGACGGTGGTTTTGTTGTGGGTGAATCGTGAAATAATGGCCCAAGCAACCGTCGCCAGCGCGGACGGATGAAGAGAGCCGATTCCGACGCGTCGGGTGATCGATTCCTAATTTTGGTCCTCGTGGAAGACCTTTCTCATCGAGCGTTAACTCGTACTGCTTAATCGGACATTTCGCTTTCGGGCGTTGACTCGCATTACTCAAACCGAACATCGAAACGGAACGGTACCATTCTGGTGGACAAACGTAGATGGTTTCAAAATAATGATCAAGTGTCATCATTACGTTTTAATTGCATTGAAGAAGAATTCGTTCATGGAACGAGAAATTTAATTTTCCAATCTGTCTATCATATATTATCACCGGCCGACCAAGCGTCGACTCGTACTACTTCATCAGACACCAGCGTCTGACCACGCGTTGACTGCCATAGCTCTCCAGTGGACAAATGCAGGCGGAATGCGTAAATCTGGGGTTACTAGCGAGAGCTTAACGAGTGCATCCTTAAACATCTTCAAACAAGGTTCAAGTTTCAATGGTTAATGCATGGAGCGTGCGATGGTAGTTAACTCGGCCAGGGAGTAAATGGGGTTACTCGTTCGCCTCTGATTTCTTGAAATACATCGTCTAGAATCTTGCCGCATATTTTACGAGTCCTTCCCCCGTTTTTCCGTCTATCTCCTCTTGCCCTCTCGACGTTGCGGGCGCTTTGCTTTAAGGCCACGCCGGAGCCATAAGTCATATCGGTGTTCATCTTCGGTGCGGTAAATTCTGGAAAGTTATTCCGTGCAACGGTCTACCACTGCGCGTTCCTTTTGTTCGCTCGTTTTCCTTCGCCTGCCCTGCGGAATGTCTAACGTGTTGCGTGTTTGGCGTATCTTCCCAGACAGCGCCTTACGTCGTTATCTCCCGGCATACGGCGTGATGAAGGACTCCAAAATTCACTTCTCGACTCAATTCATCGGCTCGCTTGACGCGAGATTGATTTTTCCCGTTGCGTGCAACGGTAATGGTACACTTCCGCAGTTAACATTCGCAATGGGAGGGAACTAGGGTTCATTATGACGACGCGGATCCTTTATATCTCATTCAGACGTCCGTACATATATTTTCGGTCAGCCCCATTCATCCGGCTGGATTTATCTTCCTGGTCGAATCCTCGGATACACGCGGCCTGTTTTTATTCAGCTTAACCAGATCTTTTTCTCGTACGGAGTAACTGAATTTTGCTCGTTATCCCGATCTTCCGTCCACGTTCCTATTGCCCAGTGGATTCTTCCCCGGGATTAAGAATCCCACGTGAAGTTATCTGACGCCTAGCCTGCATTTGTCAAAATGATTTACGAGCGCCGTCTGTTCCGCGTTCAAGAGGTTACAAATCCCGACTGATTCGAGGTCCAAGCAAACAAATGATCACCTTCTGCATCCTGTCGAAAGAGAATTTCTTCATTCGTCCAGACTCCAGACTCCTCCCAATGCCCAGGTCCGCTCAACAAGCTTCTTTCCCTAATCCGCCACTCACAATTAGCCAAAGCATTCGCTTTCCTTCGTCAGCATCCATCGACGTATTTTCGCGCGGAAAAATTCGCCGAGCAATCTCGGCCCGTTAATCGTCCCGACGATTCCCCGCGAGCGTACTCCGCGAACTTTCTGAAAGGTTTGATAGCTCTCCTTGAATATTTTACGATGATTAATGGAAAGACTGACGCGGCGAAAAATGCTGGCCGCGCGATCCGCCGCGAGACACTCGCCGGGCCCGCCGAGCTGAAGAATTCACTCGTTATTATATTCACGCACCGACGTGCCGGCCAGAGAATTCGCTACGTCCGTGTAGTTTCGCTAACAAAATTCCACAGCCTCCGACAATATATATCGTCGCACGAGGCGAACAACGAACGGGCGTCGGCATAACTTTAACAGACGATATTAAGGTATTACTAGCGCTGAATCACTTTTCTTAAACTTTTTTTTAAACCAGACTTAAATTGAAGATTTTTAAAAAATAACAGTTTTTTTCTTATAAATGAACTTGATCCACCGTCTAGAACTCGAGTTATTAACAATTAAAGTTTAGCGTTTTCTCCATCTAAAGCAATGGTAATGATCACAATAAAACGGTTTTTTGATAATAACTCAAAAACGGCCCTTAAACTTTTTTTGAAAAAATTCCAGGTTATAGATTAACATTCGAGGAATATTTTAAAAGAAAAAAAAAGACTTTTCACCGTCTAGTTCAGGAGAAAAAAAATGGTGAATATAAAATTGTAAATTGAGTGCTTGTGTTCAGCCTGAACTGCGGTACAAACGCTAGTATGCATTATTGCCAAGTATACTAGTGTGCACATATGTATACGGAATGTCTGCATGGATTGAATCAGGGCCGTAAGAAATTTCTGACCCAATTGAAAACAAATAATGAAGCCCCTTCTTGATACGGCACCCAGCGGTAGTAATACCTTAAGGTATTACTAGCGCTGAATCACTTTTCTTAAACTTTTTTTTAAACCAGACTTAAATTGAAGATTTTTAAAAAATAACAATTTTTTTCTTATAAATGAACTTGATCCACCGTCTAGAACTCGAGTTATTAACAATTAAAGTTTAGCGTTTTCTCCATCTAAAGCAATGGTAATGATCACAATAAAACGGTTTTTTGATAATAACTCAAAAACAGCTCTTAAACTTTTTTTGAAAAAATTTCAGGTTATAGATTAACATTCGAGGAACATTTTAAAAGAAAAAAAAAGGCTTTTCACCGTCTAGTTCAGGAGAAAAAAAATGGTGAATATAAAATTGTAAATTGAGTGCTTGTGTTCAGCCTGAACTGCGGTACAAACGCTAGTATGCATTATTGCCAAGTATATTAGTGTGCACATATGTATACGGAATGTCTGCATGGATTGAATCAGGACCGTGAGAAATTTCTGACCCAATTGAAAACAAATAATGAAGCCCCTTCTTGATACGGCACCCAGCGCTAGTAATACCTTAAGGAAGAATTGGACAGACATAAGAAAATCGCAGAAATTCGTAAAATTTCAAGGGCTGATGCATTTGAATGGGATGAAGGAGCATACAAAATCGAATAATGGTAATTTTGATCGTGAATATGATTTTAAATGAAAACTCAATCTTTTGTAGTACCAGTCACATATTCAACATCCATTTGTCCATATTAAACATACACTGCATTGGCATACACTTCGCCGTGTGGCCTTTCGGCCGGATTGTCTGTCCGATTTCTCCTCAATCATGCCGCCTACTCCCATTTATCTCTCTTCGACCTTTTCGCAACGTGGGAGCTACTTGGTCATCGACACATTGCGTTCGCTCGCGCGAGACGGGAGACTTTCCCATAGGGTCGAGGGCAATTTCCTGTAGGGCGCGCGGAGAGGCACGGACAAGGCTCGCGGGCCTGTATTAATAACGTCTTTGTGACGCTTCTTTCAACGTCCCCTCTCACCCCCGCAGTCATCCCTCACGCATGAAAGGAGCGCGCAGGCCAGCTCGTCTTCCGTGCTCGAGAGTGTGTGAGTGTCGGTGTTTGCGTGCGCGTCCCAGCGCAGCTTCAATGCACTGACGTGGACCTTGACATCTTCGCGACGTCGAAGGTGACGGGAAGTTTTTTCCTCGACGACCGATATAGCTGCGATATACGGTTAAGGAGCTCTTTTTCTAGTAGCTTCGTGCCCGTCACGTTGGACAGGGAGCTTATTGTTAGCCGGAACGAAATATCGTATACTGGCTGTAAACTGTAACACGCTGGCAGCGACTTTCAACTTTTTCGTATTACATATTTTCGGCGAACGAAAATTGAATAATCGTTCAATAATGCATTTTCCTTCACTGTTTACAACCTCTTTCTAAAAATAAGCTATTGACTGATACATAGGTAACATTTATATAATTATTATATTATTTCGAGATACCAATTTTATCTCGAGAAAGATACGCCGCGGACTCGTATTAGAACACGTGCGTCGTGCTGTCTATGACGGAATTCGTGTCGGAAGTAAAGCTGATACGGGGACTAATTTAGCGGTCGTCATAGTTGATAATGCGAGTGTAGCCAGGATCATGGACCGTAGCCATGGTATTGCAACGCGATTAAACACAGACCGCGCTGAAACTGATGAAAGCTCTGGAATGGCCGGCCGCGATCTTGCGATGATAAAACCGCACTCGCTATTAAGCGACTGGCAATACCGATGGACGGTGCACGATGGAGGATTGAGGATGGAGGGTGGGCTCACCTCGTTACAGTATAAATATCGTTTCACTCTACGCTCTACGCGCAAACACGGCACCCGCCTGATTGCTGCGACGAGCAAATTACATCGATACTGGCGATAGCGTTTTATATTTACACTCGGTCTTGAGGGCGAACCTGTCGGTCGACATTGAAGTGCTCTTTAGGGGCTGAGAGTTTTGCCTCTGTTGCGACGTGGGTCCATGTTCTTGCACACACGCGCGTGAATCCATTGTTCCGCGGCGTGGCAACTACGAAGATCAGTCTTCAGAGATTGTCACAAGGAATCGAGGTGAATCAAATCGGGACAGCTTGCCTATATTCACGGGTTAATGACCAAGACACCATCGCGATCGCCTTTCCGTCCTCAAAGCCGTGAACACGATTGTTATCGCTGTCGAGTTCGCAGCAAGCATTGCGGAACTTCGGGCGATGATGTAAATTTAATTGCCGCGCCGACATCGCGAACGGACGATTTACGATCGTGGCCTATCCCTCGGAAGGTCTGGGTTAGAAATCTCGCGCCACGTATCTCGTCGTAAAGCGCAAAACGGACAGGGGATCCTTTGGACGTTCGGGACGTTGGGGAAGTTCGGGACAGATTTAGGGCGCCGACATCTTGCTGCGGTTGATGAGGCGTGCGTGTGTTTGGCGTGACGCTCGCTTCGGTGTTTGATACTTAAGGTTTAGGGCAAATCGCTCGAACACGTGGCGCACTTTAGTACATGCGTGGGCGGCGAAAAGGGACGTCGGTAAGGAATTTACATTTATAAGCAATAATCGTCGGAACGCTTCGAGCTTTCTGTGCGCGCGACCTATATAGGAAAGAGTGACATCGCGAACGAAATTTACATTTCGACGTAATGGCGAAGATATAGTCGGACTGTTGCTCCGTGCATAACAATTTACAGCGTTCGCCTTTTTCCAATTCGACGTGACTGTTACGGACGCAGCGGCGTGCAACAAATATGCGACATTCGACGTAACTTTAATATTGCGACTACGTCGGCGGTAGGTTGCTCGGGCTTTCGACGTGATTTAAATTTAAGGGCCCCCATCGTGTCGTGGCGAACGATTTACGATTATGGCCGGCTGGCGAGGTTGTGTGTGACAAAAATCGCGCCGTAAAGTTCCGCAGGGAGGGACGCTGGAATCGTGCCGTGTAAAGGTCGCATCCCGTTCCGGCGCGCCGCACGCACGGCCGCGTAATTATTATGTATGCAAAGTGACGCGCAATTTTATGGACCATTCCGTTTCACTACGCATATATGTACATACGCCCGCGTCTTCGAACCTGACCGCGGCCGTCACGAATTTACGGCGCTCTTCGTCATTTCTCTCAGTACGGAGAGACGAATTATTTGCTCTGGAACTGGACTCACTTTTTTCTTACTATACATTGATACTTGACGCGAGAGACTCTGACAAAAGGTTCATTTATTATCAATATCAACGCGTGAACTCCGATTACAAATATTCAAAATTGCAGCAAGCATAATATACAAATAAGCAAACGTACAAAATAAGAGAAAGAACAAGACCAATAACATAATTGAATAGTACGAAATCAATACAGTGATAGAAATAAACAAATTCCCGACGCATACATCGAATACCCTCGTGCATTCAATAAACCCGCGAAATTCTCCGCAAGGATAATTGCTGCGGCCTCCGCAGAGAGGGCGAGGATCAATTTTTTCCCCGTTAATACCCGCCGCGCAATCCCGATATTTCCGTCGACGAAAACTCGGCGAGGTTTGTACCCCGACAAAACAACTTTTTCATTCGACCCCCGCGTACTCTCCCCCTCCTTCACCCTCCTCAATCCCTGGAGGGCTCGGCCGACGATATTTCTGGCCGCGCGTCTCCTCTTACCTCGGCCAAAAGCCGCAAGCCGCGAGCTCGCCGGAGGAATCTGCAATTCAAAAGCCGGACTTTCGTTATATCCGAATGGAAGGCTTCATTAACGATTCGACGGCCTCCTCGGCGGCCTCAGCGGCCGGGGGTGCGGCAACGAAGAAGTCGGGGAGGAGGCTCGTTGTTTTGTCGCAGCGGAAATTAAACGCCGGGGCCGGCCTTTAATCCCTCGGCAATTCGGATTTCCTTCCGCGGGGGCGGGCGATATCGGCGACGAGCACAGACGAATTTCAGACCCCGACCGGCGCAGATCGTTGGTCGTTAGTCTGCCCCCGCCGTCGTCGGGGCAAAGTTTACCTCCGCCGCGTCGCACGGCGAGATGGGGTGGGGCAGGGGGGTGAGAACGAACAATGGGGGTGGAGTTGAAGCTCGTTCGTTCTTCTTGGTTTTTTTTGTCCTTTTTTTCTCAACGCCCCATTCCTCTTCCGCGTCCCGCGTCTTCGGTATCGATTGCGCGAGTCGATCGTCCGATAATCTTTTGGCACCTCTGGACGATTTTTTGTCGCCGGTCGAGTGATAATTTTGTGGGGTCTCTTCTTAAGGCGATGCTGTGATTTTGCGTAGGGAAGCATTTTTGGTGTGTGTGTGTTTTAAGGTTATTTGAGGTAATGGTAAGGGGTGTTGTTCGGTGAAGATGACTCGACTTCTTATAGGGATCGGTGGCTGGTCGTTGCTTGAAGCTTTTTGCATAAGAAAAAAGAAGTCGTTAAGCGTATTATCGGGACGGAGGCTGTAATTAACGAGCGGCACGGAAAGAAAGCCGGCCGTTACAGACGGAGGAGGGGAGTTATCTGGAAACGCGAAGGAGACGAGTCGATCACTCGGACAAAGGATCCTGTAGTCGTAGACGATTGGAATGGAAAACAATGGAAAGTTTAATAACTGGCATAACTCACTTCTCGTTTGGATAGAATTTCGTCTTTCACCCCGAGGTACCTGTCAGCGAGAGAGCTTTGATCTCGCGTCGCGGATCCAAAGTTTTCCGAGAGACAGAGAGAGACAGAGCAGACGTAAGAACAGCCGAGAGTTCGACGGTACGAAAAAATTTGCAGAAAACGAGGCTGCACAATACACACCGCGTCCAATGATATCAGTGTCCCCACCCCACACTCCTGTACCACTCTTAACAAATCACAGTTGCGGTACGCTCAACGCAATTTCAGCTTGACATCGACAGAATGCTCGCGATACGAAACATTTCTGGCGCACCCTCTCGTTTCGTAGCATCAGTTCACATCCTCCGCGGTCGTTTCTCAACGATACCAATACGCGCACCCGAGGCATACGAAACATTTTTCATGCGCCCTCCTTTAATAACATCGCACTCTCTCTCTCTCCTCTCCCATTAACCCAGGCTACCGCAATGCGTGGCGCCGTAAATGTTCTCGAAGCCGGCCTGAAAGGGGTCAGAGCTATCACGTATTCCATTTCTGCGAGCGCGACAGCGAAGCCGAAAATGCCCGGCGGCCTAGTCCTTCTTTTCTCTTCTCGCCATCGCGAAGGCAGCCTCCTCGCCACCACCCCGGCCTACCTCTTCCTCCTCTCTTCTTTTTTCCTCTCCTCATTCCGACGTTCTCCTTTCGTGGGCCGAGGCGTCTCGAACCGGCAGAAGGTCTACTTCCGCTTTGTCGTGGATGCTCGCTGGCAACGGTGCTCCGTTAACAGACGGAGAGGGAGAGTGCGAGAGGGTGGGAGGGAGGAAGACAGAGGCCGACAGTGTAGGAGCGCGCGAGAGGCAACGACAAAGCGGCCTGTTTCTCGTTAATTAACCCGTCTTTCCGCCGTTGCATATTGTCGTGCACGAACGACCGCTTGCATCTTTATGCCAGTCACTGTCGCCATTGGTCCACCCCCTCTCACCCCTCCCTCGCACCACTGCGCACCGTCGTCTTTCTCTTTGAACCTGCCTCTCTTGCCTCTCCTATCGGCGCAATAAAATAATCGGGCCTCTCTTTGAATTCGTCGACGTTGATCAGGCGCGCACGCGCGCCCTCTGAGAACGGCGAAAGAGAAAGTTCCGCGGCTGGAAGGGCCGTCGCAATGGCGAGCATTCAATTAAATACGGAGAGCGCGTGCTTGGCGTATAATGAGAGCGCAGTTTCATTCCGTAACAATGTTGAGCGCACGGTGCCGCATTGAGTTCGCGGCTATTGTACGTCGATTGCTGGCGAGGCGAACTGTATCGTCGTGAAAAATGCACGTGCGAGGTGCGAGTTTGGGATGCTTGTACGTGGCCCGCGCTATTTGCCAAGCACGTTTCGCTGGCGCGTTCTGGGCCGGACGTTCTGCTTGTAATATCGTTAATTCCTTTGTCACTGTTCGCCGGTTAAAGCGTCGAATGGCGCACAGACGTTAGAAGACCAGCGAATGGTCGATTTTGGGAGGACGCGTCGTCGTCTTCTTACGCGTCGTGGAAGGTTAGAGCGGAGGTTGCATTGTTAGGCAAACTACCGGTGCTTGAGTCCCGTGTATTACGTGCTCAAATGCTCGAGAAAAAGTGTGTAAACCCTTTTGAAAAATGGAGCAGTGGGCGGAGGGAGATCGCCGGAGGGCGTTAAAATCCGTGCAACCCTTTCTCTTCCTCGCTTTCCTTCTTTTTCTTCCTCTTCTCTCTCTATCTCTCCCTCTCTTTCTCTTTATCCATCGGCCTCACTCGCGACGAAGCTGACGCTACTTAACCTTCCGGGTAGCGTTGCCTCGCGCACAAGAGTTGGGGCTCGTCTCAAGAGGGTGTCGTTTCGAGGACGAAGAGACGGTCTCCTTCTCATCCCGATTCGACGCTCTGTGTGAAACGAACCCCCTGGCAGTTCGAGTGCAGAACGCAAATCGTCGCAAACGCTGCCCGAACTACCACGATTTTGGTCAGAGTTCGTCGCCAAACTTTCTCCGATCTCTCCGTGCTCGAATATGCGTAGAGTCAATTATAGGAATGGCACGTGGATACATGCAGCACCAGTGTACGAAGCGCGAGGAATGTTTATACAGATTTTCATGTTCCACGTAACTTTTGACTGTTTTTAATAATCAAGAAAAAGATCTTGCACCAACACAATTATGGGCGTAGGTACAAATAATTCGAGTACATATATGAATACAGTAAGGTAGTCAAAACTTTCGACCGCGAGTGCAGTTACAATTGCATGTGTACGATGCATAGCGAACTGATGACGTACCGAAACTCTTACAATTGGACTGCTGAAACATTCCGACGTTAAGTGCAGAACCGGTCAGCTGTTCGACCGACCCAGGTGCGCCGACCGTCGACGTCCACGCAACTTCGATGCACTGTCGTCGAAGCACAGTGGTGTAAATTGCGGTGGAAGTTCGCTCGAACACTCGGAATTTTCGATGAACGGAGCGCATCTCGCGACAGGAGATGAAGATGAGTATCACGAAGGACGAGCATTTCCTTTCGGAAAATTGACTGGCGAGCGGGGCCAATTCGCAAGGGCGATGTTTCAAGAAAATTGAGCCGAGAAAGTGGGTCAAAAATATTCGAAGGTCTGATCCGGGAAGCACGAGGTACAGCTGGTGCTGTCGGTTTATCACAATTCACCGCGGCACTCTGCCACGGCCGGTATAAACGTCTTATATCGAGTTTACATGAAGTTACATGAAGCCATCCGCGGCGCGCCGGGTCGTTAAGACTGGCGTCTACCTTCCTCGCGGGCAAAGTGGATTAAAAATCCGTAAAACGCTAGAATCGCGGGGTCGCGCGCGAAACCTTTGAAAAATGAAGCTCCCGGGCTGCATTAAAATCTCTCCGCCGCGAACCTCAGGCCGGTTAATTTCTCGCGTATAACGTCGGCCCGGTCAAGAATTATTCGAGGTCAAGACACGAAGTCACGGGAAGCGGTTCTTGGAAATTCGTTTTAATAATCTCGGCTACTCTTCTCGCGAACATTGCGGCCTGAGCCTGAACAAGAGTAGGTGCGCGTGACGATGCGGGTCTCCCTGACGCACGCACACGCGCGTGTCGCCGATTCCATCGCGCTTCGGAAGCCGTGAAAGACGAGGCTCGCGCGGATTGTCGGGGAAATTCGTTTTGTCCGGAAGAGCGGCGGCTAAGCGGCAGCCGACATAATCGCGTTTCGTCAAAGTGCTTGAAGCGTCGCCGAAATTCAGGGACGCTAAAATTTCCCGACAGCCTGCCGACGACAGAGCGCGACGCTACGCGTCGTCCCGGTAATCTCATCCATCCCCGTCCAAGTTTCCGCTTTGTCCGTCGAAGATTAGCCGAAGTTACTACCTGGACGTAATGTTTGACGCTAAAGTTACCGTCCGCAAGTGTACGCCCCCCGCACTCCGTTCGGCATTCCGCGCATTCGAACTTTCCGCCCCCCGTGGATCGAAGCCAGCCGGCCGATCGTATGGGACGAGAAAAATTTCCCTGCTCTCCCCACCTTCGCACCAATGAGAATGTCATTCGTGCCGAAGTTCGTGGAAAGAGGTGAGCGGCACGAGCTGCTGGAAGCTCTCCCTCGTGGCGCGATGCATATTAGGCGATAACTTTGTTTGATAACTAGAGATCGCTGGAGTTACGATCTTTGTGAACCAGTTCTCGTGTTGTACGCCCGGGACGAGGAGCAATTTCGTTCTAAGCGCACTTCGATCGTCATACTCTTTCCATCTCTCTCTCTCTCTCTCTCTCTCTACAATTTTCACTCTCCAGTTTCTCGATTTTCATTCTTGCCAAGCTCACATTCGTTTGATCGCGCGGCCGAAATTTCGGATAATCGCGGCCATTGCTCGATGCCGGAGCTCGGACTACTCGCTCGGAAAGAAGAGGAGTTTTGAGGAGCGTTACGCGGCGAGTTTCGAGAAGTTTTAATCTCGCTGTTGAAGTGCATCTGCCGGCCGTTTCTCTCCGTTCGAGTGCCGTTTCCCTCCTCCGTGCGCCACCGCGACTCGACGGGACTCGGGCGTAGAAGTTATTCTCACTTTAATAATGTCGTTAAAGCTATGCGCATAATTACGATTGCCTCGACGCGGACGAACGCTTGTAGACACGTTCTGCCCGCTAACTGTTTCCGACTCTTTTCTCTTTCCCCCATTCCCGATACTCGTCTTCGCAGGCAAGCGTTTCTGTAAATTGAGGTAAAACTCGCGCGCTTAATTGACTGTTCGTTATCGTGATATACGGGTCGCGTAGGAACGACTGGAAATACAGGAAAAATTGAACGTAAGTAACGTGTTGGAAGGAACCGTATACAGTCAGAGTCAGCATCCGTCGGGCCACGGAGTGAGCCAGCTAATTTCCGAAATCTAGAGGATTCGTAACGGGCCGCCGACGTCCATTATGCTCGCGACGCAGCACCAAAAGAGATCAGAGTCGCAGGCAGCGCCGTCGGTCCCGGTGCCTCAAAGAAGCCGTCGCTTTTTCACCCTCGCCAAATTATTAAAGCCGACCCCGTCGCGGAGAGTCGGACCACCCTCGTAATTATCAAGTGAAAAGAACCGTGGCCGTGGGTCGCGCGCGCGCGTTTCTGTGAGGGCGAGAGAGAAGCGTCGCGCGGACCAAGGAAGCGGGCGTGAGAGGCGGCGATCGTTGTTTTTGTTTTTCGAACGAAGCATCAGCGGGAGAGATAAAGGACGAGCGGCGGAAAGGCCGTGGGGTAAAGACAGAATGGGAAATTAGTTCGCTGAAGAGTGGGGTGGAAGCACGAAGCACGGCGTGTGAAGGAGAGAACAGGGAAGGATTCGGTCGGAGGGAGTGAGGGGGTGGCCAGAGAATTGGGCTTTTTGAAAACTCTTCCAGGTACATCTCTCGTGCTCTTGACACTCTGCTGAAATATTAGAGCGCCCGGCGCACGTCCGACGCAGATTAGCCTACCGCCTCTCTCTGCATACGTATGTGCATACCGGCGCGAGAACGTGTGCAAGTTCGTTTGGCGAATCTCGGGACGCCTTTCGTGAGGCGCGCTAGCGAATGGTGGCCAATGGGGCGAGAGTGTTTTTACGAAGACGCCTCACTCTCGCCTCTATGAGACTCCGCGCGTGCTTTGGGAAGCTTGGATTCTCGGGAAGGCAGCCTTGATACCTCGAAACTGTTTCCTCGTCCGCCGTCTCTGATCAGGGACCGTGTATTGTAGAAGGGAGTCTATTCAAGCTTTGTTTGATGTACAATGCTTCGTCGGAATAAACTAAAGAAGCTCTTTTTGCCGCGAGCTGGGCCGGACGTCCGTGAACAAGCGTATATATCTATGCGCTCGCATACGTTATATACGCACATCCTCGCTCGCGCTCTTCTAACGTCGTCGCCAATCACGTAGCTCGGGAGATTATCCTGCAGCCCTACGCCCCGTATCAAATACCGCGTGCAAACATCCAGCTGACAATGAAACCTGCAACGCTTAGTAATTGTTAACGACCCGCATACCGCGCTCGCAACCTCACGACGAGTTCCGTGTCTCGCGGAAAGGAAGCGAGTGACAAAAGTGCCGTGCAGCGTGTCGTGTTCGGTCGGTGCGTCCGTTAAGGCGGCATCATTAACCGCGAATGCACATTCGACGGTTGCGAGGTGTCAGGCCTGACAAGCATTCAGCATTGTTGCTCTCGCGCCCGCCGACAATGCTCGTTGAACGAGACAGCGGTGTCTAGGGGTATGAATACCGCCCGCCCACCTATTCCGCGCACTAAGTAACTTCCACCGAGCGCGGCCGCGCTCGCCTTGTTCTACAGCGAACAATAAGCCCAAGAATGTCAATGGCACCTTCTCCCCCACCCACGCAACTCCTCTCCCCCCGCGTCGCTGGCAAATTTCTACCCCCGGCCAAACTTCCTGCCGCTTCCTCGGCGAGCTTCTTGAAACATTTTTCGTCCGAGCCGTCGTCGGCGCGCACTGTCCGCGTCCCCGCGGGAACGCTCGCAAACGGCCTCGCGGCCGGACAATGGAATTCCTGTCCTTTAGAATTTTACATCCCGAAGCGCGAAATTTCGCCTTTGACGTCGGCGAAAATAATTCGCTTACGGCCGACATTATGCGGGCACGGTATTATGAAACTCGGCGGTCGGAAATTCGCCTCCTCTCGCCGCCTCTGCCCGCTCGCGAGAGTCTCTTTGACGACGCAACATTATTACGGCGTTAAATTAATCGTCGTCGTATTATGAAACGTTCGGCGAGCGCATCCTCTGGAGTCGACTAATTATTACCGAGGACAGCACGCGGCCCGCAGATTTTCGGCGACGGAGAGGTTTCGCGGGCGCGATATATCAAGGCCAGCCACTCCTGGCAGGCTTCTGCAACGGAGACGTGACTCGCGTGCTAGAGCGCCGGCGTTATTCTCGGGATACTTTCTGCGCGTCGGAGGCGAACGCTCTCCTTCGTCTCTCGGCATCCGGCCTACTCCGTTGGCTGGGCCAATTAATTAGGAGCGACGGCAATAATGCGGCAGGAACGACGGCAAATCCCGATCCTGTTCACGTGGTGATACCGCCGTTGCATGGCTGGGATATCATGGTCGGGCGAGTTAATGAGGAATGATGGTCGGATGCTTGAGGATCCGAATGTCTGTTGTTCCGTCCTCAGATTCTCAAATGCATTGAGCCGGCGCAGACTCGGTTCTGTTGCTATTTCGAAAGCGTTAAGAATGCTGTGCTGCTTCTTAGGCTGGGTCGCGTGGGCGTTATAATGTTTTACACGCGCTACTTACACACGCAAAATTTGATTGTATCGGAGCACATCATTTTTTTCCTTCGAGACTCCGGAATACATTACCCACACAATAATAAGAAATACCTATTACGCTACAAATCATTCTTATATCGAGAATAAATAAGGCGACCCAAGACTAGCATCCTCTACGCGCCCGGTATCATAGATTCGACGGTCCATCATTTATGACTCAAATTCTGCTCGAGATGAAGCCGGTCGTTATTAACGAATACCGAAATTTTGCGCGCAGTTTCCGTGCAGCCCGACGAAGTGCTGAAGGAGGGCGGCCGTGGGATGAGGGTAGGTTAGGGAATACAGTGAGGGCGGGCAGACAAACCCGAGCGCAAAGAGATGGAAAATCAAGAGCGAGCGAGGGCAGAGCAGGATGGTCGAGGGAGAACTTGCTTGAGGGAGAGAACTGAGGTTTTGAGAGGCCTGCGGCGAGCAGAGATTAAATCGTACCACAGTAAAGAGCTAATCCGTCCGTCTCTGTCTTTCGCTCTTCGTTCTCTCGTCCACTTCCAGCTTCTTCTTCTTCTTTTCTCCATTACTCTCACCTCTCTCTCTCTCTCTCTCTCTCTCTTTCCTAAGGGCAAATGGAAATGGCGAGGGCATGCTCGTGGACTACGTGCGCGCATACATACTGCATACTGGACGATATGTCACGTCGGAGAATGGAGAGATCGCTGGAAATAAAGATTAGCCCTGACAGCACGCCGCACGTCCCACCCAGTCGTTGTCGTCGTCCGTGGGTGTTGGCGAATCACGTCGTCGTCCCCGGCGGATTACGCATTAAAGATTCAATTTTCCTCGACTACGTGCGCCTTATGGCAGGGGGAATAATGGCGTCCGGCATGCCAAGTCTTCCCAAATCCGCCGGAAGACAAACTCCTACGTCTGCCGGCAAGCCTGAGTATATCGCGCGATGACTTAAGGGTCACTGGAGGAGCTCATGAAAATCGCAGGATTCGAAGGGAAATTCGGGGACGACGAGAGTCGGACGTTATCGAGGCTGCATACGGAGTCGTAGAGAGTTTTAATCGCGAACGTTTGTGGGACTCATGAAAATGTAGGACCACTTTACATCTTGCCAGACGGCGAGAGGCCGAGGAAATTGTAATGAGGTGGAAATTCAGGGACACTCTTTTGAATTGATGCTAAACTCGCGCTGTAGCTTATCACGTTTGTCCCGTGGATCAAAATACGGCCTTTATCCGCCGCCTCGCGGCGGCCTCGTGGAAAATTCATAGAGACAATCTTCTCAGGGCGGTTTAACGAAGGCGGGGGATAAAGGCGAACAGGGACAGTTTATTCGTAACAAGGCCCTCTCGCTCGAAAGTTCAGGGAAACGTTCGTAGAAATCTCGGCCACCGGGTATAATTAAATTCATTGTTTACTTTAAATGTGACTACAAGCCGCCCACTTCCACCGTCAGAAACGAATTAATTCCGTTTATCTCTCTCTCTCTCTTTCTCTTTTCATCCAGATGGATCAAGTTTCCTCTTTCTGCCCCACTCTATCTCATCTCCTTTTTTCCTCTTGCTTTATCCGCACTTACTACTTCGTGGCTTGTCCTCGTCGCCTTATCTTCGGCCGTTTTCTCTTTAAAGTGATAAAGGTCCTTACTCGGAGCACGATGGGACTGAGGGAAGAAAACGTTGCCGTGATAATGTCGTCACTGAAGAAGTATCGTCCGACTCGTGAACTCACTCCGAAGGACACAATTGTCTCCGATTTGCGATTTGCAAAGATGTTCTCAAATTGGACCGATCTTCAATGGTAAACAGTCCGATTATTGAAACACGTGCATTCATCCTCGTGTCCACACACGTCCAGCGATTCACAAATTCTCGGCAAATTTGTGTCAGGGAGGAAAATTATATAACGGAACTTGCATATACTTACACGTGTGCGCGCACAGAGATAAGAGGAGTAGATACGGGACGAGGCAGTTAAGAAAATTGGATCCGACCCGACTTAAAGTTAATTAATTAACGAGCGGGAAGCAACTTGCCCGGAACAATTCCGTATTGCATTGTCCGCTCGACAGATATTTAATCAACCATCTGAAAGCGGGCCCATGCCGCAGGTCCGTCCGCGGAAAGTAATAAATAAACGAGGATACCTTTGACTCGCTTCTTCGTTAGCCAAGTTGTTTGCCGTTTGTAAGGCGGACGGAAGAAGTTTATCGGCGTCGTAACTGTCCCGGAGCAAGGAAGCCGTATAATCGGCACGGTCCAGGAGGAGAAGCAGGCGGGCTGTACGTCGTTTCAAAGTTAATTAACTAAGAGGCGGGAAGAAAGTCTCGAAGTTCACTCGTCCGCGCTGACTCCTAAGCGATTTTTAAGTGCGACCGGTTCTCAGCTCCGGAAAATTTGATCCCGCGCGTGCTCGGCAAGAATGACGGGTTCGTCCCTTTTCTTTCACCAAAAATCTGAATCCACACAACTCCATGTTAATATCTTTTTAGCCTCACCAATTTTTCGAGCAACCACGTCTTACACCAATCGCTCACCAGTCGTCCTTGATATAAAATTTCAACATCCGGTAGAGGCAGTACAGTATCAGGTCTAATCCCTTAACACAAGTAAGAGCTCTGCTTTGATTTCACGTAAAAATAATTCGTAGCTACTCCCTCTGATGGAACACGCCCTTACCTCGCGGTCCATTTCGCGTGCCGGCGCTCTTTCCCATATCTCTCCCACCTTCCAATTTCGGTAAGTCAGATAACTCGTCGCCGGCATTTCGGCGTGAGGAAATCGGAGGTCGGCTTAGCCCGGAGTCCCGAGTCAAGTCGGAATTTACTCGCTCGCGGTGGAGCTTCGCAAGGTAGCCGAGAGATTTGATTATGCGAACCTCCGTGAGTTTCGGCTCACGTTTTCCTGGTGCTTCTCGATTCCAACTCGCTCGTGAATGTCTCCTCTGCGTTGCCGCATCGCAGACTGGATCGGAGATCAAACGGATCTCTCTCTCTCTCTCCCTCTCTCTCTCTCTCTCCCTCTCTTCGCATGCTTCCGAAACGCAGCCCGGAATGCTCTTTCGACTTTGAACGATCGTCTCTTGCACGTGAACGCGGGGGCGATGCTCGTGAGCTCCTGCTTGCACGATGCTGCTGATGAAAAAAGCGCTGACTAGAGGGCGGAGCAATATCCGCGAACGACGGTAATTCAATGTGTGTACGGGTTCGCCAAGTCGCCGAGAGATCTTGCCCATTGGCGGCGACGTCGGATGCCTCTTTGAGCTCTCGCCTCTCGTTCGTTTTGCCGGCGTCCGCTTCTTCTGTTCTAGCCACCGAAATCATCGGCGCCTAGGCGTGTCCTCCTGTTTCGTCGGTCTGAACAACGGTAGATCGCACAGGATTTCGGCGACGTACCATTTTCGCCGTTTGTGAAATTCTGCACGCATTCCGGGGAATAGGTTTTTCGTTTTCGTTATTTCCTAATATCGATACTTTTTTCGTTCGCGTCTTTCCCTCATGACCAAGACGAGAGCATGTGGCCGCCATTTAACTGAACACGCTCCCTCGCAATTTCAGCGGGCGAAAGTGGATTCCCGGCAGGGCGACCGGCAGCCCTCGTTGCGATTAAATTTGCTCAAAGATCCCAACCCCTTTCTCTCTCCCCCGACCGCCATCGCTCGCCGCCAATTAATTCGCGAGGGAGTCTAAGCGGGCCGACGAATTAAATTCGGCTCGATCGTCGGACGCTGTGGGGTGGGGACGCGAAGGGGTCACGTGGGAAAACTCTCGATTTTCAGCCTCGATTTCTTCGTTCTACCAGCGCATCGTCGAATTCGTCGTTTGCCGAGGGTCGAAGGAAACGGGACGAGGGACCACGCAGGTTCGTCGGGAGCATAACGATCGGCGAACTAATTATCCGCGAAAGAGTAGCAAAAAAAAAAGGGGATGGAGCGTGGATGGCGAACTGTCTTCGTAATTGGAAGCGCGTTGCCACTTTCGGCACTTTTAAGAGCGACAGTCGAGCACGGTCTGATACCAAATCGTTCCTTTTCACTCCGTCCGCTTTTGCGTTCGTCGTTCATTTCCCGCCGACGCTCACCTGTCGATCGTCGATCGTTGTCAGGTCGCATCTATAATGACGTGGCGAATAATATGCGGACGATAATTTCAATGCGCCCGCGTGCGCGCGATATCGTATTGCGATACGATCAAATTAATTTCGTCAATCAAGCCCCGTCGACGGTACTGCCCGTGTGTTCTCGAAAAACTGTTCTGTTGTCGGGTGAAATTAGTTGGACGGGCGTGGTATAGTTGCGCACGTTTCGACGTGAAATACAGCGCAGAGGCATGTGCTTGCGGCGACGCGAGGATCAACGAATATACCGTAGGATGATGCAGGACGATGCGAGCGTACGCGTACGTGCGGGCGAAAGAGAGGGTAAGAAAAACGGTGCCGGAGAATTTCACGTACAAAATGTCCCGCTCTCCCGCGCTTCCGTATTCCACCGTGGATTTTACATAGTTCATACGCTTTGTGCCTTACGTACGCCATGATCTATGATCCTGCTCGGCGGAGGCTGGCCGACCCACCGACGTTAATCCATCTCTGCTTCCGAAGGAGGAGAAGAAGAAGAAGAAGAAGAAGAAGAAGAGGAAGATACACTTCAGTCCCTTTATCCTGCCCACTTTCCGAGAGACCGTCGCTTATCTAATTTCCGCGCTCTACCGTGAAATTTGCATCCATCGATATTTATGATCGACCCCGTCCCCTTATTCCAGCTGGTTCTTTACTCGCATATCTGCATAATTCTGTCCTCGGACACGCTTGTAAACACGAGTAGGGCCGCGGGCCAACGATCCATATTCCGAAATCGCATTGTCCGCTGCACCCTTTTCGCGGGGGGTGAGTCAGAGAGAGGGGAGGAGAGGCAGCTAGGGGGTGGGATTTTATACGGACACACGTTCGAAGTCTGGACGCCGCCATAGTGCATTCACTATTCACTTATCTAGGTCAGTTTGCCCAACCCAGTCGAGGCCTCGAACTCCGCGGAATCCTCCACCCCTTTAACGTACTGGCCAACCCCCATCGGCCCGTCCGGCTCTGTCTTAACGGTCAAAAGAAGCTTTTGTTTTTTTCGCATCCCCCCACCCTCTCTTTGCCGGACTCGACGAATTTCAGGCGACGAATTCGGAAGAGTGAAATTTCCGTCGGCCGGTGCGCTGAAAGCGAAGGGACAAAATGCGGGAGCATGTACCGTCGACGTCGACTTGTCGGGTCTTTGTTTTGCAAGGGCTTTATCTTGCTTTTCGAGTGCGAGGCGGAGCGTTCCGCGACGTTTTAGGACGTTTTTTCTTTTTCCGGGAAACACGGGCAACCTCGAAACAGGGTCGGTGGAAAATGCACGGTTCACTTGTGAACGTATTTTATTAACAAGCTCTGCATTATCACAACCAGCATTAGCGCTTTTGGGCATTCTGGTGATGGAATATATTACCTCAGTTTACCGAGCCTTCGAGACGTTTTTCAAGCGAAACGAGAGTCGTTAACGTTCAGGTCGTGAAATTCCGTTCTTAGATACACGTGGACTATTCGCTACCGAACGGACCGTCGCGAGATGGACCCGCACGCACGAGCGCGTGTTCCGCGTGTATATCGACCGCATAACATCGTGAAACCGCAATGACCACAATGCCGGCCCGCTATGCAAGCCCACAATGTTCCAGGAGCCAAGAGATGCCCTCGCGAGCAATGCCTGGCCATTTTGCATTCATTATACTTCGACTACGCTTTGATCTACCGCATCTTTGCAACAAGATCAATATTCAGTTTCAGCGTCTTCCGCTTTTCACCAGGCTTCGAAACGAAGCAAAATGAGGTAAAGATGAAATCGTCAAAAACAAAATAAGATTTTATGCACACTTCCATCAATGCTTCGCCTACATGTGACGTCACATAGATACTTTCACCTCTGTCTCAAAGCAATTATCTATAGCCGTGTCTATTAACGTACATGCTCTAAGAGCGCACCACCTGAACGATCGTCCAGTTACGTTCCTGAATATCGACAACCGGTGTCCACAACTTTTTCTCATCCTATCTAGATAATGACTCAGCTCGAAATCGTCAGCGTGCGACCTTGGAATCTGAAAACCTCCGTCCGCGATATAGAGACCGCCTCGGGGGTGGTTGGCGGTGGTGGTGGTTCTCCAAACGTCGAGCAGAGTCAATCGAGCGTTAAAAAGTCGCGGGAGCGTGTCTCGAAACGATGTCAAGTGGCGTCGAGAAGAAGAAGAAGAAGAAGTAGAAAAAGAAGAAGAAAAAGAAGAGGCCTTTCTCCCCTTCCTATCCCTCTCTAATTTCTCCTTCTTCCCACCTCCCGCGACTCGCCCCTCAGTTGCACTGGGCGATGAGATTCGAGTGCGCGGACTCTGTCCTGCTCGTGCATCGTACCGTCACTTTTCCGCGTCTATACGATTTGCCTTTCGCGACGCCGGCGTCGGGGAGAAGCAGTTGGTCTGGGAGATAGGTAATTAGCTGGCTAAGCACTCGGGCACTCGGCCTAAAGGATTCTTGAAGGAGAATACGCGCATAGGGGTGGAAAAGGAGCGGTGTCAGTAGACAATCGCAGGCTAGGGAATGAAGAAGGGGGAGAGGTGGTAGGTAGAACGATGCGGAGGGAAAAAATGGGGTGCTTGTGAGGGAAAGATGTGGGAAGGAATAAGAGACAGAGACAGAGAGAGAGAGAAAGAGAGAGAAATAGGGAGGGAGAAGGGTCAATGAAGAGGGTGGAAATGCAGGTCCGAGGAGGCGGATGGCGGAAGAAGAGGAAGACGAACGACGAGAAGCCTGCCCAAGGCAAGTCCGTGACTAATCTGGATCTCAGGGCCTCCCTCCTCTGTGTGAATGTGGCCTGCCACTTCAATATCCCTCGTCTTCCTTTAGGATCCGCGTTCTCTTCTTCCCGCGAATACACAAAGTGCGCTCCGCGCCTCTCTCGCACACCTCTTCTCTCCGTCTGAACCCTTCCACATTGCGCCATTTCTCACCCTCCTGGCCGCCGTCGTCCCTCGCCGCGCTCTTCTCGTTTCCCACACCCGGGCTACTGTTCGTGGCGGTCTGAATAGTCGACGTTATTAATACTCAACCGAATCGACCCCGTCTCTCGTACTCTCGGCTATCTGTTTCTTGCTTCTTTATGGCATTCGATGCAGTCTCCGAGGTTTAGCGGTATTGTTCTCTCACTATAATCGGGTTTTAGTCACTGTATTGCTGGTTCCTGCTTCTACGTCTTGACGGAATGAAGTGCCGCGCATTGATCCAATGGAGAAGTATGATGAAGTTGGAGAAAAAAAAACAAAGGAATGAGAAATGAACAAAAGGAATAATACTTAAAAGAGCCTCATCCGTAAACAAGTAAGCACAATGGTCACGTCGATAAGTCTGTGACCGCAGACTCTACGGTCCACTCTTTTCTGACGGTACTTTGTGATTGTCATGGGTATAGGCTCCGACTGACTGACATATCGTCAGCGGTGAGCACGTTTCCTGCCAATGTTGTATTTCGCACGTCTATCCCTCTGGCACCTGGATCACCGATAGAGCCAACTGCCCGTGAAATGACGCCGTAAAGCAGCTCTCTCTCTCTCTTTCTCTTTATCTCTCTCTTTCTCTTTATCTCTCTCTCTCTCTCTCTCTGTCTCTGTCCCTCTACCCACCAACATATATCCACATTCTCCAACCCTTCGGATCATTTACGTACCCTTCCTACTTAGTTGATCGTCCCAGGCATCCACTGCAACGGGACAACCCCTATTATACACAGCGAGAATAATATTGGACTCTCGGGCACGAGAATAGCGCGGGTACACGGGCGTGATGAGTGGAAAAAGTTTTTACGACGCGGGCGAAAAGTTGGCACTCGCGGTGCGTAGTTCGCGGCGTGTATGTATTATGCAGCGGTACACGCTACTGAGCCAGTAAAATATACATAAAATGCAGGAGAGAATCGCTGCGCTCGATGGACAGCTATTGCAGCGCGCACTCCCCCGAGTCGCTGTGAATTACAGGAGTAAATAATTCAATGCGCTCTGTAGTCACGGAGTGATGGTTAAAAATCGCACAGCGGCAGGATATTTTCTACGGCCATCGCAATGTTTTTCGTTGACGGACGCGGCAGTCGGTCGTTGCCGGCGTTACTTCTGGGGTATGAGCACTGCTTTAATATCTCACCATTCGCTGTGGGTATCCGTGCTTCGGATTCTTCAAAGAGTGCGTATTCCGACTCGTGTCAAACGAACTCCTTTGCCGATAACGAGGGACCTATTCGGAGTATCCTGTCGAATCGAGCGCGACAGAAAATATTTTTTACCGTCGTCGCAATGTTTCTCGTTGACAAACACGAAAGTCGAACGCTGTCGACGTTACTTCCGGGGTATAATCGCTGGTTTTATATCTAATTGTAAGCATTCGGCGTCGGTGATCGTGCCTGGGATTCTTCTCAGAGTTCGTGCGCTGCGACTCGTACCAAATGAACTCCTTCGGCGGGGAATGGTGGACGTATTCGGAATATCCTGTCGCGGTCGATAGCGGCCACTTTTATCGGCAAATAGCTGCATGTTTGCACGATCGCGAACGGGGGAGAGCGATCGGTGATCCTTGCGGCGCGCGGCGGACCGAGCAGCAGGAAGGGGCGAATTCCATTGTCTCTCGATATACATCAGGAAGCCTCGAGAGTTCCGAGCCACTCGTGGTCCAACCCCTCTCGCCTTCCCGCCCATCATCGCCCCTCTCGTCGTCCCGCCTGCCCGCCGGCCTTTTCCCTCCTCGAAACGAAATTCCTCGAGTCGCGCGGCACTTAGATTCCGTCGCCGGGGGAATCCGCGGCTTTCGGGATTCTTTGAAATTTCCATGCAAGAATCTCGAGCCGACGCGTCTTGGCCTGGTAATGAACAAGTGTCGACGTCGACGTCGTCGTCGTTCGCGGGCTTCATTAGAATTCGGGGAAAGACGTCACGTCTCACTGGGACGCTCAAATCATCCGGGTGTGTGCTTCAGATTTTTTTCCGAGGACATTCTTTCTCACGGCTTGTTGTCTTCCGCGGAAGACGTCTCGAGGATTGTCGAGAAATAATGACTTGCGCTACAATTTTGCTTCCCCGATCGATCCTCGCGTTCAAGGAAAGTGTAGGACATGATCGATTGGACGTTTCCAAAAGTTTCCTTTGACCTCCTTCATCCGAGATTCGCATTCGCTGAACCGTCTCAGAATTTCACGCGATAGTCAACGCGTTAAATCGTATCACTACGAAGTTCGTCTGCGCGCCATTTTACTGCCCAGCCCCTGATTGAGCCATCGTCTCTCGACGTTCGTGGGAAATGGGCTTCTTCTTACGGCTCGTCTCACGGAATTAGAAACGGTGTCGAAGTTCCTCGCTGTTCGTCCGAACACCATCGTTACCTGCGAGCATCGACGAACTCGCCAGCTAATTTACTTCCTTGCCCTCTTCGCTCGCTAATTCCGACGTTCAACAAACGAGATCTATCGACCGAACGTTCACGGTCCTCTTTAAGTCGATCTTTTTCCGCTGCCACCCACGCATACGACAACAAATCTGAATCGTCGACGCGCGTTCCGTTTTAACGCCACCCATGTTCTCATTTCGTTCGCGTGCCGACGAGTGCACGAGAGAGGCTGGTGCACTGGATGGCGAAAAACATTGGACAGCCCGCGAAACAATAATGCTGAAACTCGTCGCATTTCTGGGCGAAACAAACGATGATATCATTTCGCGCTCGCTATATTTGTCCTGCCGCGGCCGCTTTTTTCGGGACAAACTTTTCCGTCACGCGTCGCTGCAAGACAGGACACTTTGAGCAACGAGTACGCTCTCGTTGTTAAGGAGGAATAGGACAGACAATCTGGTCAAAAGTTAATGACACATGGCGAAAATGCATACATATTTACAAATGTGGATAATGTGGTGTATGTTTGACAAATGGATGAGTAATATGTAGTTGGTGCTACGAAAGATTTACTTCCCGTTTAAAATCATTTTTACGGTAAAAATTACGATTATTCGGTAACAGAGGGCAGCATTTTTTATATGGACTGTACAACTGCTGAATCTGATGACAAAAGAGCTTCAATTGCGATTTCTCCATAAGAGACCGTGTTAAATTAATAAATTATTTTCTTCCGAACTATGTAGTAGGGAATTCTGAAATTTGGTATGCTCCTTTATTACATTAAAATACATAATCCCTCAAAATTGCAAGAAATTCTGCGATTTTCTTATGTATGTCCAATTCCTCCTTAAAGCGTAGCTGTTGCACGTCGCTCGAGGATTGAAAAAAGCGCAGATTTGCCACTAAATAATTGCAGCGATTCCTATTGCTCGTCCGTCAAGCAAGAAATATCGGTGGCACGCGTGAGAATTTTTGTCGCCGACGCGGGTCGTTCGTAACTCAATTAATTCCGGCCACTCTCCGGCGCGTGTGAAGTTTAGAGGCCGTTAGAGATAATTCGACATCAGGTGGGAGTTCGAGTTTGCGTCGAGTTTCCTCGCTGTTTTCCTTCCCCTCCCCTGTGTGTCGAGCTCACATAATGGCCTAATTCCATTATGAGCCGAGGGGGGCCGTTGTAAATTGGAAAGTTTCGTAATACGAGTGCCGTTCCCTGCGCGCACTTATCTCTCTCTTTCTTGCCCGGAATTACATTTGCGGTACGCGAAACGAACGAACGAACGAACGAACGAACGACGCTGCTTTTTCTCTGGCCCGGTGTCCTTGCTCGACGCGCGTCGGGTCTTCCTCTTATTCGTCCGCCTCCGCGATGCCGCGATATTCTCTCGAGCTTATAACCCAAGCCGCCGCGCTAACTTCGCCCTCGGATAAATTTTATCGATACTACGAAGTTTAGCCCCCGCCGCGAGAGACTGGTCGGCCGAGTCAGCGTCTGCGGGCTTACTTACTTTTCCGCTTCGGAGTTGGCTCTTCTTTCGTCGGAGTTCGCGCGGACAATGAAGTATATTTCGCCGTAAATCTGATATATGGACTAGTTAACGCAGGCGCGCGCAAGAACTGGCTCCTCTGCGTCCGCGTTAGCACAGGAACTTTTAGTTAAAAGTAAATGTGTGCGTGTGTGCTGTACAAATAATGACATTCTAGTCTGCGATGTCAGGTAATGGTAAGAATAATCTTTCCACGGACCTCGGACGCACGCGTCGTTTCGTGTAGCAGTCCGAGTTTCGGTATGAAAGGAGCGTGGACGCGGCGCTCGGAGAAGTTTCCCACGGTGGCCGCGTAAACGTAGAAACAGGAAGAATTTGTCTACGAGTCTTTCCTTTTATCGTCAAGCGCCGCGGCCCCCCTCGGGGCCGGGCGGCAACGACGAAGTTTAAATTGTTTTCGAAACACCCCGGCGACACGTCGAGACCACGAGTCGACGTGGTTCCTGATCCCATTTTGCGCCTCGAATTTGCGCCCGAGAAGTGATAACGAACTTGGCGGCACGAAGTTCGTTAAAGTCTGATTCTCGCCAATTCTGCGTCCACAGAGCGAATGAATAGGTTAGCTGGGTATTCTTGTTAAGTGACGTATTACAGGATGTTGGGGGTGCCACGCTCTTACACGTATTCTAATTCTGTCCTCACTGTGCAAGTGGGGGGGAAGGGAAGAAATGTTGGATCGTTTCTTACAATTGGATTGAACCACCTTGTTCAGACTAGATAGTCGGCGCGTTTTTACCCACATATGTAAATCATTATGTCCGGTGACACGTACAAAGTACCAACGCGAGTGTCGATGACGTCCCTACGTGTTCTGGCAGCTCGCACGAGCATGCCGCAACGTACGTACGCCGCGGGCGTATAGCAATCCGGGAAGGGCCAAAAAATAAGTCGCAGATAAATGAGACGGGCCGAAAGGGGTCGCGCGACAAGAGACACCGACGATGCGGCGAGACGTCAGTCTCCTTGAATTTACACTCGATATTTCTCCTTCCGCCGAGAGACCCCACGGCCGCGAGCGTAGCTGGCGCGCTGCAGTCCTCTTTATCTTTCTTCACAGCCCGCGGAAAATATTCACTTTCGGGCCGGATTCGTTCGCTCCATTTACCCGCGGCTGCTCCCTCACTTACTCCCCTTTCACTTTGGCCGAGGGAAACACTTTCAAGTGAGTACCCCGCGATTCAGACACGCCGTTCTTCCCCTTTGCCAACGACTCTTGCCGTAAAAGTCTACCCTTTCGCCAGGCATCGCCGATGCTTGCTTACGAACGACGAATCTTTACGAGGGGTGCAAACTACGGGCTTGTAAATAATTCGCCTGCATCTCGAACGTGGCCGTAACTTCGATTAAGCGCTCCCGTTGCAGGACGAACTTCCGGCTTCTTTCCTTCCCTTTGGGCTCTGGCCGCGATAAAGCGGCGACCGCGGTAAAGGCCAATAAAAGGCGTCCAGTTTCGTGCGGACGATTCGATAAAAGCGGAGAGGCTCGCGATTTACGACTGGCGCCGCGCTTTAACGGCCTGCTTATCGGCGAAACACACGTGTAACGCTGTAAATGTGGAGAATTCGATGTCTTTGTATAGCCATGAAGTGTGCGTTTGGTACGATTGTTCGGTCAGAGAAGGTGTTTGGGGGAAATGTTGAAAATTCAATGTTTTTGGGTACTCGGATGGCGTGTTTATTGTGTTAAGGTTAAGATCTGCGGAGAGAATTAGACGCTCAGAGTCAGATGTCAAGATGTTTGATATCTTGGACGTGTCTAGACATCTAGACACCGAGAGAATTAGAGCCGAATCTAGACAACCGCACAATTAGACATCTGCACAATTAGGTATCAAGGCGCAAGACCCGTTGGCGTCTAGATAATTAGACAAGCACAACATTCTCGACATTCGGACAAGCCTAATCCATACAGATCCACCTGAATCAAGATACGCAGACGTTTCGATGTCGCAGAAAAAGGCGTTACATCACGCCGAATAAAAAGCAGCAAGCGAAGCCTTCCTCGACGCGTCGGAATAGACTTGGATAAAGCAAAAAGCGAACTCATCAGCTATACGACCTTTCACAGCTCTCTCGACGATGCTGAAAAAGGTGTGCAGCTGAAGAAACTCCTCCGTCCCTCGTCCTTTCCGCCGAACAAATAGTGTCAATAATAGCGTCGATAAGAATCCTTAACGTCCCACAAAAGAAGACGGCTTCGGAATTGAAGGATTCCGGCGGGAAACGTTCGTCCCATCCTCCGGCCCCTAGTGCTTTATAACTCGTGAAGAAACTGGACGAGAGACTGAGTCACTCTCGCCTCGGGTTCTGCCGTGGAAATTTTCGGCCAATACGTGTCCAGCCAGTCTTTTTCCGCTCGCCCGATTTATGGAATCGGGGGACACGGCGGCCGGAGTTTTTCGCCCTGTGTATCGAATTCCGTGGAGTACGTCGGATTCGCGGCAGATTGGAAAAGTTGCCAGCCGGACCGCTCGCATTGGTGGGCTTCGCGCGTCAGTCAGCGGCTGGCAAAAATATTTTACTGGCATCGGAGAACACACACGGCGCGCGGCGAGCAAAAAGACTGGATCGCGCTCGATCGCTCGCGGCCAGTTTATTTCTCGTGGGTCTTCGAGAATGGCGGATGGGAAGTGACAAAAATTCAACTTCCTCCTACCTGCCGTCGCGTACGTGTTGTCTGGATGCAGTTCGTCGGTTCTTACCGTTCGCTCACTTACTTCGAGTCGTGGTATTAAAGCACTTCGTTCTTAGTTCATTAGGTTGTGATAGATACACAAAATACGACGCACAGGATGAACGTCTTTTGTATATAAAAGTCGGAATATCGGGAAATTGAGCTGACGCGCGCTCGTTTCGATGTAAATCACCTTCGTCTTTGTCATCTCTCGCGTAACGAAACGTGCGCCGAGATACGGGAGGGCGCGCTCGTCTACAAGAGCCGGAGCAAATTCAATATCTCCGACCCTACGCTAAACGAGCGCATATTCGGCAAGAACGTCATTTTCTCGGAAGGGCCGTAGTGTCCCGCGCATATTCGCGGCGGTAAGTCGTCGCAGGCGAAGTTCAGCCGGTGGGAAGAAGAGAGAGAGAGAGAGAGAGACAGACAGAAGGACGAGAAGGGAGGTCTCGCCAAGAGAATGATTCCCCCGAGGGGTGCGCCGTGGAATCTCGTTAGAACTTCATGAACTCCGAGTTCATTGAGGACCCGGGCTGATGTTTCGCAAAGCAGCTCGTTTCTACGGCGGTTTGACCCACGGGAGAGGGATAAGCACCGTCTGTCCCTTAGCATTTCCCTCCCCATTCCGAACTGGCGTCTTTATTTCACCATGTAAACGTCCGTCGCGCACCGCCAGGCTTGTTTCGACGGAACGGAGAAAGTTGTCTCGAAGAATTCTCATGTCGACAGTTTTAACTCCTTCGAATCATCGGCGAGAAAAAAGAATTGGGAATGATATCTGAAAGGGAGAGAGTGGGTCGGATTGGAAAGAATTTATTAGCTCGAACCCCCGTCGAGGAACGCGATTATCGGAATCTGTCTGAGAATTGGCTCCGGCGAAGTTGACGGTTGCACGGAGTCGGATTTCCTGGCGATAGTCGGAAAAATTGAAAGGTTCGACGCGCGAGTCGGAGCATTCAAAGGAACGACGTCGCGGGAGTGCGGGTATCGGGATCGAGTGCAGAAGACACGACTCGTCGTCGGCAGGCGAATGTGCGAGTGTCTGATCGAGCGGACAAGTAAGCCCGTACAAACAACGCACGTCCGCGCGCCACCATTCCAACTGCCCCCGTTCGTCCGCGTCCAGTCGAGCGGAACGAGCCGATTGAAAATTGAATCCCGATTTAATTACGGCGAATGAATCAAAAGAGCGTCACGGCGATCGATCGCGCGCCGGCCGCGGCCGACCGGCCCGCTGCGTTTGACAACGCTGCCCGTCGCTTCGGCCAGCTGAAACGGCCGCGAAATTGACAGAATCAAAACCGACGACACTGACGAACGGGGTCGCGCGCGCGCGTAATTCTTTCGTTCGGCCCGGAAAAATGAGAGGCGCGCCCGGAATTGGCGACGGAAAATGTTAGCCGAACGTCGGACCGCAAACATTTGTCATGCGTCCGTCGATACCGACGCGGCGCGAAGTGGACGCGGGGCGACAGACGGTTTGACGTGAAATTGATCAGCCGGCGCGACGGGGAATGTCGTGCGAGGGCAACAGAGAAAAAGACTTTGACTCGGTCCGAAATTCGGAACTGCCGACGATCGCGATGGCCAACGCGGGTATGTATATTCTTCGCTCTCGTATCAGGCGTAATGTTCTACAGTTTCGTAAAAAGCATCGTTGACACATGCGACGAGAAGTGACCTGGCGAGCGAACTGTAATTTTTACCTCGCCGCAGAGTCCGCGATCGAGGAATATCGAATTTTGGCAGATCATGATCTGTAGTCAAGTTGTGGAAAAAATGCGCGGATAAACGTCGTCGGCCCGTTGTCCGGCGATCGATTGATCGACCAGAAACGGCAGAAGCGTGATGCGTTGCTCGCTTTATTCGTGTCTATTGTTTTTGCCCCCCCCCCTCCCTCCTTTTTTTCACGTATTTTCTCCCCCAACCCAACTAGTCCAGCCAACATCGTCGGGAATCCATTTAGAAACGGCCAATTATTTGCGGCTCTCTCGCGCACTGGCTTTTCTCAGTCGATATTGTGGGCAATTTTACAAATCTCTGCAACGTCTGGCCCCGACTGGCAAACCGCAGTGCGCGGAAAAACTATATCCTGCAGACGTTTCTGGCCGAGCGAGCGCCGTCGGGGCCGTAAACATTAATTTTCGTTCTTAATCGACAATCGCTCGGCGGGACAAATTGACATGCGGTACGGCGGGGCGGGCGAAGATGAAAATGGAATTCGTTCGAAATTGTAATTAACGTAGATCGGTCGAGGCCGAAAAACATTCATGTATCGCTGGTATGAATGCGAGCGTGGAGGTAGCGTGTGTTGCCAATTAATGTAATTTCCTTGGCATTCGCATTGTTTCAGGTGTCGCACACGGTATCAGATGTTACAAATGCGGACAGTACAACGAGGGAGTTGGCAGCATTACGCCGTGCATTAATTACACCGCGCACATGCATCTGAAAGAGTGCGCGCCCTCGGACGATTGGTGCATCGTAAGTGAATCCATATAATTTCAACCTATCGCATGAGCCTACGCGAAACGAACGACGCACGTACACTTTTAAGCATTCTAATTCCAAACGCACGCGCGAATCGAATCTCGGACGGCGACGGCGGAATATATTAAACGTCCGATCGAATACAGAAACGAACGCCATTCCGGTTACAATTCGGATTGATCGCAGAACTCGACGCCCGACAAACATCGGTCTCTAATGAAAGTCGTTCTTTCGCGCGCGCAGCAATCGAGAGTGCGACGATAATCGTTGACGTTTCGCGATCAGCACCCGTCGAAGCTCCGAACGAATTGGACTTTTCTCCCTCATCTCCAACGTCCCTCTTTCTTTTTTCTTTTTTTTTTTTTGGCCGACGAACTTGCAAGCTTGCAATCGGCCTCGCGCAGCCTCGTAAATCCGAGATCGGCGCGCTCGATGTCTTCTCCGGCGTTGAGAGAGGTAAATAACGCCGTTCGTTACACGAGCGCGCTCGGCTTTGGAAGAGTGTCAAGCGATCGTTGGCGCCAGACGATTTTTCGCCCTGCCCCCTTATGCAACACACTTTTCATTCTGAGATCCCAGCTTCCCCTCCGCCCACTTCCGGCTCGCCGAGCTTCCGAAGTTTCCGGGAAAGCGCGTGTGCGATTGTTAGAAATTCATCCGCGAGAATGTGTACGTGTGAGATATGTTTAGCAAGATGGTTAATGGCGTGTATGTTTGAGTTTGGTCAAGGGAGTACACGTGTATGAATTTATGACGCTGACGCGCCGAATGCTAAACGGTCAGCTTCGCTGATGTTCGGTTCGAAAAGAAAACGCAAAGGTTTGTTTGATCTCAGCCTCCTCGCGCGTCGAGGCGACGATGTAATTAATTTTTTAATCTCGCAACTTTTCCAGTTGTAAACAGTTGCTCCCCGCAAACAATGTGCGGGCGCGAACGAGTTCCGTCGAGCGAAAACTTTGCCGCGTGTAACACAATATCTGATTTTAATAAAGCAACGGGTTCACACACTTCGCCGTCCGTGCCGCGTGCGAAAATCGAGCGAAACTTTCCGACGTTCGCATATAATATATTGAAGTGCAATTCGCGAATATACGTCGTAGTCGAAACTCCTCCTCGTAACTTTACAACTGTCGTCCGCAAGCGAGTCGATTTTACACGATCGACACCAATCGTCCGTCAATCATCACTCCTGGCGACGTTAAAAATTCGGCGTCCAGCAATATTCGAATATAATAATTCGAAGCAGCCGCGAGGCGCGCCGCATGCCGTTCGTTTAAAACGGCCGAGGGACGTGACGGTGAAATTTCGTGCGCCGGGAATAGTCCTGTCGAAGATGGCAAATGAAGTTCAGTCGGGAACTAACGGGTTCGGTAACGTTTCTGAAAGCTCTCCGATGACCACCGACATCCACGTTCTGAATACCAAATGACCTTAAAGTGCCACGTCCCGACGGCTCTGCGTCTCTCTCTACTCGCCGCTCCAGTTCCACGTTCCACCCACTAAAATCCATTCACATTCTCCTTCGCACCTTTGCATTCCACCTCCTTGCCAACTCGCATTTCATCCGCCTCGCACTCTTTCGAGTCGCCCCTTTCTTTCCACGTTCTCTCTCTCTCTCTCTTTACCTTCTGCACTGCTGAAACAGTGACTGATAGTGCGGAGGACGGCTGATCCCGATATCCGGCCCATTTCTCGCTACCGCGAGCTTTCTATTATTCCATTTCGGTTTACCGAGGGAGCCCTCCGACCCTTCGACGTCCTTCTTCTCTCCCTCCAACGTTCCACCCACTCTCATGCCATTCCCAGAGCCCGGGGTAGCCAGCAAACGAGCGCCAACCCACTTAAACCGACAAAAGGAGTAGACGAGCTCGTGGACATTCCATCATTATGCTGATCGGATCGTGCCCGAACACTCTTCATTAAGTCGCCAGTTATAAACTTCGGCTCTCTTCGCCCAATCTCACCTTCCTCTATCTCCGGACTCTGACTTTTTTCTATCTCACTTTCTGAGTTTCATGGCTCGTACAGTCTCGCGGTTGACAGATCGAAGAAAGCTAGCCATCGAACTGTTGCGTACCGAGTACAGAGTACAGAGCGATCCCGGCAGTCGCTCAGTGTCATGTCCAGCTAACTGATGTCGCAAAGGGAAAGCGATCTTCCATAATCAAAGGGTTCTCTCCGTTGAACTGACTCGCCTCCCTCCTGCCTCTTCGAATTCGGAGTACATAACGGACATTTCCCCCGGCGACCTTCTCCACGGACATAGGTGCATGCACCTCACTGACTGCATTATTACGCGCACACACGACTCACGACGCAACCCACACTCCCATCGACCTGAGACTCGCACTAATGCACCGTCGGGCATTCCTGACTCGGCCTTCAAATTAGTGCCAAGTGCGTGTATCGGCCGGGGTATTAATTAACATTTAGCACTTGCCATCGGATTGCCAGACGCGCGTTAAGGACTCGTGTGCTCGCAGGGGAATGGCGTTTGATCGCTATCTTACCATGTGTTGTATAACTATTGGCGTGCGATCGTATTAATGCGTATGAATTTACGGAATTCTCGAGCGGCCTAAAACGATGGACTGATGGCGTAAATTGGATGTTTCGGACGTCCTCGACACGAGTCGCTCGTTTGACGTCTTCGAGATTGTCGCGACGATATCGATTCGATCGGCTCTCGAGTTTCCTCGGACGTTTTTTTCTGCCCTCTGTTCGTTTACCTAATTATCTGGTTCGTGTTATTTGTTGAGTGTCGCTGGTGGAGGCAGGGACGAAGGCGCAGTTATTTCTGTCGCTGACCAAACGGAGTCGGCCCGGTCGAATTATTACCTTCCTATCCGGCCATTACATCGGTCGACGTGTGGAATTGGTTATCTCACCTGAACGTTATTGGCTGGGATATTCGAGGCGTCCGAAGGTGACTTAATTATACGTCGGAGTCCGTGATATCGCGCGGGAAAGGAGGTCAGCTGAAAAATTGAGACAATCTCGCGTGGATCGCCGTTGCATTTCGTCTCCACAAACATCCTGCGAGTTTAGCTCTTTCGTCGTCTATTCATATATAAGTATAAACATATCTTCCAATATCAAATAATATATCAAAACCGACTTAGTCCGCCACTCGCGTATCTTTAACGATTAATTCTCAAGGTCGACTGCATGACTTCTTTAAGACAACCCCGATGATGTCTTAACCGTCTCAACGAAACGCTTCCCTCGATCTCATTCCCCAAAAACCGTCGAAACGAGTCAAAGATAAATGCTCTACACCGACGTCGCGCGAAGATGAAAAGCGAGCGAGGGAACGAGAGCCGCGGAACGGGTAGATGGATATATTGACAGAGGAGGAGAGAAAGAGAGGATCCTGGCTCTCGTTCGAATCAGACCGAGAATCGAAGCGCGCCACTCTATTTGCCGTTCGTCGGTTTTTTTCCCCACACCCCGCCGATTCAGTTCTGGCCCGTTCTCACATCTGCATAGAGATTGGATCGCGAGATATGTGCCCGGGACCCTGGTTAGGGCGCGAAAAACTTAATATTCGTTCGGCCCGACGAGGTCTCCTCGCCGATGAAAGGGAGGATTCTTCCGTGGATAACGAATCGACGTTGTATCATCGCTGCCCCCCAGAATCGTGCGCGCGCTTGATTAAAGGACGACACGGCCGATCCGTGATTTATCACGAAGCTCGCTGATCGTCCCGCGAACGAGCTTCCGCAATTTTCGTCCGCCTCTACTGGCCCCGCGAATCGACGAATCTGGCATCTAATGCCGTTCGTTCTAAGCACCGCGTCCGCCGCGCCGAACGCACTCAAGCGGCGAAAATATTTGCGCAATTCCGCACTCCCGGCGTTTACAACCGTTATGAAGCAGAATCTTCCACGGCCGGGCGAGAATTCTTCGTCGTCAACCAGGGGACGGCGAAGTGCACACAAGCCGCGATAAATTGAGTCTGGCGGAACGTTTAATCCGTAAAATAAAGTACCTCTCTCTCTCTCTCTCTCTCTCTCGCTTTTTCCGCGTCTGTCCTCTTTCACGGGAGCGCGCGCAAATATTGGCGCCGCGTACATTTCCGCGCGGCATGATAGAGATCGATCGACCCGACGCAAATCGAGCGACACGGAGAATTAAGCGAGTTAAAGCGGAGTATAACGCTTAATGCCCTGACGCGAGCTCGGGCGATAAGCTCGCGGTAAAATGTAGATACGCGCGCGGCTGAATAATTTCGTTCAATTGCGAGGCAAAGAGAGAAAGAGAGAGAGAGAAGCAAAGAGAGCGGCGCGAAGCGGGGCAAACGTTAATAGTATGGAAATGTAACGAGCGACATCCATCTTGTCGGCCGCGGCGAGTAACGCGATGTCTCGAAACTCTCGGCACTATTACGTCCCGACGATCGTTTCCTTAATTTCGTGCGAATTCGTCGCTGTCGGAAGAACGGCGGAGCGTAACCGCGAATTCGAATACGCGTATATGCTGGAGACCTGAAACGCGTGAGTGCCCCAATCGAATGGTTTTCATCGAGCGAACTTCGGAAAGAACTGCGCTTCCCGTGCAATTTCCAAATGAAACGAACCGAGCTGCGTCGGACGGACATTGCTCGGTCGGATAATATTATCGTTTTGACAAACGTTGGAACGCGATAGTCTTCGGGGCTTCTTGCTGGCGAGTGTTTCGATCCGAACGCAGGGCGCGTATAGGAGCTCAATAACGAAGGGTCAGAATAATAAATCGTCGGGGCGATCGAGAACGTGGCGCGCACAGCTGACGTTCACGGTTAAAGGCAGCGACTGAGGAATCGTCGCGGCGAATATGGGAAGGGGGAGGGGCAGGGCGAACGAGAGGGTCACGTTCTCGACAGTCGTTCATCTTCGAAATCGTCGTCCCGAGGTTGCTCCTTCTCCGTGAAAGCGCTGGCGAATCGACGTTTGATCGAATTTGTCGGCCTTCCGGAATTCAAGTGGCTACTTTCTGCGGGGTCGTCGAGGTAACAAGTTGGCATGGTAATCAGGAGCACTGCGTATCGTACGTCGTGTCATGTAGCATACGTTATCAGTCGCGAAGCTGAATGAGAATAATATTTCTGATAACAGAGGAAAGCGCAGGATGTATGATTGAAGATTAAACTCTTGAGTGTGTGCGTACCGATGTTGATTGACTCGACATCCAGTTTTGTCCCCCAGAGAATAATCGAATTAAGCGATGCGAAGCGGGCGATCGTTAATTTTCTCGCGTGGAAGGATTTCACTTTCCGCGCCGTTCAATGCGCTTTAATGCGCTCGTTGACAGCCGCGGACACACTCCTGCCGGCAGTTGCGCCCCGTAAGTCGCTCGTTCTCAGGAGATTTATTTCACGGTTCGTTAGAGTCGATTCACCGCGGAAAACCGAATGGCTGTGCCGCGACGACGGTACGATCGTCGCGAAAGAAGTAAGGATAATAACTTAACAAGCCAAACTACTTTTCCACTCGCGAGAAAGCGTCGCTCCGCGATTACCATTATCATTAGCATCTCGTCACACTAAACTGTTCCAGAAATAGTACCGTACGTATCGCGTTCACTCCAGCCATTCTTCCAAACATACGACTCACTCGTGCATTAATACACATATCGGGGAACAAGCAAACAACTCGTCGTTTTCCTTGCATTCAGTAATAATCGATGAATGTTTGCAGTATCTTTATCGACATTGTTCAGATCGCCGTTATCATTAGCCTCTCGACGCATCGTGCATCTCCTCGAGAAACAGTATCGAGCGTATCGCACTGATTCCAGACATTCCTCCGAACGACTCGCTCTTCCCCTCGCATTCGCTTCCAATCAATCAATTTTCCCGCGCAATTTCCATCGCGCACTATCGTTATCGGCTTTATTTATAAAGAGGACTAGAGGGCGAATACTGAAAGCTTCGGTCCCCTGCTGTGCTGCGCTCGTTCGGTGCTGTTCTTCTTCTTCTCTCTCTCTCCCTCTCTCTTTTTTTGTTCAGCAGGCCAAAAAAAGACGGCGCTCGCCGTGTCGTGAACAGAATATTCCCATACCCGATGGCTATTTACGAGCCAATAAACCGCCGGCTACGTGCGAGTACGTAACGTCGACCCGGCGGACGTTAGTCGCCTTAATCGACGTGTGTGCCTGCGGAATTGCACGCGCCGCTAATTCAATCGCTGATCTAATAATTGCACCGCCCGGCAACCTGCCCGCACGTGATTAATCTCGCTTCGCGCCTTTTGTACGCTTTGGAGAGCGCGGCTGTTTCTTCGTGAATGTTGCGGCTTTTTCCGTGTCGGCGAGAATAGGATGGACCTCGCGGCTGTGCTGGAGAGTCCTGCAGCCGTTTCTATTGCATGAATTTTTGCTTCTTGAAGCTGAGGTTAGGCGAGCGTGAAACGTATGTGCGCTAGGACTTTATAACGTCCGTCGTAGAAATACATCGAAATCGACGGACGTACTTTTGACGTTCGTGTGTCCCTTTACCTAAATAACAATGTGTTTCTATGAGAGACATTGTAAAGGAAGTCGTAACGAAAGTTCTTTTAACGCACGTTTTTGAACGGACGTTCTTTTACGTAGGTAGATATTTTCGAGTAACTTTGCATCGCAAGGTTTGTCGGTTTTAGAGTGACGCGAGCCAATCGATGCAGATACTCTGCTCTGAGCTCGATCGAAAATGCATTGGAGCTCGTGCATTATAAGTCACCTGTCTCGATTCTTGCGCGCGAGTGCTTATTTCCACTGTTCCCCATTGACATATTCCTTCCTTTATCCGCTCGACTCGATGGAAGCGCGAGTCTCTAGTGAGAATTGGTTGCTGCGTCTGAGAGGTTGCGACTGGCGAACGGTATTCATCGAACAATGACGTGAAAACGACGGCTAACGGCCGTAGCTAGTCATGATCGAACTGTAATTATTCGTACCGTACCCTTCTGTAAAATCAATCACGATTTCAATTTTTCCAAAGCTACCACGTCACTTTAAGACTTAATGGTAACAACTGCAGACGGCAGCATCAGAAAATTGACAACCTGTATTCTATTCAGGTATATATTTTTCTATCATAGTACCTAGAAGCCAAGACATTGTGACGTTACGTCTGTATGTTACTTAAAAACTTGAAAACTTAAAAGCTCTTCCTCTCATCCTCCAGCCAAGTTGCCTGACGCTTCCATCGCGCCGTATACTTTCCATTTTTCTGATCTGGATATTCCTGAGATTCGAGGCGAGAACGTGAAGGAGTAGGTGAACGAGGGTTTTCGAAGGAAAAGAAGGTGGCAGGAGCTGTGGGAGGGCATACCCTCTCTATGAATACGCATCCACGTGATTTATTTCCAGGTCAAGCAGCCAGTCATATTTTAAAAGCATTTTCGCCGGAGAGACGAGCCCCATTGCGAAGAACGTCGGACTCGCTTGATGCGTTTTAATCGATCGCAGCTTTATTCGCTCTTCCTCGGACAAAATAGTCCACTAATTTTCGCTGCAATGGTCAGCGTACTGCGAACAGTCAGTTTTTCGTCACATTCGTAGGTTCAGGACACAGTTTATGTGTATACTGCAGCGCGCGCGCGTGTGTGTGTGGTATTGAAAGACACTCGGTGATCAGTTCTCGTTGCCTTTTCAAATGAGATGCACACTTCGAACCCTTTGTCGTCCCTATTCCACCGAACACTGATTACATTTCGTTCGATCCACGCCTTTAGTCGGCCATTTTCCAATCTTCCATTATTCCTTACCTCTCCCAACGTCTGCCCGCACAATACGAGGCTGCGTACGTATATACACCGATCCTACCAGAATACCCTGACAAAAATGCCTGGACCACCGAAAAGAAATGTGCACGGGACATGATAACCGAGGTACCCGTCCCTTTTTTTATTTCCCCAAACATTGACATCGACCAAAATCCATTCGCCGGTGAATCGACTCGGTTCTCAGCCGATGAATAAATCATTACTCGCCGTCTGCCGCGGCAAATCCCACCGACTCCCCCCGATTTCGGTCCCTTCATTCCAACGTCACGCCTCCCGCAAGGATTCGGCCCCAGAAATAAGCCGTCATCTTCGCCGCTTTCGTAAATCTTAATCCCGCATGCAGGCCGATCGAAGTGGCGCGCGAAAGGGTGTGCGACGCGAAAACAGAGTGAAAAGCGGGCGGCGGGGGGAGGGGAGGGGGTGGTGGTTGCTCGGCTGTATATCTCATTGAAAGGATCGATGCCACCGACACTTCGCTCTTCGCTCGGCTCCCAGCTGGCCTGACGACGAAAAAGCCGCCAATCCCGCGGCGTGTCTGTTCTCGCTTTCGGCTGATGCGAGGAAAGAGGCGGAAAAAAAAGGAAGGGGAGAGAGAAGGGAAAGGGGGCCGGGGAGTACGGCAGAAATTGAAACGACATGTACGAGCCACGTTGCATAACAGTACGAAACGGTCCCGGTATGCGGGCGTCGAGATTGCGTGCTCTGCGAGAGGTCAGCATCGAAAGTGGAACGTCGCTGGCGAGAGAAGCTACCCCCTTTGCCATTCTTTTCTGTCACTCCTCTTCTTTACTTTTGCCCGCGCTTTTACCTACTGTCAACGTTTTGCATGGCGCATCATTGATACGCACTTGTCGCAAGTCGCACGGAGAAAATTCGATTCTGTCCTTCGGTGCGACGAATGAAGGATCTTACGTTCGCGTCGAAGAAGTGTATCTGTACTACGATCATTCGGTGGGTTGGTAAGAGTTCTATTTTTTGGGTTTTTGAAGCATTTTGCGCAGGTGGTTCTTGCGTTGTTGTTTGACGGCACGTTTATCGTTCTCTTCCGTTTCTTAGTCGCGCGCGCACTTTCATGCATTACTCCTCCGAATTCAGAGCTGCGACCGACGACAGACACACGTGTCGTTCAAAGTAAACGAGTCTTTGTGCGCTTTCGAGAGGCCGGAGTTGGAAATGACGAGGGTTGGATGTCTCTGGCTTTGCGTGCAAAATGAATGTGCGACGGGAAAGAGAGAAAGAGAGAGAGAGAGAGAGAGAGAGAGAGAGAGAGAGAGACAGAAGTGTCCGATGTTGGATCGCCTAAATGTCCGCTCCCTTCGCTCGCTCCAGTTTTTGCCGAATCCGCGAGAAACGCGTCTAGACATTTCAATCTTTCTTTTTGCCTGTCCAGAAGACGAGTCGGATTAAATCAGATGGTATAGGATAGAGATTCAAATATTCTTTCCATAAACTAATAGTAGGTACGAGAAAATACGTTATGTCTTTCTCTGGTATGTATTTTCTGTACTATCTAATGCACGCACCGTTTACTTGAGCATTCGTACATTTATTTTGCCAAATAACTGAATAAATAAATTCCAAATTTTGACGCGACGACTCAATACGAACGTTCAAATTTACTCTGGACTGGACACTCCGATCGCGCTCGCTCTTAACCATCACAGCCGTCCGCCTGTTTACCGGCGCGTATTTTGCCTAGAGAAACGCCCACTATTTTCGCGACTAGCCGCGCACGTCGCATATAAAGTGACTATTTTATGCAGGCGACGTCAGCCGCCGGTACGTGTCGTGTGCGGTCTCACGTTACTGCGTGCATATACCTCACGTCCGATAAATGCACACCGTACGAACGCCGTCTCAAAGGCAGACGTGCCTTTATCGTAAGTCCAGTTCAGCGAGCTTCGGACAGACGAAAAAAATACTGGAACGTAGACGTTCGGCTCGTGTGTCGCGCCGGACCCGGCGCGAAGCGAAAGGGGGAGCGAAGAAGGCGTGAAGAAAGAAGGTGGGGGGCTGAAAGAAGAATGAGAGTGTGAAGGCCCGGGTCGACCTCCTTTCCGTCACTCGATAGGTCAGCGACGATCCATTATCGTACATTCTATCGTGACGAAGGTACGTCAGCCTTCAAAAGCCTGTCGCCGCTGTTCCGCCGCGTTATTCTCGCGTACACGGAAACGCCGTAATATTGACTTGTCGGTCAGCGATGCCTGTCATCAGTCGTGCACGTCTTTGAGCGCTGGCGTGAATATTAATTAATATCCGTTCTGTGTAAGTGACGGATAAAGTGGACAGATACACGACCGGGGAAACTGAAATTGATCGGCGTCCGAGTCCGTGCTCTCCCAAGTGCGTGACTGAGCGACGTCGAGGCCGAGAATGTTCCCGAATTTCTGCGCCCCGAAAAATCCTCCCATTTTCAGCAATCTCCAAAGCTCTCGGCCGTCCCGATTGACGCGGTGTTACCTTCCGTAAATATTGAATCGAATTGGATTACGGAGACTGTACTCTCCGGCGTGGATCGTTGCACGTGGGCCTGTGTCTCGCCCGACAGCGGCCCAAATCGTAAACTGTGGAGTTTGCATGCTCGCGAGATTACCTTTCTCCCCTTGTAGCTGTGCTCGCGCGCGTATGCACACACCTCGACAGACTCCGCTCTCTGGCTTTCTCTCTCTCTCTCTCTCTCTTTCTCTTGCACAACGAAATTTCTATCTGAGTAATGTGTTTGTCCGTGAGGAGCAAACAGACGGTGAGTCCTGCGACTTCCGCGAGACTTCGTCCTCGACTTTACCAGCGCGTCTCTTGCCACGCCACCCCCTCCTCCCCACCCCTCTCACTCATTCGACGATGCAGTTGCCGCGACGCTTCAGCGAGTCACTCGAGTGCGAACATCGTGCCATTCGTCTTCTCAGTACGCTCCGGTTATTTCGGTCGAGATCCTCGGCGAAAAATCAATTAGCGTCAGGTGGCGCGCGAGGCTCGAGCGATTAAATTTTTCGAGCGACTATGACTCTCGGCAGTCTCGACGCGGGAACTTCGAGAACAGGAAAAGAAGATAAGGCGCGCGCCGCGAAGGCTGACTTCGCCAACGACGCCGGCAGCTTCGTTTCATTCGACTGCTCGACGTATGCCGTTCGCGATGATGTTCTTCCATCTCGCCTGATTGATAGAATTTTATATCCGCCTACCAGCGACGTTGGACGATCGAGCGTGGCTGTGGCCGTAAAGCGTCTATGCGAGGTTTATGGGTCGCGACGGATGAGAAAGTTCGGAACGCGCGCGCCGACTTTACGAGACGATCTTTCCCGACGTTCGACTCCGCGAATTTCATCACTGGAAAAGAAGCGGCCCATCGTTTAGGAAGCGCTGCGCGAACACAGACGCGAAGAAACGTTCGAGCGCATCGAACTGGGTAGTTCCTACTGCGGATCCGTAGTTGATCATCGAAGTGGGTCAGTCTGTCCGGCCGCTGGTTATTCGTCATTGTTCATCGAAAGCCCATCGCATAGCGACGCTGGTTGTCCACGAGCCGACCCACTTCGGAACTAGTTACGGCGGGACGTCTTTACAGGAGTTAGCTCGAACTTGCGTGGAACGTTTAAGCGCACTTGGTGGGACGGAATTAGGCTTGATCGGCATAGATCACGTAGGATCGTAGGTTGCTGATCAATTATCGAATTTGACATTCACATTCGTCGTTCTCGTCCGAGAACTTTCGGGTGGCTTCCTTTTGTTTCCGCGAGTCGTTCAATCTGGAGACCTTGAAATCGGAGTCGCGAAATAGTCAGGAGTCAAAGTCGACACATGTATTTCGTGAGTGTGGTTGTAGGGTCTCTAGTTCGATCGATTTGGATGGATTTGGGCAGAAGTCGTAGGTGATGAAGAAAGATGTGAGAGGCGAGTAGCGTGCGTCGAAGTGAACGCGAATGGGATAATTGAATTTTTAATTAAGATCACGCTCGACGACCTTGTTCACGATCGAGGGTTTATTGGGAAACATCAGCGCAGGACGAACGAGGCTTTCCTCCGTTGGCTTGCGACAAATTAATTGCTCGAACGAACGTCGCGGGGTTAAGTGCTTGTCGTTACTGATGTTGGCTGGCGCAATAATCTAGGGCTGACGGCTGCGGAGGATTAACAGCATAGGTCTTTCCGATTTAACGATGATGGCTCTGCAGAAAAGTTAGACGCCGATTTTGTGCTTTTCAGAATTTGCAACCGATCAAAATATCCAACTGATAGCAACGAACACCAGTACAGTACAGAATACAAAAATTGCCATACCAATATATTTTTATTATGACTCTGTTTTTGCTCGGTTCGATGTTGTAACAGAGTCGAGGGAAAAGTTGCGATTATTCGTACTTTCTAAAGCCATCCGACTTGTTTTCTCCTCTTGCCACGCAAATTATCCTGCACACGACTGTCTCTCCGCAGTCGGTAATCGACCTGGGTCATCGTTGGTCTACGGACAGGCGCGAGGAAATGAATTGACGGAGCTGTCACGTGAGAATAATTGCACGGCAGTCCCATTTCGCCTCGGCCATTTTCTCCTCTATCTCTTTACGGCCTCGCGTCGCGTATGACACCGTTATCAGCGTACCAGAGAATCGGCCGGTAATCGCGGCAATAAAGGAGGCAATAAAAAACGAATGCCTACCGGCGGATGAAATGAATGTCCACTGTGATCCGTTCGTCATAAAACGTACAAGGACACTCGATACAAGATGCCCACGTACACACACACACATATCTACGATACATTTAAAATTTCTATCACCCCTAAATTACGCCGTGCACCCTGCAAAGCACCATCGCATTGTAAACATATAAAAGAAAGATTTTAACGACGCACAGACGCACCCTTAAAGTCGACGCTTCCGCGAGTTGACATTTTACAGTCCAAAAATGACGTTATACGGGCCGCTCTGACGTGATGCTCGTGCAAATGAAACTTTTATCATTCTCTCGCGATGTAGAAGCTCGCCCCTGTAACGCCGTCGAAATTTTCCGCCGTCGTAAATGTGAGAGACGGCACGGAACGATTCCGAGCATTCCACCGTCTCCGGTGTCACGTTTCGTCCGGGTCCTTTGACGACTCGAGGCAGCCAGGTCTCTCGCAGCCTGTGCCGCCGTCTCGGCAGGAAAAGTGAGGCAACGCTGGGTGGCCGGTAGCAGGGTCGAGAAACGGATACGGCTGGGAATTAGCGAGAAGGCCGCGAAGGGGTTAATGGTTGACGGCCGTTTTCGTTTTCTTTCAGCGCAGCCGAGCTTTCAGACTCCACCTGCCGCTCTCAGCGGTTTCAAATAGAGAAAGTCGATGCTAGAGAAACTCTCGGACGAATTCGGCACGGCCCGCCAGTTTCCTCAAATCGTCCCACGCGAAACGAGTACGAAGTTATTACGTACACTTCCTGCCTCCCATCTTACGCCGCATGCATATATTATATTATGCAAGCGATGTTTGCACGGATAATCTTCATAGATGACTCCGCCTTTCCCTTCCGTCCCTCAAAATCCCCGATTCGGGACATCTTTACGACCGCGTCTCCCTTACCTCATCGTCGTACTTTCGGCGCGTATATCTATCTTGTCCACGTCGTAACGACAATTACTCCCGCGACTACATTCCGAGCACGAATTTTATTGTCCGCCCGTCCTCGCTCCAGGCCCGCTGCCTGATATATCGTCCGTTATGCAATTCCTCCCGGTGGGTTTAGCCCGGCATAAATATTGCTTCCTTCCCAGTTCTCATTTTCTCCTTACCTCCCTACCCACCCCTTCGCCCGGCCTGCTTTCGGCCGCGCACTCCCCTGTGTATTTTGTCTCTCGCGCCCGGGAATCTTAGTTTTTCGTCCGCTCGAAATACTGGCCCGGGGTACTGGTCCTTCTTTTGTCTTCCGGTAATTATGCTGCTGCACGTACACAGCTATGTATGTGGTTCGGGATGGGACTGCCTTTTTGCCGACTCCTTCCTTTCGTACTTACAACTTGCTTTCCTGTCATCTTCCTCCTCCCCCCGCTCCGTCTTCTGCCTCCTGCTCCTACTTTTTCACCCATACTCACGTTTATGCGAACGCGAGTACCTTTTCGCGCGTCGTTCACAAAGGGAAAGTTACTTTCGCGCGGGAACTGCGTCCGAGTTGTTAGCGACGCGTCAGTGCTGGCGATGGCTCTTGAAATTTTAAATGCCTTTGTGCCTTCGTGCCTTGTCCTTGTCTACGGCGCGATGAAAGCGTTCGGTGCACGAGGGTAGTGTCACAGACGACGCCGATGACGCGAGGTAAAGTGAAATCGTGCATATTGATGAATAGTCGATGATGAAGTTGTTAGGAATTAACACTGAGCGAGACATAATATTGTGTTCTACGTTGTTTTTACGGAAGAGTGTTGTTCGGCAGACAAGCTACGGGTAACTGTAATCCCGAAAATATTCCGCAACCGAGACTCGGATATTTCTCTGACAATAAACAGAACAATCCATTTCCACCCATTGGAAGATATAGACCAAAATGTAGAACGTACTTCCAACCCACTATCAACGAGTGTAAATTTCCACCCACCTATACGCATACAAATACACACTGGCGCCGCATCAAGATTGGTTATCATATTTCGCATTATGACGCGGCGGTGTTTGTGTGCGGTGCAGCGCTTATACGTCGGCGGTATTGAGTTCTGCGATGGCTCTCGATAAAGAAGGAGGGCCGTACACGTCGCTCGAGGGCTCTATACGACCCGCATATGCGTCCGTACGCCGGCATGCACCTGTACAAACCGTCCAAGTGCGACGTGTTTTGTTGCTGCTGCGATAAGCAAGCAGCCAGCGTGGCAGGCTTGAGTGAATTGCGGGGGATGCGAGCGATAAATTTTGCCCCCTTGCAAGAAGGTGCCGGCGAATGCATGAGGACCGGAAGGGAGAAGCGAACCTTTTGCGTCGCTCGATGAGCGGACTTTTTGCGTAGCGGCCGCGTCTTGCGTCGCATTTATTTGCATTTTGATTGGACGAATTTACATCGGCCGCGAAACGCTGTAATAGGCGGCGGCGTTCGATACCGGCCGGCCGGAAGATATCACTTGGCTCAGTTGTTGGAACGGGAGCTTACAGTAGCGTCGGCTTTAAATTTCAATTTCTTCCAAACGACCCGAACTTAAATTTCAATTTCCATCGGCCCGCCCGCAAGGTAGCCTCCGTTTGCGCCGAACGATCCATAAAGTATTGTCACTTTCGATTGGACCCCAGGCACCGAACTAGCTTACGGCCAAAAATGTTTCCTACTCACCGTTCCACCATGACCCAAATTGCGTCTGTTCGCCAAACAACGTTTATACTCGCATTCTACCGTCTCTACGCCAGACGGTCCGCTATTATTTCGTTCGGAACATCAAACTTACGAGTACGTGTCTTTCGGCACGGCGAAATGAAGTCTCTCGAGCGAATCAGAAGTTAAAAGTCGTTAATTTGTGCAATAAAACGCTCGTGGGAAAGAATAAACGTCGTTAATTTTTGTGCGCCGCGGCGTTCGATATGTTAACGCGGATTTCGTGCTCGACAATGCATCCTACAGAGGTCGGACAACGCGTCAGTGGTAACGAGGTGTGTACAGTCGGCCGGCAGTAACAGATTATTCGACAGGGGTAAGCTGGCTGTCAGAGTCAGACATGTTCAGTGGCCAGTCAGGAACAGAAGCGATAAGCACGAGTGACTTCGTTCGTTCGCCGAGCATTAACACTTAAACGACCGACGACCAGCATTTTACATTCTTTCAACGAAAAGACGTAGACATAGATCAAATATGACTCCTAGTTCGTGCGTAGTCGAAACAAGTATTAATATCCAGCATACGTCGTGTATCGATGTTAAACGATATAATAAACAAAGTGTCAATTAATTCATCGCCGCCTCGTCGCTTTAGCGTCCCTCACTCGATTCCACTTCATCTATTATTATCATCTAGACGATATTTTCAGCGGGGTATATAGGGAAGACAATCCATCTCGGAAACTCGACACGATCGCAGGCTTTTACAAGCTTTTACAGGCTTTTACAAGCACTCGCTCTGTTTCTCTCCGCGTTCACCGCGCCCGAACCATTTACACTTTGACTTATTGCCGCGGTAGCGCGGAAAGTAATCTCATTGCAGAGTTAAAATTGTAGGGAGTATCCGGGACATTTTCACGGGTTCCCAGCGTAACAGCCACACGATACTTGCTGTTTTTATGGAGAGGAGAGATACATCGCGATAATACGACACTTCTTCTCTCCTTCTCTTTCTCTCTCTCTCTCTCTCTCCGGACTCCCAGAGCACTTACCGGCTTTCATTGTTCCTTCTTCAACGTTTCTACTTCAAACGCCTCTCGCTGAACATCGTTACCGTCGTCTCATTAGAATAACAGTGCCCCGTAAATGAATCCTCGCCGCGGCCAAAAAGTTACCGAGCGAAAAATACAATTTTCACCATTTACGCGCCGCCGTCTGCGGAAAGGCCGTTATGAACGGAAACTTTGCACCGCTTCGATTATCCCGGTTCGTCTGTGAGAACGGAGTAATGGCATTCGCTTTTCATCGTCTCTGCGACTCGTTCCGCGGTTCTAAGCCCCGCGGTTTAGGGGATTACGATTAATAGAGTCGCGAGGACCGGGAGGGCCGACTACTTTGCGAGCTCGTTAACCATTAGAACGGAACGTTCCAGTCAGACGAGCCGCGCGCTTCCCTTACACTAAATTTAATCCCTCCTCGGCAATTCGCACGGTGGGCCTCGTGCGAGCATGAAATCGTCGCTCTTGCCGCGGTAGAAAATTCGAAAGAGAGAGAAAAAAAAAGAAATTCAATCTTCACGGAAGCGCGAGTGAAAACTTTACATTTAATCGAACCCCAGCGAGCCGACGAACGATCTGAAGACACGAGCGCGAACCTGAACATCTTCTACGGAAGCAGTGTTACGTAAAAGAAAACACGTATCTCCCCTACGCATTCTCGAAATTTTTATAAAGCCCCAGAGATCCCGACGAACGTCTCTACACTGAGTATCCAGAAAACGTAAAAGTCTCGACACAAAGACGAAGATAAGCAGGACGGAGCGCGCGAAGCGAACGTCAAATAAACAGCCCTCGAACTCAATCTCTTTTACTGCCTGGGCGTGGAGCCTCGGTTGAAAAAGCCTCGTCGTCGTCGGCGGCGCGGTATCTTGTACGGAATTCTCGCAGATAGGCGAATGAGAGACGAGAGGTCCCTTTGAGCGGAGCGCGCGTGAAAGGCAGCCGAAGGAAAAAAGCGTCCGAAATGTCGTCACGGCACGACACGCGGGAAGATGACGAATCGTCGTCGCCGCCATTTAACTGGCTATTTATCGTCGGGCCGCTTTACGACGGCGAGCGCGTTTAAACCTTTCGTGTCGAGCCGGCGCGGTCAGCGGCGGACAAAGCGGGCAAAAGGAACACGCTCGATATTGCACGCAGATTGATATCACGCTGTCACGCCACCGGCCCTCCCCCACCAGTCCTCCTTCTCGTGCCGTGGCTCTTCGGCTATCGTTCGTTCGTTCTATCGCGTCGGGTCGTCAGCTTCTTTTTTTTTTCAATTTTTGTTTCTGAGTAAATGCAGCGGACTATGGCGTGATGCAGTAATTTATTTGGAGCGATGAGATTTTGGGGTGGGGAGGTGGTAGGGTGTAGAGGAAAAATTGACGGGAATCTCAATGACGTTTCGGGAATCGAAGCTGCTCGTTGGCACGCGTGGAAACAGTCGTCGCGATGGCCGGCTCGATTGCACAATCGGCTGAAAATTCTAAACCGCGTTCAGCGTCGCGTCCGCCGTCTCTATCTCCGAGTGTCTATCGATGCAGCCTCCACTCTCGTTCCCTTTGCGTGTCAGATAAAACGAGTCTGCCACTCCCGCGCCCCTGTCCCCGCTCGCCTCCTACCGTGCTCCATTGTATCGGAACGCTCGTTTACGTTTCCCGAACCGTATTCGACGCCTTTTACGGCAGCCTTTCCGTTTCACGTTCGTCAACGCGTCGTTTCCCTTCCTTTACGCTCGCCTCCGAAAACAATGGAGACGGGTTAAGGTAAGAGAACGTGAAATCGGTGCCGATAAATAACGCATCGGCGGCTCTCATGAAAATTCATTAGTTCGTAGTAGTTATCTTTTTGTGTGTTTTCAGTTTATAATGGTGCTTTCCTGGAAAATAAGTAAAGAAATAAATAAATAAAAGCTTGTCACGAAATTATGGCGACGGTAGCGCGAATCTGTCACAATTCCCGTCGACGTCGCTCGAGAAATCCCTCGTTTCTTGGTACGCGACCACTTGCCACGTTGTTGCCGGCAATAAATTAATCCTTCAGCCCTTCTGGCGTGAGGGGGAAATAAATGAATCCGTCGGTCCCGCGGGGACGGGAATAAATGAAAGGGAGTCGCCCGACAGAAGTGTCCTTAGGTGGAAATAAATTAATGATTAAGTTCGGTTTGTCTCTGTAACTGACAGCCTACTATCATCCGCTATTAATTCACAGTTTCCTTCGCTCCCCATCTACTCCGTCATTCTCGCCTCGCACTTTCGGATTACGACGCGAACTTGGAATCAATCGACGAGCTACGTTAGTGTCCTCTATCGACGGACCATAAACTCACCCCACGATCTTTCGCAACTCGCGCGAAAATGAAGCGGCAAACTCACAAATTCCGGGCCGCTTGGCGCGACGTTAGCTTCCCGATATCGCGAGTCTCGCTCGTGAAAAGTATCGAGAGGTCCATTAAGGAGTACACGTGTTCGAGGCGGACAGTTACTGCGGTTTATTGTGGCCCGTTGTTATAAAATAGGTGCACATAAACGTGTCCCTGGCTCGTAAGAATATTCACGCGCATACGAATTCACGCACACACACACATTATCAATATTCTCAAGCGATTTTATGTGTCTCATGTGTGCCTTCACAATGTCACATAATGCCGCGCGTACTCACGCACGCTCTCACACGTTTTCATAACACCCTTGTACGTTCTCCTGCATTCCTGTGCATCGGCATACGTTCCCGCACGTTTGCACTTTGCACACGTACGTCCGGCGGATCGCTCGAACCGTTTACACGGCAATTTCGGATCGCAACGTTGCCCGTAACCTCCCGTCCCGGCTACGCCGGCGTAATGACGACCGTAATAATAATAACGAGCAACAATAAGGCAGGGTTTATCGTCGCGACACGTCTGTCGGGACGCTGCTGGCAATTGCGCCGGATATACGTATCCGTTATACTCTCCAGACGCCAAAGATGTTTTCTGGTCTAATTGGACGGGTTAACGATTCTCCAGGTGCGAGCTTCAGCGATGGAGCTTGGCCATTTTATCTGTGTTCAGTGGACGCTTCCAGATGCGGATAGGCGGGTGGTGTGAAGGGTGTAACGATTGCTAAGTCGCGGACATTTATCCGGGTAGTCGCACTGAATTTACGTGTCAATCGCTCTCTTTCCGGACGCCGAAGATTGTTTTCTGCTTTTCCTTGAACGGGTCAGTGATTTTTGGGGCCGCAAGCTTCTTACGTGCGGCCAGATGGACGTTTGATGGACTCAGGAAATGCCGCGGCGTAAGAACTTTTGGCAGCGCTTGTACGCCCCCGACGTTCATATCGGAAAGTAGACGAATTCGAAGATTTTTAATACGCGAATATTCGACCGATATTGAAAATATTCCCGGCACGTACCGATGCAACTTCAACGTCGGATCCCCCGTGCGGTCGTAAGGAGGCAGCAGGAATTTCGAGCGCGCCCGTCGCGATGTAAGTTTAGCAGTCCACTGAATCCGATTTCCGCCTGAACGATTTCAGCCGGTGAAAAGAGGAGAGAGAGAGGGGAAAAAATCATAAAAATCTCACGACTCGTTGTTTCTCCCCCGAGTCTCACCTTCCATCCCCGAGTCCCGACTGTGAGAAGGCAGGACTAAAACTGCGATGGATCACCCATTCCTCCACCGCCGGCAGCTCTCTCCAACTTTTCCAACTCCTTACATCTTACATCGACATCCTGATCCTCAATTTCCGACTTCCAGCCACGAACACCCGTCAGCACAGAATGCATCCACTCGCAAAAGCGCGCGGTGAGCGTAAAATAAGCACGTCAAAACACGTTTGTCCATTGTCTACCGTGAAGGACATCGAGTCGAGGGTGGGAGACCAAAAAAGAAACGGAAATTGACGGAATGAGACAAAGAGGTATGACGACGTGGCAGCGGCTGAGAAGCACTTAAGATCCGACAAATAGAGGCAGATGGTGAAAGGTCGATGGAGTATCAATGACTGAGAGCCCGAATGCGGGACCAAACCTCTAGAGGCAGAAATGGAATCTTGAGATGGGGGAGAAACTCGGTCGGACTCCTCTCGTCTAGCGATACAACCTCTAACGACGCCGAACGTACGACGGCATAATGCGGGAAAGTTCGGCGAAACGGGCTAATAGGGACGACGTTACCCAGGATGCGGAATAGGAGCCGAGAGCGTCAGTAATTAACTAAAATTTTCATTGGAACATGGCACGGTTGTTTATCCTCGAAGTGCGCCACGTTGTCTTGTAGCAGTTAGTTATATGCAGGGTGATCGAGACTGGAATCGTGCACTCTGGGCTTCAAGCTAGCAATACCTGCATCGATCCAGGAATTTCGTCAAACAAATATGCTTTCCCAGAACCATTCGTGGACCCACTTCCCGCCGGCCGCCTCTCTAATAACGACCGTCCTAATCCATACTTCTCGCGGCCGCAATCTCCGAGTAGACACTCAGCGTTCGTGCGCCGCATGGAACACAGGCCGGATAAAAGTTTATCACGCGGACGTGTGCAACGAGGCGAGTAGCGTGCTTGCGAAGCAGGGAAAGGCAAAAAAAGAATGTCGATGCGCGAGAGGGGGCGCGAAACGAACAGCGTTGTAACGATGCTCGCAGGGCAGATTTTTCAGCGGCGCGCATGCATGCGTGCGTGCATGCGATCGAAACGCGCGGCCACTTACTGTCGATTGTTCGCGAGTTACGATCAATGCGCGAGCGCGATACTCGCGTCGCTCTTTGATAACTCGCCATGCCTGATGTCGTTGCAGCGTGTGGTCGCGTGAGGAAAAAATATTGTCGACCGGTCGGCCGGCGCAATAGTGTAAATGTAAATGAACGACGTTGACTCGGCTATTTTTACATTTTTTTTACTCTTTTTCCATGTTTTCTTCGGTTCGATCATTTTCTTTCAGTAACGTATCGCGTATTTAGAAATACTGAAGCCTCGTCATCAACAGAGGCTTTGATTACTGTCGCTGTCGTCTTCGGTCGTATCGAAATGTTTTCGTAGGGTACGACGCTTGTCATTAAATCTCCCGTAATCCGAAGAGTTCTCTTCTTTTCCTATCTCTAAATAGAAGCGTCGCGTAATGCATATTTTTACGTTTTAAACAGCGTCCGCGAAAGAGCGCGGGGTAAAGGTTTATCGCGGCGAGATAAGAGGCGCAGTAAAGCAGCATCCCGCGTTTAATCTGCCTGACGCTGCGCACGTTTGCGTTTACGCGCGTGTGCAAAAAAAAAAAATAAAGAAATAAAACAAAAAACATAAAAAGAAAGAAAGAAGGACGGGAGAAAGGAGAGTGCCGCGATTGGGGTCGCTCCTTTTTTTTCCCGATCAGATTAAATTTCGAGAAAAAGAAGGCGAGCGCGCCTGCCGACAAGTTCCCACACGACGCCGGTCTCTGTTCGTAAATTCTCGTCGGAACGAGGAAACCACGGGCTTCGCGCAGTTCGCGAGAAACTTTCGGGCCGGAAAAAGTTGTAAAACGGTAACGATCCGATAAGTATCCAAACATACGGCCACTTCAGCCCCCTACACACCCGAACGTTTCGTACATGCTCCTGTCTATCGGCGTGCAGGGCACAGGAGCTGCATGCCTCAGCGGCACTCGGGCCGATAGCTGGAGTTCTGCAAAAATGTTCCGCGACGATCACCGAGCCAACGGCGAAGCGATGATCCGAGTTTTTCTTTTCGATAAACGATCAATTTCGAACCGTTCGCCAGTGTTCTCCGACGGAGCATTTGACAGTGCCGAAAGAGCATTTGGCACGTTCGGCGGAAAAGTGCAGGGAAAGTGGGGAAACGGGCAATAATCGTGTCCGCAATTTCTCACCGCCAACCTCCCTCCCCGGTCGGCGTTCATTGTGTCAATGTGCGCGCGAGCGACCCGAAAATCAGCGAAAACAATTTCGCAAAATAGCGCCGCGATCGAGCCCACTGTTGGCAGCTTTGGATCTGCGGAATGATGAATTCGCGGCGAATCGAGGCTTGCCCGAGCGTCTCCCTTCCGCCAATTCCGGCCGTTGGACCGAACAACGATTGGGATAATTTGCAATTTACATCGGATCGCTTATTGACACGAGAGCCCGGATTTTCCGTTACATAGTGTTCCGGCTGTGCTCTGTAGACTTCGGAGTCTCCTAAAAAGAACGTGGAAAGGAGGGAATATAAAAGAATGCGATTCGGTCGTAAGAAGTACTTAGAGAAAAAGGTTGATATCTTAGAGGAGTGAATTTGGAAAATGCCAAAACAATTCGAAATATGTTTGACTTTCGGCGTTGGTGCCATCTCGTAAAGCACAAAAAGAGCTTCAAAAAACACTACTTGTTTTCTGGTCTATCGCAAATAGTTTCGCCGTGAGGGACGATTATGCACAGAATTCAGTAGAAAAACCTAGGATTGATCAGACACTTATTTCATATATTCAAATCTTACAATGCTTCTCACGCCGAACCTATTTGCGCTAGACCGGGAAGCAAGTACTGTGTTTTGTAGCCTTTTTCACGCTCTACAAGAAAATGGATAATTTTGTCGCCTTTTCAAAATGCAATATCTTGAAAACTACTGCGAATTGAGAGGTGCCCTTCGATGTCGCAGTAGTTCCGTCGTAAACCGGACGAGCGACAAGCACGAGCTTGAGCAGAGTCGACTTGAGCAGAGAAACTGAGAGGAGTCGTGAGTGGATCGGGCGCAGCAGAATGCACTATAACGCTCGCGCATAAACAACGGCGAGGTACTGACGCGCGGGAAAGTTTACATGTCTGGCGAACGAATAACGTTACTGCGAACGGTAGGACGAGGGGTGATGAGGTTGGAGCGAAAACGGGAAGATGTTGACGCAGCCAATAAGGAATTTTCGTCGAGCGGCCCGGCGTACGTGAGAAAACTTCCGATGAAATTAGCGCGAGGATGCGTGAGTACGTTCGCAAGTAATATAATGCAATGAAGGTTTTGCGAAGGCGTACTAATGCGGTGCGCGCACGTGACACTGATAAAGGCACACCGTGTCGCGGCCGCGTAAATTTCGTTGCGCTCTAATAATATGGTGGGCGAAGGGAAGGGGGGGAGGTGGCACACTATGTCATTGGCGACGGGGCAAATTTTATTCGCACGCGAGTTGGCGGCGGACTGCAGATGTTTACAGCGTCGGTTACGAAGTTCGTAATGCGATTCGACCGTGCATCGCTTTTTTTTCCTCCTCCCTCCTGCCGAACTGCCCCGGTCGTGTCGTAATTGGCGCATGCAAAATCGCCAGGCCGCGGAATCGTGTATTTTCACTCTTGCGTCAGTCGGTAACGATATCGTGATATCAAAATCCGATGAGGAGGCTGGTCGTGGGTTCGAGCCGCGGGGCAGAGCGGTAAAATTGGAACAATTTCAGTTTATACGCGTCGAGCGGCGTGGGAGGGGAAGCGATTTCGTAGACAATTAAACACGCCCGCCGTGCATTCGATTGTCGAGATCTTTGGGTGGAAACTGTACGTAGCGCGCGCGCGGGCGCTTGGTTTGTTGTTAGCGCAGCGACGTGGCCGGAAACAATCCGCAGGCCGAATAATGATGTTCGTTATTGCCTTTTAATCGCGGCGGGCGGTTCGCGCGACGCTTATCCGAATTTTCTCGCTCGCTCCCTCCCCCGTGCTCGCGCCATAACGAATTTGATTTTCCGCGCGGACAGCCGACGAGGCTGCGATTCCCGTGCGATATTCGGCGGATGCGCTCGCGGAATTATGATTAATAACGCGAGGTCTTCTGCTGAGTGGCCGATTTATTGATGGGCCTGCAAAAAGTAGACTCAAGCCTACGGCATCGAATTTTCGAACAACGACTTCCACGGACGCGCCGAATATTACGCTTTTTACGTTTCATTTTAGATATTACGCTTAATGAGACCAGTCGATAAAATGTGTCAGCCTACTCCCGGAAGGGTTCGGCGCTCGATAAATTGTTAGGCGTCCGATAAAAGTGTCCCCGGTATGCGGCCGAAATTCCTTTCGAATTTCATGCGACTCGAAATGCAGCCGCGGCTGTGTATGTAAGTACCAATCAGTGCGGACGAGCCGATCGAGATGTGCGTCGGCATCGACTCCGCCCGCACGATTCCAACCTGCCAATCTGGCGGGAGGCTCGATTCCACGGGAAACGTTCCGGCGTGCCGCGCGGAGCGCGTTCATTTGTCTTCATTATTCGGTCATTACGGCGTCGGTACCGTTGCCGTCCCTTTTCGGCTGGTCGTGTCCGCGAAATTCCTCCTGCCCGACCCTCGGCTCTCGTTAGCGACGTCGACCTCGTTCATTTTCATCCCGGCCAGATTCCGGATACCCTCCAACACTCGCTTTTTCTCCACCTTTTCGCTGTCTATGAATCTCTCGTTGTCAGTCGAGTATGGCACGCTCCGACGAACGAGAGATGTTGGAGTATCAGGTCCACGCGTGTCGCGTGCACGGAATTTGAACTGGCTCGAAAGTCACAGCTTCGGAAATCTACTCGCGGCCCGACTCGCACGAAAATGTACGGTGGTGGGGAGGGCGTGGGAAAATAGTCGCTCCTCCGAGAGTACAGCGTTCCAGAAACTGCTGCGCCTATTATGGTCGACGTCCGCATAACTGTTTGCGTTTATTAGCGGCGCACTCGCCGTCAACAAAAGCCCGTTCGCCGAGCGAAATTCTATAATAAAGCTGATCGTCGCTTATTACGGGCCATAAATTTTAAGTATCGCCCGCGGAAGAAGATTAATGGGGAAGTTTATTTAACCATTTCCGTTCGGAGGTGAGACGCGGAAAAGCTGGCCTGCGCTCGGGGGGTTGGCGTAATTATAAACGAAAATGGAATTTATCGTCGGGCACGCGCTTTGCTTTCGAACGAACGTGCCGTCGAGAGTTATGTGCGCGCGGATGCGCCAGGTTGCGCATATTGCGTCTCTGAAGAATCGATATAGGCGCTCTAACGAGGAGACGGCGTGCGCGATTTTCGCGTAAGAACCATCAATTCTTCCAGCTTCAGTAATCTCGGATGAAAATGAATATCAGTTGCGGTAGGCTTCGTCGAAATTCTCATCGTTCGCGAAAACCGATCCAATTACACTATTCGACTCGATCACGTGTATTGTCGAGTTCCAGCGTTATTATTCTCGTGCAGCGTGCACGTTTTGCCCGCGGCTGTCGGAGCGGATTCTCAAGCCGATCGAGCCTGAAATCTCTTTGGCTCGAACAAAAGCTCGCGATACCGCTCGTCAGGCGCAGACGGCGAGTGTAGGTCCGGCCGTTTGTTTTGCCGAGCGAGACGGGCAGAGAGGCAGAAAGGAACCTGAACGGAAGACAAAAAGGCTCTCACCGGGTCCGGGCCGGTACACGTTCCGCACGATCGAGCGTGGAAAGGGAAGAGAAACGGGAGGGCTCGATCGTCGGACGAACGACGTAGGTAGGGACTTCGTGCCGCGATAAATTGGCCTCGAAGTACCGACAGAAATTGAATCCCGTCGAGCCACCGCGAGCCGTAACGGATTCCACGGGTCGGGGCTCGTCGGATGAAGTCTCGGTGTCAGAAGGGCGCCCGGCACGGTTCGTCTTCATTTCGATCGATCCGCACCGCCAGTTTACTGCTCCCAAGTTACGCCCCGTGGAATTTCCATAAATCGCGAGACTTACGCAACTACCGGAGCGATGAGCGAGTTATCGAGGCTGCGACAACAATCGAATTCCGACGTTGTTCTCCTGGCGCGGCTTTGCGACTTCGCGGAATGAGAGAGCAGCGTATAGTCAGCGCTCATGGCAAATCGGAATGTTATGAGCCGAACGTTTACGTATGTTGGTCCTAATTCAAATAACGCGAATCATAATTTGGACGATCGACGAATCGGGAAGAGTTTTCGTAGATGCAAAGTACGTTATCAGGCTGTGGAAGATGAAATGGCCTTCTTCACCTCCTAGAGATCCGCTTTCTAAGCTCGCAGCTTAACGCACCAGTAGAAGTGTGGGCGATGAATATTTTCGATGCTGCTCGAATTAGCCCCATTAGTGACGGGTCGTCGCTTTTAATTACGCCGGCGGGAGGGGTCGAGGCGGGAAGGTAGGAAGACGAGAGGATCGAATAAAAGGTGGGCCTTTGGCAATTAGACGATTTCGAGACCCCTCGATATGGCGAGTCGAGGGATTTCGTAGGACATTCAGGACGATAGTCGAGGGTCCTTCCGTCGTCTTCGTTTTTCGTCGAGTCTCTCCGCGCGCAATTGTAATCGTAACGACGCTCATAGTCATCAGCATTCAGCCTTCTTCCCGGATAAACTTTTTCGACAGCCCGATAAGACTGAACTCCCAGAACGACCAGCGGACAGTGATGCCAGAAAGCAGAAAAGCAGCAGCAGCATGCCGAGTGGTGGGGGTCATGCATGTGACAATTGTCACACCTGAACGTCGCGAAAGACGCCGCAAACACGGCACGCACACACTTATCGCATGCCCCCACTATTCGGCGTGCTGCTGCTGCTTTTCTGCTTTCTGGCATCACTGCCAGCGGATCGGAGAACGTTCTGCACTATATAACGCATTCGTCGCTAGTAAAAAAAAAAACAAATCATCCACTCCTCATCGAGGAACCCTGAAGGATTTCGCATACTCATCCGACATGACACGGCGTCTCGAAAATACACTTTAATGCACGTAAATAAACGTCGTGTCTTTGCGACGATCGTTCGCTCGCGCACAGACTCCGATTGGCGTCCGTCATCGGACGGGACCGTTCGGGAATTTCCATAATATCGACAATGTATTCATTACCGGCGCGAAGCCTAGCACGCTGACAGCGCCTCCTGCTCGCCCCGGTCGATCGCGGATTCGGGGACGAAAGTACAGTGGGCAAAAAATTGGGACGTCGTGTTTATCCGGCGAACAAAACGCGGCGCACCCTTGACGGATCCGCAAAAGAGGGTTTAATATGTGAGAAGCAAGGGAGTGCTGTCGGTTGGCCGGAAGGGAACTTGGGTGCGCTGTGTGGAATGAAGGTGTGTGTGTATCAGATAGAGAGAGAGAGAGAGAGAGAGAGAGAGATAGGACGGAGTGGAGGGTTTAATATGTACGACGTCCTCGGGGCGTTATAATCGGCGACTATCGATCGCCTCTGCCTATGACGCAGTCCTCGCTCGGAGGGATTTCGAATTCGACCAATCACGGATTACAGGACGATCGAAGCTGCCCGACGCTTTCTAATCAACCCTTTGACTCCTCCCAGCCCCGAAGACCCGTCTGGAAAGATAAGTCGCCCCCAGCCATCCTGCTTCTCGAATCCGTGCCCGTCGCGCGCCGCACAATCGAAAACAATTTGTCCGGGTCCGCCAGATATTCGGTTTGTTTTTCTTTACTTAAGCACGCGCGACCGATATCCGAGTCTCGCTATCCGAGGATGTTTGCCTCTCGGATTGCGACAGGCACCCTCTATTGAGACCGCCTAAGGGGACTGACACCGTGGTACTTGTCAGACGAGAAACTTCGGAGATGAGGATGTTCGACGTGCCGTTAGCCGGGACGATGAGTGCTGAGCGGATAAACTGACGCGGAAGATGTCCGGGGCGAAGATTTTGGTGTCGCGAGGTCCGACGAATCGAGGGTTCGTCGATAAAGAGTGCAGGGATTGGGGAGTGGATCGTTTTTGTTCGTTTTCCGTGGATACGATGAATCGATACGTAATGAGTGGCTTGTGCAGGGTTATGTTCAAACGAGTGGTCGTCGTTGAATGTACTAGGTTTGAAATGTGAGAAGTTTCATCTCAATCCCAAACAGCCTTATGTCAGACTGACGCGTACTCTTCGCAATAAAGGCCCGCGTCGATGGTCCGTGATTGCGCGCGGACGATAGGACGGGCGAATGTTAAACACTCGTTAACCTGAGTCAATCTCGCGCGCGCGCGGCCGAATTTTCGGTCACTGGGTCACCAGCCGCCCTCTCTGTTCAACGTGCCTTCGCTCGGAACAGACACTCGGCCATTCATATTCGGACCACGGGCCGTACAATCTGTCCCGCACCCCGACCGGATACAATGTTCACCGTCCGACGCTGTCAGTTGGCGGCGACGAGTGTTTATTCTCCCCCGGCAGCGTATCCCATCCGAAACTTTCTCCACTATGGAAATGACTTTACATTCCGGCTCAGCCGTAAAACTTAAGCTTCCAGACTACTCGGGCCCGAAAGGAGACACTCGAACGAATTTAAAGTGCCCACTAACGTGCCGATCTGGCCATATTGTACAGAAACCGAAATAACGTCGATACATACGAAAAATTGTTTCCGTCTGCTTTAAATGGTCGTGTTATAAATTTAATGGGTTTATCGGTTGTAAAAAAAATGCGTTACGCTCGGACTCTGTCGTGCGCCTCGTGTCGAACGCTTCCGGCTGGATACAAAAGCCACCGCAAAACCATATTCTGCGTTTCCTTTTTCTTCTCTTTGTTTTTTAGATTTTCTTCATCGGTAAAGCCATTGAATTTATAACATAGTATCGTTATATTACCGAAATCGAAATTATTACCGATGTCTTTCCACCGTTTCTTTCTTTATCATTGTCAGTTCTCCCGCAAATAAATCGCGCGTTCCAGTTCCAGCCGACGTCCGATGACATAAACATGTGACGTAACAATGCATCGATGCATCGCACTCGCCGACGAGCGCGACAGAATGCGCATCGAAATGGGAAGCCCGAAAAAAGTGACCGTGTTAAGTACAGACTCATACATACGCGGGTATTTTTTTATTTCCGTTTCTGCAAGCGTAAACAAATTTCTACCCAAAAAATACGGCTATAAACACGACGATTTCTACGAAGCGTGCTTAGTGCACAGACACGAGTAATCAGTAACGAAAATACAAGAAGCCAGATCAGCCCACAAAAAAAGTCGATCACTGTACTAGTCTAAATTCACTAAGCGATGAGCAGAACAAAAAAATATACGCCATCGCAATGATCATCGGCAACCATACGGACGCGATCGACGCAAGTTGCGTTTTGCTTCGCTGCACGAGTCTCTGGCCCTAGGCAAATGTGCTTCGAGTATTTTGCGGCCGCGGCGTTTCCTCCGTACAAGAGGGAATCCCAGTTAAATTGGTGCACGGGGAAGCTCGGGATTCGCGCTTGTTCGGGAACTATAAGCGATTGCGGCTGGGGTCAATCGATGTGCCGAAAGAGGAAGAGAAAGAGAGAGAGAAAGAGAGAGAGAGAGAGAGAGAGGAGGAAAGGGAACAAGAGAGGCTCCGAGGAAGAGGGTCGATCAATCCGAAGGAACGCGAGAGACCCTCTCCTTGATTTTGAGGAGTCGAAAGAATCGGGGGCGTGTCTCGGGGTCGGATTGTGCAGTCAATCGTACGCGAACCCCTCTGACGAGAATTTCGTCTCGTCGCGGATACGTATCGAGCTTCCGGGGAATTACCAGAATATGTGCAGGGTGCGCGGTCTTCCGAAGTATCGTCTTATCTCGATCGCTCGGGGTCGACAACGTAAACGCGGCGCAGTCTGACGTTCGACGACTCTCGATACTTCCGTCTCCGTCGCCGCTCCCGAACGAATGCGGAGCGTAACGGAGTAACGTGAATTTTAATGAAAAACAGAAAGAACGAAAGGCGAGACAATGCTGCCGGCAGGATACGTTTTGTGAGCTCGACATTTCCGCGATTCCGGCCGATATTTCCATTTCTCTGGCGCTGCTTCCGGGGAAAATAAGAAACATCGAGGGATAATGTAGGGTTTAATGAAAAAAAATATTGGCACGGATGAAAGTTGGACGAGCTCGCACCGGCTCGCGGGCGCGACCATTCCAATTTGCATGGATCGAAGAGCAATCATCGAATCTCAGCACGTTCAATGTAATTGGATTTCTGGCGAGTCGGCAACATATTGTCTCCCGAAAGCGTACACTGTTATCTCCGCCTTGTTCATCTCAATTGTCACTCACCTACTTCGTCTTTTGGCAACGTCGCGCGCAGTGTGCATCTTTTGACGTGTCACACGGCTGCGTCCACAAATCCTAGGCAAACGTCCCGTAACTATTGTATTTCCTGCCCGACGTTGAACCAACCGAATGCAGCCACTCCTGAACCGAAACCAGTGCCTCTTGCCGGAAGATTTCTATTAATCCGACAACTGTTAATAAATGGAAAAGAAAAACAAAATTTCTAAAACAACCACTGATCTGTAATATATACTGGTTGCAACATGGCATACATGTTGTACTACTCATTGCTACATTTGAATCAATCGCTACAACCTGACTATTCCGGGGGTGTAATCTAAACATGTAAGATTCGGTCTCTAATCGAGACAGATGTTTTGCATTCAATCGTGCATCCAGTGTATATATATATATAGATCAGTGACGACAGTATAACAATTGAAAATCTCACACGTTCCGTAAATCGCAACGCCGTCCGACGGTTCTCCGAACAACAATGGACTTCTGCGCCAGAAATCGTCCCATCCCTGAACCCTGAACTCTCACTCGCAGGGGCAGTGGGGTCGCACTCGAAAGTATCGCGTTTCTCGCCGCCACTCGAATTCCGGCGACTTCGTCGTCTTACGTCTTACGGCGAGTCTTCTCGCCCCTGTCGTCCTGTTTTCAATTGTCATTCGCCTACCTCAAGTGGCACGAAGTTTCGCCTAACTCCTCTGTTTGGCCACGACTCCCTGCCCGGTATATGTACATATACAAGGAAGTTGTAGGTAAGTGTTGGGTCGTGTTCGAGCCCGTGGCCCGATAGCGCTCGCGGGCGTTCCCGTATTTTCCGAAGTAGCCGGACGACAAACTTGCCTTCCACCGGTTTGCCAACTATGAATAATTCAAATTCGAGAACCCCACCCTCCGACGACGACCGCCACGGCCAGTGATTGTTTCTCGAGTGCGCGCGCGACGAAAGGGGCAATTGACGGGCACTCCGCGAATTGTCCGCCGGGAATTGCTCGTATATTATCTGTATGTAATAAGGTCGAGACTTTATTGGGAGAAGCATCGTTTCGTGATGGAGAATAAATTTTCGTTCGGCCAAGGGTAGAATTCGATTCGAAGAGATGGATGGAAGAGTCTCTGATGATATTGGGCGTTTCTTTAGAATTACTGGGTAGTGCAGGTAATGATATAGGTATATACGAATGCAGCCGGTGGTTAGGGATATGCTAATACATTTGTGCGTCAGGTTTCTTACTAATTGCTAAGTCGTTCGCAGAGATTTCACTGTCAACCCCCGAACAGCTGTTCTTCAAACCGTCGCAGAATGCGAAGCGAAAAGTCTTGTGCGGAAGGGGACTGTCATGAGTGTAGAAATTTATATTCCGGACAAACACCGGACTCGCGATCCCGTTATACTACGAGGGGTCGGAAGAGGGTAGGTGGGTGGGTGGCGGAAGCAATTGGGGCGCGCCTCGCTTTATAATCTCCTCCGACGAATTAAACCGACTAAACGCTCGCGATCGGACGGAGATATTCGAATTTACATGGTAAACACGTAAATTTATCAGCGTCGTGCGCCATTCGCGCGAATCCGTAAAAGTTTCAATAAAATTCCATTTTATCGATCCGGCGCTAAACGTATCCCACTCTCGCCTCGTACTTTGTAACCGCGAAATGTGGCAAAAAGTAGCGTGCATCAAAGTGCCGCGATCGTTTCGGGCAGCAGCTAATCAAATCTCTGTGCCGCAAGAGCCACGTTTTCGAAGGCGAAGCTTGAGGCGAGAGAAGGGAAAAAAATGAAATCATATCGCACGAATTTTCGACTTCCTCGTTGCCGAGTTCCGTCACGTTTCCCGGCCTCTTGTATCCCACCCACGCCTCTGGCACCTGTACCAGCCACCCTCTGCCGTACTCTCGCTGCCCTCATACTACCCCTCCGTTTTCGTGAAAAGCAGCTTAGCCCAGACCGACGATTATTCGCGCGTGTGTTTGGACTCTTGAAACATTCGCCGCGGATCCCGGGGGTTGAGCTATGATTTACTGAGCCTTTCTTCTTGTCTTTCCGCAGAAATACGTGAGCGAAGGCTCGACGGTGCGGGACTGCGTATCGACGTGCGTGGAAAAAGGTAAGTACAATTGTTGTCTCGCAGTCATTTGTAATACGATCAAGGAACGACGGCGCGCGCGTTTAAAGAGGCGAAATTCAATTTTGTATTCAGTTAAATTCCCTCAGCTGATATCTCACTTACGCGATATGTAATCAGCATATTCCACCCGTGTCATCTTTCCGCTTCTCGGGAATGATCTTAATCCGACTGAGCTGCTAGTCGACGCATCTAATCCTTTTGCCCCGGGCTTCGGTCCTTCTCGTTTGAAAAGGGTATTATCGAGAAGGTTTACGTTGGATATCGAGGCCGCGAACCTAGAACACGTTACGTCGATGCACTGTTCCCGACGGTTTACATCAAACTTTATGTTTGGCCCCTTCAATCTCGCGCAACACGTATTGTTTCCCGTTGAGGAACTAGACGCTGCATCGACTACACTTCGACATTGATTTTCGATTCGAATGAGTCGGGTATACGAGACTTGGTTAAAATGACTTGCTTGACATTTTACTATAACGACGATTCTCTTTGAGCTCTTTTTAATTTCTCAAATTTTGCCTGAGATTTATACGTAAACTTCGGAGAATGTAACGGTTTACAAAGGAAGATTCATTATGACAAAATTTCGAACAGGTAATTTTCTACTAGACATTAATACTCATTCTTGTCATCGTTCGCCTTCATATTAAGTATAACACTTTTATTCCATCATTACCCCATCAATCCTACACCGAGAACAAAGCGAAAGTCCCGAAGTAAGTGATTCACGATACACGCAATATGTTCCTGAATTATTATCGTCGCATTTTCGCGACGTCTTTATCACCGCCGCGCACGATCGATTTTCGATTCGCATTCTCTCGCTAATAACGCTCTCGGGTGTCGTCGGAATCGCGCCGGCACTCGTGTGCCCGGCTGCAAGAAAAGATAACCCAGGCCGAGTGCCAAAAAGGATTGCCAGCGATATAAGTAAAATTTATAGTCCGATCCAGCTCGATCGTTTCCACGAGGCCGAAATCGGTCGGCATTTCGGCAAACATCTCGGCACACTTCTCTCACCTGTCGCAGATTTTCACGGCGAGCTCGTGGGACCGACGCGCGTCCCAACGAGACGGATCTGGTGCGCGACACGTCGCGAGCGTTTTGTGTTTCTCGCGACAAGGGTGCGTGAGAAAAATCGTTCGGCGAGAAGAATCTCGCCAGCTGCGCATCGTGTCGTCCCGAGATTCCGGGGGTGTAAGGAATAACGGCGAACTGAAAAGGCGGAGTAATGGAACCGAACGGATTCGTGCTCGTGTTTTATAATGAATTTCGAAAATTCGCTCGATGACGGATGGCGCGACCCGCGACGATTTTTCGCCGCTAGGAGAAGCTGCGCGAACGAGCGTGACGGTGCAATTTTTAATGCAACAATCGTCAGAACCTCGCTCCGCGATCCGCGACGTGTAACAATGAGAGCTGATTACGCTTGCTCGCGATTGTAATGTACGAACAATCGCAAATAATCGGAACCCGATGGTTCGGAAGTTGCCGACGGACGCGTTAATTTCGTTTGCGGCGGGGAGCTGAATTTAGTCGATAAATTATTTCGCTTCGTTAATGGCATTCGGCGGCTGCGTCGACGAAGCCGCTCATTTATTTCGCCGATCGGGGTAGCCTGCCGCGAGAGTCGACGGTCTTTATGGTCTTAGACCATATACACTCGTAGACACGCCTTTCGTATTCGAATCCACGAAGCAAATTGACGCAAGCATCAAATTACATATATGTACTCTCGCGCGTTTGCTGTTCGCGCGAACGTTTGAGCTGGAAAGTCGAGAGTAACTATTTAGAATCGCAGAAAACGTCCCACTCCGATCGTCCGTGGATTCCGCCGGAATACACGACTTCCTGCACGTGCTCACCTGTATCCCTTTACATCCAGTTATCTCCCTCCGCGCCGTACGCTGCGCACTTTAGCAGATCCTTGTACAACTCGAGCCTCGCTCAGCTTACTTTCCGCCCGCATCATTTTTCCCGGATTCCGAGGTTATCTCTTTACGCTCGTTTCCACGTCGCTCCTCGATATTCCCCGCATCTTTCTATCTCTTCCCCCACACCTCCCTCTTCTCGCCGTTCTCCTCCGTACAGATAGCGCACCGACATATTTTATTCAACAGCTCGTCCCGCGGCATTTGATCCCTTAACGTCACTTTATCTGCCAGAAATCCAATTTTATTCTCCTAGGTATTTATTTCACCGACGCCGTCATCCTCCCCACCCACGCGGCCGCAGCCTTGTTATAAATTTTCGTCCCCGGACATAACCTCGACGTGCGCGCTCGACCATCAATCCTCGTCTCGCGCGCTCCGCGTTCGACTGTAAATCCGAGGACTGGGCAAAAAAACAAACTCGGACGACGTCGGCCAATGGAAGAAAAAGTGCAGAACCGCGAACGTCGAGGGGCAATTCATAGTGTAAATTCGCGCGTGCGAGATGAGGTTCGCGTCGAAGAGACGTCTAAATAAAAAGGGTCTCTGGGGCCGGTTTGGCGAAGTGAGAGTCGTGTGGTCGACGGAAGTTTACGCCGGAGAGCACGATTCCTACCCGCGGCCGCGGCTTTGGAAAAGGGTGTGTGCCGGAAGCAGGCGCAGTTGTTCAGGCGTCGCGCTCAATTTCGGACGGTCGAGTCGTGTCGGGACGAGGAATTCCGGAGTCGCAGCCTTTGGCCAGGCCGCGGTGGCCGGGGAGAAGACTGCGGATTCCGCGCAGCGCAATAAGGACGGCGAAAATCCGGAAAGAGTAGCCGTCGTCGGACGTGCGTAATGCGATTAAGCGAAACGAGCAAATCCGGCGTCGTGCTTCTGCTCGCGGAAAGCGGCTGAAATCCGATGAAACTTTTCCAATCTCCGTCGCTTCGTTCCATTTTTTCCCCTCCTCTCTTTGTCTCTCTCTCTCTCTCTCTCTCTCTACTTTGGTTTTTTTCTTTCCTATTTTACTGCTCCCTGTCATCGGGTATATTATATACACGGGCACCGTGTGAACACGTGCGTTTCGCGATGCAATGCGCGAGAGGTGTGAAGAATGATAGTGTGTTAGAAGCATTATAGATATACGTGCATGTACAAGTATACAGATATATTGGATCCAGTACCTATAGACCGCGGATGATTTTTTAAAGAATTGGACACTTTTTAGGTGCCTCAGAGTTTCGTTCTGACGCAGAATGTGTGCGGTGTGTCATGTCAAAAGCTGCGGATTTATAGTTCTAAATCGTCGAGACCGATCCGTGTAACACGTTCTACTGGAGGTGGAGAGTCCGGTGATTCTTCCGATACGTTAAGTCTGGACCACTCCGTTTTTCCATCTTCCTCTTATTCTTTCCTCGATCTTCCTCCCATTCGCGACCGCGCCATCTTGCTCGCCCTTCTTTCGACACTCTCGAACGGGCCGCCAAGGTAGAGATTTCCAATCGTATATAACGACACACTTCACGAGACGTGGAACGATCTGTCAATGGACACGAGCTTTCGATCTGGCTCTGAAAGTCGTGCTGTACAAACGTTCGGTTGCCGTTCTCTAAATTGACGTTAGTCACTGCCTCATTTATCGGACTTTTTTCCGATAATTGATTTTCCGATTTATCCGGTTTAACATTTTTAGACATTTTTAATTGCATGGTAACACTTTACAGGATCCACGATCTTAGAACGACTGAAATTAAATCATGTTTTCCATTCAGCAACCCTATTTGTTTTAAACGATTGCACCGTGGGTCAAGTGAAATTCGCTTGGATATTAATTCGGTCATTAACATTCCTCACGTTCCAAGCCCTTACGTCTAGTTCTCGGTGAACAATTCATTAGCCATTAAATCGACTTACATCGGACCGAACCACCTGAAAAGAAAGGAATCCGCGAATGTCGACGGGCGAGTAATGGCTGGAGGAATTCCTGCGCCGACGCTCCTGCTGGCTTCCGGTCGGACGCCAGTGGGATATTCGGCCGAATCTGGTAAGGTCGTTCAGCCGACTCGAGAATCGACGGCCGAACGTCATCGATTTCTGATTGCACCTCACCCGCATTGCTTCCCTCTCTCTCTCTTTCTCTCTCTCTCTCTCTGGCTCTCTTGCATACCTTCGTCCCCTGGCCCACCAACACTGATTTTCCTTCCTTCCTCTCTCTCTCTCTCTCTCTCTCACTCACTCACACTCTCTCACTCTGCACCTTTTCGCAGCAACCCCGAAGAAAGGCAAGCGCGCAAATGGGATGGAGCTTAAAGCTTCAATCGTTCCGACGGCGTTGTTTTAAGAGAACAGAGCGCGTTCATTGTTCCGCAATCGACGCGTTCGTGCGGAACGCGGAAAAGTCGGGTTTATTCTCGATCCCCCGCCGCCGTAGCAGTATACAAATGCAGTCGGGATGAAGAGGGAAGCCACCGAACGGCGCGTGCTGTCGATGCGAAGAGTTACATTGACGTTCGACTGACGTTGCTCTGGCGTTACATTGACGTCACGTACGACAAGAGTGCTCCGAGCGGAATTATCTTGACGGAACGTCTGTTTTTGCGCTTTCTATGCGAGCCGGCTTTCGCGGAATGCATTCATGAGCTTCGTCTCGCCGAATATTCATCCTTCAGTTTGTTTCGGTGTAGAATAAAGTTAGCTCTCTGTGTTCTCCTTTGACCCCGAACAATCATGATCCTCCCTCGTCACATTCATTCTCTACATTTTTCTTTATACTTCACTCCTATTCTACATCCCGCCCACACCTTTTCCGACCTCCATCAGATCGCCGTTCTTCTTCCACAATTCCCTCAACCACCACAAATCCTCCCGCGCTCACTCTCCACACCCTCATACCCATTCTAACCACATACTTCAGGCCCAAAAACGTCCAGCGCATCAAGCGTCCACGAAACTCGCAATCTGCATTACGTTCACACCATACTCCATCTTCATCGCATCCCGTCTGCAGAAGCCATCATTTCTCCTCACAGCCCTAACCCTTGACAATCTTCAACCTCGCATCTCGCATCCGTCGTCCTCCCGAAGAACATCCATCCCATCAAAGTCCTCCCGCAGCACCACCTAAACCATCAGCCTCGACTAAAGTTCACGCCTGTTTCAGAGGCATGGAGCACGAGGACGTACTGCTGCCAGCAGGACGGTTGCAATTCGGGGCCTGCGCTGACGTCGAGCAGCGTCTACGTGATCCTGGCGCTCTCGGTGGCAGTGTTCGCACTCGGCCGATGCCTTCGTGGCTAATACGTCGCGAGCGAGCACGAGGAATCCGCGGCTCGATCGTCGGACCTGCGAGCTTCCTCACGTCGACGAGCGGTAGTAGCGGGTCGTTGCACGGAGCCACGAGAAAAGTTGCGCCGGATGTCACTGCGTTGGCGGACGAGCGAGTCCGCTGGACGTCGCTCTCATCTCGCCGATCGTTTCTCGCGCGTCACGAAATTCGCACGCGACCGGCTTCGCTCGCAGTTTCTTCGATTCCTTGCACGTAGTTGTTGGGGCGTGAGAGTGACGGGGCTGTTGGCCGGCAAATGAGAGCTCGCCGCGCCGTAGACGAATCTGATTTACAGTAGGTCTTTTTGGATAATCTTTGTAGACGACGAAACTGCCACGAAGTACTTCTCTGCTGGTCGCGTGTGAATTCGCGCGTGATTGAGACTCGATTGCAGTGTCGAGAGAGAGAGAGAGAGAGAGAGAGAGAGCGACATCCAAGATGACGTCCGGGAGTCCCTGAAATCGTTAAATCGGACCACGCCCCCTGTCAGAGTTTCATTAACGCTAAAAATCCGACGCGAGCAGAACCGAGAACGGAGGCAAGCGGAGAGCAGCAGCGACGAGCCGAGAGAGTGGACGCGTCTCTAGATCCGTTGGGAGACGAGCCGGGTGAGGGGAGGCGAGAAAATGAGGAAATATAAAAAAAACGTGGATAACCTACATACAGATAATGTTTTAAAAAGGGAGGAACAGTGAGGATAATAATAATGATGTTATTATTATTACTATTACTACTATTACTACTATTACTATTACCATTATTATTATGATTATTATGAATGATGATGATGATTATTATTATTACTAATCTGACTACTGTGCATCACCAATATACATACGGTAGTGTCGAGAATAGGCGAGATCGAGCGGAGTTGTACCGATTATTATGTAACCGCTTAAAAGTAGCCTTATACTGTAATTAATGAGAGATAATAACGCGAGCTCTGCGATCGCTCTATCGGGCGGTGCGGGAGAAATCGACCGGCAGCCTCCTCGTTTCCGGATAAGTACGCGAAACGCTCTGTTCCGAACTCCCCCTCATCCTTTTCTCGAACAAAGCACTCATCGTCGCCGTACGAGTTTTTTCACGACATCGCACTTAATTAACGATCGACTCGGTGGCTGCCGATTAGCAGCCGCAATTACAGCACACTTTCGTCAGCGAGTGTGTCGACACCATCGTTCCGTTGGATGTTTATGCGAAGAATCGCGGATCGTTTCTCCCGTACCGCGGCGTCAGCGAGACACGCGGCGCGTGATCGGCGAAAGAGATTCCTAAAGTTGCGTAGCGAGACTCATCCATAGCAAGTAAGAGAGGAGCCGAAGTGGTGAATGCGTGGGAGGCAAGCGCGCGGGCGATCACGGAAAGAGTAGACGACTGTCGAGAGAACCTATCCGTTCGCGCAGAAGGTCGTTAGCGATACAGAGTGTAGCGGTTATTAATGCCTGTTCTTTGAGATTAGGTGGAAATGATTTATCGAGAGTTAGTTATCGAACTCCTAGGCTAACGCTAAGCTTAATCTGTTTCCCGTTTCGGACGTCAACCGATTAAACGTCGTTGTTATTGTTGGCCGAACTGGCTCGAGGCGCGTCGCGCGAGATCAACCTCTCCGACCCCTTTTCCTGGCCCCTCCCCCATCCGCATTTTCATCTGATATTGTCGGAAAACCCTTCGGGAACCTCGTAGCGGAGCCGAGAAATTAATGAACGCCGCGACGATAATTCGTACCGACTTGCCGTAACTCATGCTCCAGCTAAAAGTCGTTGACTGTACGGCGTATACATTGCACTTACGCGGCTGGGCGCTGAAATTATCGTCTATAGAACATGTACGCCGTACGGGATTCAGCTATTCTCTGCGAACTTTCGAATCGTTTCGAACGCACGATTCCTTTAGGTTGAGATCATACGAGCGTTAAACGTACGTGCGTACGACGTGCGTCGCAACGTTCGTTGTAGAAATGCATTGAAATCGACGCGCGTACTTTCAACGCTCGTGTGTCCTTTTAACACGAACAATAATGTACATATTCCAATGTACGTAATGACGCACATCGTAACAAACGTTCTTTTAACCCTCGTGTAGTCCCGACCTTCCTCGTTTCTCTCGGTCTCAAAATTCCGCAAACACGCAGACTACAGGTAGAAACTGCATGGATATGCAGATTCGACGGATACAACGGCCGACGGGTTCGGCATTATCGAGATCCACAGCGCCTAGATGAATAATTGCATTGGAGAGATAGGCGGAGGTGTGAATATATGTATAAGTCGGTCGAATTAAAATTAATAATTAATATTCGATTTAGGAGCGAGGTGCCGGTCAGTCTGGCCGGCCAATGGCCACACGCGGCTGATGTTAATGTTTGCCACGTATACAAGCGGAACGCTGGGCGGAATATGTTAACGCCTGACTGGCACCACACACGCGCGCTGTGCCAGGACGCATTGCGTGCGTTGTAACTTCGAGATCAGTTTGTCGCTGCTACATCGATTCGCCTCGTGGCAAGCGAGATGGGCCCCGCGGGACCCATTGGAGCGCGCCTTGGTTAAACGTTATCGACATATTTTTATAACGCTAAATTAAAAGGGAACGAGTCGCGCCCTGACGATCGGCGCGCGTCGTTTGCGCTCGAATTGGCCCCCGAGCTCGCCGAAGTAAGCCATGAAAGGGCACCTGAACGGTGCGGAGTGATGGGTATGAGTCGCGATCTTCCGTCGCCACGTTTGAGTTACGCGGCTCCGCGCGAGTGGGTGGCTGGCTACTTAAAACATTTAAATTCGAAGCGTCCGTGGACTTCGAACTCGATGCAAGCGGTTCTGGATATCGATGCGTGGATCGCGCAGTTCTACATATTGGTATACATATAGTTCGTGGAATTTCTAAGGCATTGTTACATAGATCGTGCAATTCTAAGCATCGGAAAGTAGGTCGTGGAATTCTGAGGCGTCGCGTGGACGGACGGTGCAATTCTGAGCACGCGGACGTCGAAATCCGCGTATGAACGTCGTATGAGAAGATTCTAAACTTAGTTTTACGGAAGCCTGGATCGACGGAAGTCCGGGGGTTGGGGGAACAACTAGTCCGCGCTCTCCTAAGCATCGAAACACTTAGGCATCCACTCATCTGCATGCCCAGTTCCGCTTCGCGGTTCGGCCGACCCGCATCTCCGATCGCATCCGCAACTATCGATCGCGAAAGCGCCTCGAGCCCGTTCCCATCGAGATTCTGTAAAGGAAAGAGAGGAAAAAAGCACACGCATACACATCGACACGCAGGACACGGACGCGAAGGAGGATATAGATCGCTCCGAGCGCGGGATTCGTGTACGTACACGGGAACACAAAACTTTCGGGGCGAGTTCACATTCTATCGAGCAACGTTCATACCACGAATAATAATTCTAGGCGAACTAACTTCCTAGCACGTAAGGATTTTATTATTATATACCGGATGATACACGATTCGATAAATAATGCCGAGATCATTCCTACCAAAACGAAAAATAAAAGAAAAAAAAAAGACAAGCTTCCGCCGCTGATCGATTACTTTGTTCGAGATTGATGTATTTAATACCATTGTTACTTCGTAGAGTGCCCGACGCTGATTCGACTCTGTCCAACGCACGGAGTGGAGCGTATCGTAACGTACAACGAGAGGCGTTAGATTATTTGAAATCGAACGAGAGTCTGTCACTGACCGCTGACGGTCTCGTGGCGATAAAATAAGCAATGTTGCTGGAATTTCGAGTGCCCTTCTATTACTTACATTTTTCCTCTCGTCTGTACACCGAGATTATCGATCTTACTTACGCACGTTCGCTTTGTCATCGACCTATACTACTGGCGTTTATTATCGGGGTCTCGCCCTTTGTCACCTCTTGTTAGGGCTCGATCTCCTTAACGCTCATTAAGGACACGAGGGAAACGGTGTGCGGAGGTTGTGAGGATAAAGAGCGAAAGCGAGGTGAGCGTCGCTGGTGTGACAAAAGAGGTTGGCGAAAAAGAAATGATGCGACGACGACAGACACTCGTCGACGGCGTCGAGCCCATTCTCAATCCCTTTTCCACCCTTCATTTCTTTCCACGAATTGCGGACGCCTATCGTACGGAGGAGACAAAACAGTGAGAATATTGTAATTGTGCAGTTGGGCCAATAAAAAAAAACAAGACACACACACACACACAAGCGAATAAGAAGAAAAAGGAAAAGGAGTGGCCGCGATGGGCGTATGTTGAATGAGCCGCATTAAACAAAATATATAGGATTAACGATTAACGACGATTACTAATGTCGAGAGGACCGATTGCGAAGAATATGATTATTACACATACAAAAAATATATATATATATATATATTATATATACATATTATATTATGATATATTATATTACATTATATTATTTAGTCATAAGCAGAATCATGTATGACGAGTTGTACATTTATAATAGACCCACCCCAACACAGAACGCAATAATAAAAATCGTACTCCGAATAAATGATTGACCACTGACACACGCTCTCGATTGATATTCGTGCCTCGATCTTCTCGAGCATCTCGACTCCCTCCCCCCGAAATCGCGGACATCTTTACGCGACGAATGAAATCCGTCGAGTGGTGCGGACGCATTTATTTACGGCGCGCCGTGCCGAGCGGCATTTTTCGTTCGCGAAAAATACTGACGAGCCTCGTACGTACATATGTACGTGATTGATCGTCCTCATATGCGGACCGAAACGTAGCGACGATTTATCTCGCGACTCGGCCGCATTACGATTTTTCATGTTCAGCCGGAAAGACACATTCGCCGGACGTCGATGAAATCGCAACGAGCGGCCGCGCGATATAATCGATCTCCTCGCAAAGCGGCGCGTCCGTCGTCGGACGTAGCGCGGAACGATGATTGACGAAGTTTACTCGATCGGGACCGTGGCGGATTTTATCGGCCGATACGACGCTGCAACTTGTCGTCCGGGACATATCTGTCGTCATTTTTGCGGCCGTCCCGTCGACACGCGCGCACCTCTTGTCCGTCGGATAGCTTGCCCGATTCGACCAATTTTCCGCACGACCAGACCGTTATACGACCGAACTTTCGCCCGGCGGCCGGCGGTTCGAGGGAACCGACTGCATTTTCAAATACTCCAACTTGCGGGCGACTGAATTTCGAAATTCCTAAGTACCCGAGCGACCGGGCAGGAGTTCGCTGAAATTTCGGCGGTCGTCGGTAATCACGTTACGCCCGGCGGTTGTTTAAATTGCGAGCGTACTCGCGGCATCGTCGCTTACGCACTCTCGATCGCGCGGCGCAGAAATTCGGGAAGGGCTTGATCGACGTTTCGGCGAGAACTTTGCCGTTGTTGCGAGCTCGCGTCACGCGACCCACGGAATTTCGGAGTCTTGAACGGCGTGGTGCGTGTCCTGTCGAACGTTTTCCGCGTCGGGGACGGGCGATAGCGAAACTTTAATTGCTTTCGGGGATGAGCTCGATAACCGACGGCAGTCGATTGCGATATTTCGATGCTTTTTCACAGCAATGAATATCATGTTTTTTTTTTTTAATCTATCGCTAGGAGTGTAGCTTCAGAGACGAACGATGGAACGATAAGCGTCGATCGCTTTAAATACGAAGGCCGTGCGACATAATCGTCATCTTTGTTGCGATTTTGTTGATGTCGATCGTGTGCCGGTGATTGTGAAGGTAGAGAAAGTAAAACGTGGAATTTTACATTTATGTTGCGAGTAAATTGATGCAACGCAATACAAGTTAAAAGTGTACTTTTGTTATTTTTGTCTCGAACGAAACGAAGCATATATGACTTATACAATTAGACCACTTTCATAACCATCGGCACGTATGTAAGTTCGCGGCAAATGGCATTTTCCTGTTAGCCTGATGAGCTCGCGCACCGGCGCTCCGCTTTCTACCATGTCGGCATCGAGCATTGGCACTGGTCCATTGACGAGATAACGCTAATTCGCTCTGGCAACTGATGTATCAGGTCGTCACTTAAGCCTTGCGGTTTCTGACGATGTCGGCCGGCCTGTTCGCGAACTCTCCACCGTACTCCAATCTCGAAGCAGAATATCATATTCGGGTGGCGTACGAATCCAACCGAAACCTGTACAATTTTTTTTTGCCCTTTAAATTTTTCTTTCCCTCAACAATGCACGCCGCAAATTTCTCGCCATTCTATAACCTCGCGCTTCGGAAAGTTTGATCGCATTCCTATTGATTCGCGTGCCGAAACGCTCTCTCGTTAATAATCGACGCGAGGTTATTAACCGAATTTCTGTCCGGCGCAAATGGCGAGCGCGGAGGCTGCGGGTTACGGCAGAAAGACGGGGTGCGGGATAATGGCCGTTGGAGCTGATGATTTTCGCGCCGTCAGACAGAGTGCTTCGCACGTCAGTTCGTTTCATTAGGCGCGATACAGGCGAAAACGTTTTCCGCGACGGCGAGTGCGAGATGCGCTTGGAAAAATGGCCAATGTTCATTTGACGCCTTCGACAGCCACCCTCGGCGCAGCTTCGGTATCAGCATAATACGCCCCCGCATTATGAGCTTAATCGGGCAGTCGGCGTCGATTGACAGGATATCGGGTGCATTAATATATTTCAGCTGGAAGAGTCAGCGGCGACGGGGCTCGACGAGGTGGCGCACGAATAATGCAGTGTTACGTTATTTATTTTAGAATTTGTACGCGCTGTTGTCACGATCGATTTCACAGAGCGTACCGATTCTTTAATAAGTGTCGCTGACAATGACCGACGTTCCGAAGATGACGTGCAAACGTGGTCGGATCACTGATCGTGGATGTGGCGGATAAATTCTCTGAAGCCGAAACCATTTCTTGTACTCGTAGTGCCCTGATCTATACTCTTCAAATGAATGATCGAGAAAAAGTATACATGTGGAATAGAGAAGATGCTCCTTTTTTGAGCTCGGTTAAAAATTACATGCGACGATTTACGATGCTTCGTATTTGTGATTGAGATTTCAATTTCAGGACGCGTTTCGTCGGCATTAAGCATCATATATATTCCGTCGTTCGAGTGACTAAAGAATCTCCATATAATAAACGAAGAATCCAGGAGACCCGACCGGTAGCAATCAAAGTCCCAGCATAATCACCGACTTTCCACTTCCCGCATACTTAACCCAGAGTCCTAAAAGCCCGAAAACGCGCCGGCGAGTCTAACCCAGGCCCGTTACGAATTCTACGCCCATTTTGGATCGCGGGCAGCTTCCTTTCAGGAGCAATTCACGGCGGCATTAAAGGGTCGATATCATATACATATATACATATCCAAGTCCGACGGCTTCTTCGCTAAAACCATAGAAATTCAAGAAAATACGCACTCAGCTACTGTAACAAATAATAATCTCATAATGGACCGATCACTCAGTAATCTCTTTCGACAAATTGTAACGTAAATCGTTGTCAAGGCCGTCTTTTAAAACCGACCTAACGAAAACTCGCTCGAATCCGGAACGTACATAATTTTGCCGTAGAATTTTGCAGTGCATTCGCAGAGCACATTATCGCCTCGGCGCGCGTCCGCGTTGAATCTGACGGCCTTCCGTCTTCGCGTCGGACTAAGTGTTCTCGCCTGATTTAGCGCGTTTAGCGCAACTGTCGCGCATTGCGGTCTCAGCCGTTGATTAATCGGCGCATCGATCAACCTCGGCTTAATGCCGGTGAGGGGGAGAGAATAACCATGAGAGGCCGACACGCGACGATACACTGACTCGCCGCTCTCTGTCGTCCAGAGATTAACACGTCAGACTATCGATTCGTCCTCGATGGATCGCGGCCGCGAAACTATCGGCTTACATGCGCCCAGAACAATATTCACGTTCGCCTTCGTTGCAGCTCCCGAATTATTCGAAATTTTCGGACGTAGTTTGCGTCTTCATAGCTTGCTTTGTACTCCTTCTTCGTATACAAAACGGCCAGTTGAAAGAGCAAGCTACTTTTGTTAATCCGAAAATGAGATCAAGTGTTTGTATGGATGTCGGTAATACGTGCGATGCAAGGGAGGAGCAGTTCGGTGCACGTGGTCCGTGTAGAGTAAAACGTTCTTTATCGTAATTTCATAATATTGCACAATACCTAATTTTCCAAACTGCGCTCTGTTTAATCCCACATAAATTCTGACCAATGCTCACCTATCTCCAGCAGCGCAGCAGTCACTTCGTTCTCCACGGTCGTCGTGAATCTTCTTTCCCGTCTCTTCATTTCACTTTGATTATTATCAATTTCCATCCGCCAATTCCGGGGATGGCTCGCGCTCATAAAACCGCGTTAATTAAAACTCGTCGGAAGGGGAGGCGCGAAAAACGGGTTGGCTTTCATGGCCGGAGCTCATTTTCTCCCGGTTTATCGTCCGCGTAAGGCGAGTTTTCTCGTCTCGCATCTCCGGCATTAAGCGGCGTGCTAAAGATTACATTTAAATTGGAGATTCGGCTCGGTCGACCGGTAGTGTTTACCGGGCGACTCGCGGGACGTGGGCGAGGTCAAGGGTCGAGGGCCATCCGAGTGTTCGGTGACGAGAATCGGTACCACGGAAAATAATTCCATTAGACGAGGACGGAGCTAGGATTAGGTGTAAAAGAGGGATTGACGCTTCGACGTTGAGCGATCGGGCGCGGATCAGTAGCTGAAAGGTGTTTAGATTGTTAAAGGGCTTAGGATGATGGATACTCTTCTGTGCAGTTCGTTGGCGTTAGATAACATTTACGGAATGGACCGCTGGGCGGAGGGTTCATTTATCGAGGCGCGAGAACAGGAGTGAAGTATAGAGAAGTTGCGGGAGAAATTAGTAAACGTCACTGTACTGCTGAAACGAAACTGGTAAGAGACTTGGCGGGTGCGATGATAAAGTGATTAGATATGCCGAGGTTCTTTGGTCCTCCCGAAAACCGGCCTGCATACTTGTGGACTGATTATGTCGTTCGCGGCCGAGGCGTCCGAAGGGATTGGCTGCTCAACTGAAATATACAAAAGCGCGACGTATATACTTAGTCACCCTAAGGATAGAAGGAGCGACGTCCAATAAATATGCTAATGCCGGCCAACTTGGCACTTGCCAAAATTATGTATCCTTCGAGAAGGACTTCCGTCGACGATGCTGAGCTGAGGAATCGAGAAATGTGCGGCGTCAGTCGCTTCGACAGGGAAGATTCGCCGTTGCCCTTGAGGAATTGATCAGCTTGGTCGAACGGACAAACTAATTGGACCGAGCGAACGAGACGTTTCGTTTTAGTAAGACAACTGTCGGGTGAGAATGGAATTTTGTTCGGTCGAAAGGCAGAAGAAACTTATTACCGGTTCAAGGTTATTAGCAAAACTTACTGCAATGCGTTAAATTATGTGCACGACGTCCTTAATGTTCGAACTTCAATCAAATTCGTTGCTATCCACAGAAATACCGCGCGAACCGGTAGAACGTGCCGTATTTACGAGTAGAAGTTCAGTCTTTACGACCTCGCTTTTAATTCAGGTTATCGTAAATAATGCTCGGCGCACCGCAGGAATTTTTCATTATTACGCATCGACTTACTGCTGGATCCAGGGCTCTCGCGGTTTTCATATGCGGACAAGTTAGCGGGAGAATAAATTCAACGGACGCTAAAGCTTCGTTCATTCCGGTCCCTGGCATGGCCACGCACAAATTAACATGCCGCCACGTGGCGACGGGTACCTGCCTTCCGATACAATCGAATATACCTTCAGGTCGTGCCGCGTCATATTTTGCCCGGATTTGCATCGTCGAATTTCGAGGGGGTTGTCAGGAAAATTAAAGCGCGGCTATGTCGGTGTATCGAAAAAGGTGCATCCTCTTTTTTTTTTTTTTCTACCAAATACACGTGACGCTTTTCGGGGAAGTCTGAAAATATTATTTACGTTCACGGATTTTGTCGACTGAACGGCGCACGTGGCACATTATTGCGGAGCGCTCGATTAATTATCATTGTCCCGGAAGATAATTCCGATGATCTCACTGCCGCGTCCGTATTCCACCATTATGGCGTTATAAACGTCGGCGTCGCGAGGTGGAACAATTATCGGGTCGACATTAATATCGAGAACAAACACTTTGCCCCCGTCGTCCTTTTATCCCGCTTTATTTCTCCCGAGCAATTCCTTAACCCGACGAGCACAGAGACAAGAGCTTCCGCGGAATTAGCCGAGCGATCCATTGAGCATCCAAATCGGCTAACCAACGTTTCCTTGAACAAACGTTCCTCCGCTGCAATTCACCCTCTAACAATATTCCTTTATTCCATCCCACGTTTCCCCCAAAATTAACATTTTCACTCCAATAATTGGAAATCGCGCTCATGTGACCGCTGCATCCAAATAAGAGAATAAAATATCTGTTATTGTACTCTATTACTCGTACCTATTATACCCTCAAAATCATTTATCTTCAGCAAGAGCAACCGACAAGTCCGTCAAATAATATACTCTACTCCCAGAATTCACATGTACCAATCTCATCCCAAAAGTAAGCATCAACAAACACAATCTTGCAGAGAGCGAGTTGTCGAACGACACGTAACATTCACCGCCAACGCATTGGCATCGAACACCAATTCCTTTCCGACAAACAACCCGACATAACCCCGCGCCATTCGTCTCATCCAAACAACGTGACTCGCATCTCGCCGCGCAAGCTGAGCCGGAATTTTAATTCAATAAAAGCCGCCTCTTTACGACGGTAATCATCGTCGCATCAGCAGAAATTCTCCCCCGCATTTCCATCTCTCCGACTCTCCGCGCGTGTCGCTGTTCCAGGTATGCAAATGAAGAGCGTCGTAAAGCATTTTTAGTCGGCGTCTTCTTCATCCTCCCCTCCCATCGCACTTCCAATGACCTCTGCCGCGATAGCTGGAAGGGAGCCTCGAAATTGCCGGGCTTAAAATTCCGGCTGGCGTCTCTCGAGACGCACGTAAGATCGGCGGGCCGATAAAACTGTCGGATTCTCGTTTGGCGCGGACGATCTCTGCCGATCGGCGAGGGCCGATCTGCGGACGCATCAAGGTCATTAATGCGCGTCACGGGCGCGAACGACGGCGATAAGGCGCGGCTGGGGTGCGCGATATTTCAACGGATAAAACTGGAATGCCTCTCCTTTCGCGGCCGGGCACGCGGGGTGGATTGTTTAGGGGCTCGGCGAAATCGCGGAATGATTGCGCGGACGGGGAGTTGAATGCCGGATAATGTCGGCGGGCTTCGCGCACAATCGCGCGGTTCGCCCGACGCGACTCCTCATCTTGGTACGGACTAATTCCGATTTTTTTAGGGGTTTTTCATACGCGATAACGCGGCACTGTATTCGTGTACAGCGTCGACATTTGCATCCCTAGTGCCGTCTCGTTGGGCAATTAAAAAAGTTCCACAGCCTAAATAGGCAGTTATCACAGGACCGAGTCGTATTAACACGACCGCGAGCAAGGAGGGCGTTCTATATTCTACGTGCGTAGTCTTGTTTCTTAATCATCGTGTAACGAACGCACTGTAGTCACGAATGCGTGCGATATTGTCGAAGGATGAGTTCGGGTAAGTATGAAATCGACATGGGACACCATGAGAGACACGGGGGCGAGCGGATGACGCGTCGAGTGGTCTGTTAAGATCGTGCACGGGGAGGGAAAAAACGAGCATTCTCCGCGACGATTTATTGCGAAGGAGGAAAAAGTCGCGGCAACAGGAATCACACGGTCAGGTCCATTTCGCCGTAACACGGATCGATCGAAGTTTAATTGCTTTCTCCCCTGCGTGCCTGGAGTTCTTCCGTCTGCCGCTCTCTCTCTCTCTCTCTCTCTTTCTCTTTCTCTTTCTCCCTGCTCCCGCGACCGGCCCGTGTTTCTGCACTGTCGCGTTGCAGTGCTATTATTTGCTAGATTGTGCCACGGACGCAGTGTGCATTTCCTGCTGCAGCGTTCCGCAGGATATCACAAACTCCTATATTACTTTGCTGGCTCCGCGTGGCTCACCACCACTTCCGTTCACCCCTACCAGCCACCCTTTCACTCTATCTGTCTCCCTCTCTCTTTCTCTCTCTCTCTCTCTCTCTCTCCATCTTTCCCCAACGACAGCTGTGTGTACGTGTTCCTTGGAATGTTCCGAATGGAGCATCGGTCCGGTGTTCGAACCTGGAATTCCGCGCGGTTTCGACAATCGGGAATTTGACCCTACATATACGACCCCCTTACTCGGTCTTTCCTCCTTGTTGCTATCCTCGTTGGCTACGCGCGTCTTCCTTCGTCAATCATCTCCTCTCCACTCCACTCTCCGCTCATTCCGATCTCGTACATACCGCTGTCGTTGAATTAAGGAGTCTGCAGCTACGACAGCTGCTTGCAACATCTGACTGGCTAGTTCTTGTTTTATCTATGGCCGTTTGCTCCGTCTTTTTCTTAAAGATTAACACAATTCGACCGAGAGTACGATGTGTGGTAATATAAATGAATGCAGCTGGAAATAAGGGATAGATATTTTTCTTTCCGATTTTTACTGAGACACTACTTTCATGGCCACCGACACGTGTGTCCTTCTGTGTAGCTGCCCGACGTGCTGTTTTCTTTCTCGATTCCGTTCTCGTTCCATTACTGTGTCCCCTTTCTCGCCTCTCTAAATCTTCTGTCTTACTCATTGAACTATATAGACTACCTGGAATGCTTACTGAGAGTATAACAGCAGAGACGTGCTGTCAGAGAGAGAACGTTGAAATATTGGGTTCTTTGTCTTAGTCTTACCACAGTATCATATCGTATGGACATATAGTCGATTTGCGCCTTTCAACGGAAGTTGCACAGAAATGTGACCGGTTCGAGAAGAGTTGCTCTCTCCTGTTCTGACATTTCAATAGGTGACGCTACAGAGACGAATGTAAGAATAAGATCAACCGCTTTAAAATTACTCATAATTTTTTATTTCTTTTTTAATCATTTTTTATATCGAATTTACAAAAAGGTAGTCTCGCTAAAGTAGATTAATTTCTATATTCTTGAACAACGTACCCAAAATTTATGATGGGGTAGTACAGCTAGCAAAGGTCATAGATCGGAACGTTTCAGCCGTCTCTATTCGCTCGGCTTGATTGCATGTCTGCATACGGCAGTGCGCATTCCAGGTAACCTATAGTTCAATGATCTTACCTTCCTCATTCCTGATATAGTTCATAACCTCCACCTCTCGCCACACCCTTCCGCTGTTCGACGTTGTAATTATCGTTCGGACGATGTATCTCCCATTTTCCGTGCAGCGGACTATCCAATGTGCCGTGAGATTGCCGCGCTATCATTTTGATTTGTTCCTTTCCGCGCCCTTCCCTCCCACGCCAGACTGCATTCGCACAGTGCATTTTCAAGATTTATCAGCCGATGCAGAGTGGAAGTTAATGAAAGTGTCGCGGTCGCTTGTAAGTACGAGCAGTACTAACGGGCAAGTGTCAAGCAGTAAATAAATATTCACCTCACATTATGTTTTGATAAATTCGTAGCACGTAGTCGGAAGCGTCTCGAAAACAGCTTCAATCGTCAATGTTCCCTCTTTTAAATTCCACCTCGTACCGTGTTTATCGTACAAATTATCCTGCATCATAAATATGTGACGCGGTCAGTAAGAAAAGTTACGTTCCTAGATGCGGGAGTTCATCGTTTATCGTCGGTTTGGGATACCTTATAGAGAGTCGAGGAGAGCGAACTGAAGCATTGGTCTTATCAAGGCACGCCGTTCACGAAGGGTACCGTTATCGACGACACGCCGAACTCCCGAGTGGCCTCATAATCTGCGCTCCGTGCCACTATAGACCGTCGAATAATATCTGGAATCCTTAATCCTCGAACTGAGTGGGCAGCTGGCACAACGGGCGGGCTACGATTGTCAATTGTTGTACCACTGTGTCCTTTGATGAATGAAAGAGTCCTTTCTCTACCCTAAGCTCCGATATTCAATAAATGAAGTGCATTGCTATCTCTTCGACATAGTACTCCTCTTCAGCCCGCTTCTTCTCGCTTCATTTTCTCAGCCCACTCCATACCGTGTATCCGTGGCTCAAATAATTCGCGAATAATCCTGCCTCAACTCCCCGGCAAACTCCGCGGGAAGTTCTAAATACCGCTCGTCTCCAGTTTTTGAAGTTCGGCCGTATGACAACCGCATTGCAGCAGAGAACGAGTAAGTGAAGTTCGCTCGAGGGAACTCCGCTCGGCCGAGATCGGCGCGATACATTCGTCGCTCGAAAGTCCGGAACTTTCTCCTTTCTCTCTCTCTCTCTTTCTCTCTTCCACCGTTTCCACCCTCTTTAGCCGCGAGTCTTCAGCCACAAATCGTGCCCGCGACATTTTTCACTCGGACCATTTACATACTACACGGGCGTTCCGTGACACATAATGCATTATGGGGATCGAAAGTTTCTGTCTGACTCGTTGAATATTCAGGGATCGCGATTAAAACCAACCGTCGAAGTTGGCGGACGTCGAGGAGGGGCGTTCGGTTTGGGGAGGAAGGGAGGAAGGGTGGAAAGGCAACTCTCTAGCTGACGCTAAAAGCTCGCGGTCGAGGCTTTATTGATTTCATAATGAGTCGTGCCACTCTTCTTAATGCTCAATTATTTATCGTCCCGATCTCTCTCGGGCGTACTCTTAAGTCCTTCACGAAGAAGTACGCGAAATTGCGAGGCAAGGGACGCGTGCTCACGAGCGTCATTGTTCCGCGAGGATGGTATCAAAGGACGTGCTGCCACGAAAATACAAGTCTACGTTCGACGCCGGATTCATCGATAGGCCAAGTAAGCTGCCGTCTACAACGGCGAATTTCCAAGGGCACACCGATTATTACGTTTCACATTCAATGTTCGTTGCGAGGAGTCTACGATCTACACGGATTCGTTGAAACTTGAAACGCTTCCGAAAACAGTGCCGATCGAAACAGTCGCCCCCCACCCACGGACTCGCGTCGGAAAATGAAACTTTCGACAAGTAGCACCCGAGCGAGTGGTCTGGAAGTCTAAACTGCGCTGCCTGTACACCTGAACCAGACACAAGCGCGCAAATGCTCGCGTGGCGCTCGGGTCGATGTGTAGGTGCTCGTAAGCATAGATCCGCGCGTCATGCAGCAAACATACGCACGTAGTTGCGCGTATATATTCTCTCGCCTGGAGAACAGCGGGAAAACGACGCCTGGCTCGTGACATCGTCGGAGAACAATGGCAGCTTAATACGCGCGATGCCGCTGGCAGAAGGGGTGGCGGAGAAGGGCTGCTTGTAACCGTGCATGCATGCATACACGCGCGGCAAGAGCCTCGTCCCAAATGCGAGCCGCACGTTAAAATCTACTCCTGCCATATACCAACTAGACCCCACCCCGTCGCCTGCACTCGCACTTGCACTTAGTCGCCGATCGTTTAATCCCGAGGCAGCGAGGCGTTCACGCGATCCGAAAGCGAATTGGCGCGTGACTTGAGACACGCGATGACTAGTCATCGAGCGTGTCGGGCGAGGCTGAAATGGCGGAAATGGACGCCCTTGATGGATGCTGATGGACGCGCGGCAGGAATACGGGATCGAAGGACGTGAGATTGGTTTTGTGTCGGACGCTCGCCGACGAATCTGAGGTAAAAGCGTCGGAATGCTGGACGGTGGGCGTTAGTTGTGTGCGCATTTTTTTTTTTTCAAGCTTCTTCACGGTTACGAAGTCGCGACTGCTTCCTTTCGGAAGGTCTGTCCACTTTGCGCAATATGTGGCGGAAAGCGGACGAACGTGTTCTTTTTTAGTTTTTGCGTCGAGGAATTAAGTTAGGAGCGGGGTGAAGAAGACTGGACTCAGGAGGCTTCTTTGAAAAAGAGTCCTCTCGTTGCGGCGGATTAATGAGCAGAATTATATTACGACGGGAATTCTTTATGCGCCGGCTGCGCGGCACGATTGCAAATAGTCTCTCGCCGGTAAATTCAATTAATCTCTCATCGCGGGAGCGCCGAAAATGCAAATCCGCTTATCGATCCGAAAATCCGTGATTGGCCGGGAAGTCTCGCACACTGTCAATCTGCCGCGACACGCCCGCTCGATTTTTCTTGCTAACAAAACAGACAAGTACAAACCGTACTTACCGACTCATTGGCTGCCATTCTGGTGCGATCCTCTGTTTGCCTGTCGCGTCTATCAGCGACGATCTGAAAATGACAGAGCCGAGGAACGGAAAACGTTGGAACGAGTGCAAGGGGAAAATAACGACTGTCCATCCTCGTCAACGGCACCAAATTTATTATAAACTCTGCCACTCCCGCTCTTCTCTACTCCTCGCTAGCGGACGTTGGCAGCCGTCGAACGCGAGGCAACCATCGCGATTAATCGGCCGCCGTACAAATGTTTCCCTCTATGATTCATAAAAACGTACCTACTTCCGCTCTCTCGCGCGCGCTTGCGCCAGAATTGAGCACTCGCTCCGCTGTCGTTGAAGCGGAAAAGTGCCGGTAGCCTCGAATGTACGAAACGATCCTCGACGACGCGGCGGCGGATAGACTTATATGTCCGTCGCACGTAAGAAGCGTTGAGAGTGGCCGATGCTTTTACCGCGAGAATGGCGGCGCCCGATCAAAACGACACTTCCGGCCTTTTCAGTGGCGCGGTAAAAGCATTCGCGCGACAGCCGGCTGAATATTCGTCGTCCGTCGTCCAGGGTCGGCTGCGCAGGTTCTTCTCTGAGCTCGAGGGTGCGAGTAAGGGAACATGAAGAAGTTCCTGCGAACGTCTGCCTCATGCGGCGCGCGGATGGCCGCGTTTACGTAGAAAACGTCGCTGTCTTATTAGGGGCAGCATTTAGTTCGGAACTTGGTATGTTGGTTCAGTGCAGTGTTAATAAAATAATATATCTACGTGGCGCACGATGAGCTACTGCGGAATACTATGCAGGCAGGAGAGTCACTGTCTGAGAGTTGACTTTAGTTGTTCCGTGCGAGTTGAGCAGTCTCGAAGTTGGCGGCGTATTGAAGGGGATGAACGTAACGCTTATTGCAACACGGCACTTTTCTATCACCTTTAGCGCAGACGGTGTGTCTCGGGCGCGAGGAAAGTGCAGAAACGCACGCGACTGTCGGTGCCGGGGCGAGTCGTGCTTCAAAAGGGTCAGCCGAGGTCGTTCCGCGCGACAGAGCTTCGAAGCGAGCACGCGATTAGAGACTTATCGACGTCGGCTTAGAACGTCCGGCCTGCGATCCGTCCGACTTTATCCTATTTTTTCCTGTCACCGAATGTTAACCCTTTAGTCACACTCCCGTGCACCCGATTGAAATATCACGGCCTATTGTGTCGGGTCTGCGCGCGGAAACGGATTAAACGGAGGATATATTTGGCGATGTGTTTGAAACGGGGAATTAAGGTAGTTTTAGTAGAACGATGACATGTAGCTAAAGGGACTAATCGTTTATCTTCGTTACTCAGCTCGCTCGCGCCTTCGGCAATTACTCGTTCCTATCAATCTTTCCGCGTAACAGATGAGGCAATATTTAATTTTGTTGCTTGAAATTGAAACGGTTCGGACGCGCGGAAAATGAAACTGTCAAAACAGAGCCCGCTATCAGACTTTTCAATTCCGACGAATCGATTTCGCGTACACGGCACCGTTCGCCGGCTACTCTGCGGTCTTTCCTCGCAATTTTTCGAAACGGACGACTGACCGGACAACGTGAACCGCCGACGCCGTAACAGTCTTCCTACGTTTGGTGTAGAATGTATCTTAAGTACCGAAGTCGACAAGGCAGTGCCTCGCTCTCGCGACACTTCGAAAGTCGAGAGCTTCCCAGTATATGAGCCGCTTTTTCTTGTCCTCGGCTTCTAATCCTGCGGACGAACCTGAATATCTTCGTTTGACGATCCCTCTTCGTGCTCTTTCCCACCTTCGCTCTCTCATTCATTTCGCGCCAAACCATTCGAAACGATTCTCTCCGGTCACTCGATTGCAAGACTCTCGCTTCGCACGCCGTTCTCTCACGCTCAATCTACCTTTCCTCAATTCCACTCTTCGCTCCCCTTATTATTTCGTCCTTCCAGCTCATTCTCTCACTACTTTCATACAGGCACACTTTCTCGGTTCGTTCGACTCGATCGTGGGCGGCACTCGACGTTTCTCGCTCTACTTCTGCTCCGGCTGGAACAATTCGAAGAACAACGAAAGGAATCTTTCGCGCGGGAAGGCCGACAAGAGACATGTGTTCGATGACAAACGCGATACTACGTCTACAGCAAGAAAGCTTAGTTAACCGAGGAGACGCGAGAGCGTCAACGCAACAAAGTGTACCGTCTTCGCGGTCAGTGCAGAATTTATTTCGCACCCAGCTCGACAGCTAGTAAAACAGTCGGCGTGCAGGCGTGCTGCTTCATCCGCGACGAACGACGAATTTCCAACACTCCTCTCGGAACAAAAGTGCGAACAAATCGCGTACCATTCACCGGGCGCAAAATCGAAATCGTGCACGTGGGAGGAGACTCTCTCTCTCTCTCTCCCTCTATCTCTCTCTCTTTCTTTATTATAATTACCCTTCTTATAAAAGACTCGGATTATATTACATGTACACGCCGAGCTAAATACGAGTGGATAAGGAAAAACTTTTTACAAGGGGGGGAGGTTTGGTAGAGCAGCAGAGCGTCTTCGAAGGCAGTAAATTCTTCTTCGTCTACGCGACTAATCGCGGTGTTACGAGGGTGGCGATGATGATCGAGGGTTTGTCGGGCGGGGCCGAAGGAAATGATTCTGGGTTGAGGAGAGGGGGCAGGGAAGGAAAATCGTGTGTGGGACGAAAACGACTGGTCACCCTCGCCGAGACTTCTCCGGCGGAATTCTCCACTAGTTTCTCGTTTCCTAGCTCGGTTGACTGACCTTGGGCGAGTCGCCGCCACCGAGGAACACGAGGCCTGCGGCTCCTGCGTACGCCACGAGGGTGTCCACGGCCTGCTGCGTTTCCAGGAGGATTCTCACCTCGTTCATCCACTCGCAAGAGATGCTACGCGGCGCACCTTCGAGGAGGTTCATGTAGCGGAGTGTCATCTTGAAGTCGCCGCGGTCGAGGTAGTACCTGCGTTGGAAAGTTCAGCTGGTTTCAGGACAGACTGATTTGACATCTGCAAACGAGTGGTCTTTGGATGCGTATGCGTGTGAATGTATGAATTCGGTCCATTAGAGTGTTGCGGGTATCTTGACAAGTGAGCTCGAAAGATACGTGTGAACTGAACCTTTCGACTCGAAATGTCAATATGCTTACTTCCGTCGGCGTGGCTGCCGGCGGTCCGTGAAGGCGTGACCGATCGAGAAAATGCGAGCAACAGTTGGGCAGATCGAATCGAGAACGGGGCGCAAATTTTCGCGCAATCGAATCCGTATGTCCGAAATTCGGTTACAGCGCCGATTCGTGAATGCCGGCTGGACGGAACTGACCGCGCGGAATACCGTACGAAATTGGTGAAAACGGGATCCGCGCAAACACACGTTCGGTTTTTTTTTTTCGACGCTATGCGCGCGCAAATGAAGTCCGGGCGTGGAAAAATATCGAGGCATCGGAACGCTCTCGGGCACTCGTCGAATTGGCACCGGATACCCGCGAATATGCAGTCCTTTGCATAAACAGTCTCCGTTACGAGTCCTGGGAAAAGAACCCTTGGCGCAACGGAATTAATGAAATGAAATCGATGACGACGAGCTGCGTCGGCGAAAATTAAATGTCCAATACGTGACCTGGCGTGGCGGCATACAGAGCCCCAGGCCAATTAATGCACTAGATACTCTTCCCTCTTCCCACGAGTACTCAAAACCTTCCCAATAAATCAAGTGCAAGTCAAAAACTTCCCAATAAATCAAGTGCAAGTCGCGCACAATTTGTACGCACGTGTTACTCGTGTCGCAAGAGCCCAATCATTCTTGCATCGCGATTCTGACGATAGCAATATTCTCCAGGCGTCAAGTTCTTCGGATTCATTGACCGAACTCGACATATCGACCATCCGCAGAACATAAGCCGGCTTCGGAATATCGTCCGCTGGTCACTTCATTCCGGGAGTTTCGAAACAGACGCTGGCACGCACGCACACATGCTGGCCGCCCTCTCACGAAAACGCCGAGAGGTCAGCCCTGTGTATCTGCGCGATAGTTTGCCGAACTGCACTTGCTGCAGTTGAGCGGTTAGCGACATCCGGTGCCTTCCTGGTATCGGCCTTTCGGCGCAATCCGTGCAACGAGAAGGGACCGACTCTTTTCCAGAACTTTGCACCTAACCCCAGGACCAGGACCGACAGTGAATTTGTTTTACGACAGAACGTGACGGACGAATGTCCAGGATTCGCGACGTTGGCTTCCGTAAGCGTGACGGCCGCAAGAATCTGTCGGCGTCGTCGAGTGATGCATTCCAAGTGATGCCGCGCGAATTCGTGGGGACAGAAAATGGACGCATCGACGTCGTTTTAAACGACGTACGAGCTATAAACGCAGTGGTACTGTTTGCGTTCGTTTTTTTTTGTTATGCTTTTATAAAACCGTAACAGCGAGCGGTGGGCAGAGTGATCAGGAATTACGACTGGCGATGGTCGCGGCAGTTTGGGTATACAAGTAGTAAAGCTCGGTAAGTGGTCGGACATAGGTGTACAGTAAAAATTTCCTCGTTTTTATCCCCGCCGGAGAGTCGTAAACAAAACTGCTGAAACATAGTGTTTGCCGACGTTCCGTCTGTTCGGTTATCGACGAGTTCAAGAGCTCGAGTCTATACGGATCGATTGACTCTATTAGAAAGTTCCCATTGAAAGGCAAGTTTGTTGGGAAAGTTTCACTCTTGTCTCGCGGAGCACGAGACCGGGGGGGAAAGGATATTATTGTTCGTTGAACGTGTCGTACCAGTATCGGTATACGGGTCTGAATCGAGTACTACTGAATGATGGGTTCCGAACGTGGAATCCGACAGGAATAGGAAAAGATGCTAGAACAAATTTCGTAGCTAAAACGATAAAAAATAAAGCTGTTGCGATACAAGTAATATTTTGCATTAAAATAAATAAAACTGTTACGTACTTCTAAGTCTACGAAACTTGACGTAGTTAACTATATTAGTTTCTTCGAATTCTATTCGTATTAATCTTGATTCCTTATTCCGTACATTCTCGATTCATATTAATTGGATCAGACACACCAGAAACATAAATTGCTTCGAACCTACATCCACCAATGTCGAGGATGACAAATGTACCGTACACCTATGCTCAACAGCCTGGAAACGAATGCAGGCGAAACATCCATCAACCTTTCAATCCACGGCAAGGAATCAAACAAATCCATAGCCGCGCAGATTCGCAGTTACGGCGGGAGATGAAAGGCAGCATTCCAGCGATCTTTTCACGAACCTTCATCCGCGATCGTTTTCCAACCTCCCCCCGGCATACCCGGCAGAATCGATGAAAATCCGGCACTCGCCGTTGTATAATCGTGAGTAGTCGCGTCATGCAAATCTCGCGACGAATTCCGAAAGAGAACGTGGCCTTCTTTGGCGATCGACTATGGACGAGGTCGGCACGAGCGAGGCGGGGCTGGAGAGGGGAGGAAAGAGGACGAGCGAAGCTCACATGGGCGGATCAAAGGACCAACGAGAATTTCCGACCACGTTCCGAGACAATTCGCCGAATAACCGGCCCCCGGAAATCGTCCCACGCCTCCACGATCCTCAGAACGACCGAGACGATCCTCTCGGCGAGGAGTGACGAATCATCGTTCCTCCAAAGAAATCAAATCGAGACAGCTCGATATTCTCGCGCGGCCAGAAGTACTTTTGTCGCGCGCGATAAAAATGACACCCTGCACTCCCTGCCGCGGAGTCGCGTGACGCGAGAATGTGCGAAGTCAGGAAGCGAGATAAATAAAGCTGCCGAGCGAGATCAGGGTAGTGCGCGTTGGCGCGCGTGCGGTTTAATAATTGAAACTGATTAAAGTGAGAGATTCTCCGGCTGGCGAGCGCGTGTCACGTACGTACGATCCTCTTTCTCGCCATTTTCAACGTCGAGCGGGTAAGAGGTGCGACGGAGGCCGCATTGCGCTTTCGTTGGAAGGTAAAAAATTCAAAGGACTCCCTCCCACTTACGCTCGCTTCCTCTGCGACCGTCTCTACTGCAGCTTGTCATTTGCGTGTGCATGTGCGCGCGTTGACGCGCAGAAATATCCATATTTATCTGCACACAGTATTTTCGTTCCAGTATATATCTCGCGGGCAGACGAACGTTGAATGTTGTAGAAGCACTAGCCGAAGAAAGTAAAAAAGGAAAAGAAAAATATGCCAGAAAGCCAGCTGAATCTTACGTCATTTCTATTGTGCTATCGTACGCATCAAGTCTACGTTATTTCTTCCTCGCACAACTTCTAGTTCTTATACGATACTTTTGTTATTATGTATTCTGTTATACGATAATAGAAATGCACTCGGACACTTCTGTGCACAGTGTGGGAGTTCCGCCGTAGCAGGTTGCGCGTACGAGTCGATCGTAAAGCCCACGGCGGTAGGAAAGTACCCAAATCCACGTCCATTTGCGTTCTACCCCGGCTAATACGGACGAATGTTTATGGCACAACTGTACAAGCGAGTTCGTTGGATAACGCGCGCTCTTTGGAGAGCAAATTTCTCTAATGACAAAGTGCCGTTTTGTACCTTATAACGTGGTGCAAACGAGCGTGACTGTCTGATCGTTGCACGGCGACAGAATTGAATTATATATTAGTCAACGAGACACGTATATTGTGTCACAATATTCATGCAAAAAGCAAATAATGCTATTATCTCGATTTCCATAAAAACGAGGCTAGTTCTGCGGTGAGTCGTAATTCAGGATTAACTTATTACGCTATAAGTAATGTGTTACCGATTGCTATACGTGGCTTACAGAGATTCACAAAATGCGGGAATAAAACTGAAATTATGCAGTTCCACTGATCACGCCATAAAAATGACGGTACAAATTTCGCGGACGTTGGCCGTTCATCAGGATTACCAGCCAACAATTAACGAGGCATAAGCATCGGGCATTAAAGTGTGCCATAATTCTCGAGGTTAAAGGAAGGATTAAACGATCTGTGCAGCACCTGATGTTCAGTACTACAGGACAGTAAGACACCGTAAATTAGTTGACAACTAATTTTCAACCGCGTCATCCTCAACGTGCCGAAGAACCGAACGTAACCGGAAGCAGAACGATCATAACGGGCGGCGCAAAGGTACCGTGTCAAAAGGAGCACACACGTGTGACGACAGATTAAAATAATTAACCACCCGACGTGGAACAAACGGAGTAGCGAAAAGAATGGCGCGTCTTTCCCGCCGATATTTCACCCAGCTCGCATTTCAAGTTCCGACGTTTCGCCGGCGACGGGCTCGAACGTGAAAGAAACAAAACAAAAAAAAAAAAAGATAGAAAAAGAAGAGAGTGAACAAAAACGAAAGAAAGAAATGGGGGAACGGAGGGCGCGCTATTTTTCGCTGCCACACTTTCGCCGATGCCAGGACCCTGTATATACAGGCGTGTGCGGTGGCATTCCGTAACTCCTGCCGCACCGGGTGAAAAGTGAAAAGTGCAGGCAACGGCCAGACACGCCGTTGAAGTGCTCGAGAGTGTCACTGTTTTCGCGGCCGCGCAAGTGGCGTGAGAGGGAGCTCTGATCCTCCTTCCGATTCCAATTTTCCCCGTAAATGGACAGACGACACGCGAGTCGAGCCGAGCCGGCACGGCATCGCTAGATTTATATTTACGGTTATTTCGAGAAACTTATTTTCCTCGCGACACGCCAGCGTCCTGAAAGTTTTCCATTGAAAGCCGTAACGCAGGCTCGCGGCGAGTACTGAGATGAAGGCTTGAGGGGAAAGTCTAATTTAACGGGGGAAAAAATCAATTTCCTTTTTATTGCTTTTTTTCCGGGAGCTTACGACGTTGGAAATGTGTTCGCAAAAGATTTCGATGAAATTCGGGAAAATGTCTGCTGCCGATGCTTTAAACGCTTCTTTCACGGAAATACGTGGTTTAATGAATGGTTCGACGTTCGACGGTCACATTTTTGGCAGATTGATGCGTTCGTTTCTGTATGCCTCTTTAGAACTGAACGGAATCGACGTAACTAGACCAAATTTAGCAACATTCGCAAAGTGTCCATTCATCTATTCTCGAAACACGTACCAAGAGTTGATGGAAATATTTCGATTTCTCATTATCTTATCTCCACTCGCGCATCACGCTTCCGAACCGTGAAATGAGTTTTTTCCGCGCACTGACGATCAACGAGTCCGCACGGTGGATCGTCAGTCAGTTTACGAGGACACGTGAACGCTATCCAAATATTTCTTCCTCGAACAGGGAGATACTTTAAGCCAAAAGAAAGGGAGAGAAAGAGAGAGACAGAGAGAAAACGCGTGGAGTGAGTCAGAGAAGAGATGAGAAGGGCGAGATTTCCTGGCCTCAAAACGAGGCGATAAGTCGTCAAAAGCCACGTGCACGCCAACCCTCGTTTCCTGCAGGATATCAACCCTTGGTATGGTAAATGATCCTGCCCTTTGTCAGTTCGTACATGACAGATATTGCGGCAGGTGTTTTCGACTTTCCTTTTCTCTCTCTCTCTCTCCTCGTTCTTCTCTTCGCTATTGCCCCGATAACGTGCGGATCCTCAAATCCTGGAAACCTGAGGTCGTCGTAAGGATAAGGAAGAGGGAATCACTTCGAGCGGAACAATGTGAACGAGTGCGATTAGACAGAAGCGTAAGATAGATGTTCGCCGACGGGGAACGGTGGACAGAGAATGGTAATGGAGTATGAACGGCGCAGAAATAGGATACCGAGATGTTTGCTTTGCGCGCAGTATTCGGAATTACGCCAGAATTTTCCTCTTCGCGCCGACGCATTTCGTTTCGCTGTTGCACGGATATTGGGCGTTATGAAAATTGCGCGAATCAGGAAAATGCGGGGGCCTTTGCAAATACTGACGGGCCGGCTAATTCGTTTACGCGGGAGGGTTCTCCGTTAATATAGTACAATAAAGATGAATTACTCCGCTGATTACCATGGGGAGTTCTCGTTTCCTCTCTCTCTCTCTCTCTCTTTCGCTCTCCCCTCGCATTACCTTAAATAAAGACCCGGAATTAACGTTTATGTTTGCCGTGACGACTCGCTCGATTACGCCACGTAATTCAATCCTGAAAATCTCGACCTACCCTCTCGCGCGCATTTAATCACGACGACCAAAAAAGTGCACCTTTCCTCTCCAGCTTTTCGTTTCGAACCTCGACACGTCTCGGACGCGAATAAATTGACACAGGGCCGAAAATTTGTTCGCGTTCCGCGAAGTTATGGGAGAGTTCGTGTTCGATCAAGACAATCCCTTTCTTTCTCGCGCGATCGAAATTCATTGGGCGCGCCCGGTGGATCGGTGGTGGGCCGGGAATATTAGGATGGAAATTCGAGGGATCAGTTTCTTGTCGAGAAGGCTCGATTTAGCCGCGGAACAATAGACGCGCCGGAGGTAGCCCGGGAAACCGATTAATCTTCGCCGACGAGCCCCGCGCGCCGACGTCATTAACGGTTAACAGGGCGGCGCTTAATTTTGCAGCAAAATAACGTTTCAGGCGGGTCGCCGCCGTTTGTTTCGCATTATCGAATTTATCGGCCGACTCGTAGCTCCGAATGTCAGCTGGGTCGGTAATTCGTGCGCGGATACGGCCTGGCAAGTGTGTAGGGGTTGCAAGCGGATAAATTGGAGAAAGAGAGGGTCTCTGCCAAATGAGGGATCGTCGGGGGAAGATAAATTGGCTCTTTAATCAACCGCTTTAATTTCGACTAATATGACTCGTCAGAAGCGCGCGAGATCCATTACGCTCGACACGCTCGTATGGGACGTGTAAATGTCCCTTCAGCCCACGTTACCTCATGACGCATGCACTCGGAGCTGTCTCATTACTCGCGCGTCATGCGAATAATCGAAATAATACCGTCCGACTGTTCCGTTATTGTCGCGTAGAAAGATGATCATGAGCCGAAAGGAAGTGGAAATTTTCTCGCGGCGGATCCTTTTAGCGACGGACTATCGATCGTGAGGAAGAAGACGGATGCCGCGGATTACGGACTGATCGTTTACGTGTAATTTGACGGTAGACGAGTGAACGGCATCGGCGAAACGTCCCGGGAAGAGAACGCGAAGAACGGATTAATTGACTAATTAGCGCGCGGCTACTCGACGAACGTGTTTCTTTCGCGACACTCTCGACGAGGGGTGCGTGGCGCGCGAATTCTGACGTGGCCTCGTGACAGTTGAGACCGTACGATTGAGCGTCGCGAGCGTGGGCGGGCTCGCGTCGTTGACGGATCGATAGGCAAAATTTCCATGAACTTTACGCTCGAGCCGATAACTGTCACGAGGGCCGGCAATTATCTGGAAGTGTGTCAGTGGACTTTTTCAGACCCCGGCTCGATGCACTTACGAACGTCGTCGTAAAAGCCTCCGTCCCGTCATCAATCGACCAGCCGGCCAGAAGAACCAAACTTACGACGACGGGACAGAGAGCTACTCAAAGTATAGAAACGACAAGATCGAAATTGATCGAAATCTCTATCTCCTGGAATCCATCCAATCCAGACCTTGGACCAAAAATACTAATAGACAACTGCTTTCAGGCAATCAAATATCTTTTGCCCACATGTAACATTATAGATGATTTTATCTATCGCGTCACTTTCAACGCCGCTGACTTCACTCTGCGCACCAGCGACTCATCCCGTTTGCGATCAAGTATGAAGGCCTACGATAAGTAGATCGAGCGTGCAAATCTCTCACCTAGCTCGCTGAAGTATGTCGAACGTGTTCAGGGAAGCCGCGTCGATCGGCTCGTCGGCCAGCTCGGTCGTCGGTATGGGATTGGCGTTCTTCACGATCAGCATGCTCTGTATATAGCTGAGCAGGTAGAGCGTCAGGCTTCCACCTTCTTCCGGCACCAGCGCCAATCGCCTGGCCACGTCCTCCACCTGACAAACACCAGAGCACGAGGGTTCGTGCAGAAAGTCAGAGGCCGAAACTCGTTAGCTCGCCCGGCCGAACTTGGACAAATCGTCGGATTTATGGACGCTAACGAACTTCGATAAATCATAGTTCCGCGGACGGACCGCGATCTCGCTGAGCCTTGACGCGCGACTGTTAAAACGGGTCGAGCGAGCACGCGAAGGACGCGCGAGTCTGGCTTTCTGCCGCGTCGATCGAATCGGAAGCGATGTATCATAGTAAATAAAATGTGTCGACGGTGTAACGGCGTTATTTATAACGCCTCCACAAATCACGCTTTTATAGACGCCGCTTTTTATCACGCCTGACGTTAACAGACGACAGTATATCGGGGAAGGGTGTGCGACGAAAATCGTGCGGCCGTCGTAAGGGCCCTCGCACCCTGTGCGTCTTGTCGGCAGTAAAAAAAGATACCGTTCTATCGAGCGAAACTAGGAAAATGTGCATAGAAAAAGCACACGAGGATCGAGTCCTCGGCTGGTATTCATAATCAGGTCCTAATTCTCAAGATCGTCTTAAGTGGAATTTAGAGAGTGGTCACTTACTTTAAGGAACCTCTCGCGCAGTATGTTCTCCGGAAAGACTCCCCTCTTCGACGCCTCCTGAGGAATGCCCTCGATCGCCGCCTTCACCAGTGGGTCCTCTTTCGCTGAAAGCAATCCCGAAGAAAAACGAAGCCAGGGTTAAAGAGCGGCCGATGAGGCTCGACGATCGTCGCCGTCGGAATGTCGAGCGTCGCGAATAATTCACGGGGAGATCCGCGGGCGCCATTATGCGCGGCCGTGCGGATGCATTAATTACAAGCTCATTCTGCGCTGGCGCGGGCCAGCTTTTCATCGGGCCGACACGCGAACGAGCTCTTCGGAATGCCCTGGGGGGCCTTTATGAGTGCTCACTTCCGATTAAGCCGTAAATCTTCGACAACTTTCCTCCGCAATGTCCTCTTTCACGTCGTTTAATCCAGTTCTTTATTAACCCTCGCGCCAACGCGAAGTTCGGCAAGACCTCGCAACGATTCGTTCAAATATATTATTTCGGATCGACGCGGCCTCGGGACTGCGCCCTGGCAGAGTCTAGTTCATTACCGATTGTCTGCGGATTCCTTTTGGCCGTCATGACAGAACCAGAAGTAACGGAAATAATTCGGATTCAGTGGGTGCTATTTTAATACCTCGTAATCGTTTTAGTGGACGACTGTAGACGTTCTTAACATTGAACATTCTCTCATAACGCAGACAACTTTTCTACCGACCCATTCATTTTCCATTTCTCCCTGTTTATCGTCCATCACCTTCACGCCCTCGTGCCTTCAGCAGAATTCACTGACCGAAGTTGTGAACGTAGGACCGGACGATTAGCGCGACAAGTGGGCGTCGTTGGGTGTTAGGAGATAGAAACGGGTAGAACGAAAAAAAAAGAGAGTAGGAGGGAGTGAGCTGCCGGTTGCCGGAGCCAATGTCGTAATTCTTCCGGCGCGTGAACTCAGCGCGCTGCCAACAGCCGCTAAAACCGTGCGGCAGGAGCGATTATTTATTTCGGCACGCCCCCCTCGCGACTGTCATTGCTGTTCGACCAAGTTCGAGTGCGGAAAACGGTCGTTACGCGGACGACGAAAACGTTGGGCGGGACGATTTACATGGAATCGGTCGAAAATCTAATCCTTGAAAATCTACGCTTGAGCCTGTCGCAGCTGTTCAACTAGAGTTCTCGGTTCTTTATAAGTCAATCTTGTGATTTTAATGCTGGACTATGGATCGAATCAACGATTTTCAATCGATCGAGTCATCGGTATCTGAATGCATGATTTTTACTTTATGCGAATCTAAGTACTGCTGTTATGCTTTAATCATAATTTTCAATCAAGCGTTCCATCGCATGGCCCGCCGGATACTTTTATCTTCAGCTCTTCCATTATGAATATAAATTTACTCCCTCGCCGGCAAACAATTCATTCTTTGCCGCCTTCCGGAATAGCGCAGGATTAAGAGTGTAAGTAAGATTGAGCTACTTACGCGCCGCCTTAATGACCGCCTGAATTTCCGGTTCCAGAGGCCTGACCGCCTGATCAGCCGACATCCCGATTGGCGCGACCTTCACTGCTCTGGCCAAGGCTTGACAAGCCGACCAAAGGATCTGAGCACTCGAGGCACCTTCTTCTTCTTCCATACGCGCTGAAACAAGAACAAAAAACCGCAAAACTTAAGAATCTTCCCCCAAATCCTACATTAACAGATTCGACGATCGTAACGTGAAACAAAAATCGATGTTGCACTCGCCCTTATATACGATACCAAATGGAACTTACAAGCAGTCCAAGCGATCGTCGTTTACGCTCGTCTCAATTTCCAGGAAAACGTCTCTCACACCATAATCGCGGAAATGTACACACGCGCGGCGTGTTGCTTTCGAGACGGACGCAGTAATTACGCGTTGTCCGACAGATTGTCAAACACGATAAGTGCTTATCCAGAGCGGCAAACCCTGATAGACCCCGAACGATCGTTCATCCCAGCCGAGGGCCGGACAATATGTCGTGGACATATTGTCCGGTCGGTTAAGATAGGGTCAGACTCCCTCCCGGCCTTGCCCTTCTAGACACGTACGACAGAACTTTCATCCACGCGGGTCCTCCTTTCCTGAAAAGCTTCCCTCGCCTCGAAACGACAAACACGGAATCTGTATCGGACCGCGTGATCGATATCGGCCCCTCGAATCGCGTGCCTCCGGTGAAAGGAAATAATAAGACGGCCTCGTGCAGGGCCGATAAATCAACGCCGGAATCGAAAGCAGACGCGGAAATAAATATAACGGGATCGAAGCTACTTTGCGAGGAGTTCGCTTCACAATTTTCGGTTATCGCTTTTCTTCGTCCCGCCTCTCGCCCGGTCCTTCTTCTCACAATCGGTCCTTCTTCTTCTCGCGGACAGGCACGCGTACGCGCGATAGAACGTCGGAAGGCCTGATTCCTGCCCTGACAAACGTACCGTGGAAGTGCGCCGTAACGTTTCTCATCGCTCGAAAGTTCGAAGTTCAGGACTCGCGCGCAATTCGATTCGCCGGCGTAATTGTTATTCAATTTGCCGGTCGATTTCGGCTGTACGCTTTTATGGGGAGGAAGAACGAGCAGCGCGTGGGTCGGTTTCGTTTGGGAAGAGGGAGGGGGAGGATGGAGGGCTCGCGGTTGTCCAACTGTTTGGAAAGCACTTTTGTGTCTTGCGCACGGTGTGTCGGTTACGTGTTATATATTCGCAGAAGAGACGCTGTGTAGTTGCAACGTACCTACTTGACATGAGGTATTATTTTGTCCGGCGCACTACGATACGCCGTTCAACTATTTATACGGACTGAAAACATTGCCGTTTCGCATGATTTCATGCGGACTTACGGCACAGTTTGAAAACGGCATTTAGAGCTCGCGTCGATTAAGACAAATTGAAGACCCTGTTATGAATGCAGGAAATGAATACTATGGACTCCAATTGTAAATCACATTGATGTTGTACGGAGTACAGACACATTAATAGTGGCCGTGTACGAAAATCTACACATCTATTTCGATCGAATCTAACAAATGGCAAGACTACGGCTTGACAGAGGGTCAACAAGAAAAGGGCTACCCCAACAAACTCGACCCCGTTTCGTATTGAAACGCCGCTAATGGGGTGGGCCCAGCGTCAGAATAATTTTTCTCCGGACACGAGGTTGCCCGGGTTAAAAGCGCCCATGCTCGATACGCCCTATAAATTCCGAGTCTGGGGGGAGAGAGAGAGTCCACGGTCAAGATGGATCTCCTTTTTCTCCTGGCGACGTTAACGCTCAGACTCGAGTTGGGCCACCCACCCTTCCTTCGATTTACGGACCATCAATTACGCAGGCCGGGATCATAAATAAAAACAAGCGCCACAGTCGTATGTCGTTTTCCGAATTAAAGGTAGAAGTCGTGGCTTTGAACGTCTCGTCCACGGGACACGCGTATGATGAAATAAATATCCGTGTGCACGTGTAAGAAAATGTAATTTTTCATCTGCACTCCAATGCAAACGGGCGCAACACGAAATACATGCGAGTTTTATTTCATTTTTATTCAAGAACCCGCATATTAAATTACGGGCACGTTGATCACGTGCACGCACACACATATTTAAATACACATGAAATCGGATCCTCTCATTAAAGTCCGAATATATACTCCGTTCATATCGCAAAACGTCAGTAAAATATGAATCGAGAGGGATAGCAAAATAAAGCCGCAGTCTTTCATATCAAGCTGTACAGTTTCCCAAGATCTTCGCTATCCTAAAACGATACTGTCGATGCAGCCGCACCTACTTAAACGCCATAAATCTCGAAGCACCCGAGCAATGGTATCCGATAAAACAGACACGCCTGACCATTTCATTTTTAAAGCTGCCCGTGCAGCGCGGGATCATAACAACGAGGGAAACGTCAGAGAATCGTGTAATTTATCTGACACTCCTCTCGCCTATTTCATCCGCGCTTGCTTTTGTTTAAACGTTCGTTAGCGCCGCGGATTTATCGCGGTAGTTTTTATTTTCCATCCTCGACCCTCGCGCTTCACTACCCACTTTTTTTCCCCCCTGCAACCCCTGAAAATGACATTCATCAACAAGAGGGCGCAGAGAAAGAGAGAGAACGAGGAATTTTTGTGGCATGTTTTCGGAAAGGGCGAGCGAAGGAAAAAGATGAGTGGAGTTGAAAGGGGGGTGACGGGAAGAGAATGGGGGCTGGGGGTGGCTTCGGAGTCGGGTCACGGAAATTCGTCCTTCTAATTTAATTTGTCGCTCGCCAATCCGCTCGCTGTTTTTCGGGACGGACGTCCCGCGGGAGCGGGCCGCTGCTGTCCTGTTACGACGACAGGATAAACGTTTCGGCCACGCGACATCTGCCAGCGGAATCGATTCCGACGCGCGATCGCGAGATGATAAAAAAGCGCGTTAGTCGCCGCCCGCTCGACGACGACGAGGCGAAAAAAGCGTCGCTGGACCGACGTCTCTTGCTTTGTCGGACGCGGCCCACTTTCTGTCGCGTTCATTTTCTTGCACCTGCGAAATACGCGGCGCGTCGATGAACGACGTTTCATGACTCTCGAAACGAAATGCAGCGCTGGAAATATTTATTGCATCAGATTTTGTACTTTTGAATTTGTACGGATGAATCGTCAGAGCCGCTTTCGTATTGATTCGGCTTCAAAGACATCAGTGGCTCTGTCGGCGATTGAAAAATACAGGAAAATCTGGGTCGGCAAATACTTATGAACGGCAGTATACGTGCATACCGCCAATATCCGGATACACGGGACTTAAGTACCTAGACAGATTACCTAACTTTCTTTACGCGGATCGAAATAAGCCGCGTCCATACCCACGTCCAGTCTTCTTTCCCCCATCCAATCATTCAGTCCCCTTTTTGCGCCTCCGCCCCACACTATCTCCATTAAAAAGATAATGATCTCTAAGTACCGCCCGAAACTATTTTCCGAAGGTATCGTCCGCGCCATCAAGATTATCAGACCCACCCCCTCCCTTCTCCAATCCTACCCCGCCAATCCTTCCAGCAGACCCAGGCGAATTCCTTCGTTCATTAGCGATATAATTCCGTCGGCGCCGGTAATTGGAATTTGCCTTCCGAATTCGAAATTTTCCGGCGAACGAGATGCGGAGGTCGCTTATTTAGCCGGTTCATTCCAGCGCCGACGAATTATGCCGACGGTGTCGGGAGGCACCCTGTCCTCCCGTGGCAGTCTGGTGCCGTCATGGGGAGAGAGCTAGTTACGCAGTTTCGGCGCGAAGTGACGAGAATTAGCGTGACTTACAGAAAATTACTCGCTAAAGTGCGCGCGGCCGGGATTAAACGCACGAGGGACTCTCGACGCTCTCTCTTTCGCTCTCGCAATGTCTCCGCTCTGTAAACGTCATCCCTCCTCGTTATGGCACGGCATTAATCGCGAGATTAAACTACCACGGTAAATGCTCGATGTAACGGGATCACACCGGACCCGGTCGCTTTACCGTTTATCAGCTTAATTGATGTACGAGTCGACAAGTGTGGACTGCAGTGTTTAAGCTGAGAGTCACTTTGTACGATGCAATTGTCCACCGGGTCGACCGATTCTTGTGATTCATTGCTTGTCCGTGGTTGTTCCGTATCGATTGTAAACAATTCTCAAATATTATACTCATTTTCTTAACCAACTTCTTTCGCATCCTCCGGCTACAGCAGGTGGCGTTGGTTTTAGATGTGAGAAAATATCGTTTACGTCAGTTCGAATCAATTTGTACGTGCGATAAGGTCTTTTCCAGTTGTTCTCCTTCTTAATTAACCCTAACGAGACTTCCGCCGTTGCACGGACTCAATTTCGGATGTACCCTTGTCGCAGCGCGGCCTTAACGCGAAACTTTGTAAACCGGTTCCGAACAAACGATTAGTCCGGGTCCGCGCTAACGACGACCCCCGCTCGCTTAATCGGCCGTTACCGAAACTTCCCCGAAATTCCCACTTTCCGCACTCTCCTCATTGTAGAAATTTCGAGCGCCGAATATTCGTCCCGCGGCGCACGCCGCGCAATTTTCGCCGTTTTATCGGCTTCCGCCGCTCTACACGGCACGCGAAAATGGTAATTTCTTTTGTATCGCTGGACGAGCGAAAAATCGACAAAGCGAACAACAACGCGCTGCGTTTCTCCTCACCCTCTCGTTGTGCGTGTTTTATTTTTCTCGACCGGAGCACATAGAACGTAACTTGAAGTGTGCGCGCGGTACTCAATTCCACCGATACTACCATTAGCGTCGGAGATTAATTGGTCGTCAGCGGGGTTATTGTCAAAACGGTCTGTTAAAACGGCAGGCTGTTTACCGAAACAACAGCACGCTGTTTGATCGAGCTACGAGCCAAATGTAACGTTACTAAATGAACGAAACAATCGCGATCCTTTATGCGGGACACCCCTACTACCGTCTACACTCGACACTCCAATTAACGGGGCAAAAAGGAAAAATAGCGCATAGAGACGAGTAATGGAATAATTGAAGCAATCCGCTGTGACGCTAATTATGACAGTGATGCTAGCAGAAAATCTGAAAAAATCGAACGATCCACATAGAATATTTACGGAGTCCAGCAAATCGATGCAACGAAAAATAACTGAAAATTGCGTTTCTGCAGGTTACGCTCATTATTAGACCACTTTCATACCCGCCGCCACGAGTATCTAAACAACGACCCGTTACAATTACGTCATTACACCAAGTGTGACCGTAAATTATGTTAGGACAGAAAACAAGCGCACGCAGCGCCATGCACTAATTAACGTCCGACAGAAGCCGACCGCCAGAACAAACGGACGTCGATTTTCAATCGAATACGCGATTACGCCACGGTATCTCATTAAATCCTAGATTGAGGCAGGAAAATAAAGGAGCCTCCCCGACGGCCGCAGGAAAATCCGAGCCCGGAACGAGGCTGCTCGAAATGTGTCACATGTTCAGGCACACGACGACCATGTATGCGATAGCCTAAACCCCCTGTGTGGGATTACTCGTAACACGACCGACTCGCAATAATCCCCGCGAGAAAGCGAACGCGCGAAAATCTCGCGACATATCGCGCTGGAAGTTTGCCCTCTGTTCCTGCACCGGAGTATCGAAAATCGGCCGCTGGCTTTTGCACCGGCCGACCCAAGAGGGGAGGTCAATATTCGGGTAGATCACAGTATCGGTCGGTTTGAGCGAGAAAGAAAAAAACGTTTGTACGAACACGCGGAAAAGGAATGCAACGGGAATCATTACGGACGATATGTTTGTAGAGCGAAAAAAGTTGAAATCGAGTAAAACCTTTTTTTTTTCATAAATACCCGCATGATTTTATTGTTATTAGTGTTACTTTATAAATAGCCCACATCGAAACACTCTACCTCGGAATTCTCGCAAGCTGGTTCAGCGTAGGCGTCGCACAAACATATTCATATTCATGCAAAGTTTTTTTCATTCTCAGAATGACCGATACCACGACCTCGCCTGAATATCGTCCTGGGACACACTCTGCACTCGGAACACGCAGTGATCTGTTCGTGTACCGAGCTTCGTCTATGAAATAGAGAGAGCGCGCGCTTTTATATGTACGTCTCCCGCGAGAGAAACTCGTTCGCTGGATGATGATCTCGGCAGGCCATTCGAACGGGACGAAATAACGGCCCGCTGTCCGCACTTCTAGCGCAGCGGTGAAAATTTGATGCGCGAATTTCATTGAACGAGGAACAACGAGGACGGCCCTCACGCGTCTCTCGCCGGGCGGCGGTAGGAAAAACGGCGAGGAGGAGCGGAATTTGATGAGGAGGCGCAAAAGGGAACGCGCGCGCCTGCACAGCTGTAAAACGTAAAATCTCTTTGAGCGGTGCGGCTCGTCGTAACAAAGCGCGAAACGAACCCTCCGCCGCGATGGAATTCGAGATTTCGACGGAATTCCCGGAAAGAAGCGTAAAGTCGCGTTTCATGGGCCGGAACGTAAGGGCCGACGATTTTCGTACGCGTACTGCAAGCTTCTCTTTGCGTCCTCTCTGCACGAAATTCTTCGTGAACGTTGAGCGAGCAAGAGTGCGTCTGCGAAGCCGAGCAGTGATCGTCCAGCACTGACACTTCTAATTAGGGATCTTGGATTTTGTTAAGAATCGAGTTGGTATCGAGCATTTCTTCTGCCGATCGTCCGCGAGGGTAGACAACGCGGTCCGTTCGGAGGCAGTGTGACGCGTGCGGGGAATTACCATGAGTATTCAGCGGTCGGCAGTAACGGCCGACCGCCAACAACGCATCCACGTGACACCGCACGCCGTTTCACGCGGCAACGACGGCAGAGCTCATTGTTTATGAGCGGGCCACGCACAAAACCGAGATTAAATCAGCCGGGATTAAGCTACGAAAGCCGCCGGTCGGGGAACATTTTATGCCTGAAAAGCTCGGCGAATTTCGAGAATTATTCCTCTCCGTCCGTGCCGCCCTGCTGTCTTCCGCCCGCAACGCGCTTCCATATATGTGTATTCGCGCGACTTCTCTGTCGACCCCACTCTGTGACCCTATTTTCCGAAAGCTCGCATTGACGACGAGCGTAACGATGCGGTCGACGCATGACAAAAGGGTGGATTGCACACGGCCGAAATGCAAATCGATTTCCCCTTCAGTTATATACACACGCCTCTGTGCATTCTCTCTGTCTCTCTCTCTCTCTCTATCTGTATCGTTCCCTGCGCGCGAGCCTCTAGCGATAGAGCGCAGGAAATGAAATAAAGGGAGGTTGACACAAACGTTTCGAATGTGTCCAGACAAATTTTTCGGTCTTTGAGCATAAGATAAGGAGGTGCAAACTTTCGTTAACCGCGTAGTGGTCGGTGAATAAATGTGAAAATGGAGTGTAAGTTGCAGCAATGGCTGCATAAAAATATATAAAAGAAGAATATGTCTGATATGCAAAAGGAAGAAACGTTTAACCGAACATTTCTACATGGGTTGTGTATCCTTGTCAAGGCTAATCTGCGGAGAGTGTAAAGTGACTGTCAGAATATGTGAAACGCAATTGAAATACGTAGGTACTTCAGTTGATGTCAGTTGGGTTTCATTTTTCTTCCAAACTCTACGTCGTTAACGTAAATTCACACCTTCCACATGTTATATCATGCTCAACCCTACATTTTCAATTCTATATGAGACTGTACATATACTTAAACATTTCACGTGTCGCGTTTATCATGGACATTTTATTTCGGCGCCGATGAGGAAATGCCTTATGTTTGAGTTAAATACGGTACAGGTGTCGGATGTGACGAGAAAAATATATGTCCTCTCATATGACATTGCAAAAAATTCCCTCGAAAAAATACTAGGTATATTTCAGACTGCATACACGAATTTCACTTGACCGCGTGTCCTGCTTAACGTGAACATTTTATTTTGACCTCAATGCGGATCTGCTTTACGTTTGAGTTAAGCCCGGCAAAGGTGTCGGATGCTGTGAGAAAGATATTTCTTCCCCTTTAAAATCACATAGCACTTGACAAAGAAAAAAAAAAATCTGCCCCAAAAAAATACAAGATGAATTTGAGAAAATACACGCGAATTTCATTGTGGACGATGCGTCGCGTTCGGCTTGGACATTTTATTTGCACGTCAATGCGGGTGTGCTTTGCGTTCGAGTTAAAAGACGCGTCGCGCTGATGTGAACACGGCAATTAAAGTTTTCACGAACGTTAATCAGCGCGCTCGTCGACAGCGCGCGCGAAAATATGTGACCGCGGTTGAAAATGCGAACTGAAAGAGAGCGGACTCGTTAAAATATAAAATAACTCTCAACGGCGTGTCAAGGGGGGCCTCCCCCGGTAGGGGTCGACGTGTGCGTGTGCGTGCGTGCGTGTGAGCATTAACGACAAACACGAACTCTTAATTGCGGCACGCGTACGCGGTGTGCCAGTTATGATAACTGTTAAACACACAGTGCCGTGTTAGCACACGCCTACTCGGCACGGTCCACGTCTTACAAGATCTTCGACCATACCAATATACTAACAGCCTCGGCTTTCGACCAACTGCTGCGAGGCAAACATGTGTCGTCACATTGACCATTTTATCTTTACTTCACTTCGTATCGCGGATTCGTATGCGAAAACCGTGTCTATGAGTATAAATGGCCTAAAGTCCACATTGATACTAATCGGCAAGCGCGGAATTTATAGGCGCGACGCGAGCGGCGAGCGTGACTATGAATTATGGCGCGGGCAAAAATTTTCTGCGCTAAAACGTGTATATAAGCCACGATAAAGTGGCGCGTACGCCCGGGGGGAAAAATCCGCGCCGCTTTTTTTTTCCCCCCTCCCTTGACAGAGGAGTGTGCGAAATTGCCGGGACCGTGGGACTGCTGAAGCGCCACTAGCCCGGACGCCAGGTCGGAATGACGAAAAGTTTGCAGGAAAATATTAACATGCCTTCGCGCCCAGATTCCGCCGACGCCGACGCCGACACCGACGCCGACACCGACGGCGGGTCGGCCTCGCCGGATTCGGCGGATTTAAAGCGAACTTTACGTGCGCGCCGCTGTTGATCATTCTTATCGTATAAGGGAAGGGGAGAGATAATTTTTGAAAAATGCAAGCGGACCTCTGTATCCACGGATCTATCTATCCGCGAATGCAAACATCCGACCGTGCATAAATCCGTGCACGCGCGGGCCGCTGCTTCTCGGATACTCGTCGCGCTAACCGCCGCTCGACGGGAGGAAAAATCATTTTCGAACGCTTCGCGCCGGGCTTCGCTAAATAAATTGCCCGCGCAAATTCGTAGTACTCTCAAAGGATGGCCGGGATTACGGGAGGAAAATTGACGGTGAAAAAATGTCGGGCGCGCGGTTGCCAATAAAATGTCGCCGAGGCCGCGTACGCGCGAAATGCCGGCGAAATATGATAAAACGAATATATTACAGGACAATATGGGTTGTAAATACGGGGATATACGACCGCGAGAGGTGTTTGATGAAATACCGTATCGGCGTAAAATACCGTACTTTCGATCACCGGCTAACGTTCCCGTAATCTCATTCATTTTCACGTATCAACGATTGCGCATTTAATCATTTTCATTGTCACGAACAAAAAAATATCGACCCGGCGTTTTTCAATCTGATACTTCGCACCCGTGCCGTTTAAAATGTATGAATTTAAACACAATTCCCAACTCTACCCACACGCATCATCGCGTTTATCAAATTTCCTAGGCGTCAACCTGAAAGCTGAAGGAAACATTTTAGTAGATTGAAGTGCGATGCGATTTGCGTGAGAAACGGCACAGTCCAGCCGACGAATTATTCTCAGGCTGATACGCAAAATTACGCGAAACTAGTCGACATAAATTACAGTGCCCACCGGTCGGCGGGCGAGAATCGTCGAAAGAAACGGCGAGAACGGGCCGTGGAAATCCGTGGTGGCTGGCAAAAATATGCGGAAACCTAGGCGACGCACGCAAAGAGTGGATGAATAAACAAAAGAGAGAGAGGCAAGTCGCATCATGTTCACCTACACACACGAGCGAGGATAATTAATTCCCGTACCAAATACGAGAGAGAGAGAAGGAGAGAGAGAGAGAGCGCACAACGATTTACCGTGTCCGTGGCCGTTAATTAATTCTAATCAGAAAGCGGGGCCCGGGTTAAACGCGATAACGCGCGGACGTTTCGGTTGACGAATAGCGCCAACAAAGGGAATAAACGTCGCTTTTGCGGACGAAATCGCGACTATCAACCGGTCGAGTGTTGAGCAGCGATCGAGTTACCCCCTTTTTGTCCCGACAATTTTCCGCGCCGCGACACCACACAGGCTCGCCCGGCCAATACCGTTGCACGAAACAACGCGTAGAGACGATTTTCGAAAGATCACGTAAAGAGGAGCGCGCGATATCTAATATCACGTTTCTCCAGCATCCACGTCCGTAACGCACGATTTGATGTCCGTTAGCCGACGTGTGAGACGGTCAAATTAAATTGGACACAGTGCCTCCTTTTTCATTGACACGTGCACCGGTTCTACGAAAAAAGCACTCCGACCGCGCGCCAACTCAATAATTTCGTAATTAACAGTCTCGATAATGGTACCGTCGGTAGTCAACCGTGTTTACCGCTGCCAAGTGCATTTCCCGAAACAATTTCCGTAATGCGCGGGAAACGCGTGGCGCATTGTCCCGGAATCCGTGCAATTTCACGGCTTACGCAAGGCCGAATTACGGCGTGTACATTTGTTACGTCGTCGTGAAATTATTAAAGGGGCACGCAGTCATCGTTGTGGAAATATTCACGGGCTCTTGCTGCGTGTACGGAAAACGTTTGCCGAATGACGGGGTCGGGAATTCGATTAATTAACCGTGAATCTAAGTAAGTCACTCTCTCTCTCTCTCTCTCTCTCTTTCTCTTCACTCTCTCTCTCTCTCTCTCTGCAGAGATGGCACACGATTTTAACGCGCGAAACTTCGTCGCCGCGACGCGCGAACTTTACCCTCCGAATAAACGACCGGCTTCGTCAAATATTCGTCTCGCTACAAGGTAAGAGTTCCCGTGGCACGACAAATAGTCGTAACGAGCGTGTCTCTCTCTCCCGAGAAACTTGCCACTCCCCGAGCTCTAAAAAGGCGAGTCAACGGAATGTTGACATCCGTTGAAGTTCGCGCGTGCGCGACGAGCGTGCACCGATTAAGCTGTAGGAGAAAATTGTAATGAAATGATCGGAGGTTAGACCATCTATACCAATAGGCACATGTTCTGCGTCATTTGGAATTATCTTTTGCCCATATGTGACGTCACATGAACGACTTCACCTTTGCCTCACTTTTTCCCGTGGATTCGTATACGAAAGGCGTGTCTGTGAGTATATACGGTGTAAGATTGGATCAAATGTGACGGAAGGGAAGAATGAGGCGTACCAAGAATCAGTTTAACAAAAACGAACTGATCTGAAATCTAATCGAACGAAAAAAGGGGAGTTGGCACGGCATGGATGAATCCTGGAAAATAGATCGAGGGTTGATGGGAGGGGGGTCGGCAGCGACTTCAACCCTCATGCCGATTTCATTCGACCTTTTTTTCATCCGACAAGCCGTGCGGTGGTTCGGACAGATTTTGAAGGACGAGCCTGCCTTTTTTTCGCCTCCTCGTCTTTCTCTCCTCATCGTCATTCAACCTCGTCCCGTACCTGCGCTCACCTCTTTCTTTCTCACCCCACCCTTGCTGCCGCACAATCCAAGCGCTCTCCTCCGGCTGAAACTTTCATGCCGGGCGCTAATTGACAAACCGAATAATGGCCGTAATTTGTGGACCCTGCCGGAGCTTAATTACTCGCGTAATTATGAATTGCCGCCGCGGCGAGTCGGCGGTGGGCCCCACGTACGTTTCTTGGAGAATACTTTTATTATTCGGTACTTCACTCCATTCACCGGTGTGCCATGATACTGTTACGGGCCAAACGCAATGCCTGCTTTTATCCGGTACAGACTCTTCAGCAGTTGCAAATTCTTGCAGACAAACAAGGAAGCGGCACGAACAAAGTATGCGGACTCGAATGAAATTTCATTTGTGACGCGTCTTCGCTGCTGTTAAGCGTAGAGAGAGCGTTTGCGATCAAAAGCAGCGTTCCCATCAGCGAATTGCAACGCAACCAATTTTTGTACTATATATATCATATTTATAGATATACTGCCGCGTACGATCCCGACACAGCTTCGTGAAATCGCTAGAAGCCGGGCGAGCATGTAAATTCGTTCGATCATCTCTTTTTTTTTCCGAATCAAGAGTCGAGAGTGAAGAATCGCGACGCTTTGGGGCAGAAAGATTTTCTTTTTTCTTTCTGCTCGCAATAAACGTCAGCCCGGAATTTTCGCTTAGCAGTCGGATGCGCGGATGCGACAATTTCTTCGAACGAGGGGGTGCAAAAGAGACAGAGAAAGAGAGTGAGAGAGGGGTAGGGAGGGGAGCGGGCAATCAATTTGAAGGCACGCGGACGCTTTTTGATTTCTGACGGGAAAACCGGCCATTATAGTCGTGGACGCGAGGATTTGCCCAAGCGGCCGTAAAAATTTCGTGACACGAATACCGTGCGGCGGAGGAACGGGCAAGGGGTGAAATTGGCGAGAAGGACCGTGCGTCCAGGGATCGTGATCGTTCGAAGCGGACGATTTATTTTATAACGGGACGTCCAGAGGGCAATAGGACAGTCGACGATTCTAAGCGGTGCGGCCTAAAATAGCAGAAAAAGTCCAACAAAACTCCTGACCACCCTTCGCTCCGAGTACAAGAGCATCGAGAAATCTTCGAAGAAAAGTCTCGCACGCGTTAAACTCTCAAACTCAATATCCAAAAAAACAAATCAAAAGTCGTCCTCCGATTTCGCACCCACAAAGCCACAATATACATTATCCCACCACTCGTACCCACCCCGTTATCCTAAGCAACGAACTTCGCAAGACACGCTCTCGCCGCGACAAAAACTTGGCGTTTTCTCGGGGACGCGTAATACCTTAAACGCATTTGTTCTCCGCTTCAACTTCAACCCCGCCGCGCACTTTGTCCCGTCCCCCTAAACAAGCGTGCCCGAAAACTGTTTCGGTACTGTAAGCCCAGCCGCGCTTGTTTGATACGCGAGGCAGCGCGTGTAGTCCTAAAGCGGGAAGTCCGGAAAAACGTACGGCGACCCTCTCGGCATCCTCCCCCTCCGGCTTTTTTCGCCAGCATTTTCTGGGGCTGAAATAGCGAAGCAGAGAAGCGTCTCGTCGGCGCGGAAAGTTCGCCTCGGTTGGCTCGGCGCATTTCAAGCTGGCGGCGTAAAAACGCGGTTAAGTCGCGACGGCGGTTCAGCCCGAGAAACTCCCGGGGAAGAATTCCGGGAAGGTATTTCTTGGGCGAGCGGAACAAGACGGCTTTTTCAGTGGTCGCTTGTGGGCGGAGTGAGAAAAAAAGAAAGAAAGAGAGAGAGAGGGAGACTACGAAGAAAAAGTGAAGAATCGGGGATGGAGGGAGCGAGAGTAATTGCTCGCGCGGTCCCGTGAAGGACAATTCGTAGGAGCGAGCAGAATTTCTTGCCCGAAAATGAGAGAAGTTCCTTTTTTTCCCCGAAAATATTGTCGACGCTCGACGAGACGTGGCTGGTCAAAAATCGCGCTAAAAATCCTATTGTCGGCGAAGCACGCCTGCGATGAAAAAGGGAGAAACGAGTCGTGAGTCGAGCGAATAAAATCGGAGTAGAAAACGATCTGCAGGTGGAAGTTCGGCCGAGGGCCGAGGGAGGATCCCGAGAAAATTGCCACGGTAATTCTGCAATCGTAGTTTCGCCAGCTGTCGGTCCTCGTATCAAATAATCCTCCCGCCCGCGAGATATAAGTCTCATACATTCTTCGTCCAGACCCTCCGCGCCGTCCTATTACGGGCACTCGTCACGGGAAACTAAAACTTCTCACGTCCGACGTGGGCATCGGTATCAGACGAGCGAAGGAGGAGAGTGAGAAAGGGAAAGGAGAAGAGGAGACGGCGGTAACGAAGGGATGAAGAAGCGGAGTAACGTCCAGTCGAGCAATTTATTCTCCGATTTTCTCGCGCGGCACGCTCGAATAACGAGTGCAACCGGCCCACCATCCTGAAATTGGATTCCCAAGTTTTTACACTCTCACGACTACCACCCGCGCAGACCGATCAGACGTATCTTCTGCTTTCTCTCTCTCTCTCTCTCTTTCTCTCTTCGTTTCACTCGCGCTCTTTTACTCGTTTTTCCTCATCGTTCCTTGCGTGCAGATATCGCGGGAAAAATTTGACGAGCGAGTCTCAAAACGACGAGCGTCCACCCGTCGATTCACTTGGTCGTTTGGCGAGAACGGACGATTCGCCTCTTTAAGAAATCCGCCCGTCTGCCCTTTCAACGCCACTCCTGCTCCTCTTCGACCTCTTTCCCACCCCTTTACTGACCCATCGACCGTCTACGGTAACGCCGAGCTTTACGCGGGCGTGGTGTAATGAAAAAAGAAGGATGCTCGGCGGAATCGTAAATCTCGCTGAAATATGGTGACTTGAAGAAGCGGCCTTCCTCGTGGAGGTTGAAACTTTTTTTTTTATGCTCCCGCCACGAGGAGAGTCCTCGAGAGCGACGGCGAGAGATTAAAATGAATAAAGGGCGTGAAAGGCTTATACTAGGTCCCGCTTGAATCCATTGGAATGTCATCTTTACGAAGCGACTGATACGCTAGAGGTGTCCCCAGTACGAAATTCGAGTCGAGCAAAGCTCGTTTCGTCGATTCGGACTGAGCGCTTGATTATTCGAGTAATACTTTAAGTAACTCGAATATTCAAGCGAATTCGTAAAAATTCGATGCACTTCAATTGTCCTAGCAATTAAAAACGGCCAGCGGTCCATCAGTGACAACGCAATCGCACGTCGAACTACTATTCACAAAAATACCAACTTCTTCGTCTGTTGCATTAAGTTAAACCAGACTATTAATACATCACCCATGACCATTCAAACAAATTTTTAGTTAAAACTCAAACGTTTCAGGGACTTCAAATATTCCGGCACACAATTCCATTCGAATAATCGAGTCAACGTAACTAAAATGACGATACCAATTGTACAGCCTGGGACACAAGGCTCCTTCGGAGACGCAATAAAAGAAACATCACGACCGTACTTAGATGAGGGCGCATTCAACAGGGTGGAAGTTTGCCAAGGGAGAGTTGCGAGGACGTCGTGTGAGGAAGGAGGTTAATTTAACGCCACGCTAACAAATCGCGCTTCGGAGAGGGATTCGACGAAAGGGACAATAAGACTAGAGATCCGCAGAGCGTGATCGAATCGAGTCGGAATCAGCTGCGAGAGGTTACCCTGGCGCCTGGCGCGTTGGCCCGACGTATCCTCCAGCCGTAAATAAGGATATATCGATGCCTATATGCAAGAGCTTCCGGCGCTGAGGATCCTTCGCGTTGCTTTACGCCCTATAAAACTGTCGTTCGTCTTCTCCCTCCCCTTGCCTCTCTCTCTCACTTTCCGTCTCTGTCTCTCTGCCAATCAGCTGCCACACTCCCGGAGGGGTGCTTTGCGCAGAAACAATCCGACGAACAAATGACAGAGATGGCAATAGGGCGCGTCGGAAGAGAGGAGGGATAGAGAGCAGAAGAGAATTTCAGAAGTTGGGATAGAAGGAATAGGAAGCAGAAGAGACATGGAGGGAAAAATACAGAAGAAAGGAAAAGTGAAGGGCGGGAAGAAAGGAGGATAACGGAAGAAGAGGCACAGAAATGGAGAGAAAAGACAAAGCTCAAGGTAGGACGAGGGAGATGTAGATGGAGATGCAATAAGAGGCAAAGGTGGACTAGGATGAGACGGAAAGACGCGAAGAGTGAAGAGGACAGGAACAGATGAAGAGAAAGCGAGAGGCGGACGGAGACGTACGACTTCGTTTGTAGCGGAATCCCACGCTTTAAAGAGCGGGGAGATGAGAAATATCGGATTGCAGGAACTTAACGACGCCGGAGCAGGAAGGCACTATCACCGGAGATATTCGGTGTATCCGGTACGTGCTGCATACTCCGCAAACCAAGTAGGTTAATAAAACGCCTAGCTTGTGACGCGAGTCGACCGGGGTGCACCACCCTTAAAGCCCCCCCCCCCTTGTCTGATGTCTCTAGACTACTGTGTAATGAACCTGTAAAGCTGTAAGTAGACCACGCTTCGAACACAGCAAAAAGTAGTCTAGCAAACAGGGCGGCTGGGAAGACAGCTGGTGAAACGAATATTGGCCGATGTTAACGAAGAATTATTGGCAGAAGGCGAATTCTACCAGTAAATCAAATGTGTCCAATCTAATATGACGGTCTTATTCTCGGTTCCTTGTCAGAGGTTTGCCGTCGGAAGCGTCCGAAATGTCGGCGAATTTTGTAACGTTTCTCGTTGGAATCCCGTGCCGGAGTAAGACTAACAATTGGCGTCGGAACCTGACAATTTGTAACATTGTCGAACATTAGCGAGTTCGGTAGTTACGTACATACGTAACTCCCTGGCGAAAGAATTCACCCAGCACTTCTCTCTCTCTCTCTCTCTCCCTCTCTCTGAATCTACTTTATTTTTTCTCCTCCCGCGCGTAAATCTTGTCGGAAGTTTGAAAGTGCTCCTGGGATAAAAGTTCGCGAAGCCGAAAGGGAGCCGGGGGCTTGGACTGGAAAATGTGTGAAGCCGAAGGGCAGGGCGTATGGAATTTGCGCGAAATAAATAATGACCTTCCAATTTGCCAAGCGTCATTTCCATACGTTTCCTCTCGACACTCCTCACGCCCCACCGACGATACCGACAACCTGACGCCCCCCTCGGACTAACATTTTTCTGTACCTTCTTTCCGGCGAGTTAAACAAAGCACCGTTAACGGACGATTATTCAGTCGCGAAAGCGAAACGACTCCGGGGACTCTTAATGGCCGCCCGTTAAGAGACGAACGACGAAAGTTATAATTGCGGCACATGCTGCATACGTAAGTTTGATTACGCCGGGTACGTAAAACCGCTAGCTGCGATTCGTCTCCGGCACGCGGCACGTGTGTACGTGAATGCAGCGAGCGCACACGACCCCCTCTCTATCCGCCATCTTCCGTGCTCGCGCGCGAACAACTGCTCCACCTCACCTTTTTGTCCCTCTCTCACTATCGAGGGAACCATCGAATCGCTCGTCTTTCTCGCCGCGTTAAATCGCCCTGGGACACCCCTATTATATCGTACACGGATTTATCGCTAATGTTTTCGTCGTTTACGTGCTATCGGCCGCCGCGACGCCGTGGCTCATTCGCCAAGCTTGACCGAGCTCGTTAACGTTAATCCCGTCGCGGAATTCCTCCCGCTAATACGGAAACTCGAAGGCCGCTCTTTCATTCTGTTTTCTTCTATTTTCTACCGCGCACTCGCGGCCGCTGTGCGAAACTGTTAACGCGCGAGGCACGCTGAAGTGTGCTCCCGTAAATGCGGACGCCACGTGGAGGATTGTCGTTCTCGCACGAGGCGGTCTAAACAGGCGAATCGGACTGGGTAGCGTCCAACTTCTGCCGTCCAGCTTTTTGCGCCGTATACTTTTTCTATTCAGCTTCGCCGTCGACCTCCTCCGCGCCGTCTAATTATTCGTCGCGCTTCCTCGTTATTCCGCGGCTTCGCGCGGACTGAGCGAAAAGTCGGGGTGAGTTTAATTAAACGCGCGCGACGCTTGCCATCCGGTCGGAGGCTTAATGCGTCAGCTGTAATAGTACAGTATGTCTCGATTTGCGAGAAAAAAAGGCGAACGTTTACCGTGATTACGTCTTTCGACGCGCGCGAATCGGCGCACACGTGAACCGAGCGTGCCAACTGAAAACTGTGTGTCTTGTTGCTGCGACTACATATTCGCGAGTGCACGCCTGGTATAGTGTACCAGGTAATGTAATTTATGTATTAATAGCAATTGTTTCGTCTCAATAATCCACGTATCATGGGAGTCGTATTAGTTCCTTGTAAGGACGTGAGGTAAGCAATGAAACATTCACTCTCGCTTGGTTCACCCGTACTCGCAGCAATATCTGACTGCGAGCTCGCAGATAAATTCTGAGCAGCACAAGAGAGACAGAGAGAGAGAGACTCACACATAGATTTCCGAAAGTAGACGGCGCACGCGAGCGCGATACTGTCGACACGTAAATCTACAATATGAACATACAACGTTCCCAGCTCCAGTCGCTCCCGCCGCCGACTTCGGAGTCGCATAATTCCAGCGCGTGCATGGGAAAATTCGTGTCTCTCGCGCCGGAAGGCAGAACGTTTTCTTCGTCCGACCGACAATATAACGTCCCCCGTCAAGCTCCTCTCTGTCCTGTCCACGCAGTGCCTTCAACCCCTTAAATCTCACCCTCTCGTTCTCGCACTCTCCCGCCATGCCCTGCGGGACCTGCATTTTATTAAGCCCCGGCCCGTCGCGGCCGTTCGAGGCCGAATGTCTTTCTGTTGCGCAAATAAACCGACGTAATTCTCCAAATTAAACGGCGACTCCTCCCGGGCAGGATAATGAACATTATACCCTGCTTCCCGTGCCTCACTGCTAGCCGCCGCACGCCCCGGAAGCGTAATGCGCTCTGCTCGTTGTCCGGCGGAGGTAAGTTTGCGCGCGAAAAAGCGAAGGGCCGCGCGCAATTAAGGGAGCGAAAAAACAACGTCGAAAGGTCGCGAAATGGGTTGGGGCTCGAGTGGGTCGCATTACATTTTAATCCGCACTCCTTTCTGTCGCGCGGCGACTGGTTCGAGATTAAGGCGAAGACTCGCTATTAAATGCGGACGGTCCTTCGGAGCGACGCTGATTAGGATTTATAATTTAGACGGGATCGATTACGCGAGAGTCATGATCGCCGCGATCGAACGCATTGCGAAATGATCGCGGCGTATGCCGTCGCATGGCAATTTGCCGGCGGCTCCGAAAGTCAATCCGGACTTGCTTTAAGCACTCGTTAATCGAGCATTAATCCTCCTTCGATGGATAGCCGTCCGATAGTAGGAGGAGAGTGCCGGCTCTCCCAGTATTAAGGCCGACTCGAGTTAAGCCTCTGAAGCTCATCGTCCCGCCGATAAAACCAGATAGAACTCAGGAGAAGCACGAGGGAATACGGGGGAGGGGGGGCGAGAGAAAATTGTGAAATTTCCTGCGTAAACACCGTGATCATTTTCTGTCTAATGCAGACGTTTCGAATGAAGGAGCGACCGAAAGCGAAAGTTCTGCAGAACAATACCGTGGGGCTGAGGCAAATTCGGGAAATTTTCACGGACTCCCGTAAATAATCCCCAAAGCAAGCGTTCCGAACAAAGACGCCGAAGGAACAAGAATTGAGCTTTGTTTTTACGAAAGACTCATCGTATTCAAGGAAGATTGTCGACGTTCCGGAATTGATCACGGTTGGACGATTCCGGCCGGCACGGTCATTTTTCCAATGGCTCCCGCGAACACGACATTCTCGAGACCTTTTTGTCGACGTAATTAAGCGGCGCGCGACACAATGGCGAAGAAGGAAGATGGCACAAAGGCGAGGAGCATCGTTCCCCTATTTTCCCCGCACAAAAGGGAACCGTGTCCGGGCATTTACTTAATGCCCTGTCGACAGTAGATTACGGCCGGGATTCGCGCCAGCTCCCGCTTGATTCGCGTTATCAGAGTGCCTGATTTGTAGACGCGTCGTGGACGATGTCGTTGGATATCTTTCCGAACTAGCGCGTGGGCGATGCACTGTACAAATCGGTTTGAGAACATCAGGTCACGATTTTATTTAGGACCGTTGTTATCTATTTATTATATTCTATACAAATTCGTATGTTTCTATTACATACGCGACAAACTCAAGAAGTATGCTTAATATAACGTTACTCTGGCAAACGATTTTAATTGACGACGAAGCATAATTTCTGTCAACTATTTTATTATTCCGCCTGCGACGTCTACGTTCAGAAAGCATGCCTCGAACGTAGAGAAAGTGTTTGAAACTCAACGTCGAATAAGGGTGCAAAGCGAAGCCTGTAGTTCCGCACGCAAGAATCGATAGGCCGTCCAGTCCACTTGGTCGGGCGTTATCGTTCGGTGTATTGAGTTCGCATTTTTAATGCACGATAAACGGCGCGGACAGTGTTTAGATGCGTGAGGCGGATTAATAATGGTCGCGTTATTATGCGAAGCCGCCATTGCGCCACCGGCGATACGTTTTATGGATCCGTTCGGACAGAGACGATAACGCGGCGGCGTTACACGTGGGAATTTTATTAATATCGACGATCATCGTCGAATGTTCAATTTTAAACGGGACGTGAATTAATGAACAGTAACAAATTAGCCGGCTGCGTGTAACGTATGCTACAGAGTTCCGCAGGCAAAATTACGCGAACATTCGCCAAACATCGACGGCGACGTGCATTGGATAATGCACGTTGCATCGCAATTTTCCGGCCTTGTTATTCGAGCGTCCGTAAAACGATATTCCCGACGAAAGGATAAATTATGTGTAAGCGCAGACTCACCCTTCAGTGCATCTTGAAGGCCCCGCAACCTTCCGACGATCACCGCCATCTCCTGCTTGTGCTTGAAAGTGTCCGCCTCTGTTTGTTCGCTGATGGTACGATTTATCGTGCGTTCCATTTGACGATTCTTAAGAGCGAGCGTTTCCTTGAGGTTGTCGGTGTGGATTCGAGCTTGAAGCTTCAGTTGACGACGCATCTCCTCGTCGAACTTCTTCTCTTCCTCTAGAAGCTGGAATCAGAATAGATGGATCGCGTCAGACCGAGCGAAATTATGCAAGAGATACAAAACCACAGAGACCACCCATTTCAATAACCCAACCGAAATAATAATTATCGCCTAAGACAGAAATTCGAAAAATTCAAATTAATCATTCGGATATCGAAATCTTCTGAAATTTTGAACACAAAGTAGGTCACCCGTTACAATGCTCTATATTTCGTTGGTGCCCTTGTTAGGCCACTGCCATAATCGGCGAGAAAATGTCGTATCTCATCTATTCCCCGACTCTCAAGAAAAACTAGCTTCTGCTTCTCAAGACAACTCTTATCACTCCCGCAAACCGCTGTCCCCTTGTGCACGACACACGTCAACTCGGAGACAATGAGCGAAAGCAGTGCTACTCCTCGCTGAAAGATAACGCGATAAAAGGGCGCAACAAAAGAACACAGGCGCGCCGCGTACGCTTGAGAAATTGCGAATATTACGCGCGGGCACGGGCAGAGAGGCCGCGAGGAAAGTCGTCAGCGCTCCAATTTGCACGGAACAGGGGTCGAAGGGAAGCATCAAAATGTATATATGCGTGGATATACTTTCGGCGTCTAGCACTTGATGCCTTTTGTGTGCGATGAGGACGGGCGTCGCGAGTGCGTCCTTATTTTCTCGAGGCAACTCGAGTCTCGACCGTGGAAGACGTCGAGCGAGCTGAGAGGATCGTCGAGTTTGCCGTCGCAAAAGACGCGTTCATTCAAGAATTCGCGACATTAACGTGAAGGAACTCTCATCTGAGCACGATTGAGGCACGAAGAAAAGTGACGAGTATTAGTCGCCGTCGATGGCTAATAAAGATTTCACGAGTACGTGCGCGTCGCGCGGACAAATTGTCTTGCGACGCGTGAGAGAAAGAAAAAACTTTTCGAACTTTTGATCAAACTTGCCGCATCGAATGAACCGTTCGAAATTTATCACCTGCCACCGTTTCGTCGGCCACGTTTTGTTCCAATTCATTCCGAGTGCAACGCGAAATATATACGTATACGCAATCTTACCAAAGTATACCGTACCGCAGAGAAAGAAAGCGAGAGAGAGACGGAGAAAAAAAAATGAGACAGAGGTGCACAGTTAAGAAGCGGTGGGACATTAGCGTAATGAGACTTTGATTAATTATCCGCACTTAAGGTCTCGCATTGACTGCCCTCATTGGGAAGTGACCCAAGCCTCGAAGGTCTAATCCCACCGGCCTGTGTGTCTCCTGCCGCTCTTTGTCTAGCTCTCGCTCTGTCACTCGTAAGCGTCTCCCTTTCTGCCTGACGTATTTTGTGTGCACAACGCCTACAGATCCTTGTCCCTTGGACCGGTCCAGAAACGCGCGAGAGCCCGCCACCACCTGGCCTCTATGTACAGAAACGCCGTGTCAATAATTAACGCCCCGCTGACCCGACAACCCACCATGGAAGCTCATCGAAATACGGAGGAGGACAATATTCGTTCCGCCGGATGGTTCGGTGTAAGTAACTGCAAGGAATTACGTCACGGCCGAGTAACGCAACGGCGGATGTCGCTGATAAACGGAAGACTGATGCTGGAAGTGCGATGCGAATGATAATGTGCGGTACAGACACTGCGTTAGAATGTAAGTGGATAGGACACATCTTACTACGCATTAATATCTTGAATATTTGGTAGGGCAGAAGTATTCTTGGTGTAGTGATATGAGCTACAGAGTCTCGATTTCGAGAGTGTGCCACACGTGTCGGTGCGAAATAAGTGCAGACACCTTCAATAACTTGCGACCATGGTTGACTACGAGGATATATACGACAACGTCGTCCGACCGTACCATTAAACCGCTCGAACACGTCTTATACACTACGAGCTTGGCCGACGCTACAGATTCCCATCTGGGAATTGGCGGCGAATTTCGAAGATCGCGCGGTCCGGGCTCCGGTGCGGGATGAAATTTTAATACGTAGAGGCGCCGATGTTCCACGATCCGAATTTCGGCGAGTACATGAATTCGCTCGGCGCCGCGGCCCAATTCATTACAGTATCAACTATTCAGGGGACCAATTTCTCGGTTGAAAAGATCCCATCCGTCATTAGTCGAAATTGCGCGCGCGTCCCGTTACTTCCTCAGTCGACATTCTCAATTTCTTGAGCAGCCTCGCGTCACTTCGTGCAGCATTCACGGAACGATCAACGTTCTCCGCGGATAAGAAGATCCATCGGAAGGTGCTGAAGCTTGCGACTCGCCCCGTTACTATACAACCCGGAGTTCGAAAAAGCGTTTCGCTTTTTATCTGAAAGTTCGAGATTCCCGGTGCAGAAGACGCCGTTCGTGGAATTCAATCGCGGAGAATACGCCTCAGGAAGATAATCGCAGGTTTCAGGTGTCCTCTCCCTATCCCCAGGCCGGCCATTGGGCGCGAGACAATTTTACTCTCCGATCCCGGAACTCATCACGCTGCGTCGTTACTCCGATCGAACGGTCAATTTTGATCAACCCGATCGACAGATATCTCCTCCGTTCGTCCTTTACTATTTATCAAGTTCTTCGTCGCTCTCCGTTATTCTTTCCTTCATCCGCCTCTCTCCTCGAGTCGCGTCCATAGATTGGCGCGCGACGAAAATTCGGACGAAACTTCGACGGCAAAACGTGTTTTCGAAGCGGCATAACTTTCGCGGAAGGTATCTTGCCGGGCGTACTCGAAGGCAGAAAAGGGGGAGATTTGCTACTGTTAAGAGCTGCCTCGTCCTTTGCTCGGCTCCGATCAAACTTTTTACGAGCCAACTCGTACGTCAAAAGTGCTGCAGGTGGAGTGCGGAAAAAATACCCGTTCAGCAGAACGGTCAGCAGTCGCGAATTTATTACCCGGAGCTCTGATGCGCTGCGACGTTCTGCATTTTTTTTTTTTACTCTCGCTAAATTCACCGTTACTTGAAAATGAAATCGTATTAGCGAATCGTCAGACAGACGATTGTATCTTTGCATGTATCTCGGTTTGGAATACAATGATGAAATTATTGGGAGGAAATTAAGGTTTTCTTTTTAGGAATAATGTACTGCATTAGCGATTAAATGACAGAAGGAATGGAAGAAAGTGGGTGAACTTTGAAGGATCGGATGAACGAAACGCATCGATCGCTCCGAGACTTGCACCCTTTCTTTCCCCATTTTCCTCGTCGTGTCCGCTTCAAGACAAATCTGTGGTTCCGCGTAACGTATCGAGCAGCAATTTGCAACATTAGCCGTGAGAGAAAGGTGAACGGATTCGCGGCCATTAGAGACTGGCAGAATAGCGTCGCGTTCACTCGGGACTTCGATCAAACTTTTTCCGACGAGAGTCGGGCACTGAGGCGAGTGGCGACCGAAAGGCACGAGATTTCTTTCTGCCCGACGAAGGAGGACGAAGTGTCCAACATTTCGTTGGACAAAAAGCGTCGATCGCTTCGACGAGATCGCGGGAAGTTGGCCAAGAGTTTCGACGCGGCATTTATCGTTGGGAAAACCGTTATCAGAACGACGGAGCTTCTGAGAGAGCAGACGAGAAATCGTCTAACAGCTCCGACTGCGATCGTCGCGCCGCTGTACAAAGCGCCGCGTAACACTCTTAGGGTATTACTAGCGCTGGGTGCCGTATCAAAAATGGGCTCCATTATTAGTTTTCAATTGCGTCAGAAATTTCTTACGACCCTGATTCAATCCATGCACACATTCCGTATACATATGTGCACACTAGTATACTTGGCAATGATACATACTAGCGTTTGTACCGCAGTTCAGGCTGAATACAAGGATTCAATTTACAATTTTATATTCACCATTTTTTTTCTTCTAAAATGTTCCTCGAATGTTAATCTACAACCTGGAATTTTTTCAAAAAAGTTTAAGTGCCGTTTTCGAGTTATTATCAAAAAACCGTTTTGTGTGATCATTACCATTGCTTTAGATGGAGAAAACGCTATACTTTAATTGTTAATAACTCGAGTTCTAGACGGTGGATCAAGTTCATTTATAAGAAAAAAATTGTTATTTTTTAAAAATCTTCAATTTAAGTCTGGTTTAAAAAAAACTTTAAGTAAAGTGATTCAGCCCTACTAATACCTTAAAGCGCGCAACGTAATCTTGACGCTGATTATGTCACACATTATTCCCATATGACGCGCGCAACATCCAATCTGCTCGCACGAGGCACCGACATCGACGCCGATTAATACTTGTATCCCGCGCAACGCGACGTTCTGCTAATCCCAAACCCCAGCGCGCAGCTAGGCATTAACAGATTTACATTGTTCGCACGTAGCACGGCAGAAATTAGCGGAACACCTTGCCGAAGCTAAGCTCGCTTGTTCGACACACGGACATTGCTCCACGACGCTCGGCGTCGGCGTCGTCCCGAAACTCCATACGAACGCGTACACTTCGCCACAGGACGTTTAGCCTGCATCCCTCAAACGATCGTGGCTTATCAAGCAACCTCTAAACCTGATCTTCCTTCCTCCCCACGTGAGCGAGCCTCGGAATCAATGTTCCGCGATTACGTGCCGCGGGTATCGACGTTAAACCAACGTCTTTAACGACCGGAAGTAACGGCTCTCCGTCCTTCTCCTCCTCCTCCTCCTCGTGAGAAGTTGCTCCTGTCGCGCGGACTGCGCCCCGACGGCCGGGTTATCGTCGTGCAATATGGTTATTATTACGGGCAGGTACGCCGGCCTCGTAAAAGTTCGAGATTAAGAGTCCGCGACGCTGGTCGCGGTCGTCACGCTCCGATGACGCGGGGACACTTTTTAGCCCGCAGGCGTACAGAATTATATTCCGAGGTTAAACGGACGGGCAACATGCGCGGACACTCGTAAAAGCCTGAAACTGCCCCAATTACCGGCGTGCGTCGGAAGGGATTGTGACGTTTCGGAAGCGACGACGACGGATAACGCGGAGCGGCGATGAAGAAAGAAAGGGAGGTGTGAAAGGATACTTCTTTTTTGGCGATAATTGCAAATTTCGGTGAGAAAAGGGAGGGTGGGTGGGGGGTAAAAAAAAGAGACGCAGGACGGTGTGAAATCGGGGCGACCGGTCACACCTGGCGTTGATGCTGAACGTTTCACGATTTTCCAGCGATTTGACGTGACGGCAATAAGAATGTGAACGGACAGAGGACTGTAACGGGGGAAAGAGATAGAGAGACAAAAAACGAATTATGAGGGTAAACTGAATATCGGTGCAAAGTGGGCGTGGGAGTGAGTGGAGAAGCAAAACAAGATGCAGAACGGTGAGAAATCGAAGTGGCCGATTACACCTGGCGCTAATGCGGGACGTTTCGCGATTTACCGCCACCGTGAACCGCGCTTAACGCTTACTTACGGCCCGTTGGTCGATATTTCAGGTAATATTTTTTCCGAGGCTCGCCCGATGCTCCCGTCGTAAAAGCGGATATACGAGCCGTGTCGGCGAAAACACGCGCGCGAACGAGTCGAGAGGGTGCACTCACTGCATCGACCCCCTGCATATTTTCAAGTCCATCGTTGATCTCGAATTTTTTTCGCTGCACGCGTGTGAACGCACGTACTTGGATACGAAGACGCGAAACGGACTCGAAACAACGTTTGCAGGAGGTCGAGCATGGTGAGCGTGAGAGTTCAATATTTGAGCGCGTTCGGCATTGAGAGAAAAAAGAACTTATCGCCAACGCCCGCACAATGACGAGTTTATCCGGCGGCCGATAAAATAACTTCCGTAACGTTCTCGGCGAAGAAACGAAATTGGACCGAGAGTCGAGCGTACACTTCCTCAGATAAGAATTCGTCGACGTTTCCGGAAAACACGACAGTCTGCGAGGCACCCGGATCCTTTACTGCTTCAAACTTTTTACTCGTCCCCCGCAATGTTATTCGGTCGAAAGGATGATCGCTGACGATTTTCAAGACATAAAAAGATAGGGAACTGATAGCGACGAAGGGAAAAGCAAATCGACGGCCACGAGAAAATACGACACATACGAGAAAGGACGGCCAATTCGAGTGCTTAAAAAGTAAACCTAGAAACTCGTTCGAAGGTAGCGGCGCGGATCGCGGAGGAAAAAGGAGAGGGAGGGACAGGAACGAGAGTGCATGCCAAAGGTCGTCATACAACGAAAAGACACTAAGTCATAGTGATTCCCTGAATATCTCGCGGTTACTATACCGCGCGGCATATAACGCTGGACCACCCTAAAGAGATAATATTGCCTTCTGCTACCGAAATATTGGCGACGGGCCAAATGGAAATAGATAAAAAGCCCGAAGGGGTCGCGCGCGGCCCCAACCCCCAGAACCCACCCTCCACAGATCGTGTCCCTCACTCTCTCTCTTTCTCTTTCTCTTACTCTCTCTCCAAAACTGACATTCACCAAAGCCGATAGGCATGTGCACGTATGCGATAGGACGATATGGGATACGCCACGTAACGTGTGCGGGCATACATAATACCTATGTGACGTTATATACGCGGCTCTGCCGGTGAATTCTTCCTGAACGATGGAAGCACGGCAGGCCTCGTCCGTGTACGAGCTTCGACGTGTGCGCGAGAAACGGATGCGTGTACAAACTTGCCCACAACTGACCGCGTCTACCGGGTCAAACGCATGAACCGAGCCGACCGATTATTAGAACTTCATCGGGCGCAAAAGCTAGAGTTTTTGACGAGCTTGAACGAATTTTTCCAACTCACCGTCATCAGAAACCATGAATAATTATTTTAAAGTTCTGCCGCAAGTCGCGAAAATCGGTCGTCAATAATAGTTTGCAGGTACGAAACCAATCGAAGTTGCAGCTTGATATTACATTTCGAAACCTTGCCAACGGGCACTAGCGGTTATTGGAGAGCGTGAAATTTGGCTCAACCATCGTGCCGAATGATTCGCAAATAAATACTCGAATCACCGATATTATTAGAACCGAAGGCCTAATCCCGCGCGATATAGAAAATCGTTAGCAACAGATCGATATACAAAAGGATCCTACCTTCTTATTGAACTCCTCCTCCAATTTGCGCTTCTGCTTGTCCGTCTCCAGAGCAATCAACATGTCCAATTTCTCCTTATTCACGTCTTCACCCGACGCCTTCAATGACGCTCGAATTTTCGCTTCGTAAATTGTCTATAACAAAAATCCCATATATCAGTAACGCAAATTTGATGACTCCAACCTATACGACACATTACAGGTACTAACCTGCGATTTAGCTAATTCCTTCTGAATGTTGTTAATTTTGTGGTACATATGCAAGACGAACAAGTCAAATGCCTCCTCGTTGACAGTAAGCTTCTTATTCTGGATATTAATTTCCGGGAAGAGAATTTGCAACTCGTCGTGGAAGTACTCGCGGGCCGATTTCACTTGTTTCCAGTAACGTTCCGTAATATTGCTGGACTGCAACTCCGTGTCGTACCTCTTCTTCGCCTCATCGACGTCATCGAGAATTTTCTTGATATTTCTCCTTGCAACGGTCTTCATATGAGCGGGTGCTTGGAAGTTGGGCTCGTCAATTAAATGATACATGCGCTTCAATGAGTCTAAAGCGTCGTTCGCGTGTTTTTCAGCGTCACTCAACGACTCTTTCCTCTTGTCTGTTGCATCCTGCAATCTGTGCCACAAAAAAATATACACGCACGTACAATAAGTGTTTTAAATACGTTCCTTTACGCACAGGACATGCGATTCATTTTAAATTTACTCTCCTCTTATAATACAATGAGATTACTAAAAAGGGAAAATCTTAGTCAGTAAAGAAACCTAACAACCGGAAACATAATAACACTCGTAATCACCTGTTCCAAACGTTGGCGCCTATCGAAGATCCAGCACTCTCTACAACACTGACTACTTCCTGATTATAGTCCTGCATCGCGCAAACTGCTTTCTGATACGCTGCGATTGCTTTGGACGCTGCTTCGCCGCAATAAGTTTCTAATTCGACCAAATTCTCCGGCATCAATTCCGGTGGAACGGGAGCTGCTACTGCCACAGGCTTTTCCTCCACTAAAACGAGACACGTCGTTCGTTCAAAATTTCAATCGCTCTGTATCTGATCTCTGGTTAATAATTAGTATCTAACGACGTTGTACAAGACCTACCAACTTCTATAGCTTCTTTCTTCTCTTTAGTTTCTGTGCTTAATCGGATTTCGGCGTAAGGCTCATTAATTGGCGGTTCCTTCTTGTCGACCAGTGGTTCGAATGCTGGTTTCGGTGCTACAGATTATTCGTGTAAGTGCAAAGTGTTAGCTAAGCAAGACAAAACTTGTCTAAACTAGAGTAATTTCACAAAGTATATTATTCATTGTAATTATACACTATCGAAAATGTTAAGTAGTTCACAATAAGGAAGGAGGAAAGAAAGGAGACTGGGATGAGGGTATGTTGCTCACGTATATAATCTTCAAGTTTCATGCAATCAATTCTAGTCTGACCTGCTTTTTCTGACGATTTCCCAGTAGAATCTCCAAAGATCATTGTTATTATTCTGTAGAAGGAATTGCAAAATATGATTACTCCCCCTCAGTTGCTAGATACGGGCAAAAAAATTGTTTAATGCAATGCCCTCACGTTTGTTTTAATGAACTGAAGAAAGAGCTGATGAACTCAAAGTATGTTAAGTCCTCCTGAAAGATGATCTGAATTGCCTTGTCTGTGCCAGGAATCCATCCTTCTAAAGTGGCTCGGAACTCTGGATTACTTCTTGCAAAGGTCAATATTCCTACAGCACCAATTGTTACAGCACCCAAGGTTATCAAGGTTCCACCTCCCCGGCTCTTGTCACTGTTGTGATAAAAATCATATTAGAGGGACAATACCGATATTTCTCCTAACGACGTACAACATTTTTACTTAAACTCCAAAATATAAAATAAGCATAAATCAATTGGCACTCCATCGTACAAACTTACAAATACATGCAATTGAGTACATAACAACTCTGCGCAATACTGTGCATTAGTAGTCACAAAGTAACAAACTGCCACAGAAATCAAAACATAATTATCTCAGTGAAACCACTGAAACATATGAAATACCTCTTGGGCGGTGTGGTTGAATACTTAGGTCCAGTAATTCTAGACGTAAACTTGATGTCCCTGCAAAGCCTATAAGGAAAAAAAAAGGCAAAAAAAAAACATTATACCATTAGTCATTCATGATACGTACATGGGTGACAAGGACACGAAACGATTCGTACATAGCATACTACTCGATCATAGACATAAACGCACGGGTTTAATAATAGTGTCTTGCGTGCGTGACCTTTGAAAAAATCGCAACAATTTTAACCAACTATACCACTTATCTTCGCACATAACCTCACTTCGAAGACGTCGGCGAAAATCGATGAAATTTTTACAGGACCTACAAAACATTCATCACCACGACCGCGCTAACGTTACTAGGAGAATCAAACGATCGTTTCGCTGGGAAATGAACGGGAAACGTCAACCAGTCGATGACAGACATGCGAAAACTGTCACAACAGCGATCGACGGAATTCTCTCAAGCTCACCTTCCATCGGGTTCACACTTGGGACGCGTCCGTGTCTCGTAAAATCTGGCCGTCAGGTAGAGTCTGGAGTATCCGTGTTTTTTGACCTGCAAGGATAACGACGGCCACAGTCACATCTTCTGGAATTATGTAAGCGGCTGAAAAATCTAAGCCATCTTGTCACACGAGGCGGGCGCAACCTTGGCTTCTGGCTCGCGCGAATAATCACTGACAACTCGCGAGTTTCTGCCCGCGAGCGGGACGTTAACGTTTCGCAGCGTGTCCGCGAGGCACGCGTCCTCGGCAAGCCGGACGACGCGGCCGTTAATGCGCGAAATACGCGGCGAAACGAACGCGACAATGACTGATCGGAGGGCATCGTAGCGAACGTCGTTTGCTTCCCCACGATTTTGCCGGACGATTCCCGTCGGATCGACGCTCTCGCCGAGTGCCGCCGGGACGCTCGTGACGGCCCTTTCGATCGTGTACTTGGTTTACATACCCGATTTAGACCGTTGCACGGAAATTTTAATCCAATTCGGAACATCTTTCGGGTGGCCGGTCGGGCAGCCAAGGGGAAAAGGGAACGACGGCACAAAACAGCTGGTCACCGACGGAACTACGCGAAAAGAAGAATGTTGCGTATTGTTAGCGGGGCGCTTCGAGGTACGTAATCGTCGACGTCCTAGCCGGGAACAGTGTCGGGACTCTCGTCAGTGGGAGTGCGAGGTGTGCGGCTTCATTTTGAAACGTTACGGACGTCTGATCGACGTCGTTGCGCATCGGAAACCGGCCGAGAAACGATAGTTCGAGGTTATGTTTGGCGGAACGGCGCCGCCATACTGTGGCGCTGACACTGGGAACGGAGCGGAACTTGGCCGCGAGCGGGACCGTTTGAATCGCACTCTCGATCGTTCGCGCTTCGATATGCGCTGTCGTTTTGAGTCTGCTCCTTTTCGGATTTTTAGTTTGTCGGGAATGGTGCCGAGTGATTGTGAAAGTGGTCTGGTTGTATGTCAGAGGGCTGGGTTGATTTAAGTGTTTCACTGCTTCGGTGTTGCGTCGGGTTACATAACGGAAAAATTGTATTTCTTACGTAGACCACTTCTGTGTCAAATTTTTGTAGGCAATGTTTTTACTTAGCCGACTTTCATGACCACCGACACGGGTTACAGTCGTTTGTTACGATGAGATCGATGAGCTAGTTTGGACTTTAAGATCGGCGATTTGATTTGCAGGAGCGCTGTCGTGTGCGTCTGGCCTTACGAGCAGCGTTGTGCCGAAACAAACGAATGTTGCGGGAAACCTTGCGAAACAAAGATGCTTCGGCGTACTCTCGTCTTGCGTTCAAAATAACTTTAATCACGGAGCACCGCAACAGAGTTTGCTCAAGTATGTACGACATCGTGACTGGGTAAATGTTACATACAATTTTGTGAAATTTGACTTTAGCACAATTTTGTTCAGTTATGTGCAGTTAAACAAAATTGGACCATCACCTGTTGCCTGTACACCTGTAAGGACGGTCACAAAGTTTTCGAGGAGGTTAGGAAAGAGGAAAACTGTGAAGGCAGTCATAAACCGATTCTACAGATTAGACTGGTAACCTTCGATATTTTTGAAGCGTCCACGGTGAGATTGACCGTACGTTCCCGAAATTGACGATCTATTTGTTACAGGGGTATCTGGGTGAGACCGTACGCCGGTGCGTTTAGAATGCAATGGAAGAAAAAACCAAATCGGCGGGCCAAGCATCGTAAGCTCATTTTCGTCAATTCCACGCAGTCCTACCTGCTCGACAAAATGGTGACCAGCTGGTGGCGACGACCGCACTATTACCCCGATGATCCTTACACTCCTTATCGCAAGCGAGAGGAGTTCTTTATAACACGCAGGGCGCCGCTACCGTAGTTTCGCAATAATTCAACGTGTATAGACGCATTTATCGTTAAATATATATCATCATACGTCGCCTTTGTTAGTCCTCAATGCGACTCTCTCGCGTCGGGCACTGAGAACGATTCCACTTGATTCAATTTTAAACAGACCTTTAGCATACAGTAATATACAATAGCAGCGTTTTCAATCATACAATAATATATAAATATCGATCATCTTACTCCAACGAATCATCATATTCATTGGCAACGGTACAGACACGCTTAATCGTATCCGTAAACCCGTAATAGGACCACTATGACATGGCGCATAAAACGTATGTTTTTCTAATCAAATTCCCCAACGAAAACCCGCTCCAGTGGTATCCCCATCCACGCGCGTAGCAGCAGACACCTATCTCCGAACGACCTGTTTGTCGATCCGACAGATTCGCTTCGATCCCTATCGTCCCGGCTCACTTTACGCCCCGATAAGATTGCGTATCGATAATTGCGCGCCACCCACCCCCCGCGCACATTCTCGAGTGACGTTTCCGAGGACGAGAGAAAGAGCGAATCCTATCAAAGATGACCCCCAGCAGCGGTCTCCCAAAATCCGTGAAGCGCCCTCCCGAAATCGCAATCGATTCGATCGTTTTCCTCGCCGCACGTATCGAGGCGTACGCTTTTTATCCTCGGTCACGTGCCCGGCCCCCACCAGCGTTTCGAGGGACGCTCTAAAGTAGCGTAACACGTCTGCAGTCGCAGTTCGTCCGTCGTCAGGCTCGCATCGGCATCGACGTCTTTCGGAGCGGCCACCAGTGTGCAGTCTCGCATTTTCCACGCTCACCTCCCCCACCCCTCTACCGATCTAACCGACGACGTGCCGGCGAGCGCGATCTTGTTATCTGAAGCGAGGAGAATGCCCTATCGCGGAAAGCTACGCCTGCTGGGCAGAGTCTGCCTGTCGGCGCTGAGGAACACGCGCGCGGAGAACGGTGGAAAGGCTTGCACGCAGATACTCGGCATCGCCGGCAAGGGAAATTTCTCGACGAGCGGCGCGCTCGATATGAGGTGAGTGCACGCGCCGGTTCTCACCACACCCCCCACCTCCTCGTTTTTCAGCCCCTGTTCCGCGACGCCGGCAACCCCTGTGTGCCCGCGCGACGGAGGGGTCGCGGCTGTGGACGTTCGGCACTAACGCTGCCCACGCTTTCGCACGAAAATAGATCGAATTTGGCGCGCTGGCGTGGACTGTCGATGGAAAAGGAGGACGGGAAAAGTAGCGGGCGCGGAGCGAGAGAGAGTGCCGTTTCTCGAGGCGCGCTCGTGTATGTGGTACGGTAGGGCCTGCGCGCGGTCGATACGAGACGGTGCCAGACTGCGGAAGAGGAGAAATCGGAAGAGAGTCTGGTTCACCTTTTCGCGCGATCGGAAGCCTGAGATTACGTGTGTCGCGATGTGGCTTCGATGTGAGCACGGTGGAGATAGATGCGAAATGAGTGCGCATTCGTCGAGAAGTGTACGGCCGTGTATTGTCACGCGTCGGCCGGGTCATTGATGGGAGGTGGATACATTCAGAAACGGAGTCACGAGTTTCGAGCCGCCCGACGTCGGTCACGTAGACCTGCTATTAAGGCATCAATATGCTCCAACTTTTTCCTCATGCTCGCAGATGGTTTTTGAATAGGAGACGGTGTATGTGCCTGATTATGGTCATCGTTTACTAATATGTTTTTTGGTATCATGCGTATACTGTATTGCGGGAGGAGAGAGAGAAAGTGAATGTACATGTATGAATGTCACTATGCTAGAGCTGGTGTATGCTGGATAGGTGGTAACTTTATGTAAGCGCCGATGCCCCGTTTGTGGGTATAAGGATGTAGTTTAACAAAGATTTAATATTTAACTCGTTGAATGAATAAGTGAATAGTGGAATACGATTTGAATGTCTAATTGGGACTTTCAGCGTGATATTCGACAGAATTTGCTTGCTCATCTTCGCCACACTCGCGACATTTTCGTGTGATTCCATTTTGAGACGATATAAGAATGCTTCTCGCCCATCGATTACTGATCTTTACAGCAACCTCTGCGCAAATCCAGCCTTGTACCGTGGACAAATTTCATCATGCCCGCACGACGTTTTGAGATTACTCCAGGCCGCAAACCGTAGCATTTATTTTAACCGCATAATTACGCGAGCAAAGGACACGCCCAGCTAAGAAACAGGCCGCACTATCGATCGAGTCGGCGGTTCAGAAAATATAGAACCGCGCGAAATGCACACGTCGAAGGTGTGCAGACGGTTAATCGTCGGGCCTGTAACTTTCTCTTATTTTTTTTCCCCCAAGTCAGCCGGTTGCAACGATAATGACAGCATAACCAATTAGCGTCGCGGCAAACTTTTTGCACCACCCCCTTTTGTCGCTCGCCCTCTACTCTAAATTTCCAGTCGCTCGATTTAAGAAGAACGGGAGAGAGAGGTAACAGGAGAAAAAACTAATGTTCCCGGCGAAATGTGCGACTGTAATCAGTGGAGATAAGTATTTTGATTCTTTCCCCGTCCGATTGTGCGCCTAATAATGAGGTTACCGAGTGTGTTTGAGGCCGTATAAATTTGCCGGCGTTTGTTGAATAAGCAAGCATTGGTTTGTCAAATGCACGGGACCAATTGTAATATGCTAGCTTAACGAGCACCGGTATGCAGGCACGATCGTGTGCGGTTACGTAACACGGAAAATAGTCAAAGAACCGCTTAAGAGGCTGTCAGACTGAATTATTGCTACTGCAAAAGCGGTCGGGTTCGAGGCTCGATGAAGCCATGAAATCGTTCGTGCAATTTTCCCGAGGCGTACAACATTATTCATGCCGCGCAAAATAATGTTACTTAATGATCCAGCCGTCTTCATAACGTAAGCTACGCGAAGACAAGCGCATCCTCGCCGGCATTCACGCACGCTTCAAGCACAAATGTTAACGATTGACAAAAGGAACTTCGAAACTGCTTTCTTCCGTCGACACGTAACAATCGCGTTGTCGTGCAAATCGACTGCAATAATGAGGAAGGAAAATGCTTCCATTCTCCGAAGTTCACGTTGTCAGGGCTGCACGACGAGCGTACACGCGTTTCTATATTTAACAGCGTTGAGTCGAAGCTCGACACTGTTTTGAAGTGCCGTACGGTACGGCAAAAGAATGTGTTGTTCGGCAATTTGTCGGGAAAAACGAGACCGACGGCTTGTATCGATCCTCACGTCGCATTTCTTCTGACAATTACAGGTTTGTACAGTTCGTGAGCAAGAATGGAGGTCCGCAACACCTGGGCGTCCAGCTTAAGCAGGGCGGCGACATCATCGCAGTCTCTGCCGTCGATTCGCGAATCCCGAACTCCCTGAAGAAGTTCCTCGAGGGCGGCGAGGATCTGCTGAAGAAGGCGAAGAGGTGGGTTCTCGTCGATTGCCGCGGCGCGTTTCGAAAGTCTCGCGAAAGATGTATGCACGTCGTTATCGCGCTCTCTTATCGAGGAGAACGGTCGGAATAATTCACCGATAATTCGCCCCGCCACGCGGCCTCTCGCGATCATGTAAATATTTGCATGCCGGCGAAGGAACACCCACGGCAGATGTATCATTGTTACGAAAATATTTGCCGGGCCCCGGTGTGTGATTCGACGATCTTGCTCAAGAGGGATCGTCGTTTGCGAGAGCGATACGGCCGACGCGATAGATATCGTTTCGCAACTTCGTAATTGTGCCTGATTGCGGGGCGAGGGGGGAAGAAAAAAACGTTGCATCGCGTTCGCATTTATCTAATCTCGGCTGAATATTGAAAATGATGCCATCAAGCGAATTATTGAACTTGACCACCAGCCGCGTGCGAGGGCGGTCGTAAGATATCGATCGTTGGCAGGATTCGTCGAAGATGGGACTCTATTGAAAAATTGAAATTTCATTGCAAAATTTGTTTTACCAGGGATGACGATGTCGATCTCATGGCGACCGTCGAGAGGTTGGTTTTCAAACTTTGCAACGTGTGAATATTGCTCCTACACATCTTGACCCACACTCGTCCTACCGTTCTTAACACGTCCGCATCTGAAAGATACAAGTTAATGCCGTGTGCAAATGTTATTCCGAGTAACGCACAGCAGACCTCGCCCGGCGTCTTTTTGTCAAGGCCACATTCCCAGTCGATTCCTTCTCCCTTGTTTTTTCGCTCCGTTTTTCATTCAATGGACCGATGCGGGTCGCAGAATTATCCGGCAAAATCTGTATCGTCGACTGCACAGCTTGAGCCGGACAATTTCTCGATCCGCAGGATTACTTAACGCGCGGCAACGTTTTCTATTTAGATACGTCGGGAGAAAGCGCTAGCGAGTATAATGAATTCCCCTAATCAGATTACGTTTGTTTGCTTTTGATAGTTTCCTCGCCCCTTATCGCTCGGTCGCTTATGCAATGAGCCGTCGACGTTTTTTCATTCTTAACACAAGTACACATTTATCTTATTATCGTTTGAATTCGCCAGAAACATCATGTTTTGTGTTTGTTGATGAGCTTGTGGATCATTAGAGATCGGGAGTTTCCTGCGTTGGCGATCGTTAGTGGGAACTAAAAATGCAGACAAAGTGAGCACAATATGTCGACGCGTTTTCAATATCGTCGATCTAGCTATAAACTCGATCAATTGATGAATCATTATATGGATCGGGACACGTACGTGTAACAATATACGTCACACAGTCTGTATGCATGTTCCTACTGGTTATTGAACTCATCGCTGACACACCCTCAACACGAATCTTCGACGCCCCATTAACATCGGTTGATCTCTGTTAGTGTTTATTTTGCGCTTGCATAGTCTAACCGCAAACTTTAGAGCCATTCTGAATTTTCCCTTCTTATCAATTCCACGTCTTTTAATGCGACCATAAGTTGGAAAACCCAGGCGGGCCACGAGCAGCACGCAATGCGGGACTTATATAATTCGAGTGACTGCAAGAATTGTCGCTAACGGGAAACTCGTGGATAAATCATTACCTATGTCGATAGTTGTCCTTGAACATCACGACAACGACTCTCGTCAGAAATCCAATTGTCTGCAACGTAACGATTACGAACAAAGAAACTCAGCATCCCCGTCGACATTGGCTAATTAATTAATCAACGTCAGTATTGATCTACTGTTTCCGCTTTTCGGTCTTACAGATAAGGCAAATCGATCTGTCTTCATACCAGAATTACCTGGTACCGAGGCATTTCGATAAAGAATTTATGAAATCGATGAAGTTAAGGTTGTGATTAGCTTGACATTAAGTACTGTTTAGGAGTTCGAACGTAGTTGAGCATATCGATCGGTCTCCATAATCGACATGACCGTAAACTCCGTAGAACATACATTCGAATGTACTCAATCATTTCCAACATAGAACGTCCACTGTTTGTTTTCCCTCTCGGATCCAAAAATATCCGTCCGAATTACGTGCACTTGCTACAAATCAGGTCGTTGGACTAGAATACGTATTCTACATAACCGCAGACCGGCTTAGACCTTTCGTCACACGCATTCATTGTTCGCATGACCGATAATATTTTGGTACAAGAGCCGAAACGGATGGGAAATAATAGCTTACTCCGTACGTTTATTATGTACATGCATCGAACAATACGAAATAACGTTGCTTCCATGCGCGTCAAAGTTTCGCAAGACACATGCCTGTGGCGAAAGAGTCATTCTTCTCGACGCACGTTTAAGAATGAAGGGATCTTCTAAGAAAAAACTGACTTTACAGAATAGTCGCAGAAGGACGTAGCGTCATCCCGGAAGCAGACGTGAAATTCCTGGCGCCGGTCACGAAGATGGACAAGCTCGCGTGCATCGGCCTAAACTACAGTGGCCACTGTCAAGAGCAAGGACTGTCGCCCCCGGAGAGTCCCGTCGTCTTTAGCAAATTCCCGAGCAACATCATCGGCCATCACGACAACATAATCATACCGCCGATAACGGACGTGAGTAACGTCGCGTTGTCCGAGGCCAAGTTTAAACATCTCGAGCCACAACGCTTCCCCGACATCGATGGCCTCGAAAGACGCGCGAGTCTGGAAAGTGTCACCGTCGTAACGCGTCAGTTCAACGAAACGAGTATTTTTAGTTTCGCCAAGATTACGTAACGATGTTAACGCACTTTCGCATTCTAAACGCGAACCCATAACGTTCCGGCGGAATTTTGTTGTTATCTTTCGTTCGCCATTGTCGGCGAAGATAAATGCAGTAATACAAAGCCAGCGGCATATTGAACGGCACAAAACACTTGTGCGTACTGTAAATCGCACTGTCGCTCGAGTTGTGTCAACCGTAAACCTAGTGACATTGCCATGTATCGCACTAAAAGGTTTACTGCGTTACATCGATATTCTTGTTCTGTATTCAACAGAAGGTCGATTGGGAGGCCGAGCTGGCGATAGTGATCGGCAAGAAATGTAAAGCACTGAACAACAATGAAGGCGAAGAGTACATCTTCGGTTATACAGCGGCACAGGATATCACGGCGCGGGACTGGCAGAAGAACAAACGGAACGGCGGTCAGTTTCTCTTAGGAAAAGCGATGGACACGTTCTGCCCGCTGGGGCCGGCGGTAGTTACTAAGGAATCGATATGTGACATTAACAATTTGTCCGTCAGAACGTGGGTGAACGGCAACATAAAGCAGGACGGGAATACGCGCGAGTTGATATTCAAGCCGCACGAGATCGTCGCTTATATCTCGCAGTGAGTACCGTTGATAAGAGGTCGGCCTATCGGCAAAATTCATGGCCGGACGCTAATTCGCTTCAATTTCTAGGTTCATGACGTTGTTGCCCGGTGACGTCATTCTCACTGGCACTCCGGCCGGCGTGGGATTCGCACGCAATCCGCCAGAATTTCTGCAGGTAATTAAGGGAACTGTAATCTCTTGACTGCATACCTCTTACTTGACGATATTCGGTTTAGTACGTGGAAGACTAGTATCAAAACTAGCAGACCTCTTATGCTAGTTAGGTTACAGTTCATAGAACGCTGCGATATTGTATAGCACAGATTTTATATCGAGCACGTCATTACTTTGAGATCTAGGATGGCGAGAATCAATTGTTAGCTAAATTAGATTATTTTGAATCAGGCAATATTTAAGGTAGCACCTGTAAGATCTGATCGTAATTAAACATGTATGCGATTGATCTGACTTTTAGCGTGGCGACGTTGTGGAAACGGAAATCGAGAGCCTTGGCCGCCTCAGAAACAAGGTCCTCTGATGTGAGTGGCGGGAAATCGTGCCTATGGAAAATGTATCGGAGCGGTTTCTCCGTAGAAGCGGTTGCGCGTTCCAGAATGGATCGGCATCCGCGATAACGTTGAACGATCGTCAGGGCCTTATGGATGATTCACGACTCAGTCTGAGCGGATGCCGAGTAGCATGACGTTGTCACAGAAAAACCTAAACACGATGAATGAGCAGAGACATTTTTGACCAGAAGTTGATGCTCGGGGAAAAGGTGCCGTGCGACATCATCAGTCATACCGAGACGATGTCGATGCCATTGCGAATGTTGAAATGAGCTAAGAGTGTTAGTGGACATTCTCAATGCCGATTGGCGAGCCTACGAGAAACTCGACGACGTTACTTTTTTATGTGTCATGCATTTTATGTACTTGTACAATTAAAGTGAGACTGTTTCTATGTTTTCCATTTGTCTTTCTTTTGAAGCGAATTCCAACATCATATACAATATGGTCCTGATCAAAAATTATGTATTGCTAATTGTATTGAATTGAAAGGTTCCCATTCTATAGAAAGATATAGAACGAAAAGGATCTATACATTTCGTTGATCGAATGCTTCGTTTACGAGATAATTGATAATTTCTTGAAAAATCGATCAATTACGTACCGATGATATATATCTCGTCCGTGTAGAACGTGGTAATCGCAGTCATCCAAGACGAATTTAATTAGTCGCGTCGCAGTCTCATTCCATATACTTGTAGCATGTCAGAAATCCAAGGAACGCCGCCGACTTCAATCATTTTCTTCCGCATCATTATATGCCACAGTAGCAACTATTTAATCAGGAATATTGGGAATATTCAACATATGTTCTGTTAGAAAAGATATTATTCCGTTTACAATATTGTGGGAAGGAATACGATTTTACGGTCCGAACGGTCTGAATACGGCGCATATGCAGCTTGTTGTGATTGGCCCGTGTAAAATTGCATACTTCACTTCGGTAGTCTGGCCGGCGCAGCGCGGCGGCGCAGTGGCGAAAGTGTGCTCCCACATGTAAGTGATTTATTCGATAAATATTTACTGTTCCATCCTTAAATTTGTGAAAATCTTGTAAATTGAGTAGCGGGCAACATGTTTGTGCAAATATTTTAACTCGATGTAGTGAATTAATCGAAGTATCCGATTCTGATTCCAGGCACCTTTGACCGTGTGGGGAATCAAAGTTTGCCGTGGATTTCAACCTCGTTTTTGCAGTTTTCGCATGATTTTCGGTGAGTTTGACTCAATGCAGTACTTGATTTAGGTGCTAGAACTGGAGGAGCAACTAATTAGTCATAAATATCGAGTCTATTCAACATATTTTGTGCACGAAGAGCAATTATTCAGATTGACAATATCGACAGTAGGAATAGGTTGGAATGCACGTACGCAAAATCAGACATTCAAATACAGCGCTTGTGAACGCGATCGCAGTTGGCATTGCTCACTACGTAACCAGTAAAATTTTCGTTCTGCTAAGAATATATATATATATATATACGCGATGTAGGTTATTTGAAACATTTTAGTATAAACACAATATGCGCAAGCATAATTATAATATAATTACAATTATTTATTTCGGTACCTCAAAAGTGTCGGAACTGTGATTTTATACCACGCATGTTTGCATTGGAGTAAAGCAATTTAAAATATTTTACAGAGGACCATTTCATAGAGGACACATACATATGTGTATGTATAGCAGAATGAAAATGAAGAAAATGCCGAAGATGTCTAGGCCAACTAACAAAATCTAGAGGGTGTCGTTGAAAGGTTCATTAATGCAGCATGTTCCTGTGGTATGCAGACAAGACATCACTGGTGAGCGAAACTTTAAAGTTCCTCGAACTAGTGAATCAATCGTCTCGTAGCGCTTGTTCATATTTATCGCAATGGGGCGACTGCATTCAGCGCCACGGTGACCGTAGGGCCAAACGCTTAGTAACTAAAATCTAGAGATGCGCTGCTACCTCTTGCATCCGTGCACGCGCCAGTCAGCGCCGCGCTGCGGGCTTGCACTGCAACCACACTGGTTTCGAGCGCCGTCGGTAATTTATTACGTGATACATAAAATTCCATAAGATGAACCGTCTATTGTATTCCACGTCTGTGCCGACCAGATATAGCACACGGAGGAGCCACCTACGATACGAAATATTGCGCGCGGGTAAAACAGTCAGTTACTTACAAGCGGTTCACGTTAACAGACGTGAATAAATGAAATCTCTTATCGATTGAATTCGTGGCAACACCTTGAACGAATCACTTCTACGTGGCGCCAGGACATTTGCATTTTTCAAACTTAATACGCTACGCTATCATACACATTGCTTTGCATCGATCGAGACGATACCAACACGAATGAACTAAGAGACATATTAATCCTACAACCAATCACTAAAAACATCCTTTCCGTACACACACATATACGAAGAACGCACACATCGAAACCTGTAACACAAAAATCTATCATGTATTACCAAAAACGCCTCCGCAGTTCTGTTCCACTCATAGCCCATAAAGACCAACCAACGGAATAGTCAGACTGAAAAGGGAAGAGGGTCAGCGACATCAAATCCATCGACTAACATCATCGAAACGCTGGTAGCTCGTAAGGACCCCCGTGGTCATCGACAATGGGCCGTTCAATGGTACCTAATTCGCAACAATGGCCCGAACGGTCATATATTAATGGTCCCAGGCCCGTATATATTCGTATTATAGCTCGCGCACGTTCAGCCCTTGGCGACACGGAAGCTGGACGCCATACAGGGGCGTACAGATGCGACTCAATTTCGCGGATGACGTATCGGAGTCGTCGGAAGAGCGTGCGATCGAAGGGGGTCGCGGTTTAATGGGGCTTGGATTTTGATTAGGTCGCGAAACAGGACAGTTTTGCCGATGTAATATGGTAGCCATAAATACGTACCGCGATAACGGCGCCACTCGCAGTTCATAGTAAATAGTTCAGATAGTTTGCGCAGCTCGCATATGCCGTCGGTGAATTATAACTTTGGTGTGGGGAAATCATCGGGAGCGGAAAGAGGGAGAGGAGGAGGGGGGTAACATTAAACATATACGCGTCGGGCGGATTAGTGCGAGATGTAAATCGTATCAATATCGGGTTACGTGAGTTATCTGTCCGTCATATGAAGCATAAGGTCGGCCTTTATTGCCCGTAGTTTGGCGTCCATTGTCAGCTGCATTGCGGGCCGCGCCAGGGATCACGGTGAGCCACGATTTCCGTCGGCGGAGGACGCCATTGTTCGGCGACCGAAAATCGGCGAGCCAGATCGTAACGAGCGCGCGGTGATTAGTTCCGTTAATGGTCGTCATTTTCGCATGATTGATACTCCATGCGGCGCGTCCGATGCCGAAAACTAAATAACAACACCGTGTGCTGTAAGCAAATACTGATTGTAAGAGCTGACGTCAAGGTGCGCGGCTTCACCCTCGCCGACGAGCCTCTCCGTACATTTTTCGAGGCGAAAGAAAGAGTCGTGCGGTAGTTAAAGCAGGGCTCGTTATCTGAGCGAGCGTAAATCCCAATTTGTCAACGCGGTACAAACTATTCAGCGCGTTCGATCGCGAAATGTCCTGGCGGGTGGAGTAAGTCTCGCGGGGACAGGGGCCGGGGGCTGGGGGATGGTTGTAACCTCACGTTGTTTCTTAATGGAGGACCAGATAAGATCACCCCTGCTCACTCCCGGCGGATTCATGCGTGACGCCGAATACGCGTGTTTTTCCTAGGGCGTTACGTCTCTGCCCCGGCTATAAATTGAACGATAAGCCCGATAACGTCGCCAAATTGAAGGCAAACATTTCGTTGGCACGCAGTCATTACTGCAACGAGAAAATGGTCGCCCGGGCACGAACGCGGGCCCCCGATGCAAATTTCGCGTGACGATATGCGCCCGGCTCGTTCGGACTTTTCGGCACGCGGGAGATACGCGAAAACGTGTGCGCCCGGGTACGCTCTCGAACGAAGACTAATGTCGACGTTTAAATTGCGAGGACGGCGAGACGTCGGGAACGTTTCAATTAGCCAATGGAAATGGGACGGCGCGAGGCATTCGGAGCGAGCGGGAGAGGGGGAGAAAAATGGCAACATGCGAGGCTAACGAAGAAGTTCGTTCAACTTCTGTTCTACATCGGGATACAAGGGTTTTAGATGTAGGCACAGGCCTGGCATTGTTTTACAATATCGATCGCACTTCGAGCCTCCCCTGCGCTCCCCCGTGAACGATGCTGTAAATCAAACTGAAACTCTTTTCCGGGAAAGGCCGTGAAAACCTGAGCCCTGGTGCGAGGAAGGAAAACGGAGAGAGAGCGAGCAGACCATCGTCGTTTGGGACATTCGATCTGTTTTCGAATTAGACGCGAGGGGCATTCGCTCGTAAAGATGGCGCGCGAGCCGCTAAGAGGGAAGGTAGATTCTATCTGGTAGAATTATGTCTTTATTAGGTGGAATCTCTGTCCGATGACCATAACGGTTCCCAGGCGAGTGGAGAGCGAGCCGCAGGTGTCCGCGATGAAGGTGGAAACCGGGCGAGAGGAGGGCGAAGAAAAAGGAAGACGTTGGGCAGGGTGAGAGAGGAAGGAAGAATGGCAAGAAGAAACGGAGAGGAAAAGCAAATGTATTCACTCAGCTGATCGCGATTGTCGTTACTCACCCGCTGCCCAAACGATCTGGCCAAACGAGGAGAGAGAGAAGGGGGGAAGGGGGGATTGAGGGGGCTGAGGCCCTTCTTTCCTCCCTGATTGGTCGGCTGGTACCGGTGGTTCACCGTAAATCTCTCCTGTTTTTTGTCGGTACCGTTACTTTTTCGAGCCTCGCCCGCCTTTCTCGCTTTCTTTTCCCCGCGACGCACCTTCGGACTTTCTTGGAAGTCTGATTTTTCCCGGCGATCCCGTAAAAAATATGCGCTGAACTTTCTCAGATCCGTCGCGGATAGTCGGGAGAGGAGGCCTGAATCTAACGGGTCGACGCGCTGCTGCTCTGCTTTGGTCCGATATATTTCCGTGGCCGAGGACGCTGGTTTGTTTTCGGCGAGATGCGAGATAGTTTCGGCCGCTGCGGGGAGGGAAGTTATTGAGACGTAGAGTCTCGAAGTCGATGGGCATCGAAGATAAAGCGCTCGGAATACGTCGTTTTCGTGTGACGCGAAAATTAGTCCTGTGCGCGGTGCTTCGAGAACAAGTTGACGGCTACGTTGAGGCAACGTTTTTAGAGGAAGGAAAATGATAACATATGATATCCACGATAACGACTTCACTCGCTCGTCATCGGTATCAACGCATCGTCAATACACGTCCTACGATTTTATTCGACCACTCACTACGAACGCGTACCGGTCATGACATCTGAAAACACTCGATACGCAATGTCCACCTGTCAGCAGCTTCAAGTATCTCCTTCGACGACAAGCGGAACACGATTATCCGCGGTGCGGAATTCCCCGACCAAAAAAAAAGCAGCGTCATGCGGCAGGACCTTCGAGATTTAAGAGTCCTCTCGAATTTTCCACGCGCGCGACACTTCCACGGTACTAGCAGGAACATACGGACGCCCTGGTTTCCTGCCGGGATACTTGACAAACGATGCCCCATAATGTCCCGAATAACAGGGCACCATTGACTCTCGGCATTGTCGCGGGGGTATGCCATGGAAGCGAGGACCGCAGGAGGTCCAGGAGGCCACTTATTTCTTCTCCATTGTTCCCCGACCGTCCCTCTTCAACCCCCCGCTCGCATCTTCCGTCTCCTCCCGCACCCACATACAGCCGCACCGCTCGTTCGCGCAGTTTTCACGCTCGACAGCGAACCCGTCTCATTTAGGCTTTTTCGGGGGCGACTTTACGAGACCCGCCGAAAGTCGGGTCACGAATCTTCCCTTTTGTCCGCGAGCCTCATTAGTCCGTCGCAGACTCTTTCTGGCCCACCGTCCGACAGGTTCATTCCGGGTTCGAAGGTTCGTCCGCGCGAGCCTCGGTAACGAGCGACCCCTCTGATCGGTACGAGAAAGTCCCCCGAAGTCGCATCGGATTGGGCATATTCGAGAAATTGGAAAAAAGTCAATGGCACGTCGCTGAGTGCCGTCGAGCGACGCAGAGCGGATATTCCGCGCGCGTCATGCTCTCGAGTTCAGTTTGTTGCGCGCGTCCGTGTCGGGCAATCGTCCGCAAAATGGCCGGCCATTCGCCGCGATAACAACAAGTTGATGAAACGATTAAAAGCGTAACGAGCGGCCGCTGATGGCTGTTGTTACAATCGCACCGCGCCACCCGACCGTTTTCATCCCCCTCGCGCACCCCCTCGCGCTCGACGTCCAACGCGATTTCAGCGCGAAAATTTTCCCAATTCGCATGTATGAGCGGTCGCACGCTCTTGGGAGCGTTCAGTCAACGCGCACTTGGGACGAGGGTGGTCGGGGGGTGAGAAGCGGGGTGAAACGCCTCCCGCGGGATACGCCCCTGATAAATCTGTCCAGCTGGCGTTAACCGCGATTTTCGAGGGTGTAGCCGGCAAATCCGGTCCACTTTTCGACTGCCATGCTTCGCGCGCGGTCGCCTTGGGGTTGGCTTAACAGAGTCAATTGCACGATTTTCCGACCGAAAAAAAGGAACAAGAAGAAAGAAACATCTCTAGCGAGCCTTCAAACAGATCTAGCGCAATATTCAGCTTCGCTCACAGCTTTCTCAGTTTGTCAGTGCGACTGCAATAATTCAATCAAATACCTTCGACGGATTACGCTTTACAAAAGCCAAACCCGAACACGTGATAGCGAGCAAAGAAGAGAGAAGAGAGAGAGAGAGAGAAAGAAAGAAAGAAGATCGGGGCTAACAGCGCGAAACATATGTTCGAAAATAACGAAAAAGCACTCGGGCACAATTTAGCGGCTCCTCCGATCTCCCGAACCCCAACAACTGTTCCTCGTAATTCCGTCATCTCCGGGGCATCATCATCATCGCGATCATCGCCGAGGCGAGCTGGGGCGAGTCGGGGCGAGGAATCACTCAGCCCCCGCCCCCGAGAAAGAAAACCTCTCGACTTTTCCACGGTAATTTCGAACGCCTCCTCGCCTCCTCACCCTATACCTCGTATTATCCCTCGGGGGTGGCGCGGGGGAGGGGCACGCGATAAATAAACCCCATTCAAGTAAGTGGTTATGTTTTTAACACGTGCTAGCGTCTAAGTGTCCATCGTATAAACCAACATACTTGCGAAGGTGTGCGCGCGTACACGAGCGGCTACGTACTTCTGTGCATGGGAGAGGAATGATGGTGGTGTACGAATGATCATGTACAGTATGTACGCTCGAACGTGTGTAGATGAGTAACCGCGTACACTCTTGTATACGGGAGAGGACTGTTGGCGGTGCACTAATACTACTTACGTAATACGTGTGTACGGTCGGACCTGTGGGTACGTATACAGTCTTGTATATACCGACAGAGTGTCCGTGCACGAACACTCGTGCGTGCCCGTGCACGCGCGAGCGCCGTGTGTGTATTCATGATCCTTACACGTGTGAAGAGAGAGGGAGAAGGCTTCTCTCGTCGAGATGGGAGATGCGCCGACATAACCGATAAATAACAACGGCAACGAGCCTGTCAGACCCTTGTTAAACCATCGTGCACACGCACGCATTCACGCATTAGAATACTGTCGGCGCACACATGCCTCGTGGAAGGGTGCACGTACGCCTAGGAGCGCGCGATGAAGAGAGACGGAAGGAGAGTGAAAGAGACGTAGGACGTTCGGCCGGAGGGCCCTACGAGTGCTAGTGACGAATATTATTGGTCTCCTCCGAGCTCATGAGGAAATAATTAATTTGATCCCATAAGAGTTCCTCCGCTCTCGTATCCCATCGTCCGCACGTCCTCGGTCACGGCTGTCGTGCGGTCCAGAATTCGTAATATCGAAGGTATTCGCGAATCGTATCGACGCGAGGTGAGGTTTCATGCATTTCGGAAGTGGGGTTCCACGGGAGGCCACGAGCACTCTTTTAATAGAGCCCTGCCACATTATTCTGTAACGAGTGACAGGGCAGGCACGGGCAAGCCATTACGAACTGTCAAAAGTTGCACTTACGCCGGTCGACGTATAAATCCGGCCGCCTCCATCATCTTATCCACTCAAGTTAACGTGCGTCGAACGCCTCTGCCAAAGTTACGAGCCTCGCCCCCCTCTCCTCTCCTACACCCCGCATATTCATTCTCTTCTCGAGACTCTCGCTCTATTTCCTTGAGCGCATGCTTTACGGGCGTCGACTCTTTATGAATTTGTCGAGTCGAGATGCGTTTCTTATAGAGGCTTTCGTTAAGACTGCCGAGACTAAAAATGGAAAAGAGGTGGCAATTTTTATGAGTAGCAGAGCGAACGGTGTAAGTAGATTTAGGTGAAAGTGGGAAGAGCGGTCGAGACTGTTATGAAGAGTAAAAGTATTTCATGGGTTTGGCAATTTGATACGGAAATTCGAGTGATGATCTTCGCCGGGAAAAATGTCGGCGAGTATGAAAGAGTGAGCGGGCAGATGTTCGGAGATCCGAAACCGAGAAAGGGAGGACTGTCCTGAGTTCCTGAGGCGTAACTTCGAAAATAAAATGCGCGATAAGAAAAAGGTGTCGAAGAATGCTTTAGCAGCCGCGGCGGGCGCGTGGCGGAATATTTATGTGCCGGAAAATTTCGATGGAATCTGCTTCGAATTAGTGAGGAGCGTGCCGACGTTACTCGACGCGCCTAAAAAGGGACCTCTGGCAATTAGTTCGAGTGATAAATATGTTAGTGATGGACGACACGTGGTGGCCAACGAGTGCAGATCGTCTGTGACGTTATCCCTTATTCCGTGTCATCGTCCATTTTGTTAAGAGAACTCGAAGAAAATAGCAGAACACGAATGAAAACTAACTGATTGGATGACGTAACGTGCCATGCTCTTAGTAACATGCCTGCAATATAATACTATTAATAACAACTCTAACATACATTAAAAATTTGAATGCAGAAGCTACGATATTGGCAATTAACATTGTCGAAACATTCGTTCCGCCGGAAAAATGTTATCGACCTCAGCTCATTGTGCCCTTTTCTGGCATTTTAATACGATTCACGTCTCGTCAGCTGGCATCAACGAAGCATGGCGTATCGCTTTCAGGACAATTCGCACCAGCCACCGAAACCAGCCTGCCACCCTTGCAATAATATTTCCCCAACACCGTGACGCTGTTTACAATGTAAACGTCGAGTCCACGGGATTATCCGAGAGACCGTTCGCGTTTCGGTGCTCCTCTATCGACCCGAAGATTACCGCTTCGATTCACGGGGTGAATCGTTATTAATCGCGATTCTTATTAGCACGGTATTTGGCCGACGAAAATATCTTAGGCCAGTTTACGTGACGCAGCGCGAGAGAGCGATTCGAGGGCAATGCGGACGAATTTAACTTCTTAAAAATAAATACGCCTCGCCGACGATTCGAGGGGTGGAAAGCTTCGAAACTTTTTCCGAAAATCGAAGAGAAACGAAAGTGACGCCATTATAAATCAGATACCGAACCCCGACGCTTCCCCGCTAACAACCTTCGTAAGTCAAAGCCGTTCAATTAAATCCAGATAATTAAAACGATCTTCCTCGACGATTCCCCAAATTTTCCCCAAAAATCTCCACAATCCTCCCGTCCATTCGTCACTCACTTCCGAAGACAGAGTGCGGCGCAGGGGCTGGCTGCCGGTTGCTCGGCGGGAGAGAAAAAAAGGAAAGCGAAAAGGAGCGAGAGGACGTGGGTGGAGAGAGAGAGAGAGAGAAAAAGAGAGAGAGAGAAAGAAAGATCAATTCCATGCAATATGTAGAACGATTTCTCTCCGCCCGTGGAAATCCGCGGCGCGCGAGGGTGGCGGTGGGTAACGAGAAAAGCGGCGCGCAGAATGGAAGGAGAGCGAAAGAGCAGCAGCGCCATCCCCTGGCCACCGTTCCCGCGTATTCTTTATATTCCAGCGAAGGATTTATGCTCTGTCATTTTTCCGGGGGTAAGGAGACCGAGCAGAGGAACGCGCCGGGAACGGCGGAGAAAACGGAAATCGCGAGTGGAGGGAGACGAGCGGAAAGATAGAGAAAGAGAGGGAGAGAGAGAGAGAGGGGGGAGGGTGGCGACTGGCGACGGGAGGGAGAAGAAGAACTATCTTCTCTCCGGCGAGAGAAGGTTTTATTGACCTTTTTATGAGACGAATAAACGGCCCCGTTACGCGGATTTACATACCGCTTGTTTCGTGATTCACCGACTTCCATTTGCCTGCAACTTCTTCCCTTTCTTCTCCCACCCTATACCCTCCGTCCCTCTCCTCCCCCGTCCCTCTCGACATACCCATCCGTCCCGTCCTCCTTCCGCTGCGTCGCACGAAAGTGCCTCTTTCTCCGGCGAGAGAAACAAATTTCGCGCGGCTGATCGATTCGAGTCAAAAGCGCAGTCTCGAATACTTTCCGCGCGATTTCGGGCGCGTTCACCCTGCGGACGCGTACTCGGCGCGACCGCTTCGATTCGAGATCCGAGATCCGAGGCGAGCGAACGAACGCGGAGATACTGAAATATGAAAAAAATAAATAAAAAAGGAGCACCGTTCGTCCGCTTATCGTTATCGACGACGCCGCCGGCAGCTGATGTAATTATGACGAAACGTTGCGGAATGGTTTATTAGACTATCGCGCCGTCGCGGGTCGCGCGCTCCCGCGACCGCGGGTGTCTAATTAATTCATTAACGGCTCGCGTCAAATTAGCCAATTAACGGGGATGCGAGATAGCTGTAACTCCTGGGGAGCTTTGCGTCAGCCGGCGAGCTCGCTCTCGACACCCCTGCCAGCTCTCCACCCCTCTCGTCCTTCCACGCGCCGTGTCCGATTCCAGCAGCTCAAATTTCGCAACCCCAGCAACAATGCTGGTTACGTTCAAAAAACAACATGTTTGTCGGGCGCGAAAAAATCGGCGCATAGTGTCGTCGCGGGACGTCGGGGTTGCATCAGACGCGGGGCGTCTAATCGCGTCTATCGTGCGAATTGGAATTATCAATGCGCGGGGGCAGGACGTGGCCGTCGGACCGGCCGACGCACACGATTTAGACTGTTTTCAACGCGTCGTTATAATCGCTGCCGTCCGCGCCGCTCGCCTACTTTGTACACTAATTCTTATCGGCACTACGCGCCGCCCGCATCCCTCGGCGTGACATTTTCTGTAATTACACCGATCGGCGTGGCGTGTAGCTCGCTCGCGATTACGCTCTCCGCTTCGATTATAGCTGTTATTCCCGCCGCTGCCGGTTGCGTAACGTGTTAATATTATCGCCGCCATTATCATCGATAACGCCGTTACCCCGGCCGGCCTACCGTCGGGTTATTAATTTTAACGCTACCCTGCGGTCGCATAATGAAGTCGCCTTAACGCCGCTGGCCGGAAGGAGCGAAAAACGACGAGGCCGGGTGAGGCGAACGAAAAACAACGACAACGACGAAAAATAAAAAATACCCCGCGAAGCGACACAGATGCAAAAGGAAGAAAAGTAAAGGGGGGGGTTCAGGAAAAAAGAAATGGCGGCTTGATACGTCGAGCGCACACACCGTCGTCGACTGTGCCGGGCAGCGCAGCGTAATTGCCGCTTTATCGCGACGTACCGCAATTTCGTAATGTTACAACACTCTTACCTGTATTTAACGTCACTAAACCGCGGGGCAAAATAATCGCCTTCCCCGTAATTGTACGGCCTCTCAATTACAACATAACGGGGCCTCTACGCCGCAAACCGCAAATATGGAGCCACCATAAATCCAGCCCGGCAAACGAGTCGACGGGCGCGGTTGTTATTTTCTCGATGCGACGCGCGCGGTATTTGTATTATAAAAGGCGTCCGCGCACAATTTCGGCCGCCGATGTAAATGGCTCATTTAAATGCTCGTCCTTTTTGGCCGCCTCCGCGCGGCCGTCCCGTCGACGCTCGGCTTCTCTCGTCCGGGCGACACAGGACTGGCTATCGGCAAAAATTGCCCGCTAATAACGCACGCGACGGACCATTTCGCCGTTCGAGCCGATCAATTTCTGCGCCCGCGTCAACGAGGCCACTATAACGGCGCGGCGTAGTATATCATGGCGGCAACAAAGAGGCCGTCATTGGGGAAGGGCGTCACGTGTCATTTCATTTCAATTCCGAGCGCCCATCATCCCTCCACCGGCCAACACAATAATCCCTATTAAACAAATAGTCCTGATCGTCGCGCGCTGCTTTGTATTGTCGCGAACACACGTCCGCGGCGGCGCACATGTTCCTGCGGTTACGTTTCTGAATGATGCGCGTGGGTTGGGCCGGATTTTAAGTATACGTTTGTGCGATTGTTGGGGGGTTTGTGTATGCAGGCTGCCCGGCGAGGGTTCCGGTAGACTCCTCGAGTGCCCTCAGCAGGTCGTTCTCAATCGAAATGGTCGTACGTTATCGGTTGATTGGATTTCGTTATCGGGATAGCGGTATTGTTTAAATCGAGCCATGCCTAGAGTTGCATATTTTATGCGACGTCTTGAAATATTCTCAATTTATGAGAGATGGCAGCTTTAACTGTTTCCAGTCTGTTCTCGTGCCAAATACGTCGGGCCGAAAAGAAAACCTTCATATGACGTACCTGACGTACGTACACGGGAAACCAAAGAACACGGTTGCAGACAGTCATATAACCCAGCGTACGCAGCGACATATGAACGTACACACAATTCGAGCACAATACCGGCTTCAATTGTGTTTGTAAAGCACACACGGGGTGCGCGATGCCGTGAACCCTCGACAGGACTTGAGCCCACCCCACAATCGGTCTCCAGAACGCGACGAGCCCTCCCATAATGCAATTTGAGTTAACTGCAGGGGATGATCCCTTTCTCCCTCTCCGTCAGCGCACATCTCTCTCTTTCTCCCCTCAACTATTCGCCCATCTTCCTTCGACCCGACATCATCCTATAAACTGTAAGCACACAATGCGTAATGTACTACGTGCGGCTCGGGACTCGATTTCTACCCGCTCTTACTCCCTGCCTTCCCCCTTCCGCCCCCAAAACAGGGGTGCCAGGGGTGTTATTCTTGTCGCGCGCTCTTCCGAAGGGTCCAAACCCAATGGCAAGGCCGTGAAAAAGGTTTCCGTTGGAATTCGACCGCTATCCCTCACGATGGATATCGTGAATTAGATGGATCCTGCGCCTACGAAAATATCGGGGGCAAGCTATCGTCGGGCAGGATGAAATTTCCGTATGGGTTTAGTGGACGATATGATGTGGGCGACAATTATTTTTCCATCTTCCTTGCTCCACTGATATGTGGCTCATATGATATAATGACGATATTGACAGGAGGATTCCAGCCTGCTTTCATAACGGCGAATGAAATAATGCGTTCTTCTCGATCGGATAACTCGGATGTATGGATAAATGTTCAGATTTGCGAATATATTTTCAAAAATCGAGTTGACGAATCCATTTTTAGTTAACCAATAGAGGTAATAAAAACGACATGTGCGGGAAAAATTGATACCAGGAATGCAAAGTGAGACAAAGGATTAGATTCGGATTACCGCGGAATTGTCACAATGCGTTGCGGATGCGAAACGTAAATACTCGGCAATCGGTGGCTGCCGGCGAGCACGATTTCCCGAATCAGCTAATTGCCGTAATTGAGAATGTTTTTGCGTATCGCCTTAATGACCGGCAACTCATGATTACTCGACGATTACGCGAGACATCTCGGTTCACGTATTTCGGGGTCACGTCGCGGAGCGGCGCTCTTTTTTCATCCGGCCGTGCCCGAGAGCAGTGATTAGATTCGGATTTTTATGCAGATCCGTCGCGATTACGGTCGTCCGTCTGCGGATCTAAGGATGGCCGCTAATGAGGGGCCCGGGAAAAGAAAGGAGGAGTGGTCGGCGATGAGGGGGGGAGAGGGAGAATGAAAATTGTAATTGCGATATATTTCGACGATTATTACGCCCATGTCGTACGCCACTGCGAGTCCAGATGCTCGTTAAGAGCTCGTAACTTTAATCGATCACTCCTCCGACTGACAGCTCGATCTTGCTCGTCTCTTTCCTCTCGTCCTACGTATACCCAGACTCTTTCTCTCTCGCTCTTTCCCTTCTCTCTCTCTCTCTCTCTCTTTCTCTCTTTCTCTCCGTCTGTTTCGTTCGAGTTTTTCTGTTTGCCTCTACACGTACTCACACATTGCAGAAGTATTCGTACTCTCTCTACTCCTTCGATCTATCACACTCTACTTCTAACAACTTTCATCCTTGTCTTTCTTTATCTATTCGCCCATCTATATATATATACGTGCAGGATGAAGAGAAAAGCGTGGTAATAGAAGGTAAGACGGTCCTGTCGTGAAAAATTCTCCCGCAGTGTCTCGCAATATATAGTCTAAATCTTAAACTTCGTCAGTCATTTCGTCGCTTCATCCCTCACATCCTCTATTTGTCCGACTGCATCTACGAAACCGCGAGGTCAACTTTATCGGTCCTCTTCGCGCGGACTCGATTTTCCACCCGAACGAGCTTCAGCAGCACCGTATTTTACGATCTCTAATTAGTACCGTTCCGTTTTGCCCACGCTGCCGACGATAACGCCGACGGGGTCGTGCATTTTTTCTTCGCTTCCTCCTCGCACTCCTGTCGCTCTCCGCTCGACGCTCGATTTTTTGCGCCGATCGAACAGCAGTTAGCCGCGAAATTGCCGGCCGCGAGCGAGTTGCGCTTAATAAGTAACTATCGGGCACGTGGGACGACGGATTGATTAAGCGAGAATTTCCCCCGTGCCGCGATAGTGATATTCTGCTGTGTTTTTCTTCTCTCTTTTTGTTTTTTTTTTTTTGTTTCGGTGAAAGCGCCGGTCGACGATGATACTCTTATCGTCGGGAGTGCCCGCTCGATTATTCGTCCGGCGCGCGAGTGGACTCGATAGATTATGAGTGCGCGTTAGACGGATGCTGATTGGAATTGCAAATTTGAATATATTTTCGATAGCCTTGATAGTGGCAACGCAGGTGGCACGGATAATGGTCATTAGAACGAGCAGCTCTCGGTGACGTTGTTAGTTGATACGCTCCTCTGCTAGTAATGACGTCATTATCGTCGCCAGAATGGAACTGTATTTCTAATTTGTCCTCCCCCGTCGCCGTTGGAATGAATAAAGCCGACGTCGCTCGTAAATTCATATAATTCGATATTATTTATAAAATACGTAGGCGAACCGCAATTGAACGTCGATACCCGCGGCGTCCATTCAATTTATGCCGCGCGCGGCCGCGTCGCTAATATTGCCTCGTAAATTCCGATAACAGCACCGTGACTCGTCCTTTAGAGAGTTTCAGCGGCTGTCGCTGAGCGCGCATACTAAAGTTACGTCTTCGCTCAACTGCCGTACGATCGAGTCCTCACACACGGTTTCCGATGAAGATTTTCGCGAAATTTTCCAGCCTCCCTCGTCTGCCGCGTTCTCTCTCTTTGTTGACCAGCCTCGCCTCGGGACGGCTCGCTTCTCTGAGACCGAGCCTCTAAAGGCCACCACCTCCATTACAACCCCCTCCGCGAGAATATTCGTTCAAAATAATAGCGACGCTGTGCAAACAAACCATCGTCACAAAGTGCTAAGAGAACGGTGGAATAAGTGAGGAAGGGCAGAGAGAAGAGCGAAAGCGGAGCAAAAGGAAAGCGAAGTCGACGCGCCGATGAAGACGGACGCAGGGGAAGACGTTTGCGAGCTGGACGAGAAGAGAGAGGAAGCGAGAGAGAGAGAGAGAGAGAGAGAGTAAAAGAGGAAAAAGGGACAAGTAGACGAGGATAGACGGATAGAGAAGAGGCACACGTGCGCGCGGGGCTTTCCGGGCAATTTGAGTCGATAAAACCGAAGGTTGCTGCCGGCCTTTCCTCTCGGCTCCACCGGCTACCAGACAACACTAACGCCACTCTCGTTCCATACCCGCCCCCATTCCGTCCCCGCACTCATGCCAGCACCCAGCTGAAACCGGCAATTTTCACCTTACCAGCGCGCCTCCATCGTGCCATGGCCGACGATCATCTCTCCTCCGCGCAGAGAACGATCTCCGCTTCCTACGTGATTGCCTCGCGAGCCAGCAACTACTGTTTGTTTAGCCACTCCGCCCAGCAAAACGGCCGCCCGAACATTTTCGCAATTTCCGACCTCGTATTCCGCCTCGCCGCTCTCGTACTCTTCCTCCGCTTAACCGTATTCCTATCCCTGCCCGCCCCTGACTTTCCGTCCCGTACTCCTGCTCGCCCACCACCCCTCTCGCCCATTTTTATCCCGGGCCCTCCGCGCTCCTTTCTGTAACGCCAAAGATCACGCCGGGGCAAGAAATTGCACCTGCAATTCCTCGCGCACTTTACTGCCGCCCAAGCCTAGAACGGCGTTCGCCAAAATGGCCGACGCCCGATTTCCGGTATGCGCCGGGCATTTTCGTCTGTCCTTACCTGTTGAGGCGGAGCGAGAGAGTTACGGCTGCTGCTGCGAACGCGCACGGCATCCTTCGCGAAGGGCGCCGGAAATTTCTCAGAACGTTCCCGGCCACCCCCACGACGGCCTCGTCTTGTCGGTCGAATTTTTTTAACGATCGTACTTGTTGGGTTTTACGGTGGCAGGTTTGATTGGGGAGGGAGGGGAGGGGGTGGAGTGGTTTAGGATTTAGGTGGAGGATGTCGGAAAAGTGGAGCTGGAAGTATCGAGGAGTGAACGTTCGCGACTTGAGGAACGTTCGTAATGCTGGCGAGTCTTGGAAGAGAAAATTGACGTGTCCGCGGATGCGATCTGATTTTGGCCGATTTTCGGATGGTGGTACGAGTTGTAATAATGGGGCTGGTGTAAGACTGTCGGGGTCGGGTAACTGTGGACATTCAGTTTCTGCGGGCCGACCGCCGCGCGGTCGGCGAGCCACCTGGTCGGCCACGAAATTAATTGACCGTGCTCTACAAATTGATTTCGAGCAAAAAGTACGAGAACCACTCGTGAGGTGGGGCGAAGGGCGAGGCAGGGCTTCGAGTGGACGGCGAAGGGGCCCTCTTTAAAAAGCTTTTCGACGCTTTAAGCGCCCCGAATCGCCGCTACCGAACATCGCCTCGAGAGGAAGGTCCATTCGTATCGTTGCTGAATCGATAACGCTCTCGTTCCACTGGTTTAATTGCGCGTTCATTGAATTTTCAGTTCCGAGCTTTTTCGCGATTGCCACCGATATAGGTACACTGTTACCGATTTATAGAGTCGTAAATATGCAGAAGTCTACGCGAATTAACAGAGTGATAAATATACGACGTCAGCAATTCGCAATGTCAGAAATGGAAACTGCGCCGCGTTGAAATCGATAAAATCATATGTATGCTGCCGTGGATACGTCTAAACTCGCACATTCCCAATGTTTCGAACCGGCAAACGTCATTAAACTCCAACCCCGCCTGCTGGTAAAAATCTCCGTCACCACGTCCAACATTGTAGCCTTTCCCAGCGCATAACCGTCACTTTAACAGTCCCCCGCCTAACGTACGACCGAAAATCAATGTACCGACAAAGCGTCCAGTCCGCTCATTACCCGAGGACCAGTAAAAATGAAAGAAAGAAAGAAAGAAAGCGGTGAAACAAAATCGCGGCCGCGCCATCTTCAACGCCTCCGAATGCAGGGCGCGCAATAAAATGTTTGACGAATGCTCGCGCCCGGCGTCTCCCGTTCGCTCGCAACCCTCCTTCACTCCTTTAACATCCCTCTCGGCCTTTCTCCTGGCATCGCATACCGCGCAACGCCCACCGGCAGCTGAGCGAGGGACGAAGGGAAACGGCGAGAAGGAATAAACGGAGAAACGGAGAGACAGAGAGATTACATTTGTAACATTTTCGCTTTTACGATTTTCCAGCTGGTTTGCATTTTAGGGCCACTCTTATCCGCTCCACCCCTTCTTCGGGTTTCGAGCTTAAGCGCTTTCCACCGCTCTGGCCTTTTTCGCGCGTACACCCACGCACTGCCGACACACGCACACGTACGGCCGGCAAGTACCGTTCCGACACACAACTCTATCTCCGTCCCCGTCGTCTTTCACTTCCCGTCCTTTTCCCTCCTCCGCGTTTCGCCCGACGTCACTCGAGAGTCTCACAAAGGATTCCATTTTCTCAAATAATCCTGAAAACGCGATAGAAAGCTCGTAAAACGAGCAGGCAATCTCGCCTTTACGAGCGCGCGGTCCCGACTCGCGTTCAAGCTCGACGATCTCGGTCTTTCGACAAGCGTTGATTCTTCAAGACGGAAAAAGGACATGCGAAGGGGCGAAGGGTGCGAAGAAAAGGCAGTGGTCGAAAATTTCGGGCTGAATCGTTGCGAGGAACAATGTCAGATTGAAATCACATGGACTAGCCGTACGATTTACACAGCAACAGATTTAAACTGTTTGGTTGTGATTAGAGAGAGAAGGAGGATAAAAAGATAAAGCGAAAGAAGGCTACAAAGAAGAATATCTGATTCAAAATATATAGCTCATACATAACATATTTGCACATTCGAACTGCGGTCCGATTTGGTGACTTCTCGACTCATTACGAGGAATACGAGGGCTGTTTGAAATCATTTAACCAGGGTCGGTTTGTACTATCTGGTCAGCCAGTTGGTCTTTCTCTAGGCGTGGACACGGTGAACATGCTGGACATGTCACCCGGTCATTACGGACCCATTAGTCCCACGAAGTGACGGGCCAAACGTTTGTCTCGAATTTCCGTCGGCCCGAAAGACACGCGGCTCTCAGAAGCGTTTAAAACAAATGTGTGGCAAGTAATGAGTACATACGAGCTGCTCACTTCGAATAAGACGAGGATATTTCAGAGAAATTTGTTTGTACCAACTCTCATCTTATATAACGTATTACCATACTAAGGTTAGAATATATAATATGAAATCTTTGTCATTATGTGACGTGTGAAAGTTTGCACTTGATGTTATAGCGATTGAATCAATCACAATCATTGTCACAGATAAGGTTGTTTGAATGTTGAAATCTCATACGCAGATAACGCGAGATTTCTAGAGCCACCCAGGGTGACCGAGCCACGCCCACGAGAATGCGGGGGAGTAATGGGTCGAGGGTAAAAAAAAAAGCAGAGAAGGAATCCTTCGCGATTTATGCGCATTCGGGGAAAAACGAGCGAAATCCGAGTCGCGAGTCGTGGCCAAAAGTCGAATGCCTAAACGTTGCCACATGTCGCTTTCTTGCAGACAGTGTGTCACTAATACCGGGCAATTAACTGTCCCCATTCCCCTGCCCATGCGAGGCTGAAAACGTTTAAAGTGTCGATTGAAGGACGAATTTTGCGAACTGCCCAAAAAATCGAAAGATTCGCTTTCATGCCGTTTCGTCAATTTCAGTCTAATCAGCTCAAACTGACCGACTCATGCTGACGCAATTACGATCGCTCGATTCAACATAATTTGACATAATGAATACGTGGCTCAGGTTTCAACATCAACATCCGCTCAATCGTAGTACATAGTCGCATAAAAAAACCTTCATTCGTTAATAAGCGGAATATACTTTTATCCTAGCTTCTGCGGAAGACTTTCTAGGTAATGTCGTTCCCGCTGAGAGGCTCTTTTCTGATTTTCTTTATGCTCCGACTCTCTTCCATCGTTTCCAACCCTCCGTGACCTTCCCCTCGGAAAGGTGGTGCCGCGGATATCATCAGCCAATCAGGACTGCCGTTTAGCTAATGCGCGTAACATGGCCCACGGGACGAGTCGACAAGGGTGCGGGTTTATAGGGCGAACAAATGCGTGGGTTGCTTCTATCACGCTTCTATCCTGCGCGCATCATTTTTATCGAGGAACTTGCTCCGCACGACTTCGTTTCTACCAAAAAATCAGCCAAACAATAAGCCTAGTGAATATCTAGCGTCTGAGAGCTGCGCGATCGCATTGTCCTAAAGTGTTCTACGTCTCAGCGGCGAATTTTCGAACGCAATGAAGTTTTTATGACGCGCAGATCGTGCTATATGGATATGATATAATATAGAGCTTAAGTATTATAGAACTCATCCTTTCGCGGGATCCTTTCCAGAGTGGTTTCCAGGGTTTCCGAGGCGTTACCGTGGAATATCCAGGGGGTAGACTCTTCCGCGCCCGATTTCCAATTTGCAGGGTCGAGTAATCCGCCGATTTACATAACGCCATGGTAACCGTACGTCTCTCTTCTCGCTCGTCGCCTCCTTCGGAAGAAGCCCCTTCAGGCCCTGCCGCGGGATTGCGCTTAGAAAAGAGCATAGAAGACGACGGACCGAATTAAGTGACTAAGGAACGATGAAAGAAAAAAAAATCCAAACCGACCGGATGCATCCAGCGTCCCTTTTGCATTTACACGACACCGACAACAAATATGCTCGTCGTCAACGATGGAAAATGAATTCGTTGGCTCGACGGCATATTGAATAGATTATTCTTCATCGCAACAAGATTACGCGCTCAATGGAATACGTTGACAGATATGCTGTACACGTTTTTCGATTGTGAATAGAAATTTGAATGTTGCTGGATCGTCGTTGTAGTGTTTTCTTGCAATAAAATAACGTGCATCGTGGGGTAATAGGGAAAGTGGATCATGGAACATGTTGGATGTTTGCTGATTATAAGAAGAAATTTGATCGACATTAAACGAGAGACAGAGAGAGAAGGAGAGAAAGGGAGAGAGAGAGAGAGATGGGCCGGCGTGACGTAATTCGCGGCAAAGTTCCCTCGTTTTTCGGATCGATCCGACGACGAATCAGGGCGCAGTTAGCTAATGCGGGGTTGCGTTGGCACAGCCCCCGAGGGGGTGGCTCAAACTCCATCGACGTAGTTAAAGGCGAGACGTGCCCGGGGCAATGATTCCGCGGAGCCCATACTTCTCCTCTGAAAATCTCCGGATAATCCGTGAAAATTCGACGGCGATCGTCGCCCTGAAATCCTCGCCGAGATTGGATCGATCGTAATTCGTGTGTGCGAGGGACAGGGCGAAGGACGGAATGAGAAAGAATGAAGGGGAATGATGGACCATAAATTATATTGTTCGTCAGGTGCGCGATGGATTGGAATATCTAACAGTGCCATCGAAATTATGATCCTCGTTGTGGTGTGGGATAAAGTTCCATTTCTACAGCTTATACTGTATTTTCTACCAGTAGTTCAACGAATTACCGACACCGATAATAGTAACCTACGATACCATTCTGCCAGCATTATTACAGCTACATTAACCTTATTCCAAAATACGCCGAGTGCGTACGTAAACGTCAGCATAGAGCCGCGCCATAAGAATCGGTCCGAACGCTTTGGCTCGTGACTTCGTCGTAAGCGATCGCCGCGATACGTACCAAACTCTTTCGTTCTCCCCGACAAAAAACCTCATCGTCACGCCGTTCCCCATTAAACGTCGTCAATTCTCCTATTTTAGCAAGCCTCATTGCCGGCGTGGCTTTTGTCGCAATTAATTCTCGGAATCTAATTAATTCATTCGCCTGGCCAATGAACTAACGCTGTTTGCCGAGGAAGAGCCTCCTCTCCCGTTTGCTCTCGTTTTTCCTCTCAGATTCGAGGGAAAAAGACGGAAAATGGCGGAGGATTCCATGCAAGGAGGAAGGAGAGGGGAGGGTGGGGGGTGAGAGGAGATAAAATTACATTATCGCTAAAGCGCCCTCGACGCCGATCGGGAGTGAGAAAAAGACGGAGGAAAGGACGCGAAAGGACGGAGAATCGTGGGCGAAAATCACGTCCCGTAATTCCCGGGTATTAAGGTAAACGTCCAACTCGCAGGGCGCAGGTTCGGTCGTCATGGCGACCGGGGGGTGAATTCCCACCCGCCCATCCCTTTCAATCGATAACTTATGAAACCCTCCACCCTACCCTCTTCCCGACCTCCTACTGCCGTTCCTCCTATCCGCCGACAAATCCAGCTTCCTGTCATGGCGATCCGCTTGGAGGATGGCGAGCGATGAAGAGAGAAAGAGAGAGAGAGAGAAGGCGCGGTATTAAGATAATTCGAAATTCGTCGGAATTTTTGGTGGCCCCGGCAAACCGAATTTTGTGGTTTCATTACGATAGATTTAGAATAAGCGTTAATGATAACTTCTGTTTATTAGTTGCGAGAAGTTCGACAGCGAAATTGTAAAATTGATAGTATCACCAATTTGAACATTATTATCCCGTTCTCTAATACCAAAAATACGCCTTCTGCCTTCTACTCGTCATCAGCGTGTGCCATCGTTCGGTAGCATCCCGAAGGATGCCAATTTGGGAAATCACCCCGCAGCTCGTTAATCGTTCCCAACCGTTTTCCGAGGTTTCCAACGTGTACACGTCTTACACATACGCGGTCGAGCTCTTATCTTTTTCTGTTCTTCTTCCACGCCGTGTACGTGCCGCACGCACACGTTGAATGGAACGTTTCAACCCTCCGCTATGTACGCTGTGGGACAAGAGGGTGAAAGAGGGTGCGAGAGGGTGGCGTAACCTCGCTCCGATTGGCCAAGCATTTAGGGGATGATTCGACGTCGATCCCGCCGCCGGTTGGCCGGATTTAATTAATCGATCGCACGCATTACCGGCCGACAAATGGAGGTCGCCGTCGCTCCGGTGGTTAATGTCGTTAATCATTAATCATCAGCGATGCCGAGGAAAGAGACGGCGAATCGGGCGTGCTCCGTTTTTCGCCCGGCCAATTATATGCGTCGCGCGGAACGATCAGTGGAATCATGCCGTTTTCGATGCAGAAGACGTGTCTAGATATGACGTGATTATTCGGTGCCTGACAGGATACGAAATACTCGAACGGCATGATATTACGAATCACACGAAACGACACGAAAATGATATGGAATCGTAGAATTGTGCTTAACATCGGTTACGACTAATTCAATCGCTCGACCGCACTCCAAGCAGCTGCAAGACCGTTTTCAGCGTCCACTTCCTCGCAGGAAATTATCCTGACTCCGACCACACCGCGCTCTGTCGCGCTTACCGAGCCCGTGCGAGCACTCGCGGAAAGACGTAGAAAATTGAGGCGTCAGTTTTATAGTCTTCTCGGGGCGCGGAATAGGCCTGTAACTGCGGAACAAGTCGGAGGCTGCGACGAGGATAGAGTCATAGAGCGAGAACGGGAGAAGTATAATGAGCGGAAAGGAGAGAATGAGAAAAGTTACAGATGACGAGAACGAGACAGAAGAGAGAGAGAGAGAGAGAGAGAGAGAGAGAGAAGGAAAGACAAGAGAAGGAGAGCGCGGTCCAGCTTATATGCAGTTCGGAGAATTTTAACAAGACGGCCTCTCGTCGCCCTGGGCAAGGAATCCCCTAACAAGAAAGGGCACTTCTCCCCTCAAAAATAATGAAGTCTTCAAGCAGCGTTCCCACAGGCCCCCCGAGGGTGCCACGTTGCACCTCCTGAACGCTCGGTTCGCCGTAGATTCACGCGTTCATGCGCCGTCGACGTTTGCCGTACGCTGAATTCGCGTAATACATGTATGATGTATTCATTGTTCCCGTTAAATTCCCTCGTGAACTGCGGATTTCATTACGGTAAGGCAAAGGTTCACACAATGCCGGCTCGCACCTTCCGAACACTAGAATCAGCATAGATTCACGCGTTACGCGCTGTCGACGTTTGCCGTTCTCTGAATTCGCGTAATAAGAGAATCATTATTCCCGTTAAATTCTCTTGCAACCCGTCGATTTCATTATGGCAAACATCTACACCATACACCCTACCGAATATTTAATTCGCGCGCCGTCGACAATTTGCCTCGTGCCGACTTCGCGTCAAATATATTCGTTTCACCGTAGAGCGTACCCGTAACTCGTAACAAGCAGATTTCATTATGCCGCAAAGGTCGCTATTTTCCAGTTTCTCGATTTGACTCGATGCTTCGCTAATGACGCGAAGTACCGAGAATTGCGAAATATGCTTGCCGTGCACGAGGGCGGGGATAAAAATTTCTCCTGTTCCCGCAGTCTCTCGCTCGCGAGTCCTCTCATCCGGGAAATAAACGCTCTCAAAGGAGGACGAGGGAAGTGGCCCGTAACGAGCGTAACTTAATTCGACCTAATACCAGGTTAATCCGAGTAACCTTTAGCCGGCGGGACGAGTCGTGATTTAAGCGACGATTGGCGTCGGCTAATTGGCGCCCTTGTCTCACCGGGAACAAAATCGTGATAAATAAAGCGTAATGCTCAAGTGAGAAACGGCGCGCGGCGGAGGAGGGGGGAGTAGAATTAAGAAAAGGACAAGAGAGAGGTTGAGGGCGCTGTGCGCGCACACGTCGAAGAAGAGAAAATAGAACGGAGGATGAGACGCGAAAAGAGTTCGAGTGAACCCAAGGACGACGTCGTGTTTCCATTAACCTGACCTAAACTGCCATCAATTTAAATGCTGATGAAAGCCGGCCCCGTCGCCCGTTCACGACGTACGTTTTCACGCCATCTATATGGATATTTAGATGGCCGGGGCCGCCCGTGCACCGGCTAATTAAATCAGCCGGGATTTCGTGGTATTTATCGGCATTTCATGTAAATCGAGCCGAAGGATTTCGCCCGGCGCACGCCACCGCTTGTACGGCAATTAGCTGGGTTTCTACTCCTACGAGGCGTACGTTCTCCGAGGATGTCGTTCTCTTTTTTTCTCTCTCTCTCTCTCTTTCTCTTCCTCACCCAAGAACCGCAAGCTTCCACGATCTCGGAGCTCGATCCTCCGATATATCGAATTTACTTGCAGAACGCTCGCGAACATGACATCATTTGATTTTTAACAAACGAATCCCATCCTATTTTTCCTACTTCAGCTTCCAGCCGCGAAGACGGCAAACGGTTAGAGTTGCTTAAAACTCCCGACTCTACGGTCGAAGCGCTCTTAATTTAAATAGTATGAAATGATGGAGGTGCGACGAAACTCGAGGCGAGCGAAATCGATTTGAAAGACTTCCACAGCCGTAGGAAGTAGTGTTTATCGGTTGGAAAAAAAAGAAGAAAAGACTGAAGGGCTTCGGGGCAACAGCGGGGGAGTCCGAGCGCGATAATACTCGCTCGACGCGCGAAATGACAAACAAAGAAAAAAGCGACGAAACTTAAGCCAAACAAAGCGCGATTGGATATCGACGTCCAATCGGCCCTCCGTACGTGCCATTCGAATCGACATGACGAAATCGAATCGACATCGAGTTTCGCAAAGGGGTAGCAGAACTAGCGTGACAACTCGATTACCATGGGATAACGTCGGTTTCGACGGTCGCGGCGAAAAATCATCGGACGTAAACTAAAAATGAAATTTGGACGGAGTACGACGGCGCGGGGGGGGGGGGGGGGGGCGGCAGGAAGGACGGAAACTGTAGGCTACTAAAATATTTGCCGCGCGTGGAAAGCAGAAGATAATTTTCGTGTTTGTGCCGGAGGAAGAAGGGTGGAGAGAGGAGGGGGGGGGGGGGGCACGAAGACAGGAAGGGTTCGTACTTGCTCTCGTTCGGGGCTTCCCCTTTCTTTACATATGGCGCTTAGTACAGGCTATAACCATCGATAATCGGCCAATAGGAACGACCCCGGGCGCGCATCGTCGTCCCATTCTGCTCTCTATCGCGGACCCCATAGATTCGTAGGCAGCATGACAAATAACTCTCACAATGGGCCATCGTTTTCATCCGCCCCACCCCAGGCTTGCATCCTCCTATCTCACTCGGCCTCGCTCTTTTCCGCCTGCTCGCCCTCCCCTCGTTACTTCACCATCGTGGCCACCGCGTTCATCCCTTCCTACGTTCGTGTTATACATGACCAGATCGGTTCCGGCAATTTTACATTCACGTCAGAGCGCCTGATTTATTATAATGTTTGCCGTTCGCTTCTCTCTCTCTCTCTTCCTCTCTCGAACCACTATTTCGATTCTTGTTGCCTCCTCACCCCAATGCACTTCGCCAAACCCCTCGTTCGATTCTTTCTCTCCTTTCCAGGCGACGACGGACGAATCGTTCGTGCGAATTGGGAAAATACTCTGGAGAGTATGCTTCAAAAGCGTCCATCGCTCGTTTGGATTTGCGCGTTTCTTGCCAGAAGCGGGGAAGCCTGATGGGGTGGGATTGACCTGACGTAGTTCGCGGTTCGTGTCATTAATTTTTGACGATGTTCACGGAGTGATGAAGCGAACTATGACAAATTAGAGGATGATCAAATTATACCAGTCTTTGCTACATGAGAATGACAGGAAGTGCCGGGAGCATCGGTAGAGTGTATAGAAAATATACTTTCCCCATTTCTTCCCCCATTACCCGAACCTCTTTCTACCCCATTCGGCCCGCCCCACACTTGCCCCGAACATATCGAGCAATACGGTCCAATTGGAAGTGAGACAAGACAGTGGCAATCATCAGTGTCGTTCGTTGGCGATGGAAGTTCCGGGCGTTCGCCCGGAAAGGGAAGAGTACGACAGGACGGAGGGTGGTCCGTGTAAATCGAGAGATCGATTCGACACGGTCCTGGAGGGATCAAACGACGGATCCCGATAAACAAGACAATTTCGCGGTCGGACGTCCCGAGGAATCCATAAATCCACGTGGCGAAGGTGTCCCGTGTAAAGAAGGTATCGGCCTGGCGATACGCGATTAGAGAAAGAGGGCGAAAATGCAGGGAAACTGGATTGGAGAGAGAGAGAGAGAGAGAGAGAAAGAGAGAAAAAGACGGAGGTCGCCATGTTGAAAACGTTTGCCGCCAAACGATTGAATGTCTCCCCAAGCGGACATACTCTTCGTCCCGGATCGCCTTGGATCCTTTTTCAGCAGCTTCCCCTTTTCTTACTCTAACGCCACACCCCGTCGTCTTGCTCGCCTCGGATCCTCTCTCTCTCTCTCTCTCTCTCTCTTTCTCTTTCTCTCTCTTTCTCGTTCTCGGGGAATTGAAAGCGCCGGCAATTCGCCGATTCCTACCGATGCGACCGATTCTATTTTCCAGCGGCCGGCATCGACGGAGGGATAAAAATCTTTATGGCGAATCGAGTCCGGAAAATGGGATAGCTTATCCCCTTTTTCTCTGCATCTCGATAGTGATACGGCGAAAGACACGCGTCGCGAGCCATGGGGAATTGCGTGGTTCGGTAGGAATGAAAAACAAAAGAACGCCTCGAATCATTATCTCGACTGTAAAATTCCATTCGAAATGCCACGATCGTTGTTGCAGAGAAACTTTTCATGTCAATATTTCATACTTGCTCTCTGCTCTCGACGGGGCCATTTCCAAATGTACTAGCATGGCTAACAGTTAATACAAAAAATTCCGGTAACACTCGGGTTCGTCGATTAGACGACATTTCTTTCATCGACGCTCCGTCGATCCTCGGAACAGTTATTCCGAGGCCGAGGCGATGCCAGCGCGGCAGCAATTCCCGATTTACCGGCGACAATTCTATTTTCCGTCGCCTCGACTGCTGGAGGTGGATAAAAATCTTTACGACGGGATCCAGCCCGGGAAATGGGATCCTGTACATTACCCCGGGCAACCTCTCATCTACGAGCGCGGCTGTTTCACGGCGATCCACTTTGCGACACAATTTGTGCCCCGGCTACCAATCTCGGTCACTGATTTATTTACTCCCCTGAAAATTCATCGATCTCAATCAAACGAGCCAGCCGCACCGGGTCGCGTCTCTCGATTTTTCCCCGCGAACATTTCTCACCGCCACCGGCGCCCGCGCGAACAGTATCGCACTCGACTCCGCTCCCTGGAAGCACGAAAATCGTGCGCCTCGGAACGTTTTACCTAGAACCAACCCGAGATACGGCTGTTGAGACTCGCTATTAGTCGATTAGGTCCTAACGAAGGTTCCATTTAACGGCCCCGGGTCATGGATATTCTTAGGTGTAGGAAACCAAAGGTACGGTGCAATCACGTGACACGTCGTGCGCGGAGGAATTCGAAAACAAGGAGTGCAGGGCATTGGGAAGTGGCCGCCAACGTGAAATTACCCCCCGCTCGCGGTGCCTCGTTACTTAATGTCGTTACAGTATACCCTGCCATTGTTGTCGTTATCGATTTACCGCGAGGAGCGCGCGTTTAGAAAGCCTGTTATCTTTCGCACACACTTCCACGTCCTCGTTCCCTCCCTCTCGCCCAACCCCTTCCCGCGCAATTTTCCCTCTTCACCTCCCTCAGCCCCAACTTTCATCCCCTCTTACTCTAATATTCACTTCCTCTCGCTCGAACATTCGCCTCATCTCGCTCGTATAGCCGCATGCCGCGTCTCTCTCGCGCACCAGTGCCTTCTCACGCTGCACCATTATGCGACACGACCCGTTTCACATCGATGCGCGTAACTTAGAATGCAAATGACATGGCGGGGGCTGCTGTATGCCAATTTCCGCGGATTTAAGACGCGACGTTGCCTGCCCTCTCGCCCGCCCGCCGCTGCTACTGCTGCTGCTGCTGCTGCTGCTGCTCTCGGTCCTCCCTAGTATGCCCGTGGAATCCCCGGCGCGGGCATAAAATTTTATCGCTCGAACGTTCGTCTTTCGTTAGGACGGGCGATAAAACGTCGGAGTAGTCGCCCGAATCCTCGTTGTTTCTTCGGAGACGCTCGGGAGGGAGGGATTAATATGCCGATCGTGGGTGCAGTTCGTGAGCGTTTTGATCATTCGCTCGGATATCGGTATTACGTGCCAATGGGCGCCGTTTCTGTAATAACTCTATCGAAATACAGTAGTCTAGGCGTTGAACGTTCTTCATCGCGAATTCGTCGGAGACACGGTAAACGGCGAATGTGCCCGCGGAATAACAAAGACCTGGTGGTTTTGGGGTGAGAACAGGGTATAGATCTTTTGCAGACATGTGACGGCAGTTTGTTTCGTGGATTCGTACACGAAAGGCGTGTTTACGGAGTCTTATCCGTCGATGAGTTTTTCTTGGAAATCGATACAAAACGGGACTTCGACTTTCATCGATCGGTCGACTTTAATTACGGAACGGAAAAGATGTAAAGTGTCAAAAAAGACGTCTTCGTAACGTGTCCGACACTGCCGGAAGCGCGCGCGCGCGCGTCGACAATTAAGACGGTATCGCGAAAAATTCCAACACGATCGGTCCGCTGCAAAACAGATTCCGTAGGCGACGAGTGGCTGTCCGCTCGTAAAACGATTTTATCCGTCCGACTTTCCGCGGCGTATCGGGGCCGATCGGGACGGCCGATAAGCGACACATGTCGTTCGCAGTTCGATCGGACGAACGGGAATCGTTCCTGGGCGCTCTTTCCTGCCGTCTCATGAAAATCAGCAAATGGAGGGAAGAAGAGGGGCGAGGACGGTGCGCACGATCTTCGGCGCAGGTGCAACGCCATCCTAATCGTAATGCGCGTTTATTGTAATGTCTCAGCTGTCCATGCGCAGATGTGACGCGATCGATCGAAGGACAGGCATCATGGAAATTATTTCTGGATCGATCGTCCTCCGTCTCCACCTTCGGCGTCGAAGTTATGCGAAAATGGCTCTCGTTGTCTAAAATAAAAGCGTCGGCTCTCGCCTTGTCGGAGCGGCCCGTGATCGAGAATCGATCGTGTGCTGCGTAATGTAGCAGAGAGAGCCTAACCGTGACACTATTCCATTGTCATTCCTCACCAGCGTTCCAGATCTCTGACAGGGCGAAGGTATCGAATTAATTATGCGCTCCGCGAGCTTGCCAGACTGTTGTCTATGCGGGATGTAATGAGGATGAACCATGGACGGCGTGTTCCTTTTTCATGCACTTCGGCGTTTCACCGGAATCAGTGTGTTGACGGTATTGTATTCGTTAACACTAGAATTCTTTGACATTTTGGTATTTTGCGGGAATCTTATATACGGATGATGTATACAATATTTCTAGAAAAATTGGGCTAAATTGTAGAAAATAAACAGCCATTATGGGAAAATGTGAGACAGGTCATAATTGAAGACACTTAATCATTCGCGGTTGTACACCTTTTCGAGCGTCCTACGTGGTTCGGTGTTGCCAATATCATTTCCCAGAAACGGCTTGATAAAGTATGATTGGGGAAGTCTACCACTTCGTGATTCTTAAACAGCCTCGCTCGTGTTATTCGAACACGATTGCCCGAGAATAGAAGTCTAAAAGGCCGTTAGGCAGAGGAGAGTGGTCGGGATGTTCGATTCGAGAAGGTTTTTGCTCGCTGAGAATCGAGCGACCGCGGTCAGAGCTCCGAGCGAGCTGCATTATTTTATTAGAATGAATTATTCATGCGCGTCACTTACACGGTATGCATAAGTCGCGCTCTTTCATCAATACCCCCCCGAACCCCGTTGCCGTTCCCGACGACCGACCTTTGTCTCGTCAACATTTCCCTTCTTCACGCAAAAACCTCTTTTGACACCGAATCAAAATTTCCTTTCTACAGAAAAGTCGCACTATTACATACAACGTCGTGAGAAACACGCTACTTGTCCTACACTACCGTATCAAAAAACCAATAAACAGTGACCAGCCGACACGCTCGTGACATCCGTCCTCAGTAACCCACACGAAATTCATCTAACGCCCTCGCCACCGTCCCGAGCCCAGCCAAAAATCCCTATTAAGCCATAACTTTTTTCAGATTCCACGGACGCGCCCGACGCGTCGATCTTCGCACGACGCAGGCCGTCCCTCTGGCCGCGCTCCGATATAATCCACCCTCTCACCATCGAATTCCGGCTGGAAGTCGGCCGGCTTCTTGCCCGATTTCTTGCGCGCGCGGAGCCGACGTTGCTACGAAAGTGTCGGTGGGCCATTCACAAGTGCCGGATCACCACCTGTGCAAGAGGTCCGGGCGCATTCCGGCGTTTCTTAGATCCCCGTGTACGAGCGCGGCCGTGATGTCATTCCCGGCACGATTCTCGCGGAGTCGAGAGCGAATTCGTAAAAGCGACGAAACGGCTCGCGGCAAAAATGTCGTACGACGGGACGGCCGATTCACTCTCCGTCGGACTTTCTTCTTCGCTCCGTCTCACTCGCGCCCGTCCTCCACGGCGTTTTTGTACGCTTCGTCTCCTTCGTCGCCTCACTCTCTCTCTCTCTCTCTCTTTCTCTCTCCTCCCACCTCCGGCTCCGTCTCCTGCCTCTCTTCTATTTTTCGCGCAGCGACGTCTCGTCTCTCACTCCCACCGCGTCTTCCCTTTGGCGTCTTCTTCCCGTTCACGGGCCGTGCTCCTTCGTCTCCTTTAGCCCGATTCCGAGGACCCGTGGCGATGCCTCTCGCAGACCCGGTCCCACGATGCGACAGCTACCTCGAAGGGCATCTGATCCGCTTCTGAGAGGAACGTGTCATCCCTCAACGTCAATCCGGCCGCGGCAGGACGCAAAACGAAGCGACGAAACGATTTGAATGCGTTCCGTGCGCCCCGGCATTCCGAAAAGTCCCGCCGCGGTTTTGTCCTTATACCCTCGGTGTCCCACTATGCTCCCGCTTCTGCTTCCACTTCTGCTCCCTGCTTCCCTCTCTCGCTCGCAAGACTCACTCGCTTCTCCGCGCTCGTTTTGCGCGCGCCTTTAAGGACGGCGGGATGCCGCTGGCTGTTTTTGTAGCACGCGTGAAACGAGATAATTAGGTCTGTCTGCGAACGATCTTATGAAATCTAAGGAGCGCGCCGCGGTCACGGTTGCCAGGTGTTTTTTGAAAGTTCCATGATGCGCGTGGAAAGCTGGGCGTGGACCGAAAGGTGCGTGCGACATTTTTAGGGCGCACGAAAAGCTGGACACTTCGCCAAATTCATATACTAAAGCCAGATAAAGCATACGCGATTTTGCGTCTCAAAAATTGATGCCGATGCTGACGATGATCTGTTGGCGCGTGACGAATAAATGACGCGTAAAGTGGCTCGCTCGACGCAAGCACGTAAAAGCGCAACTTTCTTTTCGTTCTCAACGACTATGACTGTTGAACCAGACGCGCACAAGCCACGCGTTGCAGGGCATCGATCATACCGTCATTATCACTTGTACTTGTACCCCGCGACCCAGGAAAAACATGTCGCCGGGCCGGGCGCGCACGCCTACATGCGTCCGGCAATGGGCAGCTTAAACTCCGCGTTCGCGAGGCAGAGAATTAACGAGGGCTCGAAACAGATTGGCCTGGCCCCGCGGGGTAATGGCAGGCTAAACGGTGTCGGCGCCTTGATATGCAAAAACTGGAATTTCCGTGCGGCTTTTGCGGTGAAACGGTCCGCGCGAGCGAGAGCTGGAGTGCTCGGGCAGAGAGAAAGGAAGAGAGGGCATTCCCGGAGGAATGCCATGCGCACGGTTGTTCCGGTAATAGCGTCCGTTTACACTGCCTCTTTAACGTCCGCGATTCGTTCGGCATTTGTCTTCGAACGAGTGAAAACGGGGATCCTGTTTTGGGGACGGTCGTGCGAACTTTCGCTTAGAAGCGTCGCAAAAATAAGAGTGCGGGTCTAGGCTACTCAACTGGCGAGTTGATCGCGAGTCAATCCGAAGCTGCGATCATTTCAGCGGTGTTTTAGGGAACTTTCATTGTTTCAACCGATAAGAAGGCTTCGTCTGTAATATTAAAAAAAAAAAAAGAAGAAACGAAAGATAGAAACGAGCAGAATCTACAGCAACCTACGTCTCGGTTCGGACTGACGCGTCGAGGCTGAAGAAGTTCGTACAGCCGGAACGCTTTGCGCGCGGACGCTCGTTTGATTGAAATTTTCGCAATTAAAATGGCGGAATACTTGAATTAGTATTAACAACGCGAGAGACGATTACCTGGATAGGGTTTCACGATCGCGCCAGTCGCGGATTCTCGCCTAACGAATGCCACATTCCCTGCCGGCAGTGCGGATGAAAAGAGGAAATCGCGCGACCCGGATGAGATCCTGCCGATGGCCGGTGTCTTATTATAGAGAGAGAGAGAGAGAGAGAGAGACTTTCCGCGGATTCGTATTAGCGGCGCGCTGTAAACGAGGCAATTGCCGGGGCAATGAAATATACGCGAGGGCATGCGAAAAGCGCCGCGGCATGCGAGGCATTTGTTTAGAGATTATTAGCCCGATCGGCACGTTGCATTCTTCGCTAATGCAATATCGTTCCTGCACACTGCCGCTCATCGCCTCGCTCACGCTTCGTTCCGCTGCCTTCTTCCAATTTCGTACGTTACCACTCACTGCTAATGAAATCTGTTTTTCATCCGCGAGACATCGGGCACGTTTGTTTGACGACGTAATAACGGTCAACGCTGGTAACAGATCCCGACGAGATACTCTCGCGATGATAAACAGGAAAGGGGGGAAGGGCCTGATGAAGGGAACCTTCGTACTACGAGGCAAGGCGAGAGGACCCATCGGCCCTCGTCACCGATCTCGTCAGGAGCATCGATTTATCTTCGGGCGATCTAATAATTAATTTTAAACGCAATATAATTGGCCGCTCGTAATTTAGGCGGAGTCCTCGGCCCGTCTCTCCCATCGACGATGATTAGGCCCGTGGTGGACGCTCGAATGCCTCTTAATTGACTCGTTGCCCTCTTTCCTCACCCCCGTCTATTCCGCTCGCCGACGATCCAGAACTCGCGGCTTTGGGTGAAAACGTCAAAATCGGAACGTGCAATCGGGGACAATATTAGTGTAACGAGAACTCGCTCCGGCTTGCCGATGTTATAATGTTCGCGCGGTCTCTCGCGGACTTTCGAAACCGTCCGCCGTTTAAAGGCGACGCCGTTATTTACACGGCCACTTACCGGCCGACTTACTTAGCAATTTGAATGCATAATTCGCTAATGTGCGCCGCACGCGAAATACGCATGGGAAAAATGGCGCGAAACTGGCAGTTTAGAGGTTTCTCTCTCTCTCTCTTTCTCACTCTTTCGTATTTCACATTGCGCTCGCATCGTGATCATTAGAAACTATTATCGTAATCATCGCTAAACGGTCGGTCGCGGTTTGGCAAGGAAAAATGACGAAACTCCGACACGCCGGCCGATGTAATAAGGATCATTTTCGTCCGTTTAAGAGTGTCGCGACTCGCCGGAGTTTCTAATTAACCTATCGCCACGCCAACGCGCGCTCGAGCGCGGTGGTCAGGCGAAATCGTATCGAGGAAAGTGAAATGCTGGGAGAGAACAAATATGCCGCGTAAAGGCGCTCATTTAGGCGTCATTAATCATCGGTTCTCGGCCACGCACAAGCTGCGGGCTGAGCGCGAGTGTGCGAAAGAAGTCGCTCGAAACGCGTTTATTAGCTTCCGGGCATTACGTTATTACCCAGGCGAAATTGTGAAATGTCTTTCGACGAGATACTCTTTCTACAGGTGGCACTCCTGAGCGGACCGCACCTTTGAATTCGTACGGGCGACGGAGGCTCGCGCGGAAAGTGGAAATCGAAGTCGGCGGAAAGGTGGAAAGGAAAACCTGCGCTCGCGAAATGTCACGGTGTGTGGATCAAGTTTACGGATACGTGCATATAGTGGTCGTGAGACAAAGTTGTACGCGGTCTAGACGGATGACGATGCCGAGTACGGTACAGACGTATAACCTGAGTCTCAATCGCTGTTTGTTAAAAGGGCGTCAATCACTGAATCGAAACTTTTATTAAATCAAAAAAGATTCAATCGTATATTCAGCAATACCGAAGACCTCTCAACACAAGCCACCAACTTTTCATCAACAGCGATTCAAGACTTTAATAAAGTCACCTCACCAACCAACAATGGCCGCCATTCGTATTCCGCAGCATACACCATCCTCGCCTGACCGCCATGCGAAGCCAGTCGGGAATCGGGTTTATCGCCGGTTAACAGTTAACCAGCCTTCCACTCGCTCGTTCAACACATTCGATGAACCACAAATCAGGCCGCGCATCACCTTTTCCCGCGTCCAGCGCCAAGCAAGCCGTTTACGGAATCCACCGCAAATCTGAAACGCGCCGCATTCATCGTCGCGATGAGCGAGACGGCCGACTATTCTCGCCGCGTCTCTGGCGGCGCGCGCAAAAAAAGTCCTCCGACGCCGCGGAATTTCGGCCGCAAACCGCAAACTCCCGTCTCTCCCCACGCCTTCCTTTCCTCGAATCCGAGTTTTCGGCGTCTCGCTTTCCTCCCCTTTCTTCCTCCTCCCCCCCTATTCTCTCGTCCTTCAACGCACACGCACGACTCGCTCGGCGAAGGATTCTTTCCTATCCCATTTTTACCTTCTTCTCCTCGCATCTCGCTTCCTCTCATTCTCCTTCCGTCCCGTTTCTCCTGAGCCGTCCGTCGGCGCATTAAAAATGTATCAATCTCCCTCGGTGTTTTGTCGACGCGACGAGGCTGACCGGCCGCGCTGGCTGGCGCGGAATGTCCTTAAAGGCGTCGTAAAGAATAACGTTGGCGCGTCGCGTTGTCGATGACGAGAGCGCGCCGGTCCCAAAGGAATCCCGACGTTTTTCCAGGCCGGAAGTGCCTCTCCCTTTCGTCGGCCTGATTTATGCCCGCACAGATTTATGCCGTATCGCGCATCGATGTTTGATCCGTTAATTGAGCCTCCTGGAAGACGAACTGATCAACTCGGCTGGTTCCTTGGGAAAGGCTTTATTCTTCGTCTAGTTCTTACTGCGTGCGACTGATCGGTCTGATATACGAGAGGATTGAGTATAGGGTGTAGGATAGGAAAAGATTTTCGTGTTCATCTAACGGTCGGCGATTTATTAATGATAGTTTGCGTTTGATAGTTTGTGAAGGCTTTGTAAGTGGGTGAGAAGAGATGTATCAGAACGACTTCATAGATCTTTTGTTGGACGGACAGAGGACGTAGTTGGCTTGTGTGTGATTAATAAAGGAATGCGTGTGTCGCGCTGGTAAACGACATGCAAGCTGGTCATTTGCCAAGTGACAGCGCTTTACGAGAAGTAGTCATGTTTCTGAAGCGAGATCACGCTCTGAGGCGTTAAAGGAAGATTTGTGTCAGTTCTTCGTCCAAGTGGTGGGTGGCAATGGGGCGCCAGGGTGATGGAGCCGTGGCTGTTGCCAATAAAATGGCATGAATTCTTGATATCTATGAGAGCGCATGTATCTGTGCGTCGAACCTAACAATGGGCTCTGCGATGTGATCTGTGTTGGACGTATAACAGTCCTATATGTGCAGAAAGTACTCTGTGGAAAATATGTCTCTGCACTTAGACAACTGAACAAAATCGACTAAAGGCTACCGTGCAACTTAACAAATGCGCAAGGTAACGCCCGATAGACCACAAATGTTTCCACAGAACCCATCTTGAAATTTGGCATCTGTACAAACGTCTTCGTGGATCTTTTAAACGTATGGAAAGTACTGCGTGGGAGACGTGCATGTGCGTTTAGCAAGCCGCAAACATTTTTACAGAACAGACTGTCCGACTCTACATCTGGCCCGACAGTGCCGAATATGGACGAGTTAGTCTTCGTGATAGCAGGAGGGACGTATTCAACGTACAGGGGGCCCACTGTCGATGGGAGGGGTTGGTTCCTTTTTGGGGTAAGAAGAAGCCGGCCAGAGGCGGCCCGTTCGAGTGAGGCAGGAACATCACTAAAGTGTCAGCGGCATCACAATTCGCGAGGAGCAAAAGAGCGCTTGTTAGCGGGCCCACGAACCGGCAAAAAAGGCAGCGGTGCTGTTAGACTCTCTTCCTTCTCTCTTTCCATCCCTTTTTCCCTATCTTGCGCTCTCTTTTCTTCATCGTCTCGAATAAAAGTACTCCCCACTCCCGCACGTGTCCCCAGCGGCCAAGAGAGCAGAGAGAGTGAGAAAGAGAGAGAGAGAGAGGGACGAAGAATCTTGTCCAGCAAACAGGGCCAAAAATCCGAAACAAAAGGAGTCTTCCGTCTTTCCTCTTTTTCTTCTTCTTTCCCCCCGTTTCTTCGTCACGCGGGGTGTCTCTTCCTCCCTCTTTCCGCGCATTTCTATCGTCCGTTCTCTCTTTTTACACGTTTCCTCCTTCACTTTTGTCCCGGCCAGATGCCACTTCTCTATCTTTCGTATTCCGAGCTCTTTCTCCGTTCCTCTCGACGCGACGTGTCTCTCGCATTTCAGCTCCCCTCTCGCTCCCTCTCCTTCCTCTCTCTTCATCTTTTCCTCGCGTTCTTGTCCTCTCCCTTTTTTACTCCCCTTTCGCCGTCTTTTTCCCTCACACGCCCGACGTCGAATCGCAATCGGTCTTTGGACGAAGCCGACAGCTTCTCCTCTTCGGGATGTTTCGATACAAATTACATGAAGAGGGACACGAACGGAGCGGAGCGGACGTACGGATAGATTCACGTGCACGCCTGTGCGAGGGTGTGCGTGCGACGAAGGACAGGAAAGACTGATGTTATCATCAGCCGTTGCTGGCCGTCCTTTTTGCGCCGTAATGCGACGACCCCTTTCGTTGGTCCCTCTTTTACTTCGAGAAGAGAGTGGACGGCTGATAACTCGAAAAGGATCGCAATACGCCGCGAAGAAGTTTCGAAAATCTTCAAAATGTACGAAACGGTCCCAGAAGTCTCTGATATAATCCGGCGACCAAGACGTAACCTGTTCTCCTAACTTCGTCGCTCTCTGCGCGCACGCACCTCCATTACGTAATTGCGGCCCGTTTTGTTTACCAGAGTTGCGGCCCGCTGGCAGCGTTGAAGGAATTTCAGCCGCAACACGGCAATTTATCTCGTCCCTCTATCGCCCGGCAAACCGGCCGATCATCATTAGTGGCGCACTTTTAATTCCCGCGCACGGCCGGGCGGAAAGAAAACGTGAACGGAAAACGCCGCGCTCGGCTCTCCAGTTTCCACCGCCACCTTCGGCTCGGCTACCCGTGTTCAGCCGCTCCGTGGAATTCGCGATTTATCGCGTTTCTCTTTCGCCTTTAGGTCTCAATCGTACTTATTAGCCGATCGTATCGGTAAACAGGGACTGATCGATCGCCATTGGCGCTTTCCTCCGCGGCTTTACAGTTACTTCCTTTTTCTAGCCGCGTCGGAGAGAGAGAGAGAAAGATAAAGAGAGACAGAGAGCACACTACGGGAATTTGAGGCAGCACGGTGTGATTTACGTCCGCGACTCGTTCTCACCTTCGCCCGATGCTTAGGCGCTACGCAATTAAAGTGGGATTCAATAGAGGCGCGGCCGGTCGATCTCTATATCGGGCCGACGAGGCGATGCAGCGAACGCTGCCAATTTTCGAGGCCTCAATTTAGCGGACTACCGTTACGCGATGCTGGATACCTGACCTTTTCTCGGATCTTGCGTCTGTTACGTTTCGAAGAATCGCTCGGCGTTCAGGAAATCGTATGCAATTTGCATGCTGCTACAGTCGCCCGCCGTAGAGTCCACGGCATTTTATGGAGAGCGACTATCTGCATCTATAGGAGAAAAATGTCGTCTCTCGACACTTCGATCCTACTGCACTGCTAACGCAAGCGTCGATGGCAGCCCGTATAATCCTTGGACCGGCAGTTTTGCGCGGCTTTATGGTGTTTCTTGCGCCCGCCTGCGAGCGGCACTAACAGCCGTCACTAATGCGCTAAGGCCTGGCTTCCCATCGCGGCGAGCAACTTAGTTAAGCCGGCGCGGAGTGCCTGTCTCCTTATGGTAATTTTCAGTGAACCGCTTCATCTCGTCGTTTCTGCGCACGACGCTTTCCATCGAGAAAATCGGCTCCTTACTCGAGTCGAGGTATGCAGTTCGTTCGTATTCGCTGCATTTCCTCGCAGCTCGTTTCACTCGACCCGGGGACACCGGGAAGAAGTGGAGTGGTGCGATAAAATTGCCGGCGCGGCCAGATTTCCGTAAGTTCGGATTAATAAAAGAGGTGCAACGCAAAAGGAATCGCGGCGAGAGATCGGTATCGCAGACTTTAGTAGCCGTGTGCCACGCCTCCGTTTTACGGACACTAACTGCGATAGAATTAATTGCCGTCTAATTAGACGGGTATACAAGACGTAGTGCATAACTAACTGCGCCGGCGAAGAATCGAAAATAAATATTATCCCGTCAATTATCAGCGCCTAACGACGCCGCGGACCGAGCTTATGCATATGGAACAAATTGTGAGGTCTCGGAGTGCGAGAAAATCACCGAACGACGACGAGGTGTGAGCGGGGCGCATTATCACGCATTGCCGTGCGTATCGTTAATTAATCGCGGGCCAATTCCGCGTCGTGTCTTATCCGCGTGAGATCTCCGCTTCGACGCGCTTAAGACCATCCGCAGTCACGCGCGCTCAGCGTAGACCGTAAATGATGACTTATGAAATGAATTATGAAACGCTTCTAATCGACGATAGCTGCGCGTCTAATTCAATGTAAGATGCCACGCTCTTTAAGACTCCATCAGGAAACATACCTGCGAGTGTCGCTTATATAACGTATGTAGGTAGAGTAGGTACTTCATATGAGGTATTCGGTATTGTAATGATATGTCAAGAATGACCGATCTCTTTCGACAGCGTTTGTTCTAAGAAATTTGACACTAACACGACTGCATTTATATGTAATCGTCGCACTTAATACCTAATCGTCTCTACGTCCTAGCGCCTAGAAAGCCTCGCAACTTCCGCGACTCGCTCGGTGATATGAATTATGAATTACGAAACATTTCTAATCTACGGTCGCAACATTTCCCTCCGCACGTCCGTATAAAGTGAAATCACACCGGCCGAGACTCTGTCGAGTTCCATGCTTATCCTTCCTTCCGTCCACATCGTCCTGCGTGTCCACATAATGCGGCCGCGCGCGCGCGCCTAATGCTCGGCTAATTCCAGGATTTATTCGTGCGGCATACTCGCTCGGCTGGCGGTGATTTATTCGTCGTTAATGCCAAAATATTTAGAGGTCGTGCGCGCGTACGCTCTAACTAATCCCCGACCGGTTCAATTAGCGGAGGTGCCACGAGGAGAAGTGAGTTCAGCCACGGTGTGTGCTGGCCAGCTGGTCTAAACCGGTTTAGGATCGGCGTGTCGGGGTTAATACAATGAAATCGATGCGAAGTTAATCGTCTTTCGCGGCTGGTCCCCCTGCAGGATCGATGCTCGACGAGACTTAGGATTAGATCGGCGAAGGATTCGTGCGCGGATAATCTTCCGTCTTCGCTCGCTTTCGGAGTTCACTGGTCATTAGTCCGAGACAAACATTAGTTATCGTTTAATAAAATTAAACCGTATATTCGTTAACGACAGGCTACTGCAACGATAAGATCTGCAATAACCAGATTTCTTGCATCGAGACGTTTGTTTGGACGGAGTGCCGAGATGCAAGATACAATATCGAATGACTGAACATTTTGTCAGGTTACAGGTTCCCTAGCAACGGATACAGGTATTAAAGCGTCGAGCACTGGGCCGTCTTTCGACCGAGATTATCGACTCCTGCCCCTTTCCGCGTCGCTAATTCCACAGATCGAAAACATCGAGCGTCGAGCGACGCCCCCGGGGCCGAGGAAGAAAAAAAGAAGCAAGAGGCAATTCCTCAGAGCCGCGCCACCGCTGACTTCCCAATCCCACATCTTTTCTTCGCCCTAAGATCCTCACCCGAGGGGATTCGACTCTCAGCTTACGCGGTCGTGCAAGAATCGCAAATTCCTCCGTCGGGCCTCGATTTTTCACGTCGCACATCCTCCTCGCCGGCCGCCGAACGCGTCCCACGAAATTGGCTTAAACTCGAGGATCGCATTGGATTTAGGCGGCGGAAAGAAGAGCCGCCCACCTAATCCAATTCCTTAGCGACAATTAACGGCTAATCCTCGGGCAGGTCTCAGGTACCGAGGTACCGTTCTTGATGCAGAAACGCTTACCAGAGGATTATTCCTCGTAATCTCCGAACTATTGTCTCTGTCCCGTGTGCGGTGGCCGCGAGCGGCGATTGATTTACGACGATTTACGACGTGTCCTGGCGATATTCACGATGACGACGGACTGCGGGGGCCGCGCGGCGAGACGTGTGTGACGCTCGTTAACGATCGATCATCGCTTTACGATCGGAGGACGGGCCCAGGAAATGGGAACAATCGACCGACGAAATCTACCCTCGGCCGAGGCTGCGATTGGAAAAGGGTAGAGGCGACGTTCGGGGGATCGAACGTATAATTAGTTATGTTTAGTCGTGCTCGGGGTGGGATGGAACTAATTTTAATTAGAGACCGCGCCTGATCGCTGCTGCCATTACGGAAGTGTCGGTATTAAACTGTTATTGTGGGGCTATGAGTTTAATAAGCGAGTGAACGAGTGCGATGCGGGAAAGTGTGAGAATCTGTAAGATTGTCGGGGTGTGCCGGCGGACGGGGAGTGATACACGAAGTGTCGGCGATAAAGAATCAATGAATATGATTTTACGAGGGACGAATTTCAGTCCAGGAAATTAAGTTACGGTACTTATCCGCGACGTAACGGAATACTGCCGAACGTCGTGCGAGAGGAGTGACGAGCCGTGGCGAAAAACTTATTAACCGGCGCGGTTTTATTACTTTCGTCTTGTTGCCTCTCGTGTACATTTTTTTTTTTTTTTTTTTATTTCGCGAACGCTCCCAGCGATTTACACGCGAATGGCTTAATGAAGCGGAGCAAAAGTCGAGTGCGCAATTAACGGTCGCCGAGAGTAATTAACCGGTAATCGATGCCTCCCGGGCGCGATCGGAACGTTGGTTAATGCAGATTCGGAACGGACTTACGTGAGCGGTTGACAAGGATTAATAAGCGTCTCGGCGTGTAATTCATCAAAAACGGAATGCCTAAACGGCGATAATTACTATGCTGTGCATCTCACATTTTTTTGGTAACTTTCGAATAATTCGCCACGGCAGACGTGCTTCAGTAGAATTTTTCCAAGCAATCGCCTCAATTTTGTAAGTGTGCGAAGTTCGAGCGATCATATAATGGTACTTAAGACATTCAATTGATCCTCTTTCTTACGATTAAGTTTTTGTTGTTTATGGGACGAAAAACAGCGTGAGCATGAGCGGACTGGATGAAAGTTCACCGGAAACCGGCGAGGCTCATAAAAATCAGCCCTCATTAATACCGCGCGCGCCGGATTTCATAAATCTCGGGTAATAAGCTTTAACGCATCGCTTATGGCACATAACGGCGGCTTAATTGTGGGCCAGCAAGCTGTCTCTCTCACCTTATATTGACCGCGCTCGTGCCCTATTCCAGTGCACACAAATATACACGACGAAGGAAATTTACGACGCGGCCGGAAATAGTTAACTTGAAAAAACGTCAAGTAATTTCTTTCTCAAAGAACGATGTTGAATCAAGTTATGCACGAACATCGTCGCTTGCGCTCTCAATTTATTTCTTCAAATAGAATCGTCTCAATACCATTCGCGACGCAATTTAGGATCCCGCCCTGTATGAGCGCATACTCGCATACCCGTATGTACACATGTGTGAACATATAGTAAAAAAGCATAAATACCGATACACGGCGGGGGCACCGTTGCAGCACGCGTGAATACATAAATGCATAAATATCGGGACCCCTCGACGTCCCCATAAGGGGGAGCGAGGCCTGGCCACGGACGCATGTCTTATGATAATATTCCCTGGTGTTAGCAGGACCTTACAATATTATTTGTCCGCATTAAATCGCCGATACGTTGGATCGTGCGGCGCACCTTGTCTCATTGGTGCTCAAGTCCGACGAGTGCGACTATATTTTTTACGCCCCCTTGGTCTGCTCCAAAAATTAAATTAATCTTAAATGATCCCCTCGTATTCGACGTTCGGTAATTTAATTTGGTTCATCGAACGGATGATGCAGCTTTCTAATTGACAAACGTATCGATCTTACTACGACAGCCAATGATCCTTGACGCAATTGAACGTATTCACTCGCGATTGTGAATCGGACAATGAATCACGATTGCGGCTAAATTGATCGTCACCGAATTTTCCTGAAAACGAATGTCTTTCGAGTGAGAACTCGACTGTCATAAATCGTCGACAGGGTGTTAATTATTAATTGCCGACGGAAGCCGATAACCGAGTCCGCGACGCGAAGGCGTGCAACGAAAGCGACAATTATGTTTGGTATTGGTTTATCGTCGTCGAGAAAGTCGGTCGCCCATGAGTGTCAAGTTTTGCGCTCGCGCTGGCGCGCGCGCTTTTACATCTTATTACGACCGTTAATAAGATCATCGGCATTGATTAACCGACACGGCCCGTCCAGCTAAAGGCCGGCCATTAAACGAGCGCGCGAACGATACGGCACTTTAAAGAAGGCCACGCACGGCGTAATTTGGACGCGCGCAGGATCAATGAGACGGCCGTTTTTCGAGTCCGCGGGGCCGATTTATCACCGCGCGCCCGAGGACTCTGGGGAACGAGCGTGGCTCTGCGAGAAAGTGCCGCGTTTCCGTTCGACTGGAACAAACGCGAGGGTAACGAGACGAAACGGATTGCCTCTTTTGCCGGAGGGTGAGGATTGCGCAAATTCGAACTTGCCCGCGAACGTCGACCAATTCCCAAGCTTCATCGAGCAACTTACCTGGACAAGATTATCGGGCCGCGTGGTTCCGCGGGATCATAAAGAAGAATGGCGGGCACGCGGCGGGAAAACGATGAAACTTAATGAGAGCCACTGTTGGAGAATTCGGTTTGGCGTTAATCTAGAGTTGAGCCGCGCGGGGATTGGTCCGTGTCTGGCAGACAATTACTCCGTGGACCCCCCGCGGCAGCGATGGATGTCTCTCTTGCCCCGGAGCCCACTGTCCAAATGCCGGGATACAACTATGGCCTGTCGCTGTGCTCCTTCTCCTTCTCACTCTTTCTCTCTCTCTCTTCAACTCCGCACTCCACCTACGCCCCTCCCGCGCTCCCTCTTGTCTCACGTTCGCCAACCGACCTTCCTTTCCCCGATTCCAACTTCACCCCGCGGTCGGCGCGAGCTGTTTGTTTACGTGATATATCGCCGCGATACTTATCACCTCGTATACGATATGAGAGAATCCACGCGGCGCGGATGCCGGCGCGGATGCCGGCGCGGGGACCGGCGAGAGATACGAGATATATTGTGTTCTAAGAGGAATCTAATGACGCCCATGCCACGGGAAAGTAAGAGCCGGGCCACGCGCTGTTGCCCGTTACTCCTGCTGGCACGGAATCGATTGTTCGCCGCTAATGGGCGATGAATTTCGAGGGGGTGTAATATGGGCTTAAACGGGTTAGGTCGATCTTTGGAATTAATGAGTTTATCATAGATGTTCTTCGACCTTTTAATTACTTGAAACGAACGAGTGCCTTCTTCTGGTATCCGGTACCATTATTACTGTACCAATCCTGCGTTCGTCGTTAATCGCTGTGATCGAATATTCGTACTTACAGTGAAAATGAAGGTAAAACGAAAGAATGAGCGCGGATTCGTATGGGGAGAAAAATCGACGTCCGAGAATTACGACGTTTAACGACGTGCCGCCACGTTGGCACGACACCGGGACGTAAAATAGGGGTTCAAGTCGCGAGGTGTTTCGCTCGGGGTATTTTAATGGTGTTATAATGTATGTATGCTTTACCACCAGCGACCGGTCGCGCCTCGGTTATGCGTGTTCGAAGCCGTACACGCATGCCGTCCCGAACGCCTCGGACGAGTTCGACCCAGCATGGGGCACCTTCGATATATTCAATCACGAAATTATCACTTCTGTACGGCCCAGGGTGCACGGGGCCCCCAGTGCCGTATCGCCAATTCCGCGAGCCACTTTAGACGACGTTCACAATAATGGATCACTCTGTTTCGACTCGAGACGGTTCGAAACGTTGCCGACGCGGGCCTCGGTGCACGTGAAATCAGTTTTCGAAAGTATTATGATTGGTAGGCCAATTTTTAATACGGTCAACGTTTTAATGTGTTACTTTATTCATTTCGGCGGTTCAATTATTTTCTTGGTTTTCGATGGATTTTATTTGCTGTGAACTGACGTTTGTGAAAATGGTCAGCATTCAGTGTGTTATGTTTGCTGTATAATTGAGACCTTGTTGTGAACGCTGCTTTATGACCGACGCCCGTTCAACCAGAAAATATGAACGAATCGTCGTAATGGGATATCAAATGGCCTACCGTTGAATTAGACCGTTCGAACGGCGAGAATTATTTTTAAATTAGTGTCGCGCGGCAACGAGCGGCTCGTTAACGAATTGCTAATAATCGAATACGTAGGACGATGACGAGAGGATAGATAGCGTCGTCTCGCATGACTTATCGATAATTAGCCAAATAATAAGAGGAAAAATGATCGTCGGACTCTAATTGACGTATGAGTGTCGAAAAAAAGAACACCGAACGATCACCTACGTCCCACGTGCGCTGCGCACGGCGAAAGTTGACTGTTTGTTTCTCGCACTGTGTGCATAATTTAAGGTTAAACGGATGCAACAAATTATCAGCGCCGCCGAGTCCTCGTATATCGACCGATAATTAAGGCGTGGAAGAAGTGGATCGCGATCCTGCCGACAGGTAAAAGCGGTTTCGCAACCGGCGGCGGCCCGAATATAAGACACTGCCTCGCATTTCAATTAATATACATCACGCTAAATTAATGCGAATGGAAAAAAAGCTACAAGCACGTCGGGCACAATCCATCGATAAAACTATCAATTAGTATCTATCATATTAGACTATCGCAAACAAAAAGCACACGGAAGCAGGACGCGGCTCGTGCAGCCGGCCTCGACTAATCGCGATTATCAATTATCGCTAATGTGCGCCCGGCAAAAGTATTGACGACGGAAACACGTACGATCGTTTGTCCGAATAAAAATGGGCAGAGCGATGAAATTGCATCGGAGTGTAAAAGTCAGAATTTCTCGCCGCTGGAGGACGGTGGAAGGACGAGAGTCGGAGAAATAGGAGAAGAAAGATATTCCTCGCGCGATGGACACCGTAGGAGGGCAGCAGGTGGGAAAAAGCCTTACACCTTTCTCTTCCCGACTATCATTAGCATAAGTATGTGGATATATACTCGCGCATACACGGAGCCTGGCTTGTGTGGGCTCTGCGCTCGTGGAATTTACGACGCCGACCGAGCCGGCCGGTTTATTAATACGTTATGCTTGCATTAGTATACTTAAGCATGACGAATGGTCGCACCGCGGGGATTTCGGCCAGCCGAGCAACGAGCACGGAACGAAGTTGAAGATGAAAATTCGACGCCGCGATCGGCGTAACCAAATTTTCGTGCAAACGTCAATGATGAACGTTTGTCGTGTACGAGAAGTAACATTACTGTAAAATGCATGAGCAGAGGTTGCACGCGAAAATTGACAGTTACCTGCTGAGACATTGGCGACGTGCCATTGGAAAAATGCAATTTCGCTCGACGTTTCTATCCGAAAATCAATTGAGCGTTTCGCGTGATGCTAACGCGTTGTCCTATACCCGCGTAACGTTTGTTTTTCCAACGCAGCCCGGCGCTGTTAATCTGCCTCGCATTAGCCACGTACGGTTACACAGATAATGTACCGTGCGTTTAATGTGCCCAGTCCACGAGAGCTCACGTGAGCCGATTGCTCGTTATCGTCGCGTCATCGTTCGCAATTGCATGCCGGGCCGATATTACAAACAATAATTTATACATTCGAGCCGGCGCGAAACTGTGTTGCTCGAAGTGCGCGCGAAATTCGTCGAACGCTCACCCCTTCCCCTGCTCACTATCTTTCTCACGCGGAAATAAAATATATAAAAATCCGACGATCGTTCAGCTCGCGTTAAATGAATTTTAATGACGGCCTCCCGCGTTTTTGTACTTCCGCGAAATTCGCGGGACGAGGCGCGGAGATGGCACACTCGCCGAAATTATTATGTCCTTAGGTCGTGATTTCCATTTAATGCCGGCAGATTTAGCGACGCATGCGATTTTCGGCGCCTCCCGTTCTCTCTCCGCCCGATAATTCGCGCATAAATCACGGACCGGAAGGAGGCAGGCAATGAGCGCTGGGCGAAAGGGGTTGAAAGGGGTTGAGAGTGGAGTGAGAGCGGTGCGAGTGGGGACGATGGAAAGCCTAATGCCCTTATAATGACGCGAATTATTCGCTCGATTCCGGGCGGTTAACAATTTCCCGTGCCGTTATTTTTTTTTCCCCCTTCTCCGCCTCTTCCTCCGCAGTCCGCAACAAGGCACGCGCGCGCGCCTGCTCGCGTCACGTGTTTTCTTTCCCTCGTTTATCGCGACATCGAAATGTTTCGCTGCTAACGACCGCGCAGGAGGATTTTTCTGATTCGCTATCGGTTGTCGTTGCGGGATTAAACCTGAGCACCGACTTCATAAGTGGGACTGCCTGAGATTGTTCATCTAGATCGCCCGACGATTCGCTGCGTGTTTGACCTATTAAGTCGCAACCCCGCAATACGGTTTCGCGAAATGAAGCTTCCACCCTGCACGGCCTACCGCCTTACCATCCACGGCATTCGCAGTGTACGCGTATTCTGCATCTATATAATCGCGCGCGCGTAACGTATTGTCGCCGACTGATGACTCTTTATTGTTCAGCCCCGAAACGTTCGAGAGTTTCCCATAAAGAAGTTCCACGTCTGACGCGATGAAATATATAAGAGAGAAGGAAATTTCGCTTGCAAGAAAGAGAGAGAAAGAGAGAGAGAGGGAGAGAAACGTCGAGGACGCGACGGGACGACGATAATAATCTGCCAGTCCGATATTGCCGATAGTAAAAGATCGCTAAATCAAATCATCGCTCTCGAGTAAAGCCTGCCAGGTCGAGAGGGAAGGAGGGATGCTCGAGGTGGGTACAGGCGGGTGGCCGGATGTTTCGTGACGTTACTTTGTTACTTTAGCGTGAAAACGCTGTAAATTTCGTCCCATAAAACCGGCGGCTTTAGTGGCTACAAATTTGACCGGAGGGAGACGAAGTCGTCGGGGAGGGGGTGAGGCGGATGAGGAGGAGGGGGGAGGGGGGAAAAGGAGAAAGAGGAAGATGAAGAGAGGTCCTTTACCGTTTGTCCTTCTCCCCCCTCGCCAGCCGCAGCCTTAATCCTTCTGCGAGCTGACCACTGGCCGTCGCTACTTTAATGAGGTACGAACTTTTGAATTATGCACCTCCCGCCCGTAGGTGAACATTCATAATGTCCGTGCGAGTACGCGCGAACGAGCCGGGCTTCCTGCTTCTTCCCCGCCCGTGAGAGTAAACATAAAAAACGGATGAGCAGCCTCCGTCCGGAGAAGGTTTAACGTCTTTGAGCGCGGCTACGTGCCGAGTCGCGCCGCCGAATTTATTCGCTCCGTCCATCCGCGGGGTTGGATGTAGCATTGAATGAAGTTTTTCATGCCACTCGGTGTGCCCTTTTTTTTTTTTTTTCTAATTTCGATTCGATTGGGTGTAATTCTGGGAGAATGGTACGGGATAGACGAAAGAAATTTGGTGAGACTTTTGTGAACGCCGCGGAATCGTTCTGGCTGACGAAATGAACGGCATTAAAATGCACACCTCGATCGGCATACCGTGGGCGCCTCGAATAATACACGGCCGGGCGAGCGATTAAAAAATTCAGGCCCAACGGAGTACCAGCGACGTGTCGTAAAGCAATTACGCCACGTAACGACGTCCATAATTACAGCCGCCCAGGCCGGCGAATACGGACACGTTGCACAACTGCAAAAGTACACAATACCTCGCGCGCCGTTCCGCCGCGCTGATTATTTTTAGGCGGTTGATACGAGAAATCAATTTCGAAGGCGCTTGTATTTCGAGCCGTTATTTACAATAGAAAGCAATTCCACGGGCTGGCCAGAGGGCACTCGCCGATGGAGGCAGCCAGAACTAACAAGGTAACCTAACCCCAGGGACCCGGAGTGAAAGAGAGAAAGGAGGGAAAAAAGCGGGGCGTCGAGCGAGAAGGCGAGAAAGCGAAAGAGAAGAGAGAGGAGAGAGAGAGAGAGAGGGAAGGAGTGAGTAAAGGCACGAAGAAGAACCCGAAGGGAGAGAACCGAAATGGCCGGCACATAACTCGCATCCATTTCAATATCATTAGCGCCTCGCCTCCTCGTGGGCGCATCGATCGGTTTTCGAGCGGAGAGCGCCAACGAAATTCAACCTCCCTCGAAAATAACAACGCCTAATGGCAATAATAATTCAAACGGCGCCCGTGGGAGCGACGATCGATTACCGCGGCGAGGCAAGCGTGCCTCCGCTCGCTTACGAAAGAGCGAAGAAATTTCAACGTCTTCGGAGGGGGTGAATAATAACAATCGGGCCCGCTCGCCGCGTTCGGCCAATCCTTTGGCCATTTTCTTTGACACGCTCGCGCGCGTTCGGCGCGCAGCGTCGAATCGAGTCAAGTAGAAATGCACGCCCGACACGATTCCGCGACGATTCTCGCTGGAGTAAGACTGTTCGATTCGAGGAAGACTTCTGGGGTCATTCCTCAACGCCACGCGCGAAGTATCAAGCGAAGAGGTTCATTGGTTCGGCGGCCATTAATCTGAAGGAGTAAAGGAGAGAACAAGCGGCGCCATTAATCCCGGCACATCGTGAGCGACAAACTGGGCCGAAGGGGAAGGAGGCCTCGCTCGAGTATCATTACCCGGCCGAATGAAGACACATACGAGAGCTCGGCTCGTCGGGGAAGCCGTGGCTAACGAGTCGAGCATTACCTTAATTAGAAAAAAGAAATATGATTTAGAATCCTCCCGGAACCCGCAGGAGCAGCGGCTTCTCTCTTTCTCGCCTTTCGTTTTTCTTCCTCCCGCTCTCTTTCTCTCTATATGTGTTCTCGCGTGATTAAAGATGGAAGATGAGGATGCTGAGAGGCGGGGGGTAGAGGGCAAAGGGAGGGCGCCCCGGTGTTGGCAGACGAGCCGGCTAATGTGTCGACCGAAATATTTATGATGATTGTTTATGGTCCGTACGTATATTAGCACGTTCATCCTCCCTCTGTCCTTCTCTCTCCCACCCCCGTCCCCCGGCCGTTCCTTTCCTCCTCCCGCGCGGACTGGTTTTTAAACGCTTCGACTCGCTCCGAACGGTACGATCTTTCCGCGGGCTTAATCACGGGCCCACGAAATTAATCTCGGCCCCGACCGAGCATGACTCACGATTCGACGATACCGCTTAATTAATTCGCCTTAATTAATGGAACGAACGCGGGAATTATTCTCGTTCCGTCTGCTCGGCGTCGAGGAGGGAGGGAAAATCGTCGTGCGTGCCTTTTCATAATTCGAATCGTCCTTTACAAATGTACCTGAGTGTAATATATATATATATTTTTTTTTTTCTGTAAACCCAGGAAGCGTGGATGTAATTTTTCATAAATATGCAAGTGCGAACGGTTGGCCCTCGCTGCCGTCGCGTGAAAATCGCGACTCGTTGAGGCCGTGAGATCACTAACGTCGATACGTCAGCAGCGCCGTGGCGCCGTAAATTCGGCGACCGGCTCGAAAATTCGGCGCGGAAAAAAAGAACGAGAGTAGGGAGCAGGAGGAGCGCGGTTGCGTTCGTGCGAGCTGGAGAACGAAAGAAGACGAAGGAGGGGAGGGAGTGAGGGAGAAGGATGATGGTACCACCACCTGGTGCAGCAACCCGTATTCAGAAAGGAAACTCGTAAACCGACCACCTTGCCAGATAAGCCCGAACGAGTGGCCTGCGAAACGAGTGCGAGCGTATGGCCGCGTACGAAACGCAACCCTCGATTTGAATAACGATCCGCGCGATTTAGGTGCACTCGCCAACCCGTCAAATATCGGCCGCGACCTCCGCTTTAATTCAACTAATAATTCCGCGCCGCTAAACTAAAATCGACACTGCTCCCCGCGACACGCAAACTTTCGAACCAACCAGCACACCACTCATCCGCACAATCTCTGCAGAGTTCATCCTTCGTCCACCCCGTCATTGAAATACTTCTAGCCAGACTTCGTATGTAAAGTAGAGAAATTCTCTGACGTCGAGATTGCACGCTGTCCGACGCGAAGCACAATGATTCCTCAATGCTCGAAAGTATACCTACGTATATATCCCCGTCATTACCTCGCACGACTCCGGCCGTTCGAGTTGCGCGTCACGCAGCGGGGAGAGAATTTGTTGGTCAGTGACACGCTTCACACCTGAAAGGTAACTTTGTTGGCGAGGAAGCCTCAAGGGAAGCGGGATCCGCAAGGTAGGCACGAACACCCCGGGGACCGGCGGCGAAAACTGCCTGGCGCATTGTTCGCAACTTAAACCGGCACTAACTCTGATGAGGTTCGTGTGCCTCCGACGGCAGAGGCGTCCTTCGGGTTCCGGGAACGGGGAGCACGAGGATGACTGATGGCAAAATTAGGTGGGTCCTCGACGGAACGCGGGGTCACGGGAGTCGCGCGGGCTGCTGGGGACTTGGAGAGTCGATGCTCAGCACGAGCGTGAAAATGCACGCGTGATTATCGCGAGGTAATAAGGAGAAGGACGGCAGATGCTAGACAGAGCTGCGGAGCCATTTTTTGCGGAACAGACGTATTCCTTAGAGTCAGGCCAGGCGCGCACTTGCGATTATTTAGTCGCAGGAATGAAACAGGGTTTTCAACATGAATGCGCGCAGATGCGACTAAATAATCGCAGCGATTCCTATTGAGACTGTGTGTCTCATTTTTGCGACTAATAAATAATCGCAAGCGCGTGTCTGGCCTTAACGCGTCACGTTCACTCTCAAAGAAAATTCTTCCCAGCGTTTTTCGTCGGTATCTCTACTGCGTCGTCATTAGATCTTGTCGGCCTTTGGTGTTCGCTGGTCGATTCTCGACCGTCAGCGAATTCTTGTAAATACATCGAAATTGCGATAGGCTTCTATTCACGGGAGCCGGACAGGATTCTTTGGTACTCCGAAAGCGACGAAAGATAGAGGCTCCCTTCAGAAACTGGACATGTATCATTGAAGGGATGCCTACGCTCGAAATTACACGACATCATTCCACCCGCCGCGAGAGAAGAATCGACGCCACTCGACAGTTCTTCTGGCTCGCATCTTTGAAAGGGAACAAATCAGTATCCGCGTCCTTACTACTGTCCTCAAAAAGTCTCTCCTCTCACTCTCCGTCTCCTCCCGTCGTTCTTCACAGCTCCGCACGCCGACAAACCTCCTCGCCGAGAGCCATGGCCCGGCCTTTTGTCGCTGGGCGTGTAAATAAGTGCGAAAATAAGCGCCTAACGAGGCAAAGATTGACTCCGACAATGGCGCCCGTCCTCCTCGGGAGCACGAGTTCCTCGCTCCCTTTTCTCGACGTCGTAAAGGAGGTCCTTAAGGCCCGACAATGGCACCCTGAAATCCACACTCTCGAACGCGAGGGCGCACAATGCGAGCGGAACAACCATTGGGACCCCCATGAAGTGCCGCGACAATGGGACCGACCGTGTGGAAATTCGCAGGTTGACCTTCTGAGGCTCGTCTTACATTTTGCGGAGGGAGCGAAAAGCGAAGGAAATGAGAGAGACAGAGAGAGAGAGTCAGAGAGACCAAGTCAAAATTTGGAAGAAAGAGAAGGACGGAAATGGAATGGGCAGGAGAATAGAGAAAGCGAGGGTAAATCGAGAGAAGGAAGGAAAAAGATATAAAGACAGCGACGGTTGTCACCTGCTTCGCGGTGAATGCAAACAAATTTTGTATGGGCACCTCATGAGTATCTAATATTCTTCTTTCAGTTATGCGGATAAAGACGTCGGCCTGGACCAATTCATTTGGAAAAACTCTGACGTTACGGCTCCCTCTCTTTCTCTCTCTCTCTGTTTCTTGTCCGATCGTCACGCTTTTTGTGCGTTGTTTCTTTATGCACCGTTTCCGATATATGTCGCTTTGATGTCTCACCCTAGCAAATCGTTGACTCGCCAATCGAAGGATGGGCGGAGTTCGGTTCCGACGAATTCACAGTCTGCGACTTCCCGAATTCTATCCTTCAACTTCAACCCCCCGTGCCGTTCTATTTTCACAAGCGCGTCCTCAACATCCTTCTAATAGATTCGTTCGATTTCGCGCGCGTCACTTCGGAGTCGGAATTCCTTATTATTTATTCATTCAGCCTTCTCCACTTTGGGGCATCCACGGAATGCGGTTAATAATTTAATTCCGTCTATAAATTAGAGAAGGCTGGCACGGGAGTGCGCGCGCTTGGTAGTGGCGATGCATGCGAAAAAGAAGAGAGCCATCGAGAGAGGGGTGGAGGGAGAGAGACGGAGAGAGAAGAGATAAAATTGCCTTTGCCTGGCTGTACGGAGGCATAAATCTTCCGAAGTTCCTTTAGGAGGGCCGATCCTGCGCGCTGCTGGCAAAGGGCACAAAAGGGGCCAGACAAAGTTCGCCTTTATTGTAAAATTTTCTGCCCAATAACGTGCGCCAAACCCGACCAGCCAGTCGAACAAACCGAGGGTAGACACCCGTTCCACATGTGTGCGCCAACGAGATATTATGCCGATTCCTGCAACGTATTTCTCTCGTCGTGGCCATTACTCACACGCGTTGCTTGACGAAAATATTTCAAAGCACTCGAAATCGTCAAATGACTTGCTCCCGGATGCTTCGAGTTACCTTTTCGCCCGACAATGTCTGCAATCGCGGATCTCTGGATTCAGTGAAAATTGGATATAATGAGTTTTAAGCAACCGTCACATATCTTCGAAGTAGCCAAATCTCATTCCAATCCATTTTCACTGTATTTCGATATTATAGTAGATGCTCAACTAACTGCATTCCTAAATGATACAAGATACAAGTACATGCATCAAGAAAAATGTCAATACTCTACAATGCACGAAATAAAATGGCGAAATCGGTGATAAGGGCGGCGCTACCGTTATCTCGAGAACGATCGCGATTGCCTCGGTAACGACGGTAACGCGGGTACGAAGATCCTAATAGTCAGCATTACTAATAAAGGCTACATTGGAAGGGCGTGCCGAGAGGGAGCTCTAAAAGTCTCGACCGGGTAATAACTCTATCCTCGCGGAGCGAACGAGTGGAGAAACTGGCCGCTATGTGCTCGGGCTATATACGGAAACTAACTGTGCCGACGTATAACAGCGTGCAATTAAGTTAAACAATTGCCCGTGCCATCGTAAACAACCGAGAGCCCTCCGATACAAATCATCGGAATTCGAGTGAATGGGAGGGAAAAGGAAAGCTCCGAACTCCGAATCGGCCGACATCTAGACACGAGGGAAATCTTCCTGCCTGGCACGTGGGAAACAGCCGTGAAAAATGCATCTGACACAGCTGAGAACGGGGATACTCGCGGAATTGGTCGGCCTGCTTGCCGCGCTGACGGTGAAAAAGAGAAAGAAAAGTGCTGTACATAGATTAAGGATTGCGAAAGTATTATCGCGTGTGCTCCGGCGAAGGAGGAGCGGAAAGGTGGCAATACATACTTCGGACTCGGTTTTAGCTCTCCCTTTTTCCGCCTCACGAAATTTGACATCGTTTAAACGAGAAGCGTTAACTGGACGACCAGTCGCGAAGTACACCTGAGGGTACACCTGCAACGCGAACTGCAGAAAGGGTCGTAAATGCCACGCGAGTGTAAGCAAACGCCTTCGCCTATAGAACTTCCCATCTCGTCAGATCAAACTCTGACAAAGAGACACGACACGCGAACACCCCTATGAATATTCTTCGGCCAGCCGTTGGCAGCGAGGTGAAAGCAATCAGTGTCGATCGGTTGGCTAACTTTATCGCGATGAACAAAAGGTGAAAGCGCGCTCGAAAGGACAGCGGGTCTGTGCTACGCGAAAATGGAATGGGAAAGGATGTGTCGAGGTCTCTCTTTTCGATCTGGCGGCAAGAGAAAAGCGTGCGTCCACGTTTCTCCTTTCAATCCGAAGAGCCATGGAGATGGGAAAAAGAAGCAGGAGGAAGTGAGGAAGAGAGAAAGAGAGAGAACTGCGGACAGTTCTTTTCTCGCCCTCGCCGCACCCGCGCAATTACCTAAGATTATTTATGCCTAATGCACGGAACACGGCGCGGCAATAAATAAGGATAATGGCGGGGGCCATTAAGTCGATACCCCTCAGTGATATTTTCTCACTCGGCTCGCTCGTTGCACGTCCGCACGACTTGTTCGCGCCCACGGTCCGCGAAGGCGAGCCTTATTGCGTGCCATCCGTCAAACGTCTCACAATGTTTCTGCAAATCCCTGGCCCCTCCGATGGCCTTTATGTCGTAATAACAACCCTCGAACGAGATCGAGAAACGAGAGGCGAGCATCATCTCGGGTCGATTGAAAGAGAAACTCCTCGAGTGGTTAAGGGACTCGCACGGAACGCGAGGCAACCCGTCAAGCTTTAGCATAAGTTAGATAGGACATGTACGTGAGATGTCAAAGGAACGAATGCTATATGTACCTCGCCGCAGAGGCTAATTTTGTAGACGTACTGCATACTGCGACTGTGTTAGCGAAATATACCAGAGCAGCAATTCGACGTTCCCAATACGTCGAACTTGGATGTATATTAAAACGGCGCGGTATGTAAAATATTGAAGAAATAAATACTGCGTGTGCCGCATCCTACGCGTCGTACTATATTATGACAGCGTTATTGAAATATAGCGGGCTAGCGTTCGGTTGCCAATTAAAATCGATTATCCCTCATCGTTATCTCGCTGTCATCGGCCGATAACCACCGGCGAGCAACCTTTAAAGACACATCACGCGTGACCACGCGAGCCTTATCACGCCTTACACGATCCGGCGATAAGATTTTCACACCCGAAAGCTGCCTCCGCCCTTTGAGCGTGCGTTCCTGACTAACGCGGAGGTGCGAAACGTGGCTTTGGGAGCAGGTGGCGGGTAATAAAGTTACCAAAAAGGCCGAGGCACGGACTCGAAAACGAAACTAACGAGGCAGGGCCCCGATCGCGCGCGCTATTTTCGGCTGACATTACTCGAATGATTTGTTGCGTTTCTTCGGTTCGCGCCGGGCACAGCGTGTCTCACCTTTCCTACCCTTCCCCCGGCTAACGTGCTCCTCAAAATGAGCGAGGAACGACCACTGGCTCGCTGCAATTCGCAACTGCAGGCACTCACGCGTCTCTGATATGCTCGGCGAGCACGCGAGTTCGGCGGAGAGATCGAGTGATTCGGTTCAAAATACTCTTCTGGTACGATCAGCACTGGCAGTGACCGGAGAATATTTTTGTTATAGATAGAGAACGACACGCAGCCGTGTCAAAAACTGAGGAACCATTCCGTCCACTTTGATTATTTATGACCGAGACAACCGCTTAACTTCATTTTTCAAAGATGGAGAACATTTGTATTGACGATGTGAGTATGTATGTATCTACTTGTTAAGTCTTACCTTCCACTTCGCATTACTCTACGTATATCCTACCTTACTTTAGCTTACGACTACTAATTATAATTATCTTTTGCCTTTATTGTATGACAATGAAATGCGGAAGCAATGGCCAAATGTTCGCTTCGAACGACACTTTTGATCTGCAGAGAGCTTCTCGTGCAATTGATGGGTTATGAGGAGCGGCGAAAAAAGAATGGAGCATTCTTGCCGAATGGACGGTAAACGGCCGGAGGGGCGAAAAAGTGAGGGCAAAGCAGGTGGAACGAAGGAAAGAAGAGGGAGATGTCGTTCGTGACGGGCGAGACACTTGTTCCTGAGCCGATTCAATTGAATTTCGACTGCCTCGGGAGGAACGGTAACATTGTGGCAAGGGTAAGGAAAACAATTTCCAGTGACGCGGTAATAACTGTTTATCGAGTACTAGCCGCACTCACAATCAGCCTCTCCTCGTTTCGTGGAACCGCGTCTCATCTCATCGTTTGCGAACACCTTTACATTCGTCCCGCGTATTTCGGCCGACGCGTCGTTAGGGCAAACTAAGGACAAGAATCGTTGCGCGCGATTTACACAAAGTTGCGCCAATTTCGACCTGCACACACGACACGCAACCCGCAATCGTCACGAGTCGAAAACGTAGAAACTCGGATGCGCGAGCGTGCGATTTCACAATTATGCAATTCTGATAGCGATTTCGTCGAGCTGAGCAATCGCGCGCGAACTCGAAAGTACATGAGTACGTACGCGCTGGCACGCGTCTACTTAGAAATCTGTGAGTCATTACCGCGTCTAATTATAATCCTCAAATTTATGAATGATCTTATCGCGGCCGAGGACGGTAAGTCGTCGAGTATGGTTTTTAGAGAAAGAGAGGGAAAGAGAGAGAGAGAGAAAACTGGAGAGAAATCGTGACGTTACTAAGCGAAGGATCGACCAATCGGTTTTCAGAGGTGAATGGAGTCTGTCGAAGCGTCGAAAGGGATCCATGGTAGGTGGCGAGACGCGGTGGTGTTGCCGGTGGTACTGGCCGGGAGGATAAGGTCGAAGGCAGAAGGAGAGGGACAGAGAAAGAGGAACAAATGAGTAAGATGAGTTACGGCTCGGCGTAAATCTCGAGCTAATGGCTGCCTAAACGCGAAACCTGCTGGCTCGCTCGAACCTCCCCCGGCACGACCGAGAAATTTAATAATCCAACTAATGGCCTCGCGGTGGCTTGTTATAGTTGTGCTGCGTGCCGTTTTCGACCCGAAAGTTTCACCGAAAAAATGTCCTGCCAGGCATACGTGTGTTGGCTCTCTAATGTGATTACGACATTTCGTTGGACCTGCACGCATTTGTATACGCGCAGGGGGTCGCGTGAGGTCGCAGTGTGAGATGCTGAGAGATGGTGTGGTGACGTTTTAGATGAGCAGGGACGCCAGTCAAATTTTGTCCTGTCATACGTACTCATTGTTTCGTTCGGCGGCGATTGACGTTCGGTAAAATGGAATAGCATAATGCCGAACGTTTATCCTGTTTCCCTTGGTAAACGGTGGGCCAAGCGGGCCGTCGTTTGTCTTCATTAGAAGGCCCGTTTAAAAACGGACAAGCGTGAACGATTAAGCGATGATGGAACGAATTTGTCTCGGCCGGATAATGAGATAATCCCGTCGTTCCGTCCAACTCTCATCATCTATACATGACACATCGCTACACGCGTACTTTTGAAAGTGGAACACTACGAAACTCTATAAATCTAGTAACCTAGAAATGCATCGAAGAATTGCATAACTGATATATTCAGGAAACCACGGTTCCACGTCAATCATTAACTCCAAAATCCATTCCACAAGTCATCGAACAACAGCCACGCTACATGATCCATAAAAACGTATACCTATTCAAGCGAACTCACACAAACACACACACACATTATTCTCCGCTTTCCTTCTGGTAACTCTCAAAGTCTCAGGTACGGTGAGAGGCGCAAAACGCCCGCGAAGGAATTTGCAGAGGGTTTAAACATTAAGGTGATTTCTCGGAGAAGAAACGCCTCCGCAGGTCGAGAGTCGGACGCTGGCCGGAGCAGAAGGTTTTAAGCGTGGCGTGTCGGAGGCCTTCTCGGCGGAGCGGACTTCGTGGGGCAAGGCAACAGGCAGTAAATCAGCCGGACGAACGTTTACGGGGGTTTTTGGGGAATGTTGAACAAACAATTGACGGCTAATAAAGCCGCGTCCACGCCGCGGGGCGCCACGTGGGAAGAGATCGGATTAAGTCGCGGGGGATAGATTCGTATCGTTTCCACGGATGCGCGTATGGACGGAAAGCCGGCGGACCAATAAGAACGGCTTTTTACGCGCGTCCGCCTTTGTTGCGTCGTTTCTGCGCGACTTCGCCTTTTTTTTCGGCGTCAGAAGTCGTTCGGAGAAATTTTCAGCCTGACCGCGCCGTGTCGAAAGAAAGCGCGGAGCGTGATCTACGTGGGCTCGAGCACGTTCCACAGTCGCTGATTTACGCATTCGCATGATCGACGGTCGAGAGCATTCGGGCACGTGATTTTCGACGAAATTGTTGTAACGTCGCGCTTAATTGTATATCGTTGCAATCGATTCTCCGACATGCCGGTTTACTCGCACACGCTCGAGCCGGCCGAAGTGTTTCTTAAGCGCGGCTTAAACGAATCAGCGAGACATCGAGGTGCCGCAAAAATAACTCGCGGCCCGAGCGATAATAATCTAAACGCCTCGCGCGCGTGTTCCCATTCATTCGCCGCGCGAATTGTTTTTCTCGCTTTCAGACGCCGATTCGATTTCGTGTCGCCATTCGTTACGCGAGCGGGCCGCGCGAGCTGAGAAACTGGTCGCAATAAATATGACGGCATTTTGGAAACCGTCCGGCCTTTTAATGAGCCTCTTTAGACCGTTATTAAATTATAAATTATGACAATCTTATCCCCCATTTAATGAACCGGACGTTTTACGTTGGCCGTTAATTTCGTACCGACACCTAGGCAGCCGAGGTCCCCGATGTTTAAGGCGCGCACGAATGCGGACTGCGGACCAAAACTGGTTCGACCTTTCCGAGTCGGGCCGAACGAAAAGAACGGGAGAGAACACGCTCGCTTTCCGCGTTGCTTTTCTAACGATTCTGTTTACACGCCGTAGCGCGCCTAAGAATGCGTAAATGGATAATAAATTGTCGCCGGTTTAATTAGCGACGTATAATATGCCTTATAATTTCCGCCGGTGGCAAAGCATAAAGATTTTACCTCTCTTACGCGACACGCGGAGCTCGAATATTTTCAGAATATCGAGCCAGTTCTGGTATCGACGTTAATCTGAATAATTCCGTTAAACAGTCTGCGCCGTGCCGATTATTCAAGAGGCGTGACAGTTCAAAAATACTCGAAATATCCCATAACTTGTGTACAAGTGAGAACGGTTATTTTTTTTTGTCCATCGCCTTCGAATAATCCTCTGTCGCCCGAAGTGAACATGCAGGCCGACATTGTCCGAGCTAATTAATTAAGGTCCGCGCCAGTCTCTCAGTGCCATCGTAAAGTTTAATAGTGAACTTCGTGGAAGAGACAGGCAAGGGACTTTTATTTACATCGCCGTTGTATAACGCCAGCTCGCACTTCATACGAGCGCGACGAGCGAGAGAACGTTCGAATCCGCGAGGCGTAAGAAGGAGAGACGGCAGGGCGTGCAACCATAAATGCCCGTTTATTACAGCGGTAATATTACCGACCACTTAAGGGCAGCTTGCTTTATAGGTAATAACTCATTTGGGAATTAGGCTCTTTAACACAAAGCCTTCGCTTTTCGATAAGCATCTCGCTGGTGGGGCGCGCCTCGGGTGAAAATAAGGCACCGAATAATGTCCGGCTGGACCGAGACATCGGTAGCACAGTGTCCGATTTCGAGCGGAGCACGTTCACGGTTCGCTCTTCGCTTGACTTTCGTCAGCGAGCTGCTGCTCTCCGCGACACCTCGAGCCACGCGTATTGCGCGAAAGTGCGAGAAAAAGTGGAATAACGCGGAGTTTTACGGTCGAGCGCATTGCCGCCGAACGGTCATGAATTGTAGTGAATGGTGGAGAAAGAGGAAGGAGGAGGGGGCGAGAGGAGGAAGAGATCGTCGCCGGTCGACCGTATTGTCCCAGTTTGCGTTTTAGGTACTGATTTTTATAACCCTCGTTACAACGCGTGAGGGCTTTACGGTCGCTCGTCGCCGGACGTTTTCGCGTTTCGTTAAAACACGAGTAAGGCGTGACGGCGATAGGCCGGATAATGTTCATTACGACGCTCGCCGGGCCTTATCATTAATCGCCGGTCCCGTAATTAATCGCTCGCGCGGCTTAACTTTCTATCGCGATATCTACGACTATGACACACTGCTCGGCTCTCTCTCTCTCTCTCTCTCTCTCTCTCTCTCGAGCGCTTTAATATTACAATCAGCGCTGAATATTGTCGCCGAAATAAAAGTTGACTCTCTGCGGCCGCGAACGGCGAGAGAGGCGCGTCAATTTGATAATGGCGGAGTGCAAGGATCGGTAAGTATAGTTTAGCTTATCGCGATGATGCCGACGATGCGATGCTGATGCAATGATCATGAGAATGGCAATATTATAGATCTTCCGCGTACCGTCATTTATGCAATTTAGCTTATCGAGTTGTTCGCGAGCATGATCGAGAGCCACTCGTGTATCTATGGTTCGCGTGGAAGTGAATCTTTGCGCGTCTCGTTGTAATGATGCGCGTATCTGGAATCTAGGTGGAAGTTGCTCGACGTAAGCGGAAAGAAGTTGGTCGATTTTCGAGGCATCGATCGACCGATCAACTTCCTCGAGGGTAATCGAGGATCAAGCGCAGGGGGGAAGATGTGGAACAAGTGAGCGTATTCGCGATGAGATATGACAGGGAGATTGCTTCTAATCATGCGATCGAGTCATTGCTTACTCTTTATCGTTCCGCGAAAACTATCTTATACCGTGGAAACGAGCTGTGGCCGGAGGGCGATCGATGGATCGATCGACCATGGCGATCACGTTGGACAGCTCTTGTTTACATACCTCGACGGTGACCGACTCTGAATCTGAAATGGCGCCACCACTTTTTCCCCGCACGTTCTCAAAAATGTCTGAATATTCCTGTGAATTCTGTCTCGATCATTGATCGCGAGTACGCCAACTCAGAAGTCTATGAATCTACGAACGTGTCATATTTTTCCAAAACACGAGTCTGTAATTCCTGGCTGTAGAAATGGTGGATTAGTTTGAAGCAAACTTTTACGTATGCTTCCTTCTCGCCCCGCGGGGTAATTCCCCGAAAGAAAACGAAAACTAGGAAAAGAAAGGGACGACGTTTAGGTGAGCCTGGACGTTTGACGTGGGATCGGTTACCATTGGTCCATACCTGGTGGTCCTTGCTCCGGCAGGACCTCTAATCTAATCCGACAGGTCACCGATACAACAGGCTCGGATTAACCGCCGTTTTGTACAGGTTAGCCTACCGATTTCAGCCTCTCCCCGTTCTCCGGCTTCAGCCATTCCCTTATCTTCCTTTTTCGAGTCGCGACAACCTTAAAAGTCACGCTATCAGAGTTAACATTAATTCGTCCAAAGGACATTTCTCGCCGCATGCCCGGTCCAGATAACACGGGCTCGAGCGTGTTGGATAGCAAGAATTCCGGATCGCCAGAATAAAACAAAAGGTGCACCTAAATACGTCGCAATCTTTAAACTCGCTCACGTGCGAATGTTCGAGAGTTAACATTGAGAAGAATCGATGCCTGCTAAGAAATACGAAAGTTCCTGAATATTCGAAGTTCTAGCCGCACCCTCGCGTACGGAAATACGGAAGGGGGGGGGGGGGGGGGGGACAGGAAAAGTGCAGTCTCAGCCGTTCTGCATTCATTCGTCCTTCCACCACGCGACACGCCCCGCGTGAGAATAATCCTCGCGACTGCTCGCACTTCCGCTTTGATCGTTCTCAGCGTCCGAGTCACGAAGTCGTAAAACCAACATTAGCCGACAATGGACGGCGGGCCCAGTGACGTTTCAATCCACTGCCCTCCGACAGTGGAGGACGAGAAAAGGATCGCGCTTAAGGAGGGGAACGTTCGGAGTCAAAAACCGCGAAATCCTCTGCGGGAAGAAGATCCGCGCGCTCGTGTAAACTCCGGCACATTGTGGCGAGAGGGACCTCGATATCGGGGAAAAAGGAGAAGAGTGGGCCCCTTTTGTCGCTTTGCCTCGTGCTTTTCCCCACCCTCCGTCTCCTCTTCCTTTCTCCGCGTCCTTCTGCACGCTTTTGCATCTGCGTTCATACGCGCGCGCGTGGAAGTTAAGAAGCGAGAACGAGCGAAACGGCGAGGGGTAAGAATCGAGGACGACAATGGGCCCTCAAAATATTTATTTTTTCCACCCGAAGCGTACGGGCCGACGGTCAAGCTCAATGGACGACTTAATCTCGTTACGCGCGACAATGAAAGGGGGTGGTGGTCGAAAATGCGGTCGACGTCGATGCGGCTTGACTTCGGAGTTAAGAGGAGAGTCGCTTTTTCGGACGGTTTTTCGACCCGTCGACCCTTCCCTCCATCTTCTCCCACCCCCGTGACCTCGGCGCCTTTTCTTCATGGAAGCAGATCCCATTTTCTGATCTAGCGAGGCGAGGCGCGGCCACGATGTGATTTTCCGGCAGATCGGATCCTCGTGAGAGGGTGCTTGTGAAAATGAACGGGCGCAGTTCTTAAGTTTAAAAAGTGGGAGGAGGTGAGAACGGCTAGGGGTTGATAATGATCACATTGCCGGTGGTTAACACCGTAACGACGTCGATGCACGTGAAAGTAAACAACGAAATAATGGGAAGTAAGAAGAATGCGCTGATAAATGAATACCATCGATGGTCGTCGATGAACTGTCTCCGACGAAAATCCTGTGTCGAGCCAATTGAAAAGACATCTCAAACAGAACACTGTACATCACCCCGAAGAGTCGTCGCTCGCCATCGCCGCCCGGTTAGCACAATATTTCCACCGTTATCCATAAAAGTATCTTTCCACTTTATGGCGGGACTCTTTCGAATGCGGATGCCTGCTCGTCGGCACGTACGTGCCAGGAATTCGTGCGAATTCGGAGAACGAGGATACGAGCGGGAAATGAGAATTCTCGCTGCCGCTCGCTCTGCTTCCCTCTCCTTTATCGGAGCCTTCTCTCCGTATTATTCTTGCCGATCGTCGACGCTCGCCATTTGCCAAGGCACCACCCTCGACGCCCGACAACGAAACGGCTCTTTTTATTATCGCCCCGACGGCCATTGGCGTCTCATCGTCACCTATCCTTCTCCCTTCCCTCATCGCATTCATCGTGCCCGTCGACGATTTTGCGCCAACTGCCATTGTGTGCGCTTCTTTTTCGTTGGGAATTATTCTCCGGTGCCCACGTACCACCTGTCGTTGCGAGGGTGGTCGTCGGCATATTTTGGCATCGGCGTCATTAACGGCCTCGCACAGGCCCGAGGAGTAACCTTCGCGGAATCGATTATGACGCCATCGCGGGCGTGCTGGAATCCTTAAAGATCCATCCGCCGGCACAGTGCGCTCTCCTCACGTTCCTTTCGACATGAGAACAATCGGCAGAGTAGGATGTCGCTTGTAAATGTAGTGCGAAAAGGTTTCGATGGATTGCTGGAGAACGAGAGAATTCGTAAGTGGGGAGAGAATTAATAAATTCGACGAACGGACAGATATTTTGATTTCTGCGCACGGCAGCCAGCACGTACCGATGGTTAGGCATGTTTAACTATTATCGCCGACGTTCGCATGACAGGAATATTCGCTGGTGCCACCCATGTTGAAGGGGGCTTTTTCTTCGACTCTCTCTGTCTCTTTCTCTGTCATACTCTTTCGCTCCCGCGCGCGCGCGAGTGTAAATATGTGCGGACCGGTGCAACGCGCGCGACGCATACTTACTGCCTCGTGTGCAAGGTGCACCTGATTAAGGCACCTTCACAACAGGCTAAATATATCGAAACATTCGACAAGATCTCTCGATGTGCCAGATAAATCGACTTTACGAATACCAATCCTCAAACTTACCGCCTATTACCCATGCTGTCCGCCTGACGTCGACAACGTCCGCGTAGCTGGCATAATTTAACGAGCATTATATATGACAAACGTAACAGCATAACGCCACCGCGGTTCGGAGCGTTGCCGGAGCAGCGGGCAGAAAATAATTAGAAGGCTACTATTTCTTGATTATGCCCAAGTGTCGAGGGTTCCCTCCGGGCAGGACGCAGTTTCGAAGTTTTACGTGTCATTAGTCGGTTAGCGTCGTGCGTTATTAAGCTGGAGAAGCGGACTCCTACGCGGATCGCTTATAAACTGCCCCCCCCCCGACACTCCACGCTTTCGTGCCGCTAATTCGGAAACGAGTATCCAGCAGCGTGCGTTAAAGGCCCCAGGTAGTGCCGGTGCTTACTTAATTCGACGATAAACAATTAGGGAATCCGTTTGCGACGCGGGCACGCAGAGCCACGGTTTATCGCCGATGTTTCCTCGTCGTTCTGAAAGGCGACCAGCAAGTTTGAAGGTGCACGCACAACGAACAACAACCGTCGCACGCGTGCCTACGGCCCATGCAACGATTCGTCGACTGTTTTCGAAACGTCTCAAAAGCGGCTCATATACCAGACTTCTTCAACGATTCCACGGCCAGACAACGTCTTCTTTCGACTTCGTCCCGCGTAAACGCCGACGCGTCATCGTCGAAAAGCGCGGCCGAAAAAGTGACGCGAAAGAATGTGTTTGCGGCGCCGCGCTAATTAACATGCGTCACCGATGGACAACATTAGCGCCGTCGCTTCATAATTCCAATTTCCCTCGATTCTCCACGCTCGTAGCTCGCGTTGACGTGTAAACTCGCGCGCATTCCCCGCTTGTTAGAATTTCCATAATGTCAACGGATTATCGACACCTATACCCGGCGAAGAAACTCTCCTACGAGTGTGTGCCTATCGGTTGGCGCGAGTACGTTTGGTCTAGTCGCTCTTTCCACTCGTGCTGCTCTCGCTTCGTCCTCCGATTCGCTTAAAAGATCTCGTCCCTCTCTCTCCGACTCGCGGGGTTCCTTGTACGATATCGTGTTGGTACGAGGCACGCGGCATGATCCATAAATAATGCATGGGCCCCGTCGTGTCCCGGTCTGTAATTTGATTGCGGAGGCGTCGATTTAAAACTTTGGCGCCCACCTTCTTCACGGACGCGACCATAATGGCACCTACACAGGCCTCTTACGTGACGGGTCGAGCAGGAGGGAGAGAGGGATCGAGCTGACAGAAGAAAGGGGGAAGAGACGAGAGAGAGACGGAGCGAGGGACCGGCAGAGGCTATATCGTGCAAGACAATCACACCATTGTTGCTGGCCACGTGTAATTAACGATACCATCTCGCGGAATTATTCATTTGCCCATTGATCGAACCCCATTGCCTCGGTTCTTCCTCGTTGCGTGTCGTTTTAAATAACTTCGCGGACGTCGACGTCGCGCACTGCCCATCCTTTTCTCTCTCTCTCTCTCACTCTCTCCTGCGCGCCCGCGAAACGACGTCGGCCGTAAAAGTTCTTTATGGATCGCGCGGATAACGGGATCGGCCGAGTTCGGAATCTGCAATTTCGAATGCCGCCGTCTTCCTCTATTTGCAGCGCCGCACGGAATCTGAAATCGAGCCGCGGCGATACGTCGAACGGGAGTGCGCTTCGGTGCGATAAGCATCCGTCGCATCAACCCGCAACACTCATTTCTAGTCTTACACGCGCATACTCAGTGGCCGGTGCCCACTAAATACCTCCCTACGACCGAAGCCACCGAAAGCGGCGTAATTCATGAAATCGCAGAATTCCTCAGTCGCCGCCGACGCTAAACGGTACTAAGTTACGCGCGATTTACGGCCGCGGAAAGTTGTACTGCCGCGTACAAAGGTCCATTCACGCGTCCCGGCCGCGGAATGCAGAGGAGCCTGACTACGGTCATAAGCCGGCGCGGCTCGGAGGGCGAGCAATTAAACGCAAGATAATATTCCCCGTTATCGCATGTGCCCCGCGTGGCCTACGGCAAGAAGACTTCCTTCCTGCTCGTCCGCGCTCATCTCGAATGTCAGTCACACGCCGGCAGTATTTCAAGCAGCGAGAGAGACGGCGCAGCAGCGAGCGCGCGCAGCACGGCAGCGCAGGCCATAGGCGGGTTTTGTTTATGGTGGTCCTAACTCGAGTTAGGTACACGCCACACCGTGCGCATGATTCGTGATTAATTGGCAGCTTTCCAGGTAGCCGTTAGCGGCCACACCGATGCGCAGCGACAGAGGACTTCTGCCTTCCGTTCTTGGCACCGGCCATTGTTCCATGATTAATCATCCATTGGTAACCGTCGCCGCGCTTCTTTCGCGGTAAACCGTCGCGACTCGCGACTTTGAGCAGACTTCAGAACTGTTCAGAGCCAGACGCTCGCCCTCTCTTTCTCTCTTTCTCTCTGTGTGTTTGGCGAGAAATCCGCCGCAACTGCTGGACAGACCACCAAGGTTGATCCGGCACTGTTACGTTTCGAGACTTCTGATTGAACGTTCGCAGGAGGTTTATTTATGTGGATCTGGCATTTTTGTCGTGTCCTGTGAGATTCTGTGTATCTGGGAACAGAGGAGAGTTTGGACGGGTGTGCGGAATATTGATGGGTGCAGGTTTCTGTTCTTGATGGTTTTGGGTGGTTTTATCTGGTCGAGTGCTCCGAGCAACTGATTTCGACCGTCTGCGCATCTGTGGATGTGGCTCGTACCACGATATTGTCACGAGCTAGTGTCCGTTTTATCTCAAGGCAATTATCTCCTAATTAATAGTCTATTACCGGCTCGTCGTGCCGGACAGGATGTACGATTATCGTTCGCATTGGCAGCGACATAGTTTCCGGTCCCTGCCCGAGAAAGGAAGCTGAACGTACGCTGGCGATTTTGCGGCAAGAGCAATAGAGAAGAGGCAAACGATGATGCGAATGAAGCACAAACTTTGAATCCCATTCATGAATCCTCGTTTTTCTGTCCTACACGTAAATATGGGAACTTCTGTAGGACGCAAGGTTCGTAAGGTTCGATCAGATCGCATCCTGCCTGACGCATGTCTGTCATCGTCTGATTTCACTAATATAGCAATTAGCATTACGACCGTACAAGAGCCAAACGTGTCGCATAAATCGCGTCGACGTGTCAGCCTGAAACGCCCTCCCGAATTCAATCACGAGCCCGCGCCTAGAGTAACGAGCGTTTCCGTGTAATGTGACATCATAGAAATCAGAGATTCAACGCGAACGAGTCATAACCATTTACCGTTGACACCGTCTGCATCGTTCAACCGTTGTAACGACGTGGCCGGCATTCCCGATGAAATGCAGTCAGTTAGGAAGGGAAGGCTAGACGAAGAGTGACGGTCGATCGTTGAGCGAAACGAGGAAAAGAAGAGAGCTCGAACGGTCAGAAGCCGGAAACGCAAGTAGACAAAGTAATGTATTACCACTGGCAGACAATATCGCCCGGCATTCTTAATTGATCACGCGTTTTCGACAGATTTCCTCGATTACCAGCGCCTGCTGCGTGTCACGTGCGTCGTCGCAGGCAACGTGAACGTCGTCAAGTGACGAGCGCGGGGAATACGAATGACCGTTTTTTGACGTTATCGTCGGGAAAATTGCCTGCGTGAGTTTCTACAATTTTCCGGTAGTTCGACGGACAATAAGTCAATAAACGTACTACGTGATGGGATAGCGTTAAGTGAGCTGCGTAGTGGGAAGTGTGTGTAAAGATTTTCAGGGCGCAGCGCGTCGGATAGTCGTAGTGAGACGCGGGAAAAATGTAATCTCGCTATCAAGAATCCTCGACGCTCGAAACTCGTCATAATTAATCACCGGCCCTGTGATAATTCTCTCGCTCCTCCCTTTTTCTCAGGCTATCCTCTCCCGAAACTTCGTCCCGCTCGCCTATCCGGCGGCAATCGGATTTTTCAGCCGGCCAGGAACGCGCCCGACGACCGATCGGAGAAATCTCGCGAATTCCAATAAAACAGCCCCGCGGTCGTGTCGGCAACACGTGTCCGCGGCCCTTCTCGAAATGCGAAAAATGTCTCAGGGGAACCCGCGTGAATCTGCTCGGCCGATCTCATGGCATTATGCGAGCGACAGGACGATTCGACTGTCCCGTTCGGCTGGTTTCGGCCGGAAAGTGCTATGAAGGAGTGTGAGTGCGATGTGTAGGTACTGTACAAATCATGTATCTCTCACAAATACTATATTATACACAGACCGTAAACGTCCCGTAAAAATTTCAACATCTACGCAGTCGTTAACGATCGTCCTTGATATTTACATCCGCGCGTACGATATTCACAGTACATTCATACGTTTCAATATCCATCAATTTTGATACCCATTAATATACAAGTCCACGAATTGAGACGTTTAATTCAATATTGTTCAAATCGATCGCTAACGCTGACCACAGCACTTTCCTTGATCAAACGCACGCGCAGCTCGAGGCTCTCGCTACACCAGCGATCGACCTCGATGTTGGACAACCCTATTACCAAAAGCGGGTTGATACGAATCTGTCCGAGCCCGTGTCCGGCGAGCCTGTTCTTAATTACCCGGCGAAGTTTAGCCTTAATCAGCGCCGGCAATTAATCGAGATGCTCATCGCGTCCGCTCTGACGCGAGAACGACGAAGAGCGACGCCGAAAGTGACGTTGCGTAAATCCTCGCCGAGAGTCGGTGTCTGCTCTGCCCTTATAGATCAGCACTAAGCCTCAACTAGATGCACCTCGAACGTGCAACGCGCAACTCTCCGTCGATTACGCACCGATCCCAAAGAACTGACCCAAACCGCATTGCCGACAGGCCGGCGAACAAATTATCTGATCGACAAACTACTGACTTACGACGGTCGCGGAAACTCGGACTTCCAGATGCCAGAAACATCGGAACATCGTAATTCTAAGCTCCGGATAAGTATCGCGATGAAAGGAAAATATCTCAAATTCCACGCCCGACGACTTTCACGGACTCCATCCGAACGAGAGACGCGCAACAAAAGTTAGGACACGTACCTACACATCAATAAGACCAAACACGAAGAACGGCGTCGGGCGCATAAGACAGAACCAGGGATAACTACTCCAACTGAATGAAAGTGAAATGAGGATTGCGCTACCGTGCACAATGCCAAGGTGCATCGGTAATCGCCGGCGAGCGTCCGTTCGTCCGAATCCGTGCCTACGGGAGGGGGGGCATATGCTACGGTCAGAAGGGGAAGGCCAATCAAATTCCCATGATTCCGAATTAGCAGATGCTTTCGCCAGATCGAATGGGCGCCCCGTGGCGACCCTCGAAGAGAAACTCCGTGGAATGCGCGCCCGGCCTTAAGATATTCACGACAACTATATTAGCTTCCCCAGATAGGATCGGCATCATACTGCGCCGAGCAAGGCGCGGTGAACCTCGCGCTCCAGGTCCAGCCACCTTCTTCTCTCCTCCCCCGTCTGCGTCTTCATCCTCCCTCTCCTCCTACTCCTCCTCCTCTTCCGCTACACCCCCGGAGACTCCACGCTACTTCGATTATATAATCCACGCGCGAAAGTACAATTCCGCGGCAACGATAATAAATCCCAATTAACGATCTTGTTAAGGCGACAATCAGCGACGCGCCGCGTCCTCATCTCTTTACGCCTACCACGGCAACATTTTCAGCGAGGGATATAAATTATCGCGGAATCCACTCGTTACGAGATCCGTAAATTAGCCGCCGCGAGGGCTCATCGAAACGGTAATAAAATGAAGCGGCCCGGCGAACGTGGAAAGTGAAGCGATTTTATGGTATAAAGTTGATCAATTATGTGTGGAAGATGAGAGGCAAGCGTTCTTCTTTGTTATACGGCGACATTGTGAGTTAATATGAAGGAGGGAGGGAGTGAAGAACCGTTTTGTTATAAAATTATTCGGATACGCGAACGAGAAGTTACGGATGTGCTTGAGGTTAGAGTGTTGAAGACGCTCTGTTCTCCTGTATCGTCTATGGGACGTTCGCTGCGCAAAATTTCAGCGTGCAAACGCCGAAGGAGGACAATGTCATTGCGCGAGTCGGAGTCCAATTCGTCTGAGAGTGGCTCATAATTGAATCACGGGGTCCCGGCTTCCCGCGGAGTCGAGGTGTGATCGGGCTCTCTCAGCATGAGGCACAGTCGCCTCGAGAAGAGAACAGATCATATCTGCTCGCGACTCCTCTCGTGTGCACTTGTCAGATCTCCTTTCCTCTCCAACCCCTTCCCCGCACTCTGTCTTTCTCTCTGCCTCTCTTTCTCTTTCTCGTTTACGAGCGCGCACCAGACAGAAAGCCGAGTCCTGTCGCGAGTGGCAATAATAAACTGATAAGACATTTTGCAACGCGCCTCCCGAGTACCCGTGGCGGTTAATAAAGTTGCGCAATTGCACGATTACAAAGTCGTCTTAATGCCTGCCACTCCCTGACAGCAGTTTTATCGGGACCCGCCGCGCTAATGTTACACCTCGAATCGACCGTAATGATTCTTGCGCGGACGAACGAAATGGACCACGTCGAATCTTAGATCTGATAATGAGCAAGAATTAGACTTCTGACGTCGCGGTGATTGAGATGCGCAGGTTAGGAAATTGACGTGCTGAAAAGTCGGGACTAGGTTTAGGGAAGAAGGGCTGGCCAACCAAAGTGGGGACATCCTTCGTCGACAGGATACGTGCCGTACAATAAGCGTGCAAATGGCGTTAAGAAGTCGGCGGACCGAGTCGATTCGCGTCGGGCGACAGGAAACTTTGTCGCATCGACACGGCCGACAGGAAAATAATCGTATGTTTATCAAGAGGGGGAGGGAGAGAGAGAGAGAGCAAAAGTCGGTGCCTGCTGGCAGTCGTAGCGGTTGAACGTTCAACGCATACAATTCTACCCGTGCGAGCGTGTGCGTGGACACACGCGCGGCCTATGTATGCATTCACGACGGGCACCTACATCTGCCTCGGACGGATAATTCGACGGTGAAAAAGGTGTATCCGCATATAAAGACGCGTCCCATTCGATGTTCGACGGAAAGAAAACGGTAGACACGGTGTCCCTCAAGAGGAAGGAACGAGAGTGGGAAGAGGAGAGGAAGAGAGATAGACCGAGAGGGAGCATCCTTCGTCGAATTAGCATGTAAATCCGCGGTATTAAGACGTCGGTGGTAGCGCGGGATGATGAAACGCTCCGTCCCGGCATTGTTAATCAAGGAATTAGCATATGAAATCTGTATTATATATGGTGGCTCGAGCAGTACCAACCGGCCCGAGTGGGCAGCGTCAGGTAACCCCCTTTGGAACGCGTATTCTCAGTGCCGGACGGCTCGTTTGCCAGTGCCCCGGTGAGCCCTTTCACCCGGCGGAGTTAATCTTTCGTTTTATCACGTTTTAAGTGACGGGGTTGCGTGAAATAACTTGGCCGTCTCTCGAGGATCGGACTCGGCGTCGGTGTTGTTGACTTTTTCGGCTGACAGTACATTCGACCGCGCACGCCCGGGCGCGTAAGCAAATTTTCTCTGTCACACGTATTCACTTCCATCGCGCGCACGGAAGATGTCAATAAACGGTAACTGTAACAGTAATAGATATCTCAATAATATCGTTCTTGTTAATTCTACTAAGTAAGGCTATATTATCATTATTGTATAGACAGCGTTAATCGATTGAAACAGAAGCCATTCGTCAGTCGAACTTGATGAACGTGAAACGCAGGCTCACGCCCATTGACGAAACAAACAAATCCGGCACTGCGTGTCCTGCACGGTGGCTCTCTCGCACACGTGGACGTGCACGTAGAGGGCCGTGCAACGTGAGCGCATCCACGTCGGGAGAGAGAAAAAGAGAGAAAGCGAGAGCCCGTACTCCGACGCGCATACGCGCGCTCCACGAATGTACGGGGTGTACATAATAAATAAGAGGGACTTTATCAGATCCCACGCAGACCCCTACGGCTACCAAGGGGCATTATAATGCCCGTAAGCTGATTAGCCGCTTGAATTTGTCCACGTTCTTATAATTGGCTCAATAAGCAGGTTGCCCGATTAACGGTCCCTACCTTCGCTTCTCCGTATATGGGTATATATGTCTCCCACTCCCACTTTACGTACCTTTTGTCAAGCCACTATACTCGCCATCACGCGTGATCTCGCGCGGAAGGATGCGTGTCTCTGGATGTCTATGACGGAAGAAATGGACAGCTGTACTCGGTGAGGCTTAACGTGAAATAACCTAGGAATCTCTCACTCATATTCTTTTGATGTATCTATCACGAGCAATAAGCGTTCGCTACTAAATCTCGAGACGATTCAACAATTTTTACTATTTTCGGCAGAATTTGCTTCAAATTCAATATTTCTATAACAATTCTCTGAAACAAAATGTTGTCTACCTCGCTCAACGTTGACCAGTCGCATGAAAACGTTTCCAGACCCGCAACGACACGCTTATATCGCCCGCCGACTTCTAATGTGTCCAAACACTGACTAATGAATCGGTGTGCGAGCACCTTGACTTCGTATTTATTCAAGGCAGCCCTATGGGCCCAAGGAGCCACGTTGCTCGAGGGATGAAGAGCGAGGGGAACAAAACGCGCAACAAATAGGAGTTAATCGGCCTGCTACATCGATACTAAACGCGCCTTTCATTGTGTGGAGGCAAACGCCTGCTCGATATAATTGGCCTCTAATTAGAGTCCGGCAAAAAGTAAACTCATCTCTCGACCCAGCGGGCCCCTCCCCTTCCATGGGCCACCTTCAGCCCTTTTACCCTCGTTCATCCACGTCTTGTAAATCCTCCTCCTCCTTCTCGTTCCTCTGCTCTTGACGAAGATTCACCTTCGCCGCTCTCCGCCTTTCTTCTTCCTTCTTCTGTACTGGTACTCTCGTCCAGAGGTCTTCACCCCCTTCACTTTTTCCAACTGAGGATACAGTCTTCAGTGTCTCGCGCTCTCGACACTTGGTGCGCGTACTCGGAGCGCTACGGATGCTGCTTGGATGACGCGGACGTTCGGTAAAAATGAGGTGTAGCGAGCAAAGTTTCGAGAGTCAGATGATCGACAGCCACACCAGGACGATCAGCACTTCTTCGCTTGAACGTTGCAGGGCGCAAAGAACATCTCAACTGACTCCACGGCCGGAGATTGATTTAGCTCGCGTGGATAATTAGCCGGGCGTCCATTAGTCAACTCTGACTTTTCAATCGGCCGCCAAAAAGCGAGGGGTAACTCCTGAACCGGACGACTGTCAGGGCTTCGGCGCAGCACGACGCAACGTCATCGACGCCGTACAAATGGATTTTCATCGTTCGGCCATTCTCATCCTTCCCATCCGTCGCGGGCTAGAAGGCATTTAATTAGAGCCGTTAATCGTCGCTTATCCGCTCGCTTTACAATGCGCCGGTATTGATTAAAGATCGCTTCAAATTTGAATCGTTCACAGTTGTTACGAGACGCACGAGACGCCAGCGACGACTCGGACATCTGGTTCGCGTCGTAAATAGCCGCGGAATGAAGTACACGCGCCGGCGGTAAAGTGTCGATGAGCTTTTCCATCGACATTTATCGCCTAGCCACGATCGTAATTTGTGGGATCAAAATTGTGGGTGCTACCGACTGAGGGGGAGTCGGGTGGTACGGAACGCGGTCGACATACTTTTTACCGCGTTTCCTTACACGCTCTCTATCCTTCTCTAATGACACTCCGCGTATTCTTCGCAGGTTCATCCTCCATCGCTGTCCTTTACATACGTTTCTCTGTGTCGTTTTCCTTCTCTTTCCCCCTCTCTCTCTCTCTCCGACGTCTCGCACGTTCACATTTTTTCTCAGCCAATTAGACTATGATTTACAGCGACCGTTTAGACAAGCATTTAGCGCTCGTAAAAGTCCGTCGCTACCGATAATTAGCGGAGCATTAAACTCATTAGAGGGAATGGCGCGCAATGTGCCAATTAATTAGCGATCGACCGGCCCGTGAAATAAATCCGAGGATGAGGCGACCGAGCATGGGGCTGAGTAATGTCGCAATAGCACGGCTCAAAGGTTATTGCGTAAGAGAAATAAGCGTTGTTCCGAAGTCGTTATTTATGCTTAATTGAAAGATGTCATAAACACACAAGGTCTGAAATCTAACGACCGTTCAACGAGGTAATTGCAATTATCTAACCTATTTCACAGCGACAACTCGAGACTGATGACGAATTATAATAAATCTACATCAGTATCATGAAACGTTAGAACAAACCAAAGAATTTGCTCTCGAAGTCAATGATCTCGTGCAGGGGAGATAATCATTCGACCTACACAAAGAATTCCATCCTCCGCGCAAAGCTCAAAGTAGCCTTCATTTCAATAACTCTCAAAATAACCCTCATTTCAATAGATCTCAACCGCATAAAATGGAGTCCACCTGCGTTCGATTTAAATATATCACCGTCGCTGCACACGATTCAGCAACAGATACAGCCGTTCCTGCGGACGACGAACGAAATACAGAATACACGAATTCCGGCGGCGTATGAAAGTTTCAGTGAATCGAGAGTGAATTGTTTTCGTCGGCGTCGCGAGGTAACCCATACCGACGGGGCTAGGATGCGAAGGTGTTGCCCGGTCGTAACCTCGGGGCGTCTTCTTCACGGTGCGCATGGAAGACAAACAGGCACGAGGAGAGGTACCTGGTTGAACGGACAGGGACGGAGCGCTCGGCGCGGAGAAGGAGAGAGAATCGGAAGGTGTCTGGGCGCTCGCTGATGATAGAGAAAGAAGGAGAAAGTGAGCCACGAGGTGGTTGGGGGGAGAGAAAGAGAAGGATGGCGAACGAGTATAGGTTAACGAGGGTGTGATTCATGGGGCCCTGGCGGCGCGGTTCCCCTTCGCGGTCGAAAGGTGCTCATATCCCGAAATTATGTCCAGCCTGCACCTGCTGGCCATCCAGACATGCACTCGCGAGAACTGCGCCGTGAGACTTCTGTCCTCGCGGCGGTAGCGCGCACGTTTTGCCTAGTAGTCGACGTGCTACCGACGTCAAGTGGGAAGCCTCGAAACGAGACACGTGGTGGGCACGTATCTGATTAATCTAAGTGACCGGTACCGGCTTCGAGGGAACAGCGAGGATCTTGGGATTCGTCTGGCACTGCATAGGGCAAATGTACCTGTAGCGAAAATGACTCGTTCGGTGTAGGGGGTCTGGGCGAGGGCAGGTGGGAAGGTCAATATTCTTTCAGAGTCGACTGTCGGTGTCATCCAACCGTGGAAGAAGGCTGAAAGAGCTCTGAAAGCGGCTGATTGTTTTACAGGCTAGTATTAATGATTTACTTGTAATAGTTTAGTTGAAACGTTCGCCGTGCTGGCTAGTAAAAGGAAGTCCGAAGAAGGTGATAAAAATGGCAACCCCTGCGTTCCAAGTGCAATAGCTTTGGAGGTACGATGAAAAGAATGAATGAGTTCGGAACGCCAGTAGTTCAATGACAGCAATGGCTCGATGTCCGCAATAGTTTAGAGCCCCGAGAGAATGTTTGAGCAAACAGACTCCAGGATTAAAAATGTGAAACGAGACACGATTCGGAATGAGAAGCACTGCGCGGTACGTCCAGGTATTATTTAACTTGGTTAGGGAGCGATGGTGCGTGCGACTGATGGGTATGAGGTTGTAAAGGATCCCTTCGAGACATTAATATTACCAACGTAAGCACCGACTCGCTTGTAATCATGGTGCATCGTTGCAGCGGGCAATATGTAGTCGGCGTTAGGTGCCTGCGTCCGTGCACAGTCCGCACACCGACCACCTCCGCCACGTACACTGTCGTTTTACGTCGAAACGGTCCCGCGGAGGCCGATCGGCGATCGTTAAACGCAATATTCAAACTAATCTGCGAACTGCGCTCCGCGCCTTGGCGGCAATTTGCGCGACTCGCCCGAAAATAATACCGCGCCGACGTACAATGGCTCGCCGAGCTTTTCTAAGCGCCTCCTCCTCCAGTCGTGTGCGTGACAATTTTAGGGCCGGCAGTCACGTCACTCGGGAACGGGCGATCGCTTAAAAATTTAGAAAATCATCCTTAATGACAGAACGCACGGTTTACTGAAAAGGACGTCGGGATGAAAGGAGTGTTTGAAAAAAATGCCAGGGCCATTGAAAGCTTCGGAATGCCGAGAACGCCCCGCGGCCACCGTTAAAGGTACTCGATCTTCGTTCGGTTTAAGGGACCGATTAGTCCAATATCCCGGGACTCCACGAAAATTATGACGACGCGTGTTCGAAAGTGGCTCTTTAGCGCCATGTTTATGGATTCCGTCTCGAGCACCGTCGAGTTTACCGGTTTTAGTTACGCGCCAGGGAGTCTGGCCAGGATTCCTCGGGATCGGACTGATCGTCGAAATGGAGAGAGAGAGAGAGAGAGAGAGAGGGAGAAGTATAGCGTGAGACGAAGAACGAGAGAAGGCGAAAGCCGAGATAAGAACGAAAGAGAATAAGAAAGAGACGTTACGCAGTTTATTAAAATTTAATAGACCACGCAACGAGATCAAGGAAAAACAAGTAAGATATTCGGCGCTTCAACGAAGAGTGCGCGAAGGGCAAAACTTAGCGAAAACAGAGGAGAAAGACGAGGAAGAAAAGAAAATAAGAGAGAGAGAGAGAACGAGAAACGTGGAGAACGAGAAGAGGGAAAGTTTCTCACTCTCTCCCGCAGTCCGAAAGCCCCGAGTCACCGTACGCCCGGCATCCTCATCCGCGAATGCTCGCAGTAAAATTTGTCGCGCAAATCCCGTGGCCATAAATCGGCGCCAAAGGCAGCGTCCTGGCACCGAACAGGGCCGCGGCTCGCCGATGGTGCTCCTTCTCTCATCTCAAGATCTTCCCCAACCTCCTCCACCTCCTCCTCGCACCGCAGAAATACGCAGGACGGTCAGCAAAAGGCGCTTCCTAACCTCGATCGCACCATTTTACGACCCTCACACCCCTTTAACACCTCTGTCCGCGTTCCGCGGCGGGCACGATGCTACAAGGTGCTCGTTTCCAAATTACCGTCGCATCCTCGAACGCCGCTCTCATCGAAAAGATTTTACAGCGACGCTCGCCCTGCATCTTCCGTCGTAGCCTCTTACTCAACGCTCGCGCGTGAGAGACGGAAATTTGTAAAACCTATCTAATATGCATAATAACCGTCCTAAAACCGCGACGACAATCGAAGCTCGCCGACGAACGACGCCCACAGCAGAGCTTAGCGCGCGCGCGCCGTGAGTCTCGGGCTTCCACGAAATTTCGTCGGCTAACGTCTCTTTAACTAACTCCCGGCATTGTTCGCGAAAACGAAACGCCGGAGCGTCGGCAGGTCCACGCCTCGGGAAGCAAGATGGAGTCGACTGGCAGCGGATTACGGAGATCTAACAGTATTAGAACTTAGCCGGCGGGGATTAGTCCTGGCGGGGTATTAAAATTACCCGGCGGGTTAGAGGCTGACTTTGGCCGGGAGTTAAGCAGGACGCGGGAAAATCATCGTCCCTTCGTCGGTTCGGCAAAGGGGTGAAAAGAGGGCAGGGGAGGGGGTGAGAGGCGCAGAGACTGGAGGGAATAATCGTTCGGCAGAGTTAACTGGATAATTTCGGGATTTGCCCGTCGGGGTGCAGGGTGGGAGGAAAACACGTTTACAAACTTGCGGATTTCGACGGTGTGGCTTTTTCGACCCCACCCCCTCTTTCTCTCTCTCTCTCTTAGCCCGCTCTCCACCCTCCGCTTCCACGGTCATCAGGGAAACGATTGTTGCGGTCACCTGCAGATTATCACTTGCCCGCCCACCCCTAAGCCGTATTTAAGGAGGACACCCTTCGGCAGGTCCTGCTGACTAAAGAGGGCGGTTAATCCGGTCTTGTCTACGCTCGCCGAAATTTTCAGTCCGTTGTACTCTCGTTAAAGGAGACGCGGGAGCGTAATTAATGACACCGTACACGTGATCCTTACACCGGAAGGGGATGAAATGCGGGGAATGCGGGGTTCGTCGGAAATTTTTCAAGACACGCAAATCGCTGAATAGAAGCTAGGTGTGTCTTTGGTTATTACGAAGGTAAGGAGGCGTTTTTCACGTGGGAGTTTCCTTCCTCGACGCCTTCTCAACCGAGTACCGTGAGAGGCACTATCTGTGACGCGGAAACCGTTGCCGATGATTGCCGGGTAATTATTGTAATCGAGCCTTGGTCGCGATGGCGGTTCTTCGCGCGGATCGGTATTGAAGGCGAGCGGTTGACTCGATTCGCAAGACTTTCGTACGAATGAACGGAACAGGACGAGCATAAGTCACACGTCGCTCGCCTGCGAATCGTCGCCGTTCAGAGAGTCCGAGCCCACGAACTCCAACCTACCCTCTGGATCTGAAATGCTCGTCCTAAGCAGACCGAGCGCCAGCCTCGTTACATCGCAAACAACCCGCAGTATGAGAAACGCGCCGACGCTTTAATTAAATAATGAACGGACCGCTGAAACGTGAGTTTGCTCGTGCTGCATCCCGGCCCGAGCGACTCGCAGCGGATCGCTGGCATAAGAGGACTGGGAGGCACATCGGAAGGTGGAGGATCCTGAAATGTTTGAGCGTCTCGACGCTCCACCCACTCCCTCCTGACGTTTTAACAAACAGCGGCGCGCCCAGAGCGGGATAATTATTTTTGCGGATTACCTCGCGTCTTCATTTACCCGGGGCCCTCGATCTCTCTCTCTCTCTTTCTCTCTTGCTTTCTCCTCCCTCTTACGCATTCTCCCGGCATCCTCTTCCCTCACCTCCACGTATGTAACTCGTCCCTTGTCTCCGTCTCTCGCTCGCCCAAGTCCGCTCCTTGCCGCTCGCACGGACACGGCGATTTTTCGTGCTGAAAGACACCGCCCTTTGCGCCTTTTTGCACGGCCCTGGGGGCCCTCAGTCCGCGAGAGGTGGAAAGGGGTGTGGGGCGTGGTAACGGTCAGCGTTTTAAATCACCTCGAGCGTACGTACGAAACCACCTTGCTCGGTTTCGACGCCTCCATTCGCGGACTTTCGGCTTCGCGCTCGCTCTCGCGTCCCGTTCGACTTATTTGCTGCATTAAAACCGACTCCGCTATCGCGGACGCCGGACTCGCGTGTGCCGTGGATTCGCGGAAACCCATCTGACGAACTGCGGATTTCCTAATCCGGACGGTATTATGCAACGAAACTCTAACTTCAGTCGTTCGATTTTCGTGAACTGTCCGAAAACGACGCAGTATTAAGCACTCATTCCAGACCCACGGTGCCCGAAATCACGCGTCAGGCGAGTATCGAGCGAAAGCGAGAAAACCGCATCACCCCTTTGCGCCAACCACCGTTTATTCATCATTTGCGGTCGGACAATAACATCTAATATTCATAGGCGATTCATCATCGATGCGTGCATCTTCGCCTTCGGTGCTTCTCTCCCTCCCCATCCCCCTCGCTCATTCTCGCTAGCCCTTTTTTCCTCTCGATCGTGTAACTATCGAGGATGAGTCGGCTCGTAACTGGTTGCGCGAGGGCATCGACGGTGAAGAAGGAGGCGGAGAAGAAGAGCAACGGGGGCCAGGCAGGACGAAGGGCAAGAGGGCAGAAAACCAATATGAAATTACCCTCGCGCGAGCGAGCGCCAAATTGCAGGTAATAAAGCGGGCCGATAAACAAATGAAGCAACGAGAGGCGCGAGGTGCGGCTTCTCCCCAGAGTGCAGCAGAAGAGGAAGAGGATAGTGAGAGAGAGTGATGAGATGGTAGGGAGAGGACTTCAGGCTCATCTTCGGCGCAAAACAAATACACCTCGGCACGGTGGAGCGAAGAGCAGAACGATGGGGGAGAGAAAATGAAAAAGGCCTCGAATGAGCCGAACGGATACCTACTCTAGCGTCTCTAGTCTTCGTACGTCCAACGTACTATAATTTCAAATTAATTAATATAAATCATTCGACAAGGTACAGTGCAAGTCTCACGTTTTTCTGCTACAAGAGAAGTACAGCTCGCCACAATGAAGTCTGCTTCCGAACGTGAGCCGTGAAGAGAAAATAAAAAAAGTATCTAACCCCGCATTCTATGCGCTGTACGCGTCGGCAATGTCATTAAGAGTGATCAGCTGGTAATGTTCCCTCCGACATTATTCTCATCCGGAGATATTGAAGAGGCCGACAGAGACGAGAGTCAAAGGACTCGAACCCGCCGACGCGTATTGCGGTGCAGGACGTAGGCCAATCGAAGCGGAGGACGACGAAGTACGACGACGGTGGCGATGGCGGGTCGCCGGGTGTAATCCACTAATTAATTAACCGTTAGAGTCGCGACGGCACGCGATCGTCGAGGCACGGCGTCCTGCCGGGGCCAGTTGGTCAGCAGCTTCAAGAGCCCGGGGGCCCGTGATCCCGAACCAAGATGGCCGACCGTACGGCCCTCCTGGCCTTCCTGGCAGTGGGGGTAATGACGCTCATCACCCGACAGTGTTTTGCTATACCAACATCGGCTCGAGACCTCTCTGCGAGAAGGAGAGCTCGGAGGGGTGGGGGAGGGCAGAGGGGCGAACGCGCGAGGGAGAAAGAGGAGAAGGAGCGGAAGAGAAGGAGAGAGAAAGAGATCTGATCTCATCTGCGATAGGAAGCCTTCGTGTCCTCCCGCCTGCTCACCCTCCCACGGCATCCACCACCTCCGATTCCACCTCCTGCCATCTTCTCCTTCCAACGCACTCCTTCTCCACCTTCATCTCCACCTTCCCGCCCGTTCACCGTGCACACGATCGCACTCGGAGTGGTACGGAGTACATTGGTTGTTACACAGCGCGGTGACGCGGCCACGAAGGAGGTCGATAATGAGCTTCCAAAGAGACGGAAGCGGGCTGGGGGGAACGGGTGAGAGGGGATTTAATGGATGGTTCGAGTGGGAGACGTGAGAGTTGTGACCGAATGTGGTTTAGGAGTCATTCGATAGCAATGCACGCTACGAGGGTACCTACCGCTTTTCGCAATTTGCTTCTCTGCGATTTCAAGAACGACACCCCCGGTGATGCGGAATCTCGCGCTGCGGGGCCTGCCCTCTTTGTTTACGCAGGATGTCATCTAATAACGGGTAGCGAAGCTTAGATTGGTAGTGAGACATTTGTACAGTTGTATTGTAATATCGACCGACCCCCAAATTACAACGCCGCAACGAACTCGCGGCAGTATATCGCTCGTGATTTATGCAAACGTGTTACGATAGAGTGGAAGTAGTGAACGGGAGAGAATGAAAGAAGGAAGGAGAGAGAGAAAGACATACGCTGGCCGTTCCGGTATTAGATACACTTCAGATCTCGTACAGAACTCGCGAGCTCGAGCAAGTCGGCGATATATCATCGGCATGATTCATGTAAATGACTCGCCGCGAAGTAAAGAGGCTAGACGAATCAATAAACGGCCTGGGCGTACATGCAGATATATATATATTCATAGAGACGTATTAAACAGGCGCGGGCATAGGCCCCGCAGAGAACGATCCGTGTCTCTTGCCTGGAACGTCCATTAGTCCCCTTCCCATCGATCTTCCCAGTCCCGCTTCCGTACATCTCTATTTTTCATACCCCGAACTGCGCACTTCCCAATGCCTATAACACCCCAGCCGAAGGCTCGTCTTACAAAAATACGAAACATCGAGGCGTCTTCACCTCTAACCCCGCATTTCTAATAACTCAACCCCTCCTCGCGCTACGTCGAGATTTCGGTGGAACTTTGACGTGGCTCGAGAACGGCTGGAATTGTCAAATGCGCGCGCCCATATGACCCTATAAGAATCCGCCCCGCGAGGGATGGTCCGCGAGAAAACAAAGGAGCATCGGCGGAATGATGCACGAGGTGTGTTTAGGCGCGCGATAGTGACGTGCTGCACCGAGCGGATCGCCACGGGAGCCGTTCGTGGCTCGTTCCTCTTCGTTCCGCCAAGCGGAATAGGTATCCGACCTCCTCGTTGGGTCCCTAACAAGACCGGGATAGAGCCGTCAAAGCCGCAGGGGGGCCACGGTGCCTCACCGACCCCCTGCTGGCCGCCATCTTGCCTTTTATTAACGAGAAAGGAGTCCTGCGCCACTCGTTGCAGAAGGCCAGGGCCATCCTCTCTCTCTTTCTCTCTCTCTCTCTTTCTCTACGCGAGAGAAAGAGGGACTTCATAGCGGTGAGACGGAATTCATTAGGGCTACGTCTGGTTAATGACTCGTTCGGCTACCTTACCACCTTTAACTCCTCCACCCCCTTCCCCGCGACCACTTTCTCGCACCCCGCGCGACCCTCTTCCCTCAACCGCGCCGCAGTTTATCTCGAGATGAATCCGCCTGCTCGCAATCGCTTTACGCTTGAACCTGTCCGAGAGGTCGACTCGCGGTGCTTTATTACGCAATCAGCGCGGAATCGCGGAGATTCGCGGCTCGACGCGGATTCTACTGTAGGGGAGGCCGCAATATTCGAGGCTCCGAGTCATCTGTCATCGTACGTCGGATGGTCCGCGCTCCCGAAAACGTGGAAACTTTTATCCGCCATACTGAGACGATAATTGATTGATAACCCGTGTCGCCCCTGTTGTCATTTTAATTTTCCAACTCTTTCCCGCGCTTTCGCATTTCCGTTCTAACCCGTTGCCTGCGAAGAAGAGCTCGGAGGCGAACTGTGACTTTGTGCGTCTCGCCGTGCGTTAATGTTCCGCCCGAGGATGTGTATCTACGCGGGCATTTTTTCAGCGCGGGTATCGATTATATCCCGTTAGAGAGGTTTCGTGTCACGGAGACGTGGCAATTTCTCCCGCTTCTCAAGATATCTCGCGAAAACGTTCGCATCCAGATGACGCGGGAAACGGTATCGCTTCGGGACAGGCTATCGCTCATACATATGGCATCCCTCCGGCGTACCGTCCTGATTGATGTAATGTGTAATTTCGATCTACAATGTGTAACGCCGTTTATCCTCCTGCACGCTTTGTGGTACCAACATTATACCCCTCGTCCTTCCGGTGGCCGCATGAAAGGAACGCGCGGCCGATCTCCGTTGATGAGAAACTCGGACGAGCATACTGCGGCATCAGGAAATCGTTAATGGCGCCCAATTATATTACATAATACGTAATGCCACATTCGGCGCGGCGGCATCTTCCGATAATGCCCGTATTTCCATGTGTCACATGTATGTCACGGATAAGATGCTCATAATGCCGTCGCAGGTGCGGGCACGGTCGGGCTGTATTAAGCTTCCTTCATCGCTGCAATTTCCGCAAATGACACAGTAGCCTCGTCCGCCATAAGTTGGGAAACTCGTGACTTTCTGAAAGAAAATGTTTCGGCGGCGCGGGCGTGTAGCACCCTCTGCGCGACAGAGGGAGTCTCGTGCACAGGGTGGTTCGGTTCTTTCGGTTTCGGTTAGACAACGCGCGAGCTCAACCGACCGACCAAACGTTTCTCCCATCGCATCGCCAGCCGCGCTCCCAATGAAAATCGAAGCGTTCCAGGATCCGAGGAGGCTGCCTTCATCCCCGAAGAGGTCCTTGCCAGCCTGGCAGCTCGTGCTCTGTGCCCATTCAATCCTTCGGACCGGGTAGTTGCAAAACTCCGTCCGCCCCGTGCGACGATCATTCGAGAAAATCGTTGCCGTTACCGGCTTCAATGGAGCGTGCTGCTCGTAAGTACCCACTTACGTGGAAGGATCCTGACGAGCGCCTGTCGGTACGAGTTTATTCGTCCCGTCGTTATTGTCGTTCGCTCCTCGCCCAGTCGCCGTCATGGCCCGTCGTCGTGGTCGTCCGCGGTCGTTATGCGAACGTCCGAATGGCGAAATGGCGAGGTGGCATGAGGAGAGCGCCGCGGACGTCGTGGGCGTCGGGGCAAGGCGTCGCTTTAACGCGTCGCATAAATTCACGTACGCGCGAGCCTGCCCCTCTCCATCCTCTCGTCTCACAAGTCGTCTCCTCCAATCCTCCCTGCTTTCTCGCCAGATTTCTTTGTCCAACCACGTGTTCGCAACCGACGATATTTTATAAACATCGTGTTTGATTAGTACGTTAGACACGTCGACGTGAAACTGAACGGAATATCTTTTTATCAGCGTAAGGTATTGTATGTTTTCGTTGATTAGCAGTGATTAATCGTTGGCTACTGTCACGCGAAGACGCTTCAGGCGGAGATGTTTTGTGTGGGATAAAACGAAAGCCGGTTGGGATGCTACTGTCCCTAGGTTCTTAACGATTTTAACCATGACATTAGAGAACGCTTCTCGACACAATGCTTAACCACTCTCTAACGCCGTTGGCCCTAATACCACGAGAGCACGTTGTGAACGCCGCTTAATGGAAGCCGAATGCAAACGTGCGGATTCATTGTAGGCCATAGCGGAGAGGATCATAAAGGCATTTATCTCCGCTGACACGGTGTTTATTAAAAATAATGACTCGGGTAAGATGGCCACGCGGTACACTTCGGCTCGCCATTAAGGATTCACACTCTTTATTACACTGGCCTTCGACGGCGGAGTAACGTCAGGATGAATATCATTCGATTATCTCGAGAGCGGAGCCTGGGGTTTCGATTTTTCTCAGTACTTTCGCCGAGGAATCTTAAAGAACGACAACTGCTGTTCTATTATGAAACCAACCGACAATAAGATACTACGAAATCGTAATGTCATGAAAGCTGAACAAAAACACTATAAAGGTACAGTATCGGGATATGACTGTACCAGAGGACCATAGTTCAACCGATCTATCGCGGAACCACAGATCCACGAAACAGGATTATCGGAGAACTGGAAGAAGGAGATAAGACCGACTGATCAAGGATATTCAGTGCACGACAGATCGATTACTCTGGCGTCTTGCTTGCCAAGGACGTCTGTTTTAGATCCTGCCTCCCTGGAAACTCGGGATATTCCCATTACACTACATACCACGTCGAAGATCGAGTGAGGCTGGATTTTCCTGGAATCCGTGCCGATCGTGGAATCGAAGGTCGATCGCAACTTATCATTATCGGTATCATCTTCTACCGCGTTGCGCTAATCGAGCACCGATTACACGGATCGACCTCTCCGGCATCACAACGCATAATCACGAGATGGAGGTGTTCGATCCATGATCCCTGAACCATGATCTATGCTCTGACTATTGCCCGACTAGGAAGCGATTTCGACTTCGCGAGGCAGGTGGACTCGGTCTATCGTACGACCGAACCATGCGCAAAGTTTCATAACGTTCGTGTGAACCACGTAATCCTATTAACGACTTGACGCTCTCACCGCTCTGTGCAAGAATTATGTCCTGCATTCCGGAGAATTTGATTTCCGGACGCCACTTTCACTCGACACACCCCATCATTATTTCATCTAATCATTCATCGAAATTCCTCCCGATGCCAGAAACTTGTAACATCCGCCGCGGGTCGAACGAATGGCATCGAAAAAGTGAATTCGTACATTCGACTCCGAAGAGCGAAATCTTGATCTTACGCGGCCGAGTCTGAACTCAAAGACCCAGGATGACCCACGTCCCGGCCGTTGATCATTCACCACGAGGAAGAGACGCGGCGAAGTTGAACATTTGACTTCGGACAGGTAAGAGGCTTCTCCGTTGTCCATTCGGATCCAGATGTCTCCAACGAGATACGTTTCCACGAAGTAGTTTCGGATGGACCAGAACCCAGAGACCCACTGTGACGGACTGCGTTATGCGATCCTATCCCGATGGGAATCTCTCTTTCTCGCTGGTACCGTTGCGGCAATGGTCTCTTTAGGGACGTGTCCGGCGAGCAAATTACCTTTTGTTTTGGAAACTTAACGGTTTTCGTGGCCGGCCCTCGCCCTGACTCCTCGCCGTTCCTCCTTCATCGCATATTTCGCTCCTTCGCTGTAAGTCGTGCTGACGTTTCGTCTGGTCGACGGACGACGACTCACTTCGGGCCGATCGAAGATTGCCGGGCCGCGATAAAAGTTCAGCCGGGCAAGGATCGTTTTGAGGGAAATCGAGCTGGCCGTCGCGCCGATACGGACGCCGTTAGCGAAAACGAAAAGCTTCACGAAAGGCGGTCCGATAGCATCTACACAGCCCCGTCGAAACTTCCAATTGACTTTTCGTCCACGGCCGAATGACTAGGAGCGCGGTACGAATCGATGACGATGTTAAAGTCTCGACGAGTCGAGCGCTCGGTACGAGTGCTCCGATTCGAAGATTTATCGTCTCGAAAACAATATCTATTAGACCCCGTCAAGCATTCTCGCCCGTCACAACCGTTAACGCGGACGGAGACCATAAGGATCGATTCTCGAGATTGAGATTGCGCAATGGCACGGCAGTCCGTTATCAGATACCATTATTCTCGGCTTTTTTGCCTAGTTCCTTGTTGAGCTCGTGAGAGGGTAGAGTGGGAGGGGGAGGAAAGCTTCGCGAGTACGAGGAAGGCGAGTGAGGACGATGTTACAGGTGATCCTTTCCAGTCCTGGAGAACGATCGAAGTCTGGTCAGGTTGGCAGCACCGACGGACACGGACACGGGCAACAAATGGTCCTGCCGGTCGCAGATCGCTATCGTCCCCCGGCTTGTGGATATATTTATACGAAGCTCGAGTTGGTAATGTACCTCCGGACTCGTCCTTAAAGCCCGCGAGTAATCTCGACTCTTTTTCTCTCCGCCTCGTTCCGTCTTATTTTCGCCCGCTATCGTGCTTTCTTTATTCCTTTCTCGCGCGGCGCGGTCCTCCCAGCCGGGACATCGTGTTTCGCCTGATTACTCGTGATCCCGATGCTCGCACCTTGGATCGGGTTACGCCCGAGAATCTTTCAGGTCCTCCTCGTCGTCCTCGTGCCCTTGGAGGGATGCCTTTCGTGGACATGGAGACGTCTTACTCGGACACGGTCGCCGGAGTCGTCGGGACTATTTTATCGGTGATAATTTTGCAAATTATCGGCTTTCTGCATGAGTCGAGGAAAATGATCGGACAAGTTTTCTTAGAGAAGTCTTATTCTGCGCCCGCGACGCAGAGTCGGAATTTCTCAGCGACGACCGCGACGAAGAATTCATCCTGCCCACCGATAAGAATGCTAACACGCCGTTGACCTACGCGGGTCCGCTAATTATTTATCCGCGTCGCTGAGGAAGACTAAAGAGAGAGAAGACGGGGTCATTGGAAGGGTTGAAAATTGAGCAAAAAGTGGCTCTCTCGCGAAGAAGACGTCTCACTCGAGTCAAGGCGGAGGTAGGCGAACGAAGAAGCGTGTGGAAGGAGGAGAAGGAAGAGACGCGAGAAAAAGACGAGAGGAGAGTCGGGCAAGGGATGAGGTGGAGAAAAGAAGGGGCAGCGGAGGCTGTGCGAGGGAAAGGCACAAGTGGTATAATCGTGATAAGCAGGTGATAGATGCTCCTCAGGGTCCGCACTGCCGTGGCTTGCCGCAGACAATGGCTATTTGTTTCTGCCTCGACGAAGAAAACACGTCTCTCTCTCTCTCTCTCTCTCTTCCTCTCCCTCTTTCTTTCTACCCAGTCCATTCTCCTCTTCGTTTGCCTTCCTTTTTTTCTCTCCCCGTTCTCCTTTTCGCTCGCTGGCCTCTTTCTCTTTCTCTATCGCGATCTATTCAGTTTGTTCGCTTCTCCTTCTCATTCTATCACGATCCATTTTCTCATTCCCTCTCTCTCCTTCTATCAATCCATTCCGCTCGCTGGCCTTTCTCTCCTTCCTCCCCCTCCTTCTTCCTTGCCCACCTCTTCCACGATCCGCTCCGACGATGAACACTGTTTGGGACACAACATCGACTAAATCACATCGACAGATAATCACAACTTAATTTGCCCCCCGCAGCGAAGTCGTGGTAGCCCTCCATAGTGAATCGAGCCGAGTCACCGGACTGCCGCGTGAGGATGGGATCCACGTATGTCGTTCCGTATACGTTTTATATGGCCTGGAAGAACCCGGCGTCCACGGGTGCCACATTGTCCATTCATATTGTGTATATCGTATACGTCGCTGTATATTGTATGCAGATGCCACGATGTGGGGAAACGTTCGACGATGATCCGGAAGGACGATCAAGATGTCGCCTCGGTGGAAAGGAGATCTAAGGTGACCCTCGCTGCATTTCAGTTTCGAGTCTGATGGGACGCGTGGGCGGAAGCATTCTATTAGGACCTCGTATCGATATACGTGGTCTCGTTATAATTCTCGTCTAAGCGAACATGAATTTTTGCCTTCACGCAAATCCATTTCACGTTGTATGCACTCCCTGCGCAATGAGATCGTGTTCATAAGTATAGTTTAACGAGGAAAATTTGAGCGGAGTGAATGTTAACGGTGTCGCCCGGCTGCAGTTTCGTAATTATAGGCTGATCAGTGATATTCTAAGAAAGCGCCGCGACATTTCAATCTCACCGGGAACTCGTAATTATTGACGAAAAAATAGAGCGCTGAAGGCGACGTGGATTGATTTACGGGTCGACGAGTGCCTCCGTCGGAGCGGGCGAGTGCTATAATTTTCGTCCGCGAACACCTACGCGCCGGGCAGAACGATTTTTGCCAACAATTCGAACGACACCGTAAAACCGAGCGCGTCATATTCATGCGTCAAGTCGGTCCAGATACAGTTGGCGCGCGAGCGAACGTTTGTCCACCCGGCACGGGAACAGTATAAGCCTCAACTTTTGACATATCCATCGTAAGCAAAGCTCCGGGACCCAATCACACTCAATCGCAAAATGACTTAGTACAAACCGCCAGCTTCGCTCCCCCTCCCTCAGCCTCATTCGTCGGCATTAATATATCAATCATCGTGGCCAAGCCAAACGGTCCGATCAGCGTGCTGGCGGTCATTAAAATTCATTTGCCGTCGATTCACAACCTCTCCCTCCCTCTTTCTCTCTCGCCTCCAGTATCTATTCTACTTCCGCCCTTCTCCGCCGTATTCTCTCTCGCCGATCGTCGAGTCTTTGACGGCGAACGATCTCCAGTTACATGCGAGTGCGAGAAAGTTAAGGCCGCTTGTCGTCCCGAAGCGTTTTTCTGAGACGAGCGCGACGACAGGGACGAGCAGGAGCCGGACAATGAAACGACTGCGGATGATTAATGACGATCGGACCCCGTTCGGGGGCCTGTTAATGAGGCGATGACTCGACCGACTCGCTAACTAGCACCTTTCGGCGTTGGCAAGGTGCGCCTAAGCTTCCCTTTCCTCTCACGTCGTTTATCCGTCTTACTTCCTTGCCCGAAATTTCGTTCCACCTGACGCAACGGCAGCGAGCCGCTGTTATGACGAAACCGAATTGACAACTCGTCGCGTTTCGAGAGTTTGACGGGAGGATACGGTGGAAATGGGATAGGACCAATTTGAAGGAGCCGTCAGATGTATGATTCCGTTGAAGTCGATTGTCGCAAATTTTCGCGTCGATGAATGTCGGCCGAGAAATGTGGAAGAATAACGGAGTGAGATGTTCCGTATGGAACCGCTGAGATCAATTGTATTATCGCGTAGATCGGCATTTCTACAAGGTGGCAACGTGTTTCTCGGCTCATTTAATTCCGCACCTGCGGTCGCCATTGATCTTCATGTAAATAAGAGGCAGGCAATGGACGCGTTCTGCGGATCAAGATCGATCGAAGTGACGAGACGGAGTCGATCGGGAATGAGCGTCCGCCGATGTTCCGTATGAATAATTAAGCCACATACGCGGCCGGAGATCTTTTCAAGTCCACCCCGTTCGACGTCGGATTTAAATATTCGAGCGTCATCGATAATCGAATCGTCCCGGTGATAACTCACGCTGTCCTCGTTATCACGGACTCCCTTATTATAACCAGATTCCAGTTGAATCCGGGTTATAGATAAAGGATGCCAACGATTTCACCGTACATCACTAATTCCTTAACGTTTCGCACGACGTCTTATTAAACATTAATATGACGTTTTCCACCGACTCATACTTAACCAAGCTTCTTACCGTTCAAATTCGTCCCACATCGATGCTCAGCAGATTTTAACGACTCAAACGAGCGCAAAAAAACGTACAACTTCTCTGCCAATGAGAGTGTTCCGCGAGATCGCATTTCGTTTGCGCGACATTAAAGAACGCGATCCCTAGGCCGGGTCCGAATACGGAATTTACATTTGGAATTTCCGCGAACGTCGACGAGAGAAGGGAAGTCGGTAAACGATTATCCGCGACTGATAGTCCGCGGGGCGCGTGATATATCGTTGCGCCGCTATCACGGCATAAGTTCCAGGAAGATTAGAGTGGCTAATTAATAAAGCTGCCGTTATCCGCGTTACATCTCGCCCGGCATTAGCCGTCGCCCGAAACGAAACGCCCGCTTCACGGAATCCAATATCTCGAAGCCCGATCGAGCTTTAATAAAGTTCTCCGCTGGTCGCTGCACGCTGTCTCGGCCTCCCCGGAATTTCGTCGGCTCCGCGAGAGGTGAGTGAGCTCCGTCGCTCGAAAGAAAGGCAGCAGGGGAGGCCCTCAAGTATTTCGCTGCTTTCGTCGCGCACGAATTCTCGCTTCTCTTCCGCGCGATTCGCAAGAAGGTATTGGACGCACGTAAGAAAATTGCAGGAACTGTTGAAATTTTGGGGGATGATGCATTTCAAATTTACAATGTAATAAAGGAGCGCGCCGAATTTCAGAATCGGTGCTAGACAGCTTAGAAGATGTAGAATCATGTGGCATTAACTATTGACCAGATTCCCAGAGTGTCTGTCCGATGGCAGAGGTGGACGAATCCGTGATGCGTGCAAGAAGGTGCAGCGGAAATGTGTGAAGGACTAAAAGTAGGATTGTAGGAAACGTCGAAATTGCTGATCGGAAGCGGAAAGTGCTGATGTCTAGCGTTTCATAAAGTTCGACGACGATGCTCGATTTATGCGCGTGTTATGTGCGCCGAGTTCGCGCCGCGCGATTCTGTAATTTCCAGGCTCGTTCCTGATACCGCGGTATCGCGATGAAAGGATCGCGGTATGGTCTCGGCGTATTAAGCGAACAATTACTTGCATCGACAATGTATAAGCGACGGGCAAAAATGAAGGTGCGCGCGTGTGGGAAACGTTGAACTTTAATGAACTCCGTGTGGCGATATCATTGCTCGCTCGCACCTAATCCGATATCAAGTCGAACGCGAATATATACTCACGGCATTAGAGTCGCTCGCGCAAACGAGGCGGAACGGCGCAAAACACTTTGCGCCTCTCGAAGAATTTCCCGCGGCAGCGGTTGGCCAATCTGGGCAGAGTTTAAAGACATACGAAACTGCAATGTGAAATGTCCGTCGTAACAAAGCGTTGCCTAAGAAAATTTCAGCACGTTCAATCGAATATATCGTATTTAACGAGTTACGCGAAGTCGATTACGCGGTATGCAGAAGCAATATGGCGGTACGAAAAGAAGTGGCAGATTTTGACAGACGCGAGTCGCTTATTACGATGGCTTGAAGTATCGACCGTCTCTCACTGCAGCTTAACTTTGTTCAGCGCACGCTTTCCCTCTTTCCCCGTGATTATAGGAAGGACGAGACGGCAAACGACTTTTCGCCCAGTCAAGAAGGAAACACCCACACGACGTTCCCTGAATGCTCCATCAATTGAGAGCCCCTGATTACACGGAGGCGCATGACGACTCTATCAGGCCCCAAGCACCGTGTGGAGTGCCGGCACGTACACACCCACGAACCCTCTATACGTTATCCACACTTCTCAACGCGGAGGATCATGCTATTCTTTGAGATCGAAAACGTACGATGCGTGTATGGTTCCGGCATGATACAGTGCCAAAGTTGAATACACGGATCTACAGCAATAACATTATTAGAAGTAACGCTACTCGTGTCATCTAGGCGCGCGTTCAGTGCAATGTGCCGTGCTTAGGTAATAGCGCACCAACAAATTTTTAGCTATTCTACTGTTATATACTTAGTAGTTCCACGTATGTACACTCGGCGCATATTTGCCGACACCCTATAACTACCCGCGATATCTCTCATTTAAATACAAACGTGTGTGCTTGCACGCACCGCGGGCACGTACGTACACGTATCTCGGTATCAGCCGCGGAGGTATTACCTTACCCGTAATCCTACCTCTAAGGAGGCACTGAAAGGGAGAGGGAAAATCCGAACGAGGGTCCACGGACGTTTCTAACGGCCGTAAGTGTTGTAGACACCATTGGCCAGAAGAGACCACCGTCATTAGAGCTATGACGAGGGTACCGGTTGTATGCCATTGCGTTCTGCATATCGAATTTCGTAATGGTAACAATGGCCTTAATAATGGCGAGTACGAATGGAACTACGCGTAGTATCGTTCCGTATTAAAGCGCCTGCATTTTTTGACGCGACAGCATTATCACACGCTCGTGGGATCAATAATTGAATCTTGAAAGCGACCCTCGCGAGTGCCGCGCTAATTGAAAATGACCGTTATACGGTGAGCGTACGAAATTACGGCATCGACGCAGCTTTAGGTAAAAAATGATCAATTTCAATCGCATCCCATCCCGCGAAACACCGGCATTAGCCCAGAAAATGACACGCTTTCCGCGATCAGCCGCGGTATGTTTTATTCACGAGGCCCGGCGCGGCAAGAATCGCCGACGAGGCGTGCGTCCTTTTTTTTATTAATCTAATCGCCGGGCATCAATATTTAACAGTCGATTTTTGGCAGCGGGTGTCATTATCGCTCGTGTAAAGACCACGTGCGTCGCGTCGTGATCGTACGGTCGAACGGAAAATGAACGACGTCGCGACGCCCGCTGAATCGGTGATCGGCGAGTGGCCGGGCCAGCAAATTGGTTGTTTAGCCGGGGCACTGTTGCCCGAGCATAATTAGCCGATCAATTCGCGGGTAACGTCGTGTAATTTACCGACGACGGTCGATCGATATAAAAACCCCACCCTCGGCTGTGCCCACCTTCGCATTAACGCTTCTCACGTTCGACGCCAACGGCCTTCTCCACTCGTCGTCCACCCGTCACTCGCCTTTTATGTAGGTGACATTAAGATATCGACGATTCGATTTTCGAGTTTTCGCGCGCTCGCGTCGGGCTGCCTGTGAGGCCGGCCTCGGATTAAGCCATCGGCGCAATTATCTAGGTGGAAACCGAGAATGGCCTGATGTAATTCAATTGCCACTTATTTCTCGCCGGGGAGAAAGTAATGCCTCTGCGAAACTTTAACGGGACCGAGGTACGGAGGCATTAGCGGCGTAATTAGACGATTAATTCGCCGGCAACGTGTAATTCAGCGATGACCATTTATCGACGTTTGTTCCCGTTTCGTCGGGTAGGCGCGCGTTTCGATTCTCTTCACGTACCAGTCGAATCGCTCGGACCGCTTCGAACTTTCCAATTTCGACCACACGCTGCTTCCGAGTAAGAAAGTATCGTCCTTTGACGATTCCAGTCTTGTACAGTGGGTTAACGCTAGAATTACCGAAGGGATAAAAGTGACTTGATTAACATATTATTTTAATGACTGCTCATTTTTAAATCATATTAAGTATATTCTGTAATTAGTATACAAATCATCGATATGTAAAATACATACAAAATTCGACCCTTCGATAGTTCTAGTCCTCTTCACTCCACCCTACCCCCTTTTAGTCGACTCTTACGACAAGCAGGGGTTACTGTGGGCGTATTCTAACCCCCCCGCCCACAGGGGTAACATTAAAAACACGAACTCTAACATTTTCTCGACTCGCAAACGTGCCAGGCAACTAGGCGCAAGATGAATAAACTACGAACACCGCCCGTCCGGTAACATTCGCGGCAACGTTTTATGCCGGCCGCCGTAAGTGTAAAAAAATCCCCTGGAAAGAGGAAGAACGTGGGGAGGGGAATGCGAAAAGAGCGGGCCGTGCCTGTTAAACACACATTTTAGGTACTCCAACCGCAATGCCCGCTTAACTATGGTTTAGTGGAAGTTAAACCAATGATTATGTTGTCAGGGTCGGTGGGTGGAGAGAAAAGTGATCGCTCACCGGTCATCCACGCACTCACACACACCCCGCCAGACAACCACGAACGCACCCATACACCGTAAATACGATCCCGATACTAACGCGTGAGGCATCGCCTAGTGGTTTCTCCACTGCGACCGCGTTCAGGTATTTTCCTGTTGGGTACAACGTCCGGTCTCGATGCCGGTGGATCTTTGCGGTTAGTCTCTCTGTGCATTGTGAACATAGCGAACGAACGCGATCTGTAAACAATCGAATTACGTTCAAATTTTTTTACCGCTACAGTCAAGAATAAGGAATCTGATAAAAAAAAAGTAATATTGACGCAGTACTCATAAGGCAATGCTACTATTAATTTGAATCATGACATGAGAGCGCTCACGGCGAACAACGTCCGCCGGAATGAGAAAGTTGACAGATGCGAGTGCATAAACGTGTCTCATCGCGGAGTTCTTATAAAGCGATTAATAAAATTGTTCGCAGCAGGGTCGATAGCATCCAAATTAGACGCCGTACACGCGGCGGTGGTAATGTCCGACGTTTGTATCAGTGCGTGCCAACAGACACACGCGTGTGCTACCAAGGCTCGCGGTCACGCACGATCCTGGCGAGCATTAGCGTGGCCGTATAGTGCCTACTATGGTAGGTACACGCCGTGTAAATCCTGATACGCGGGCGGGTGTAAGCCAGACGATTCATCAACATTATCACTGACGTACGTAGTTACCCCGCGGAGAGAGGAGAGCGGTTCCCAACCGGGCGAAACGCGGATACCGACGCAGGTGCAATCTGCAAAGGGAATAATTCTCGCCGAACGCGCCTTTCTGCAGAGCCGATCCTGTCTCAATCGAACTTTCCGCACCGGTGCATGAAACGAAAAATACCTTGCCCAACATGATGCCCACTTCGGAAATGCTCTGTCACTGCTCATGTTTCATTCAGAAATATTCGTACGCGTCCTACCGTCGCCCGAAATGACTGTACCTGAGAAGTCGGACGACGAAAGCATGAATTTCGCCGAGTCGCGAAGAGATGCCGAAGATAAGGAAGCCTTCCACCCTCTCTCGTTTTTCCCGTAATCTACGAACGAAGCGGCCCCGCGTATCTCGTAATTAAATGTGTACAAACTGTTCCAGGCCGCCCGACGGGGCCTGGTGTGTCCGCGGTTATTAACGTAATGATGGCACGAAATCGTCGGCGTACGTCGTTGCAAAGCTGCGCACCGGCAAAGTGCTCTCCGGGTCGCGGTAATAACCATATCGGCGTATGCCGGCCACAATGAGCGTGTCTGTGCACCGTGAAATCACACGTGCGCGTTGCAACGCCGAGAAGACCTTATTAACTTACATGCCCGTCGGCCTAATTCGCGTTGTAATTGTACGACGATCGGGCGATCATTGTACGCTGATCGTTCGCCAATCAAATTGCCGTGCGGCCGCCGCGGACGTACCTATGTGCACCTTCGAACGGAACGAAAATCGAGGAAAAAAAGGACAGAAAGGGGGAAAAGAGAAGAAAGCGTGTAGCGGAGCAAAAAAAAAGACAAAGAAAAGATGAACATAACGAGAAGGCACGTCTTCGATCTAATTTCTCCGCACGTTTTATTCCTGGCGCTAATAAAATGTGCGTCTTCCCGCGCGATTGGCCAACGGCTCGTGAGATAACTAGTAATAAGGAGGTAATGACTGTCAGAAAGGGTAAGAGGAACGGGCGTAGAAAGGGTTGCGAGGCGAGCGCGAGGCAGAGGAAGACGGAGGACGCCAACTCGTAACTCCGGACACTTAAGCAAGTCGCCGAGGCAGTTTCGTCGGCTAAAACCGTGCCGGACGGTTAAGTCAACAATCCCGGCCAATCGCATCAGTCGAGAAGCTCTCCCGGTTATTGCTCGTAAAAACGCGCCGCGGAATGGCAGAAATTCATATTTCGCCGATAACTCGGCCTGGAATGAAGATCCGCGCATAATGAGCCGTTGGTTGTGCTTCTTAAAAAAATCGCACCGATAACGAAGTGCGAGAGCGCTGGTGCGCGCTCCACTTGAAACGATGCGTTTTAGCCCAATGAAGTCAGGGAATTCGAGTTAATAACTCGCGGCACATACACCTTCGCAACCGTGCGAACGATTTTCTCTCGATCTGGCCGGCGCAAGCTGATGCGATATTGATGAATTATGTAATATGAAATGTTTGCCCAGTTCAGCACACGGGGGAATCAGTTTAGAGTAGTTTGAGACGGCAATTATTGAGAGCAACTTAGAGAAAGTAAGAGAAAAAGTTCGATTTTTTTATTGCCTTGCATCTGTACCGTTCGATGTAGGGTAGCGTTTTCGTGATCTGGCTAAAAATGCACGTTCTTCTTTGTTGTAATACCTGCGAAATGGCATAGTCGCAGGCGTTGATGATAAGCACAATGCATCATCGTCGAGTTTGGATAACATGGCTGTCAATGCGTTAAGAACGCCACTTACGGTGTAACATAATATTTTCGGCAGGCCCCGATCGGCGAGAAATATCGAGCCGTATAATGGACGAAAAAGCGAAAAAGAAACGCGAAACCCGTTTTGCCACTCGGTAGCATTACCGTGTAAGGCTCGTTTTGGCCATGTACGACGCGGTCAATTTAAACGCTTTTACTTAATTGCAACCTGAGCCACCGATGAGTCACTGTGCACAAGAGTCAAGTACGGACGGTATCAAAATGCAAGCGCGCTTTAATGAACGTACAAGTCTCTAACCCGAGTAAATTGGTATTTACAACGGAAGCTCGTCAAAAAAAGGAAAAAAAAAGGACACGGACTTCGCACGAAAACCCGTCATCCGGCAATTTTCTCTGTTCTAAATGATAATAATCCCGCCGCTCCCAATTACTCCTTTCCCCGCTACATTCAATCTTCGTAATTTGCCCAATTACTTACTCTCACATCCGACTATTGTCCTTCGCGTTGCAATCTTACTTCCGCACATGCGTCAAGGCTGATATTTTCGGCGATTCAAATATGCGCGTGTAATTGGGAGCATGATAAATAACGAGTGACTTTAAAATTTGCCTCGCGAACGGTGGGCCGAGCGACAGGCAGAGAAGCAAAAGCGTAGTTCGTGCCTTCGGGGCGGATGCATCTTAGGCGCGATCAAACGACAATAACGAATGGTTTAATCGTTAGGGGCGCGCGCGCGATGTGCGCGCTGCTTAAGCATCGGCTGGACGCGCGTGACACCGGCCCATTATTTTCGCTCGATGAAACAATTAGTCAGCGAGCCAGGCGACTGTAATTAGACAAAGGACAATTACCGAGAGTCGCCTCGTTATCTCGCCGTTATCCCATGAGGACACGTGTAAGACACGCCATTATAAATTATCGGCATCGCCGTTCGGCCCACCGATGCATCGTCCCGACAATTACCGTCCGTCTCCTGATTTCGCAATCGATACGTCCCTGCCATTTGACGTTCGAGCAGCGCGGACAAATCGGCCGACAAATTCAGCTGGGAGCGGAAAAAATTCCGTCCTCGTCGAACGCTCCGTCGTCGAAAATGTCGGCATGATAGTCGCCGGTATCGCGTGAGATCTGACGTAATTCGTGAACGTTGTCGGACGATCGATCTCTCGACTACCCTCGCGTCGCCGTTTCAGCGGTTGTCCACTTGGCCGCCGATAAACTTTCTCGCAACCCGCGTGCGCCGACTTGGTTCGCGCGGACGTTTGATTTATCATTGTTGCAGATTTCGCGCCCGACACACCCCGCTGCTAATGGGATTCGCCGGTGCGCTCCCGCGGAAATTAGATAAAGCGTGCAACCGATTCATTAATAAGGCAACGATCGATCCATTAATAACGGTAATTAGGTCGATATCAATTGATTACGCCCCGGACTGCCCAAACGCAGCTGGATACCGCTAAATAATACACGGCGCGCACGCGTGGTCAATGACGCGTGACAAACCCTCGTTACAATGTAACGGTCGTCGACGATCGCTCGGCCAACGGTGTTTTGCATTCACTCGCCGCACTTAATCTCCCACGCTGCACGATGCGCCCTGTTTCCTGGCAATCGATGTGATTGCGGATTTTTGCCCCCGCTTTCGAGCGCCTCCTTTGCCCGTAACGAGGCCTTTCCAAAGCGAAATCATCCATTTCCGGCGGTTCGCGTTAGACAGAATTTATAGTTCATACCACCGACATCGGATACAATGCATTTCCACGAATCGCCATATTCGCTCGCCGCCCGCTCATGCCTCGTCCGAAATTCCACCAGAAAACAGACCCCTTGCTTATTTACCTTGCATTAGAACAAATCGTTGCTTACGCTGCATTAAGCATTAAGACCTTACCCTATCTCGTTCGTCGTAAATTTTCGGCGACCAACGTCCATCGCGCAAGACAAACTGTACGGGTACCCACTCCGCGTCCGCTCGCCTTGTTCCCTCACGCAACGAAATTTACGGTCGCGCTCATTAAGCGCAGCGCTCTCGGAGGGGAAAAAGAAGTGCGCGGGATCGACTGCCGGGATCGCGAGGCCGATTAAACGATGATAATTCATCGCGGCGCGCAAGTATGTTGCGAGCCAAGCCGCGCGCCCTACTCGCAGACACCTCGCGAGCGCATAATAATCATTTGGTGGCAGTTAATTTTTCCCCGCTTCTTTCTTTCTTCGTCTCGCTGATTCTTTCTTTTTTTCCTTTTTTTTTTCGTATCCTCGCTCGCCAACGACGTCGCCTAAGAGAACCAGACGGCCGGGGACCGGCTCATCGGTAACGACCGATATCAAATATCTCCGCCGACTTCGCCGGTTTCGCTGTCTCTCGCGCACGCGATGCCTCGCGCGACGCGTCTGGACGTACCAATTCACGATGCCGCTTAAGGATAAGCTCTCGTCGTTACGAGGAATCCTTACGCGGCGCTCGTGAGCTCGAGCCGACGTTAACGTCAATGTTATTCCTGTCAGACGAAGAATTCTGCGACGTCCGGTAATACACGATTTCAGGCGACGTGCGTAAGTGCCGCCGGACGGGAGTGAACCCTTTCGCGTGCACATACCTGGAATAGGGATATTAATGCCTGCTATATTATGATTTCTAATAACCAGCGTCACTTTGGTGCGCTCAATTAGTACCGACGTCGATGTTCAACTACGACGGCTATTTCATCGATTCTCAACGTCGAAATTCGATGTAGCGTTCTTCGAAAACGAAACGTTAAATCGTCTGTATAAGTCTCGCCCGATGAGCGGGCTCTATGTATACCAGGACTCTTCTGGTCCCATACCGACAGCGATAGGATCTGGCCAACCAAATTGTTTCGGATTGTTGGTTAATTGGGAGCTCGCTTTGGACCAGGCGCGCGCTCGCGGCAAAGTACAAGATGACAAAGACCAGATCCGGGGACCAGGACGACTACAGTGCGGATACCATTCTGTCTGCGAACCGTGCAAAGCCAGCCTCGCCCACCTACCCCGTGTCGAACCAATAATCGAAGCTCGATAGCGGTGCAACTTGGAGTTACCGTCCAATCCCGGACCTCGTTGCCACGCAATTGACATGCCCGTTCACATGGGAATTGGTGGGGTGTGTCCAAATGCGTTCGAACGCGTGTACGGCAAACTGGTATCGAGATATCTGGTGCGCTGGTACAATGTTCAGCGTGGATGGAGTCGGCGGCCTGCGAAGCGTCGTCTTGCATTCGCACTCCTTTGCACTCGGAGTCGACTACATTGACCCTTTTGCCGGCTCTGTCGACAACGAGAAGCTGATGCTATAAACGAGGTACACTATGCGTGTCGGTCATTACGAAAGTGCTCTACGTCATGAATACGAAGCGATCAGATACATCATTGATTTAATTATGTGGAAAGATATTAAATAAAATGATTAAAGGCATTTTTTTGTTAAGACAAATACGTGTGTATCTGTGGACCTCGGATTGGCTTCGTACTTAACTGAATTCCGTGAGTTCCGACCATGAGTTTCGAGACATGGGAAGAGTTTGCAGTTTTATGTACATTCCTATGTTTCGACATATGTAAGCCGCGTGGCCTACAAAACTTTCCCACACTCCTGGAATAATCGGAGTGGCTATCGTGCATCGAAAGAGAGTCGACTGGTTATTGGAAGTAATAGTGGGAGGCCCGGTGTGCGGATAAGAAGAGAGGGCGAAAGAGAAAGATAGTGCGCAAGAGAACCTAGACTCCAGTAGGTAGTGTTGCACCTTCTCTAGGTACACCTATTCCCCGACCTGGCGAACGTCGATAGACCTGAGAGCTCTCTTTGCACGCTTATTACCCTAATGCCAGTACTTAACACACTGTTGCCTGCACATATTCGTCGTTTATTTGCCGTGCCAACGACCGGGTGTCCCGTTTAGTGCCTCGTACAGTAACAAAGAATCTCGAACTCTCGTTAAATATCAAATATCGATCATACAATGAAAAATATTACGATGATAGTCAGTATGAACATTCTAGTTTTAATACAACCTTCCAATTAATTTAATACTTGAAATATGCTCATTTTCCACTGTTATGCAGGATTCGTTTATGTCGCTTACCGTAAATAGATATACCAAATTGACTCGACTTGCGTGACTGTCAAAGGATCGAATCAATGCTTAAGCGTAATATGCATCCTTTTAAAGGCACGAATACGCCGGCTCCCAATTACAGCTGGCTCCCCAGTCACAGAATTCGGGTGGACCCGTCAAAAGGATTCTGTTTTCGGCACGAAGGTCCGGGCAGAAAGAGGAAGAACAAGTCGGAGAGAGGAGAGTGAGGGAAGAGTCCAAAGTGGGGGTCTTTCGCTCTAGGCACCCGGTATATAGATCGCCTGTACGCGATGCTGCCCCAATGGCGTGGCGTTCTCGGCAGATAATTATCACTAACCATCAGCTATTTGCGAGGAATGGCTGATAATTGCTACGTTGTTCAGACTCTACCGAGCGATAACCCGCCTAGGACTCCTTTTAGACGAGCACTCGCAGTCACTGTTGTTGGCGGAGAGCAGAACGCGCTGCCCTCGGGGAGTTGGGCCTTTTTTTTATGAGCCAAGAAGTCGCCCCGCTTCCTTCTCGCGTGGCATTTCAACGACGTCGGACTGACTGAGTCCCTTTCGAAAATGCCAGATTCCGAAAGTCGCTCGTGTAGTGTAATGTACAATGGTCGTGTACACTCGGAAGCGTATTCTAATCAACGCGTGTCAGTCGTACTGCGTGCTTGATAGGTTCGTACTCCGAGTTAACGTGTTAATGGTCTGTGTGATCATTTTAATACTCCGTCTTTCCACCGAATTCCTTTTTCCTCGCGTCGCGGTGTCGTGCTACTCATAGAGAACGCAACATTTATGTTTTACACACTTCGCGCATGTTATGGACTCCGTAATACGCGTAGACTTTATAGTATATGCGGAATTTACAGCGTATGGGCACTAGATCACGCTCACTCTATAAAGTGGAATAAATGAGATGTAAAAGTTTACGAGCCGGGCCGAATACAAGAAAATTGGCCGATTCGGGACGCCGTAAACTTTTATATCTTATTTACTCTATGAGCTACACGCCCGAACATTTTAAAAGTCCTACTTCCCAATAAGATATACGCCCTCGTAACTTGAGCTCTGCCCGAAGAAAGAACAAAAGACATCTTTGCAATTACGAAAACTATCCGATTTACGAAATTCCACACGAATTTTGTTAAACCCGCCCGACGACGTGACGCTCGCCGCGGAAGATCAGCTGATCTTATTCGCCGATAATTTTCACGGCCGACTTTCTCCATAGTCTTAAAATGTCTCACACGTACGCAGATGCCAAGATACGGACGGGAAAAAGGTCTCGCCGCGTATGGTCGGCTTTTAGGAAGCGAACAAACGCGATACGTGGTCTGTCCCTCTCTCTCTCTCTCTCTGACATACACACACACACACTCTCTTTGTCCGAGGATGGCGAAGAAGACGAGCCAAAAAGTTGGGGCATAATCGCCCGTAATCACGCACTTTTGCGAGGTGTACGCAACTTCCGCGTTCGGATGTCGGCCGAATTGAAACCAGGCATTTTTTCGACCGTAAGCATACGGCAAATCTTGACCGAAGATAATACGACGCCGAGCAACACGCCTAAACATTGACAATGAAACCTTCATATCCGCAAACGCCGTTAATTCGACAGCGAATGATACTTCTCGAGACTAACTATATATATATATATATTCGAAGCGACACGACGCTAGATTACAGCTGACAAGACACACGTGTCGAGCGAACGCTAGAGAAATGCCCACACTTCGGATACGTACTTTGTTCGGGAAACGATCACGCGACACATGTAACGATCGCAAAAATGAAAGCGCACACGTCGCGACACGCTGAATAAAGTCTCTCGCAGCGCACCCTCAACTGGCTCATTAATCACGAATCGCCCAAACCGGCCGCGGCGTTAATAACTCGCTGCGGCGAAGTGCGACTGGGCCGATTAACATAAGAAAAAGGCCGAGCAAACACGGCGTAAGTACGTGGAAGGGAAAAAAAGGCACGAAAGACGCGGTACATATATATATTGTATATATGTATATATATGCAGGTACGGGCGCGGGGAACGGGGTGAAAGATCGAATCGCTGGCCTACGTCTACGTTAACGCTCGTGTAGGCTCACGAGCCACCGGTTGGATAACTCTCTTACTGCCCTGTAAATCGTAATGTTACACCGGCAATTTAATAAGCAGAGCGCGTTCGCTTATCCCCACTGACGAGCGCGGGCGCACATAATAATGTTAATGGTGGCGAGTATATCTTCTAGGACAGCTCGGAGCCCAGCGTCCACGTTATAACGTGTCTTCGTGTGCGCATATATATATATATATATATATATATGTGTGTATATATATATATGCGTATATGTAATACGTACGGACACTCCGCGGATGCACAATGTACAGGGTGTGACGAAAATTGCACTAACGTTCTGGTCCGTCGTCCGTCGATTGATTGCGGTATATGCATCATATTTTTTAAGAATATTAGTTTTAAAAAGTATAAACAGTGACCGATTGATGCGAATTTTTTGACTAATTTGATCGGCATTTTCATGAAGCATAAAGAGAGACGAGCGTTCGATCGAGAAACGGATGTTGGATTATGTCGGATACGCGCGTTTCGCTATCAATCAACCGGCGCCGCTTTACGAGGAGAAAGACGACGAATTGGGCGTGCACGGTGTCGTTTAGCAAATTGCCGCACAGCAGAGATAGTTGCGAATCTAATGACGAGAGTGTCGCTCGCGAGCTTGTTGGGCTGCGGTTTACGAGGCTTGCGCGCTCAGTTCCACCCGGCCGTTCGCTGATTACATAGGCGCCAGAAAAATGGTGAGCGAACGTTCGCGCGGATCGCTCTTACAAAAGGTGCCGTTCGAACGACGCCCATTACTTCCACGCGAATCGCGACCTGCCTTGCATTCAGCCCAACAATTAAGTTCGTCGGGACGGTAACAGCGCAGCTAGAACTCGACTCAAACGCATCCCGATGCTCGATATACGTGCCCATCAGAATGATCATTCCCCATACGGCGTAATCCAACGCAACCCCCAGCACAAATCACCAATGCCACACACCACACACACATCGTTCTCGAATTCGGAAAAAAATGTCACGCCTCTCATTTTGACCATCACCCCTCCGTCACTCCCGCTCTTTCCAAAGCTCACGCGGTTGTAACACAAAAAAAGAAAAAAAAAGAGAAAAAAAAATAGAAAGAAAAATGGAAAAAATCGGTAGAAATAAAAAATTCTCTCGCCATCCACCCGCGTCTACCCTCTCGCAAACGATGGATCGCTCCTCCCCCCCTCCCACATCGTGCCCGCCGAGCGGATACCCGAGCAGACAATCACTAAAACCAACACGGGCGCGTTATAAAAATCCCTTCCCCCGACGTGTCTGTTTACATTCCTGTCGGCGCATACGTGCAACCACGCATATTATTTCTATCCGTAGTTATGGGCCACTTACCGGGCCGGTCTCGGCGCGAGATGAAGCGCCGCGTTACTTTGCCAACAGGAATGAAAACGGCGCTCCGACCTGCACTATAGAGGGTAGGGCGGGGTGAGGGGGGCAGAGGGAATAAGGTGTAATCAGTTTAATGAATAGTCGCCCTGCGTAATTATGGTGAGGCTCGCAGTCCGGGTTATACATTCACGTACACGCGGCAGGTACGGCCGTCTGCGTGTGTGCGCTTGGTGTACGTTGGCCGCGCGCGAACTTGTGTGCGGAGAACCTTGGCGCACAATATCCAGCGTGGATGGAAGTCCCGTCTTCCTTCTGGCCGTTCTTAAAGTACGAAGTCTGTCGTGGGATCCGTATGATGCGGATACGCGCGAGTACGCGGAGCTTCACAAATGCGCACGATGCTATGCGGCGAATTTGTTATAGACCGAATGAACTAGTTCTTTCCTGCACCGTATTATTGCGCGATTCCGTGGGTTTATTAAAGGTTTTTAAGGCTGCTTCGTCGGCCGAGTGACTTGTCGAATGTTCGACAGCTCTCCGCGCGTTCTCGGCATGATGAAAGAGCGAACCGAATTATTCGTTGCCGCGTATCGAGTTTCCGTGGTGCGCTCGGGTAGAGAGGGAGGGCAGGGAAAAAGTGTCATTACCCCGGTCATTACGGATTTTTCCGAGTCTATCCTACAATGCTTCTCGTTAACGGCGGAATTTATCGTTACCATTAATTCCTTCTAGCCCGGCGAGTCACTTTTATGGCTCGAACCGCGTAAATAGTCCGTCCGGTGCAGTCTGCCCCCGAGGGCACAGAGACCGCGAGCGAACGGTGGTGGCAGAATTTTTATGGCGATTCGTAACCTGTCCGATCGACGGGTTCGTGCGAGCCGGTGCTGTAATACAATCAAATAAAGTGAATCGCAGGTGACCCACGAAATACCCTGTGCGACCGCTGCCCACTGAATAAACGTGTTGTACATGTGTGCTTGCGCGTGTGTGTGTGTGTTGTGTAAAACGAAACGAAATATCCCCCTTCGCACTACGATCAATCGATTTCGAGTGTGCGGTGTCGGTGCGCAATTCGAATTGGCCGACGAGGGAACGAGTGTTCAGCGCAACGTTGCAATAGTGGCGCGAGAAAAAATCTTTTTGACTCTCGACGACATTGATCGGTCGAATCGGTAGTTGAATGACGGAGAGTTCGAAGCAAAAATTTAAGCTAGCCCGTTAGTATGGAGCGTCACTGGAGTTGAGGGCAGGATTAAGTAAGGATTGGAACGCTGAAGCGAACACCTACCGACTTCGTCGAAGGAACGAGCCAACAAGTGTCACGACGTCATTTTTTCCCGACAACCCCCCCAATCATCCTCGGTTCTCGTGTCTCTGAGAATCTTCTCTACCTGGAATGGCACGAGGGGTGCCTGTGAGAGCGTGCCAGGAGTGGGGGGGACAGAACGGGACGAAGAAAAGAGCTATAGGTGTCCCGCAATTTTCCTCGTCTGATTTGCGCCGGGTCTCCGCTCGCTGAACTCCGATACGAGCGAATCGTAGAAATCGAATCAAGGGGAATTACACGCTGGAAATGATTCCGGCGTGGGGCATAAGCAGTACAGACAGATGATCCGCAGATAGAGAGAGAGAGAGAGAGAGAGAGAGAGAGAGAGAGAAACGAAGAAGATGGAGTCTCGAGGTCGTCGAGTATGCTGGCATAAGCCGAGAAGAGGAGAGAAGAGTCCATGGGGTACCACACGATACGGTGGTATCGCGGCGTGTAACGTCTAATAACCGAGTATCATCCGGCCAGAAGGGATTTCTACGATTCCAGATCGCGATCTCGCTGGATCTGTCTAATGTGGGCCAACCACGCGAACCTATCATAACCTGGGCCAACGTCGACCGCGTAACCACATGTTTGCCCAGGTAACCTCTTCCCGCCGCGATTTCCCTCGAATTTGCATTTCTACGAGTGCCTGCCTTCTTCTTCCCCGCCTCGCGTAGAAGCGATGATGCACGATCCGCGGGATCGTTTCGCGAGAGACGGAAACGCGCCGCGTGGAACTGCGAGAACAATTGCTTTTCGCGGCGCACGAGGAGAGAAAATCGGTATGAATCGCGTGAAAATTTCGGGAACGACGAACCAATGTTCGGCTGTCGCAGCGTGAGGCGAGCGAAACATTTTTGTCGATCGTCCGACGTTCCAAGACTCGTTAGACGCTTGAAACTAAAAGACGCGCAGTAGATTCGCGTAAAATGCCACGCGCATCGAACTCTTAGGTACGGGTTCCGTGACGCGAAGCAGCGTAAACTTCTCTGCCGATCGGCATTCGGCATTCTAAGGTTCCGTAAACGACTGCTAGTCAAAAACGCGCGCGGGCGCACGATGTATCAGAAGTTAATTGCCGCGTCTAGCGACTTGCGCCATATTCGGCGCGAGCGAATTCCCGAAAAGTTCAACGACTCCTACTTTCACGGCAGTTGGGGCGCGTGCATATGGACGGATCGTGTCCAATCAAGGATTTCTCCCGCGAGCGGGCGAAGGGAGGAGATAATTCTCGGCGTGGACCTTGTACGCATGATTCTCGCCGTGGACACGATACACGCTGTTTCAATCGGTGTGCGTTCAACAAGGCCCAAGGGCCCGGTCCGACTATGTACACAAACGTAGGCGAGCGAGTGTGCGCGTCGATACGTATGCGTCCGCCCCTCCCTTTCCTCCCTCTTTACCTCCCTCGAACACCCCCGACAATATTGTAAACAAAATGGTACCACTATTTCATCGGTAACCCGACACCCCCGTATGCTTGAACCCACGTCTCGCCTTCTTCATTCTTTTTCTCTCTTCGTTTCTTTACCTTTCCATCTGTTTCTTCTTTTCCTTCCCCCCCTCTCTCGCATTGTCCTTTTTCGTTTCTTCTCCACCCCTCGATTCGCCGATACAATCTGTGTATTAGTTATAATCTGTTTCCTATTAAAAGGCGTACTCTCCGCAGGGTCGTCGATTCTTTATCTTTATCGTCTCACGGCTGGTCATAAACATTCCTCTCGTCCTCTCTCTCTCGCCTCGCGTCCTCTCGCTCGCTCCCGCGCCCGCTCGATCGTGTACTTATCTCCTCCGCTCCAACATCCATCGATCTGTTCACGCTCCAGCTTCTAATTGCATTGTTCCACGGCTACCTTTTCCTCGGGACGCTGTGCACCGTAGCGTGCACAATAATTCCATTGCGTTTCCAATCCGAGGGAGCGATCGGTTGACCCCTTGAACCCGCCGGCCGAGATGAAATCAGTGGCTCTGCGTTCTCGTTCTTCCCAGAACACGGCGAAGACCAATGACATAAGCGACCGTGAAAGGGAGTCGACGTGAGAGCTTTCGGCCGACGTCCGAAAATATTTCCAGCCGCTCTCTCGCGGAATTTAGCCTATAACTATCGGCGCCGTTCGATAATGCCAGGCGATGAAAGCGAACGATTCGACGTGGCGTCGTCGGCGGGCAAGAAAATTGGGCAGCGAGCGGCCGAGTTGCCATGGAAATGCATGAAAGAACGCTGTGGCGGAGGAGAAAGTTGGATTTCGGGAGCACGGGGAAGGATCGATTGACGGCGTCGCTTAATTCAAGTTTAATTTGGACTTTACGAGCGTCGTTACTGGGTCCACTCGGTGGTCCCCGGTGGGCAGGCGTTTCACTGGCGGATTTATTCCGTGACACACATTCGTGGAAAAAGGTCGTGTCGCCGGCGTGTTATTCAAATGCAAACATCGCGCCCATGGGGCCCCACCCCGTTCGTCGCGGCGTGACTTATTAGCGCCAAAGGATCGAGGGACTCTCCTCCTCCTGGGGGATCGAGAACGCGATCTCCGAATGCTGGACGATCGTGGTATCGAATGACGATGCGCCCGGGGCACGTAAAGACTTCGATCGTGGTGCGGGCGTGAATACGAGAACGTGAGTGTGATATAATCGGCGCCCCGACTTGATTTCGGCAATGCAGAAGTGGGCGAGGAAGAGTTACGTGCATGCCGCTGCCTCGTGATACGGCAGTACGTTGGGCGAGTTCGACGCTTTCCTTCGTCTGACAACGCATTGTACGAAACTTTGTCGCCGGTTAGTTTGCCGGAAGATGGAAGAAAATATTCCGAGTCTCGAGACCACTTTTGGATACTTTTGAATCGGTGAATTACCGTATCTAGATATTTTGTGAGAAATGGTGAAGAATGCAGCCTTTCCGTCTAACAGTAAGCGTGCGAAATTATGATTCTGGTTGATTTGCGAAAAATGGAGGAAAGTCGAAAAAGTCCGATTTCGAGGATTCAATCTTATTCATTTGCAAGCTCCTAAAATACCGCAATCGAGTCCGAGGCCCGAAAGCTTGCGAAGAGGAAACGGACGATGGTCCACTCACGGGACCCGACGACACGCGTGGAACATTTGTCAGACACTTTAGGACCTGTCCGGCCATTGTTTTCCCATCGATTCCGGCTTGGAAAGCACGCCTTTAACCGGTGTTTTACACGCTCGGTTCCTGGAACCGGATCCTCCATCTGGGATCCCAGACTTGTGGCATCTGAGCGTACACGAGCGAGAGGCGAAGAGAGAAGCGAAGAGCGGAAGAGAGAGGAGAGGAGCGGCTGGCAGAGAGAAAGAGAGAACCAGGTATACATGCCCTGGGACTCGAGGCCCATTTCGCCTGTCAGGCCCAATTCCGTTGGGTCCAGGAACCTTGGCTTTCCTTCTCTTATTCCTTACCTTCCTCCTCTCCTTTACTCCATGCCCTGCTCACTGCTGCAGTTTATAGCCGTCATTACCTCCATCGGCCTCGACTTGGATTAAACGGATTTGTTCGACGCCGTGGCGACGATATTCGATCTTGCCAACACACCTTCATGCGGGACAGCGGTCCGAATAATCCTCTCGATTCGAACGAACGTAAAAATAGTAATACGTCGATCCTAACAGATGTTCATACGCGGACTGTGGAGCGTGCGGCAATTAAGGTGGCCGTTCATTACCGCTCGCAAGTCGGTTGACGCTCGCCGTCCATTGTAACGGAGCGATAAAAAGGATCGTAAAGTATTATCCCCGATAGCTCGGTCTCTCGATCATTTTAGACGTCAGGCGAGTGCACGCGCGTCCCCATTAAAGGGCTTCAGCGCAGCCGAATAATGAGAATCGTCAATTACCCGGGTATCAAGTACTTCCTGAAAGAAGGCAAAAGACTTGCGTGTCCGGACTTCTTCATCCTCCCGTCCGCTCGGAGTCACTTATCTTCCCTAATTTACGTACCTCGTTTCGCGCTGCTGAACGACGCTTCGTGCCCGTAAACGCCACTTGCGGCTTTTTTTCGGCGAAATTTGAATAAGAATAAATCCGTGCGCGGTCGCGTAAACATTCGATGCGACCGAAAATTATTTTAATGATCCCCCCGGCGCGCCGCCGCGAGTGCACACGATCCTGGTAATGACTCGGAAAGCGGGCGTCGTCGCGGATCCGTTAGAAAAGCGTGCAATTTTCCCGCTAAAACGCGGATCGACGGGGGCGCGCTTGTGCGAGATTGCAGCGGCCGTTAAAGGGCTAATGTCTCGGATATATGCGAAAGTGGCGTCAGGACGGGACAAGTGAATACATTCATTACGCCACCCCGGGCCGGCAACAGTTGCAGTCATTTGGCCCCGACGATCACCTCGTCTCATGCGGCTAAACATTGTGTCCGCTCTAAGGTATATCTCCGCCTCGCGGATAGTCGTATCCGCACGTCGTTGAGTACCGGTTATGATGAATGGAGGGTAAGAAAGAGGTACGAAAGGACCTCGCTCTGTCCCGAGGGGCTCGCCCTTTCTCTCTTTATCTCCCGTCTCTTCCCCTCCCCCGTCTTTCCTCGTCCATCTCGCCTCTCGCTCCCTCCCACCACTCCTCTTCCCTCCCTCTCACCGACCTTTCGTCCTTCTCCCTCCCGCAGGAAGTAACAGTATCCGAGTGGATGGATTCCGTGCGAGGTGTGCAGGGACCGTGTGGATTGTGTGCAGAATGAACGCAAACTGTGAGGGTAATTTGCAACACCGGCAATTTACATAATTAGCAGTTCTGAACTCGCGGCCCTCGGACGGTCCCCACTGCCGCCCTCCACTCCCCTCCAGCTTTTCCTTCTCCCCCAACTCCTCGTCCTCTTATTCCACCTTCGAGTTCGCCTTATCCACCTTTCCGTTCTACCTGCAAACGGACGGGGCACCCTTCGTTTCACGACCAAACACGCTCCCGCTGCGAGTTGCTCCCCATTGGCGTGGATCTGTCCGTTATCGGGGGCGCATCTACGCCATTGCCATTCCTCGAAATAGACCATTAAGTCACCCTGTACACTGGATGCTTCCAATGGTGTCGCTCGCATATCGCGGAGAATGACGTCTAATGTCCCGCAGTATCTTTATCTCGCCGCGCTTGCGATGGAGCGTCCGGGAATGTAGAATTGGCCGTGTCTCGATGTTCAGGTGTTTACATTAATTATGTCCGATTCGATGCACAAAGGTGCCCTGCTCGAACTATTCTGCGCATTAGACGGATGAGTCGTATGGTTATGCGGAAAATCGACGCGAAGCAGCTAGGCTAATTATCAGCTTATCAAACTAATAACCGATTAAACGAGCCACGCCCCTGAATATTAATGGACATCGTTAGAGGCAGTGATTGAACGGGGAAGTATGCGAAGAAGTGGACTCCGGACGGACAATGAGCTCCATTAATTATCGACACGCTCGAATCGATCGTATTAGCCGGTCGTTTGACATTCATCAACGCGCCGCAGGAGCGTTTAATCAAGCGGAAACGCCGGACGTTCCAATTAATACGGTTAATTATCGCGCCGCTCTTCTTTCTCTCGGTCGAACTATTTAATTTCTCGACAACCGCACGGCAATTCTTTCCCATCCCGAGACTTCGAGGCGAAATCACAGAAGCAGCAACAGCAGAGCCGCGACCTCGCCGCGCTCGCAACGAGAGACCTCCGGCAACAAGTGTACATGCGAGCTCACATGTTCCCCGCATAACGAACGTCGCGCGGTCGATTATCGTTAACCGCGTTTCGCGGCGCTTCAAAATGCAGCGGTCGCACAAACAGCCGCGCGCGGCTCCCGATGAGATTAACGAGGCCTCCGCGCTCGTGAATCCTCGAACGGCCACGACGGCGACGTAGACGGCGACGGCTCTTCTTACGCGCACCACGACCACTGCCGAGTGGCCGAGCCACGGCCCGAGAATCGAGACAGGCCCTCTCTCGGCCTGCCCGCGCTGCATATCCGTTGTTCCGCGCACGAAAGGAGATCCGAGAGGAGAGCGCACTTAATTACGGAGGGGGAGTTCCTGCCGGGCGTAATTATTCGTTTTGGAAGTGGCGATTATAAAGCGATTATCGACAAGGATCGCTCCCGCTCTTTCGCGGCCGGTGCAAAAGGAACGAGCGCGGCCAGCGACTCGGGGCATGGCGAATGAACGTACGGGGACGATGAAAAAGAGGTGCCAGTGCCGAAAAAAACGAGTCCGCACGACGGCGCCGCGTGTGAGTCTGTGTGTGTGCGCGCGCGCGCGCGCACGATATCGTTCTCGTGAAAAACAATTTGTCAGGGCGCGTTTGGCCTGTACACCGCCAATTACCGGCAGTTATCGGGGTAATACGGGCGGCGCGAGTATTTGCGTACATCGCTTACTCGCCGGGGCGAGATAGGCACCGGCAGACGTCAAAATGCGCCATTAAGTTCGCTCGCGGTAAGTATTGTAATCAGCGGGCATTACCGGGTCGGCGTGTACGCGCGAGCCGACGAAGACGAAAATTAATATCCAGCCGGGGCGTGCTGACGATTCGAAATAGCCGATGCTCGGCTTCCTCGTCGCGCGCAAACTTTCACTCTCGCCAGGAGTAAGGTGTGAGGGGTTCTCGTCCTTACTTCGACGGAGCAAGAGACCCTTTTTCGTGTCCTTGTGTGTGTTTTTTTTTCTGTTTTGGAGCGGGATACTTTCGTGTTTCGAAGGCGAATAACATCGGGTTGTTCGTGGAGAGATGATATAATTTATTTCGCTATATCGTTAGAACACGAACTGAATCCTTCGATGATCGTACAACACTATACTTTTTTTCTCTGTACGTCGAGTAAAATCACAATTTATTATGTACAGGTTATTTACAGGTGAAGCGCGTCGCGCTGGGCAGTGGTCAGTCTTCAATGGGAAACACTTTGAGGTCATGTGACGAAAAGATCGGGTTCGGTAATAATACGCTGTTAATTTGTTTCAAGGTAACAGCGTGTTACTATCGGGCGATGCTTGGGTAAGATGAAATGTGAGGAATATTTGCTCGAAAATGTTTCGCCGTTGAAGAGTCCTGCAACGCAGCGCGACGTGGCTCTGGCTAAAATTAGCAATAATAATTTAAATCGTCAGTACATCTCGGACATCGATCGACAAAAGGAATACTGCTGCGCTCATAGAACAACGACTTAAATACAACTGCAAACGCGCTTACACTGGGTTTCATTCTCAACTTTCAACCTTCTCTTTCTCTCTCTCTCTCTCTCTTTCTCTCTAAGGGTACGAAGTTTGGCACTCACTTTTTTTAATCGTCCATTATTTTGTCTGTGTTTTTCGGTCCGCACGAAATACGCTTATCTGCGACAATTAACTCAATTAACTCCTGCCATGCGATCTATATACACGAATCCATGATGGCGGAACGAGATCGTCCCAATCTGATCGAGACAGAGGACCGACCAGTCCCGAATTCACTTCCTTTGTCATCTTTTTCACGCAGCTCTCGCAGTCCTGCACTTTTCGCCGCTCCCTCTTTCTCGTCTATATATGTACACTCGTCGATTATGGATTTTTAAGTCTATGGCGACTTACTTATGGCAAGATATACGCACAACGAACGACGCGGGGATGATGGGAGTCTACGACAACTGCTCACCTTCGACCGTCTAAACGAACAGGAACAAAGAACGAAAACGTCTATGACCGTAAAACTGATTGTCGAGGATATCGATAACCATCTACTACCAACGAAACGTTCGATCGACACAAACACTCGGACGCAGCGAAAGCTTCGATCGCGGCAGAGAAATTTGCGGCCGATCGAACACCGCAAGGAATCTGTGGGAGAACTCGAAAACATTGAAAAGCAGGGATTGGGAAAATAAAGGTACGAGAATCGCGCGACGCGCAACGAAGCTTATTCTCTTTCACTTCTGTCCCGTGCCGTCGAGCGCGGCGGAAGAAAAAAAAAAATGCTCGCCGTCGGCGATCGATCGGCACTCGAGTGTCCGCCGAAAAATGCTCTTCCTCGTCTTCCGCTCTTCCGGAAGTGGCCGTCGACGTCCTGCCGCCATTTCCGCCGGACACCCGCCCATTTAGCTTCGTCTGGTCGGATGAGGAACAATGCCTCCATTAGACGGACTTCCGATCGCGAGTTCTTCGATGATCCCGCGTCATTCACGACGTTCTTCCCCGTCGGACAAATAACTTTCCACCCCACTCGCTCAACTCCCGAGGAAAGCTCCCGACGGACCGACGCACGATGAACGTCGGGGCGCTTGTCAAGAGACGACCTTCAACGAATTGGAACTCCTGACGGAAAAAAAACGTACTGTCAGACGTCCCGATTCCTCAGACCTCGAGTTTCATTCTCTGTCGCGCCTCCTCCGGCGCTTTCTTCGTTCTGGCACTAGAATTTCGCGGAAACTTCTTCCTCGGTATTTGGATGCTTCTTGTTGATTTTTGGAGATTGCGTCGCTGCTAAGGGAACACTCTCGCGTTCGCCGCTTACGGAGATCCTGATCCTGGGTTCTTAATCCAGGCAGAGAACGTCTAGCTACGCTTCGGAACCGCTCGAACACTCGTCGTTCTCCGGATCGATGTGTTCCTCCTCTTCCTCCTCCTCGTGATGGTAGTCGCCCGTCTCCTGCTGCCATTTGCTAACGTGATGCGTGTTCTTGTTGTTGCTGTTGTTGTTCGCGTTGTTCCCGCCGCCGCCGGATTGTTGCTGAGCTTTCGCCTCCTCCTCCTGCTGCATTCTCTTATGCTTCGTTCTTCGATTTTGAAACCACACCTTCACCTGGAACACGAGAAAGGTGGAGTCAGTTTGAGCGTCCGCGGGTCCGGGCATATGCGAAATTTGAATAGTGACGGACGCAGGTATTCGCGTATTTAAATGCTTACGAGGCCGGACGCGGGGCGCAGCGTGGCCAAGCGGTTCAGGACTTCGAATAGACTCGGCTATCAACCCAGTGCGAGTGCGCCGGGAATGAAAACATTCTCGAATTCATCGCCACGAGTCCTTATTGAGCCATTACGCCGACCGCTCGTCCCGACGAGAATTACCGGATTAAGTTATGGCAAGGTATATTTTGCGAAAATTTTCATTCTATCTGGATGAATTCGATCGCGATACAAAGAACGACGGCTCGCGAGCTCGGAGCGAGGCATAAATGCGACCATCGCGTGCCCGCCGGACGCGTTCTACCACGCTCAATCTCTCTACGGTTTCGTACTCGTACACTCCGAGCGGAGTTATAAATCGCGCAGTTATGTTGCAAATTAATTCGCGAAAAATCGCCGACAATGAAACGCGACGCGATTCAATCCTATCGTGCTCCCGTATCAATTACCGCGCAGGCCTATCGCTGCTGCGAGCCGAAGGAAGAGGCATTGTCTCGATCATTTGCGTCGGCAGCGCGCGGATTAGGCGGGCGATAGGGATCTTTCGTAGGAAGCGTTACGAATTGACGCGAAAAGCGCCGTCGGCGAGGCGATACCGTCAGATTTCGATCGAAATAGGGCTACATAAGTCGGGCAATGAAGCATAAACGCCGACCATCGCTGTTCGCCCCTGCGGGACGACGCTTGCCGCCCTGTCGATCGATCTCCCCGGGCCAATCAGGATCGAGGGTCGTCGGGGGTAAAAGCCCGAACGGTACGGACAAATTAAGTGGCAACTAGTTATAAGCTACCCCCCCGAAGCAATGCCGATGTATCAAGGAGCCACCCCTAAACGGGAGTATCCGGTTACAATGGTACGTGTCACTGAAACCCCCTTAGCGAGATAAAAAATACAACAAGAAGAGAGCGGCGAGGAAGGGGATGGGGAAGGAGCGGGGAGGGAGGGGTCGAAGGGGTGGAATGGACATGCGCCTAGCATGGGGTTGGAAAGGCAGCCCCATTGTCCTGAAATTGACTGCACACACTCGCTCCGTCGCGCTTCCTGTGAGAAAAAGGGTTGAAAGGAGACCATTTTGAAACTATCAACGCGGAAAATCAGCATTGTACGCGGCAGCCGACCGGAGACGGGAAAGTAACCGAGGGGGGAGAGAGAGAAGGGGGCGTTCGAAGAGAAAAGGAGGATGTTTGTCTAACGTCGGGCGCAAAATGCGGTTTTGACAAGACCCGGATTAGCCGACGTCGGAGGATGAAAGTCTCGACGCGGTACGTTGCGAGTGTCGAGGGGCGCCCCGGGAACAGTTTACAAACAGTCGGCGACGGCCAACGGGAGAACGATAGTTGGGGTTGCGGATTATGCGAGAGATCTGATTGAAAATATATACTCAAGCCAGCTTGCCTCGCCGAATCCGTCGCATTTCACGGTTCATAAATTTTTGGGTCAACCTTCACGGTCACTGATAATCATCGTCGAGCTCAACGTTTAATACTCCGCTCCCGATTCGGGATTCGAGTGCGAAAGGGGTGCGTTTCCGGGAAACTTGGATTTAGCGGCAGAAAAATGCAGGAACAGTCGGGCGTGGAAATTGGAATCTCGTCGATGAGACTATCAGAGCAATTATCGTAATCACGCTCTTCGTTCTCGATAAACCACAAACTCGAAATCTCTCTCTTTCTCTCTCCACCGTTCCCACGACCGCGTTTCGAACATTTGTAGCAGAATAGAACGTCGAGATGATGCTTGTACACCCAAGGGAGCCTCTCCGGGGTCGCGGCACTTAACGGGTGATTAAGAGGGCAAATAGAGAGGAGCATCCACCCCCAGTATCATTTCCCACCCCTTCACATCGCGCTGGTTTCATCTCTTCAAGGCCCCACCCCTTTCATCCTGCTCCAAGCTCCCTCATCCCCCTCCACCCCTTACCGTCTCTCTTCATAGCTCCATCCCTCCGACAAACTCCCACCAGAGCCCTCGGTCGTACGTTTAATCGAGTTACCCCCATTTCGTAATCGCCCTCTGTCCCCGAGGGTTGCCATAGCGACCACCGCGGTCCTGCCACCCGATTGGCGGATCTTCATCCCTTTCCACCGATGGGGCATCCCCCAGGATGAGCCCGACATTTCATCCCCTACCAGCTTTTCAACCCCCTGCCCGACCACGACGCCACCTGGATTTACACTCGGTTTAACCGTGTACATCCTCCATCCCCCTTTCCTTCCTCTTCTCTCTGCTCATCTTTCTCTGTCTCTCTCGCTCACTGTGCGTGGATCGTTCTATCTTTCTCCGTTTTTATCTTTTTCTCCCTGATCCTATCTTTTTCCCCCCAGGCAGCTCGCTCTCCGTTACTCTTCGTCGCTCCACGTTTAACCCCCTCAACCCACCATCAGCGACGTCGGTATTTCACGGACGCACGTTGTAAAAATCCTATAAAAGCTTCCCAGCACGTTCGACGATTTATTCGCTGGCATATTACAAACGCGCGGAGTCGCAAAGTGTGAAAACGGTTGCGAGCCCGTTAAGGATTTCGTCATTTTTCGAGGATGGCTTACGCGTTTCTATGTGTCGACGGTCGATGAACAAGATAGAAACAAATTTAACCATAACCCCACGACTTCAGCGGAAGACTGACCAGAAGCACGTACCGGTAGCGGCGAGTTTTCGCAATTTTGCCCATTTCAAGAGTCTTTCCCCTAGAAATTCCTGCCGGCGGATCGGGCAGCTGCTTGTTCGCGAGCGCGTCTCGCAGGCACATAGTCGAGCACAGCCTGAAACATGGGCACGCGGGGGAACAACGCTCGCACGCTGGAACACGCTTCAACGCGGCGACAAGAAGAAGAAGAGAGAGTATCCGGCGTATATCGCAAAGTACGAAAGGCGTCTACGTGCACCTGTGCGGAGAGGTAAACAGGACTCCGAACGAGGCTAGAAGCTCGTGTACGACTGTCACTGCTCCGTGCTTTGCGTATAAGGTGTTCACCTGTCACTTAGGCGCGTTCCAGAAGCAGCTTCAATTACGCGTACCTCTACGAAGAGTGTAGCCTCACAGCCTTTTATCCTACTCCTCCCCGCACACTGCCGGCCGTGCTCCGTGAATCCTATCCAGCGCAGGACACTCGCAGCGTATATACAGTACACGCGTACTCGTTATCTCGGGAACGATCGACAAACCCCCTTCGAACGGAGTCCGCCTATACGCGTAATAATCTGGAGACCGAGGACGTTTCTTTCCCTTCGTCAGAGAGTGCGCGCGCGCGCGCTCATGCAAGCTTCTTTCCGTCGTCCGAGTCGAAGATTACACGATCGACGCGAAGATACGGACGATTAGCTGAAGTTGGATTAATTATTTCGACGGTAATTCTTCGTGTTCCGCTTCTGTTGAAGTTTCACGTGTCGGCGGATAAGGCTGCGGGAGGAGAAATTTTCGCGTGATTAACGCGCTCGGTGGACGATGACGCCGGTTACTTGTCAGACGCGCGTCGCTTTATGATTCCGCAGGTAAGAACGCGCGCGCCGTGCAGAGGCTTGAGTGATTTTTCACGGCCGATAGATTAATTATGCACGCGACGCTACCGATGTCCGCGATTTAAGTGAATCATGACTTTCCGCGCGCGGAAATTGGAAGTATCGTGTTTCCGCAGTGCGACGGCCGGGCAAAAGGACGGCGAGGGGCGTCGTAGGCAAATTAATTCGCTCGCGATGAATAATTCGCCGACTCTCGCGCACTCGGCGGCGCTTGTCAACGCCGCGGCGCGCGTTTCTTAATTTGGCCGTTAATTCGAACACGCTCGCCGCTCCCCGCGGGGATAATCGGTCCGCGCGACATCTAAATCGAGCCGCACGTGATATCTTCGCAACAGGTCAGGCGATATCGATGGTCGTCGGCGATGTGAAGGAACGCGTGTGTGTGCATAAAGTAATCTCCCGCGATATCCTTTCGATCCCTCTCGATTCAGAGACACACAGGACGTACCACGTACCGTACGCGAATAATGAAACAGCTCGCCTTCGTGTCACGGCATGCATCGGTAATCGCGGATTTAATTAATCCCGATTATTAATTGATATTCTAATTACGCGAGTCGACCGCGTCCGGCGACGGGGATCGCATTACGAGTCGCGTGTGTGTACGGCTACGTGGCTACGTGCGCACACACACGTAATGTATATGCGTAAGTGGCTCTGTGACCGTAGAAATAGTGAGCGGAGACGAGAAGGAGGAAAAGAAGAAGGGGGGGGGGTGGGTAACTAGAGGAAAAGAGTTCGGGCTAACCTATCGGACCCTTTATGCCCTCTGTTAAATATAATTACGTTTATTACCGGCGCGCGCGCGCCGATTGGCTCCGCGATCCGCGCGCCTCCTTTTACTGCCGCAGGAAATTGGATATTCGCTAATGGAAATTAATACCGTCGTCTGGCTGCTTTCTGGCCCGACCCGACGCGTCGCCTACGACGAAGGCACCCATTACCTGCGCACGTGCGGCTTAATAAGAGTTCCCTCATTAATGTCCGGCACCGCGACGATCGAGGTTAAGAATCGACAGGGAGGGCGCCTCGATCCCGACGCACGCGTCGAACTCACGCGCTGCGAACTACGAATGCCTCTCGCCCAGAAACTATTTCCTCGATGATCCCGACCAAAAAAATTCGCCCTCACGCAAATTCCATTCGCCGCCCCTCGCGAGATCGATCTCGTTACAATAAAAAACAGGGCGCGCGCGCCCGCACGCCTGGCGATGTGTGTATGTGTGTGTGTGCCATGGACAAAGGGAAATTTTTTTCGCCCGGCCCGTGGCCGCGGCCCTCAAATAAAATCTACAACTGGATTGTAACCAATCGCTGAGCTGCGAAGAGGCGCGTCCGGTAATCCCCCTGGGGCTCGGCGGTCACGCTCGAAACATTATTTTTAATCCCCCGTACGTCGCGCACACCGTTCGAACGGTCCACCCCACCTCCCCCTCCGGCCAACCCCGAAACCCCTCTCTGTCGCCCGGCTAAATAAACTCGGGGATATTATTTTTCAATCGTCGCCTGTGCTTCGTTTCACGTACACATCGCGAGTAGGACAACCTGGATCCGTCGATTTCGCGCGCATGCAGCCTCTCTCGGCTATATACGTGCGCGTACGTATACGTACAGGTCGGTGCGTGTGCTTGACGAAAACGTGTATACGTGGATTATGGTGGGGCTTTGACGTAAAAAAAAGAGAGAGCGAGAGGGTATGTTTTGTTAGGACGAAATTGAGCGTGATCGCGCTCACGGCGGCAGAGGGGTGGCAATTTTGTTGGATATATCTTTTTGCCGGCGCCATCTTGTTGTCGCTGGACGTCGGGGCGAAAAACTCGCGGAGTCTCTTTATGGCCGCGCGCGCGACGCTAGATCGAGGGGGAGGGTGATGGCTTCAGTTCATTGCCAACGTGCGTTTCGATAAGTATAGGTCGCCTGAACGTTGACGATTCTGCACAAATGATTGTCCGTGTAAAGACTGACCCCGGGCTGGTGGCTCATAATTTATGAGCAGGGAAATCGATGCTGCGGGTTTCAGGCGTGACGTCGTTCGACGTCATTAATTTTGCAGTTTCCTGATAATTATCGTAAGCACGGCAAAGGGGGGTTGTTACAGTTTACGCTTACGAGGCGAAAATCGATGTGTTTCGAGGCGGACGCTCGCGTAAGATACTTCTCGGCATCGTTCGCTTTCGAATCGAGAAACGATTATCGAGTATGAAAAATTCACACCCCCTGTCTGTCAAACAACCTTTTCTTCGCCCTTCACGATCGCGACTCCGCTTGAGAGGAGGGCTTCCTCGACGACGGTATGCACACGAAGTCGACGACGCACGACAGTGACATGCGAGGATCGTGACGAGAAAACCAAGAACACCTTGTCCCCCGTTCACGACCTTCCTCTTCCCCTTACCCTCCCCCTCCGTCTGCCCACCGCGACAACCCTCTCTCACCGGCTAAAACGTAAAGTGGCGAAGTTACTACGCGAGAATCGACCGCCTATCGTTTACGTCGATCAATCGCCGCGCGATTCACGGCATTTTCTGCTCGCTTTCAGCTTATCAGGCGCCTTTGATCTTCGGCTCGTTACGCGTACGCACTGTGCGTAATAATCGCAGAAAACGTCTCTAAGTTTGAGTCACCGAATGAAGCAGAAAAATGTTCCTACTTCGCACACGCTCGTCGTTGTAGGCAATTTTGTCTATCGCGGTATGCAATTAGTTAGCGGCGGACGAGGTACCAATTTATAAATCAGCAGACGCAGGTTGATAAATGGGAGACACTCGGCACGGCTGCGGTTTAAGTAATTTTCGAAGTGCCCATGGGCAGAAAGTCCTCGGGTTTCTCTCGGCGCGGAAAATGCTCCCCACGTAGACGAACTGCAACGTTGTGTCGGCCGTTGATAGAACGATGCCAGTCACACCTGGCACGCACGAACGTGCCGCGCGGAAAGGGTCCAGAGACATGCCTTGATTCACGCAATCGAGCGAGATTAAGCGGCGCTAAAATGTTGAAGCCGCCAGAATGCCAGCCAACGGATAAAGGAAACTATCTAACCTATCTGACACGCCGAGCGTGATTTACGCACGCGCTCGCCATCGAAGTGTTTCAATTAATTCCGTAATTT